>CM070584.1:6084994-6727491 GCA_036346355.1 Rhipidocladum racemiflorum
CAGTTTTTCAGATTCCAGCCACAGAATGCTACAAGGACACCGTCACCAGCACCAAGACCCGTCAATCAGAACTATCAGACCCCAGCACCAGCCAGAAATGCCGCTTCAGCGATCAGGGACAGGTGAGGCCAGCTACAATTGCAACGAGCCAGGGCACTTTGCCAACAATTGCCCTAAGAAGACAACAGGAGTGACCCCAGTTCGCTTCAATCTGGGATCCACACCAGCCAGGACGCCAGCACCAGGAGCCAACCGAGGGACAGCACAGCCAGGAGCAACACCCCAGACCGTGGTGAGAGGCCGAGTCAACCATGTCACCGCAGATGCACTGCAGAATGCCACGGACGTCGTACTGGGTAAGTTACTTGTTAACTCAGGTACACCTGCAGATTTTGTTTGATTCTGGAGCTTCGCATTCGTTTGTTTCTCAAGGCTTTGCTGCTAAAAATGATTTGGAGATTGCAAGACTTAAGTGCATGCTTATAGTTCAAACCCCTGGTTCCGAACTCCGAACGAAAGTAGGATGTTCTGGGGTAAGAATATTAATAGATGGGATAGAGTTCCTAGCGAACCTTATTATATTGGAGACCCAGACCTTAGATGTTATTTTGGGAATGGATTGGTTATCCAAGCACAAGGCCGTATTGGATTATGGACGAAGGACTATCTCAGTTGAGAGCCCGTGTGGAAAGAAAGTGGAATTTCAAGCTACCGCCGTTAGAGATGGATAGTTGATGGTTAACAGTACCAAGGCAATCAGCATAGAAGATGTCTCAGTGGTGAATGAGTATCCGGATGTTTTTCCTGAAGATTTACCTGGTATGCCACCGGACAGAGACATAGAGTTTGTGATAGAGCTTGTACCTGGTACAACGCCGATAGCAAAGAGACCCTATCGGATGTCCACCGAAGAATTGGTAGAGATGAAGAAACAGTTTGAAGAGTTGATGGAGAAAGGATTTATCAGACCGAGTTCGTCGCCGTGGGGAGCGCCAGTTCTGTTCGTCAAGAAGAAGGACGGGAGTTTCAGGATGTGCATTGACTACCGTGCACTCAATGAAATCACCGTAAAGAATAAGTACCCGCTACCCAGGATCGATGACTTGTTTGACCAGCTGAGAGGAGCCGGAGTTTTCTCCAAAATTGATCTGAGATCGGGATACCATCAGTTGAAGATCCGATCAGAAGATATTCCGAAGACCGCATTCTCGTCAAGATACGAACATTTTGAGTTTACTGTTATGTCCTTTGGTCTGACAAATGCGCTAGCATATTTCATGAATATGATGAATAAGGTGTTCATGGAATATTTGGACAAGTTTGTTGTTGTGTTCATAGATGATATCTTAGTCTACTCCAAGACAGAGGATGAACATGCAGAGCACTTGAGGCGAGTGTTGGAAAAGCTGAGGGAACATCAACTCTTCGCCAAGTTCAGCAAGTGTGACTTTTGGAAGGACAAGGTGGAGTTCCTCGGACATGTAATGACCGCGAAAGGAGTCACCGTAGATCCAAGCAAGGTAGAAGCTGTGTTACATTGGGAACAGCCGAAGACTGTGACCCAGATCCGGAGTTTCCTTGGAATGGCAGGTTACTACCGCCGTTTCATTGAAGGCTTTTCGACCATTGCGAAACCTCTTACGCAATTGTTGAAAAAGGAGAAGAAGTTTACATGGACGCCAGAGTGCGAAAAAGGTTTTCAAGAGTTGAAGAAGCGATTATCATCAGCACCGGTGTTAGTTCTACCGGATGTTAATCAAAGCTTTGACATTTATTGTGATGCATCGCGCCAAGGACTTGGATGTGTGCTGATGCAGAATGGGAAGGTCGTCGCTTATGCGCCAAGGCAGTTGAGGCCACATGAGGAGAATTATCTGACACGTGACCTAGAGCTAGCTGCCGTAGTGCATGCCTTGAAATTATGGCATCACTATTTAATTGGAAACAGATGTGAAGTATACACAGACCATAAGAGCCTTAAGTACATCTTCACCCAATCAGACCTGAACATGAGGCAGAGGAGATGGTTAGAGTTGATCAAGGACTACAATGTTGGAATCCATTACCATCCCGGAAAGGCCAACGTAGTTGCCGATGCTCTGAGTCGGAAAAGCCATACTGTGAACATGTTGATAGCCACAAGTCAGGAGGAGCTATGTGAGGATTTTCAGAGAATGCAGATTGAAGTCGTACCAGAAGGATTCTTGGCAGCATTGGAAGTGAAGCCTACCCTAGAAGATCAGATCCGAGAAGGACAAAAGGATGATGACAAGATCCGAAGGATTAAGTCCAACATGGAGGAAGGCAAGGCAGAGGACTTCAAGTTGGATGAGCAAGGCACGTTATGGATGCAGGATCAAATCTGTGTGCCAAACAAGAAGGAACTGAAGCAGTTGATTTTAGAAGAAGCCCATGACTCAAAGTATTCCATTCATCCTGGAAGCACCAAGATGTATCAAGATTTGAAGGAGAGATTCTGGTGGCCGAGCATGAAGCGTGAAGTTGCCGAGCATGTTGCATTGTGCGACATATGCCAGAGAGTCAAGGCAATGCATCAGAGATCAGCAGGATTGCTACAGCCGTTGAAGATACCAGAGTGGAAATGGGAGGAAATCGGAATGGACTTCATTACCGGTTTGCCGAAAACTCAAGGAGGATATGACTCCATATGGGTTATAGTGGACCGCTTGACTAAGGTCGCCCACTTTATTCCAGTGAAGACCACTTATTCGGGAGATAAGTTAGCTGAATTGTATATAACCAGGATCGTCTGTTTGCACGGAGTGCCGAAGAAAATTGTATCGGACAGAGGTACCCAGTTTACCTCAAGATTCTGGAATAAACTGCATGAAGCCATGGGAACCCGTTTGAACTTCAAGATACCTTATCATCCATGAGCAGATGGGCAAACCGAAAGAGTTAATCAGATTTTGGAGGATATGTTAAGAGCGTGTGCATTGGCTTATGCTACCTCTTGGGATAAAAGTACGTAAATGACGCTGAGTTCAGCTACAATAATAGTTACCAAGCCAGTTTGCAAATGTCCCCATTTGAAGCACTATACGGTCGACCCTGTCGGACACCATTGAATTGGAACGAGACAGGTGAACGCCGTGCCTTTGGACCAGATATTCTCCAAGAAGCCGAAGAACAGATTGCCATGATCAGGGATAGATTGAAGATAGCCCAATCACGACAGAAGAGTTATGCTGATCACCGTCGCCGAGACTTGAGTTTTGAACCAGAAGATTTCGTGTATCTCAGAGTTACACCTCTCAGAGGGGTTAAGAGATTCCATGCCAAAGGAAAACTCGCGTCGCGATATGTTGGACCATTTAAGGTTCTCAACCGCAGAGGTTAAGTTGCTTACCAGCTAGAGTTGCCGCAATCATTAGCATAAGTGCATGACGTGTTCCACGTATCCCAGTTGAAGAAGTGTCTCCGAGTACCTGAGGAACAGACACCGCTAGAGTCAATTGAGTTACAGGAAGATCTGACTTACAAGGAGCACCCCGTGAAGATTCTGGACACCATGGATCGAGAGACGAGAAACAAGTCAACCCGTTTCTGCAGAGTTCAATGGAGCAACCATACGGAGAGCGAAGCAACATGGGAGCGCGAAGAGGAATTGAAGAAAGAGTTTCCGAACCTATTTCTTTAGAAAGCCCTGAATCTCGGGGACGAGATTCTGTTAAGGGGGGGAGGTTTGTAACACCCCAAAATTTTGCTTTTCTTAAATTCATGTGTGATTTGGCACCTTGGTGAATTTTTTGGAATTTATTTGGATTTATTTGGAATTTATTTGAATTTATTCTATTTTGAAATAATTAAAGAAATTAACTTTGCAAATAAAAATTTTTTGGAAATATTTTATTTGAGTCCAAAATGTTCCAAAATATTTTCCAGAATTTTTCTGGAATTTTTCTGAGTACTTTACTATTTTTTACGAATTAAATGAATTTCTGGGAATTAATTGAATTATTAAATCGCTGGAAAAATCAAATCGGGTCGAGTACTGTTCATCCGACCGAGTCGGAACCCGAGTCGGACTCGAGTCCGACCCGAGCCAGCCGACTCGACCGAACCCAACCCTAACCCAGATCGGTCCAACCGTTGGATCAAGATCCAACGGTCGAGATCAACTCATGAGACCACGGCGCGCCCGAAGCGATCCCGGCCGTCCATCGTGCTACGTGGGCCGGCTGAGATCAAGCCACGTCGCCTCGCCGTGTCGGGGCGGACTCGCCGCCATCTGGCTCCGTCCACGGATTCCGCGCGGATCTCGGCCCGGCCGTATTTAATGCCGGATGCGTGCGAGGTTCGCCCTAGCCTCGTGCATCGATTGCCCCACGTGCCTAGCTCCTAGCCGCCGTCCTCCCGCTATTGCTCGCCGTAGTTGGTGAGGCCTCCGCCGCTGTTTTTGCTTCGCCCCGCCGCCGTCCGCCGTCTTCCGCCGCAACTGAACCCAGCTCCGGGACCCCCAGGCCAAGGCGCACCCGTGGGTACATCTCACTCCGCCGGAGAGACCCCAAAGCGCCGTCGGGCTCGTCGTCGTCTTCATCTCCGGTGGCCTCTGCACCGCCGTGTCGCCATCGCCGTTCGCGAGCACTGTGAGCCGTTGGATCTCCATCGCACGGTCCAGATCATGCCACGTCGTCCCGCCGGTGAGATCCCGTTCCAAACCCCAGATCCAATCTCAGCCGTTAGATCTAGATCGTACGGTTAGCGTTAGCCGCGTTTTACGCGTTAGATTGGATCTCAACCGTTGGATCTAGATCCAACGGTCCGAATTGACCGCGTTAACCTAAACGCGTGAAAGCCAGATCCAATCTGGGCCGTTGATTTTCAAATCAACGGCCGAGATCAAGCCACGCTGGCCCGTAAGGTCGAAGTCGCGCGGCCGGGCCAACGCACTCACGCGTGTATGACGCTGACACGCCGGGCCCACGTGTCAGCGACCGCAACATGACGTCACGCTGACGTCATGGCAGGCCCGCATGTCCGCGGCCACCCCACCTGCGGCGTGACGCCACCGTGGACGTCACCGGTGGAGTCCCACTGTCGATCACGCGGCCGTGGACCGAGTCCATCGTGGGATCGAGCCAAACCATGGACCACGCCCATGGATCACCGACGTCAGCCACCCAATCAGGTGCTGACACGTGTCCTTGCTGACGCAATAAATGAATTTCCGAAAAATAAAATGATTTATTAATTTTAATAATTGATTTCAGAATTTGTTTCAAAGTTCAAACGCTTATAACTTTTGCATTTTAACTCCGATTTGAGTGATTCAAATTTCTAAATTTGTATAAAATTGTGATCTACCTAATGTTGAATTTTATTTAATTTTTGGACTAAAGTTTTTCTCTGTAATATTATTTAATTGATTAATTAAACTTTAAATACTTATAACTTTTGCGTTTCAACTCCAAATTTGACGATTCAAGTTTCTAAAAATTTATAAAATTATGCTCTCTCTGTTTGTGAACTTTATTTGGATGTATGGACACTTTTTGTCTACTGTTTGTTTATTTATTGCTATTTGCACGCTTTACGAGTAGACGTTGAAGTGCCCGAAGGCTTCGAGGGAGAAGTGTTGACCCAGGAGCCAACTCAGGACCAAGAGCAAGTACTCTTTGAAGGCAAGTTGTGCTTTGACCATGTTGATTCCATTTTGAAATCTATTTTGATTCAATGTATTGCATGCTAGTTTAATTAGAAAATACTTTATTTAATTATGGGAATTAGATAAATGCCTAATTGATGTATGACACCTTGGTTAATTAATTATGTGCCATGATCCCTTGTCACCCTAGTTGAGGTTTAAATAGTTGGACATTATTAAATTGCCAACATGGGAATTTAGACCGTTTTAGTATATTACTTAGACCTGCTACGTGCCCATGACATGATTTTGGACAATCAAATGTTAATGTTGACTTAATGATATATTGAACCTGTTTTGGAAAGGTATCATGTGTTGTGATGGTTATGGCACGTGGTGCATGGTAATCAACTGGGGTTTGATAAACAGATTTGACCGGGGCATGTGGCAAGAATGATCGGGTGGGCCAGTTGTGGCACCGGGAACGTTGTGTTGGTTCTTCGGGTAGTCTTGCCCTGGTCACCCTAAGGACTTAACCTTGCAAGTCTTTGAACTGAGTCAATCTTGCAACCACATGTCCATAATGGGACGGACCTAGTTGATTAAGTTGCTAATAACGTACCTGTGGGACCTCTGGGTGTCAACTATACCTTTTGTGTAGTTGTACGGGGGAGCGTATCGGGGCTGCGGCCAGGTACCCATCTAACGGTGGATTGGCCTAAACTTCTCCTTCGCTAAGGGAAGGGTTAGTGTGCAATCACCGGAGAGGACCACTTGTACTGTTAGAGGTTTCCGAAAGACTTTGTTACGGAAACTCGCCTTTGTGGTGTTTGACTGTATCTTGTGGGAAAAGTGCATAACCTCTGCAGAGTGTAAAATCTATTCGAATAGCCGTGTCCGCGGTATTGGACATCGCTCGGGGATTACAGTCATGGTTTAGACTTTCTCAAAAATAACTTGGACTTGAAAGGTTGGGTTTGGTTTTGATGGGAAATGTGGATTAGGAATGGGAAAGATGTTTATTAAACTCCTGGAAAAGTTATTTATGCTTTACTTGTTCTACTGCTTTCGAATCTACTTATGATACTTGTTAAAATGCTGTTTACTGCAAACAAACCTTGAGCTATTCCTTTGTATTAAGCCATGCATATAGTATATTAGTTGCATTCTGTGCATGACTTGCTGAGTACCAAGTACTCACCCTTGCCGTAATACAACACCAGTTGAAGAGGATACTACACCAGCTTTGGAGGAGGAGCTCCAAGAGGAACCGTCTAACTAGGAATCGAGTCCCAGTCAGTTGCCTGTGGTATACTGGATGGCGCCACGAAGTTATCTTATTTTTCCGCTGCTATTATTTCTCTTTTAATAAGTTTCGCCCTGCGAGGCGTATATTTGTAACTTGACCTTAAGGTCAAGCAACCAATTTGATTATCTAATTAAAGTACTTTATTAGTATCGAGTGGTATGATTGTGATATTTACCAACGTTGAGACTTTGTGCACTAGCGCGTTCCTGGACTAGTGCTGAATACACAGAGGGTCCGGATTTGCAGATTCGGGTCCCGACAATACTAGTCAACTCAGTACCTGCAACAATTTTGTTTGACTCTGGAGCTTCTCATTCGTTTGTTTCCCGAGATTTTGTTTCTAAGAATGATTTAGAGATTGTGGATCTTAAGTGCATGCTTATAGTTCAAACCCCTGGGTCAGAACTCCGATCTCAAGTAGGATGTTCCGGGGTGAAAATACTAATAGATGGGGTAGAGTTCCTATCGAACCTTATTATATTGGGAACCCAGACCCTAGATGTTATCTTGGGAATGGATTGGCTATCCAAGCACAAGGCCGTATTGGATTATGGGCGAAGGATTATATCAGTTGAGAGCCCATATGGAAGAAAAGTGGAATTTCAAGCGACCGCCATTCGTGATGGACAGCTGATGGTCAACAGTGTGAAGGCAATCAGCATAGAGGATGTCTCAGTGGTGAATGAGTATCCAGAAGTTTTCCCTGAAGATTTACCTGGTATGCCGCCAGACAGAGACATAGAGTTTGTGATCGAGTTAGTACCTGGAACAGCACCGATAGCAAAGAGACCTTACCGGATGTCCACTGAAGAATTGGTAGAGATGAAGAAGCAGCTTGAAGAGTTGATGGAGAAATGATTCATCAGACCGAGTTCGTCGCCATGGAGAGCGCCAGTCCTGTTCGTCAAGAAAAAGGACGAGAGTTTCAGGATGTGCATAGATTATCCTGCACTCAATGAAGTAACTGTGAAGAACAAATACCCGCTACCCAGGATCGATGATATGTTTGATCAGCTGAGAGGAGCCGGAGTTTTCTCCAAGATTGATCTTAGATCGGGATACCACCAGCTGAAGATCCGATCGGAAGATGTTCCAAAGACCGCATTCTCGTCTAGATACGGACATTATGAGTTTACTGTTATGTCCTTCGGTCTGACGAATGCGCAAGCCTATTTCATGAATATGATGAATAAGGTTTTTATGGAGTACTTGGATAAGTTTGTCGTTGTGTTCATAGATGACATTCTTGTTTATTCCAAGTCAAGAGAAGAGCACGCTGAGCATTTGGGGTTAGTTCTTGAGAAGTTGCGAGAGCAGCAATTGTTTGCCAAGTTCAGTAAGTGTGATTTTTGGAAGGACAAAGTGGAATTCCTTGGACATGTGATGACCGCAGAAGGAGTCGCCGTCGATCCCAGCAAGGTAGAAGCTGTGTTACATTGGGAACAGCCGAAGACCGTGATCCAGATCCGGAGTTTCCTTGGAATGGCAGGTTACTACCGCCGCTTCATTGAAGGCTTTTCGACGATTGGGAGACCTCTTACGCAATTGTTGAAAGAGGAGAAGAAGTTTGCATGGATGCCAGAGTGCGAGAAAGGTTTTCAAAAGCTAAAGAAGAGATTGACATCAACACCGGTGCTAGTTCTACCGGACGTCAATCCAAGCTTCGATATATATTGTAATGCATCGCGCCAAGGACATGGATGTGTGCTGATGCAGAACGAAAAGGTCGTCGCTTATGCATCAAGACAGTTGAGACTGCATGAGGAGAATTATCCGACGCATGACCTAGAGTTAGCTGCCGTAGTGCATGCTTTGAAATTGTGGCGTCATTATTTGATTGGGAACAGATGTGAAGTGTATATGGATCATAAGAGTCTTAAGTACATCTTCACCCAATCGGACTTGAATATGAGGCAGAGGAAATGGCTGGAACTGATCAAGGATTACAATGTGGGAATCCATTACCATCCCGGGAAGGCCAATGTGGTGGCCGATGCCTTGAGTAGGAAGAGCCATACTGTGAATATGTTGATAGTCACAAGTCAGGACGAGCTATGCAGGGATTTTCAGAGGATGCAGATTGAAGTAGTGCCGGAAGGAGTCTTGGCCGCATTAGAAGTAAAGCCTACTCTGGAGGACCAGATCAGGGAAGGACAGAAGGATGATGACAAGATTCGCAGGATTAAGTCCAAGATGGATGAATGCAAGGCAAAAGACTTCAAGCTGGATGAGCAAGGCACGTTGTGGATGGAGGATCGAATTTGCATGCCAAACAAAAAGGAACTAAAGCAGTTGATTCTAGAGGAAGCACATGACTCCAAATATTCAATTCACCCAGGAAGTGTGAAGATGTATCAGGACCTGAAGGAAAGATTCTGGTGGCCGAGTATGAAACGGGAAGTTGCCGAGCATGTTGCGTTGTGCGACATATGCCAGAGAGTCAAGGCAATGCATTAGAGGCCAGCGGGACTGCTGCAGCCGTTAAAGATACCTGAGTGGAAGTGGGAAGAAATCGGAATGGACTTCATTACCGGTTTGCCGAAGACTCAGGGTGGATATGACTCCATATGGGTTATAGTGGACCGCTTGACTAAGGTCGCCCATTTTATCCCCGTAAAGACCACCTATTCAGGAGATAAATTAGCAGAGTTGTATATGACCAGGATCGTCTGTTTGCACGGAGTGCCGAAGAAGATTGTTTAGGATAGAGGTACCCAATTTACCTCGAGATTCTGGAATAAGCTACATAAAGCCATGGGGACCCGTTTAAACTTCAGTACAGCATATCATCCGCAGACGGACGGACAGGCTGAAAGAGTTAATCAGATACTGGAGGATATGTTAAGAGCGTGTGCATTGGCTTATGCTACCTCTTGGGATAAGAGTTTGCCGTATGCTGAGTTCAGCTACAACAATAGCTACCAGGCCAGTTTGCAGATGTCACCTTTTGAGGCACTATATGGTCGACCATGTCGAACCCCGTTGAACTGGAATGAGACAGGTGAACGCCGTGTCTTTGGACCGGATATTCTTCAAGAGGCCGAAGAGCATATTGCCATGATCCGGGAAAGACTGAAGATAGCACATTCAAGGCAGAAAAGCTACGCTGATAACCGTCGCCGAGACTTGAGCTTTGAACCAGAGGATTTCGTGTACCTTAGGGTTACACCTCTCAAGGGAGTTAAGAGATTCCATGCCAAAGGAAAACTCGCACCGCGTTATGTCGGACCATTTAAGATTATGAGTCGCAAAGGCGAAGTTGCTTATCAGTTGGAGTTTCCGCAGTCATTGGCAGGAGTGCATGACGTGTTCCACGTGTCCCAGCTGAAGAAGTGTCTCCGAGTACCCGATGAGCAAACACCGTTGGAGTCAATTGAGCTGCAAGAAGATCTGACTTACAAGGAGCACCCTGTGAGGATTTTGGACGCAATGGATCGGGAAACGAGAAACAAGTCAACCCGTTTCTGCAGGGTTCAATATGGAGCAACCATGCAGAAAGTGAAGCAACTTGGGAGCGCGAGGAAGATCTAAAGAAAGAGTTTCCAAACCTATTCTTTAGTAAGCCCTGAATCTCGGGGATGAGATTCTGTTAAGGGGGGAGGTTTGTAACACCCCAATTTATGCTTTTCATGAATTTTAATGTTATTTTGCACTTTTGTGAATTTTTGGAATTTTCTGGAATTTATTTGGATTTATTTGGAATTTATTTGAATTTATTCACTTTTCAAATAATTGAATAATTTAATTTTACAAATAAAATTTTGTTGGAAATATTTTATTTGAGTCCCAAATATCCTAAAGTATTTTCCAGAATTTTTCTGGAATTTTTCTGAGTATTTTGCTATTTTTCATGAATTAAATGAATTTCTAGAAATTGATTGGATTATTTAACGGCTTAGATCAAGCCACGTAGCCGCGTGCACCGTGCGTTGATTGGATTCCAGTCGTTCGATCGAGATCGAACGGCGTAGATCAAGCCACGTGGCCAGGAGCCGAACCGTCGCGATCGGTAGCGGCCGCCGCTTCGATCGCCGCTACCGACGCCACGCATGACGCGTCGGCGGCCCGCATGTCAGCGGCCCAGCCGAACCGCACCATGACGTCATGCTGACGTCACGGTAGGGCCCGCGCGTCAGCCCACTCGGCCGTACTGCGCGCTGACGTCAACACTGACGTCATCCGAGGGGTCCCACATGTCAGTGAGACACGAACGCCGTGGACCAAGTCCACGGTGGACCGAGCCCGAACCGTGGAGCACGTCCATGGACCGGCTGACGCAATAAATCGATTTTTCAATAGAAAAATAATTCGGTGGAAAATTAAAATCCACGCTGACGTCATGCTAACGTCATTATTCGGTTTTTCAGTATAAAAATAAATGAATTAATTCGGTTTATTGATTTCAAATTTAGATTCAAACTTCAAACGCTTATAACTTTTGCGTTTCAACTCCGATTTGAGCGATTCAAATTTCTAAATTTTTATAAAATTGAGATCTACTCAATGGAGAATTTTATTAAATTTTTGGACCAAAGTTTTCTATGTAATATTTATTTAATTGAATATTTAAACTTTAAACGCTTGTCACTTTTGCGTTTTAACTCCGAATTTGACTATTCAAATTCCTAAAAATTCATAGAATTATGCTCTCTCTGTTTATGGACTTTATTTGGATGTTTGGACACTTTTTTTCTACTGTTTTATTTATTTATTACTATTTGCACGCGTTACGAGTAGACGTTGAAGTGCCCGAAGGCTTCGAAGGTGAAGTGTTGACCCAGGAGCCAGCTCAAGATCAAGAACAAGTGCTTTTTGAAGGCAAGTTGTGCTTTGACCATGTTGATCCTATTTTGAAATTAATTTGATTTAAATTATTGCATGCTAGTTCAATTATAAAATGCTTTTATTGATTTTGGGAGATTAGTTAAATGCCTAGTTGTTGTATGCCACCTTGACATAGATAATTGTATGCCATGAACCCCTTGTCACCCTAGTTGTGGATTAAATAGTTGGACATTATCAAATTGCCAACATGGGTATTTAGACCGTTGTAGTATAATGCTTAGACCTGCCACGTATACCGACATGATTTTGATAATTAATTGTTAACATTGACTTAATGAGATATGGAACGTGTTTTTGGGAAGTGTCATGTGTTATCGATGATGATGTTGATGGCACGTGGTGCATGGTAATCAACTAGGGGTTTGATAAATAGATTTCGATCGGGGCAGGTGGCAAGAATGATCGGGTGGGCCAGTTGTGGCATCGGGAGCGTTGGTTTGGTTCTTCGGGTAGTCTTGCCCTGGTCAACATAAGGACTTAACCTTGCAAGCCTTTGAACTGAGTCAAACGTGCAACCACATGTCTGTAATGGGACAGACCTAGTTGAGTAAGTTACTAATAACTTGCATGTGATACCTCGGGTGTCAACTACACCTTTTGTGTAGCTTGAAAGGGGAGTGTACCAGGGCTGAGGCATGGTACCCGTCCAACGGTATGTCGGTCCCATACTTCGCCTTTGATAAGGGAAGGGATGGTGTAGGGCAAAAACCGGAAAGGTTCACTTGTGTAGTTAGCCGTTTCCGAAAGGCTTTGTTACGATCACTCGCCTTTGTGGTGTTTGGCTGTATCTTGTGAGTAAAGTGCATAACCTCTGCCGAGTGTAAAATCTATTCGAATAGCCGTGTCCGCGGTATTGGACATTGCTCGGGGATTACAGTCAAGAGTTAAACTTTCTTGGAAATAGCTTGAACTTGAGAGGTTTGGTTTGGTTAAATGATGATGTTGATGGAAATGTGGATTAGGAATGGGAAAGATGTTTATTTAACTCCTGGAAAAGTTATTGGCGTTATACTTGTTTTACTGCTTTCGAATCTACTTATGATACTTGTTAAATGTTGTTTTATGCAATTATACCTTGAGCTACTGCTTTGTATTAAGCCATGCATGTAGTATATTAGCTTGAATTCTGTGCATGACTTGCTAAGTACCAAGTACTCACCCTTGCCACAAAACAACACCAGTTGAAGAAGAGGCGACGCCAGCTTTGGAGGAGGAATATCAGGAGGAGCCGTCTAACTAGGGATCGAGTCCCAGTTGCCTGTGGCACATTGATTGGCGCCACGCGTTTTCTTTATATTTTCCGCTGCAGATTTTATTTGAATAAGTCTTTAGCCCTGCGAGGCGTACTTTTGTAACTTGACCATAAGGTCGAGCAACCAGTTTGGTTATCTTAATTAAAGTACTTTATTATTATCGATGTGTATGATTGTGATAATTACCAATGTTGAGACTATGTGCACTAGCGTGATCCTGGACTAGTGCTGAATACACAGAGGGTCCGGATTTGCAAATTCGGGTCCCAACATACCATCACAATCCAACTTCACCAGGCACAGAAATAGGTATAACTAATAGCCTAACGTCAACATCATCCTTTTATATAAATAGCAATGCAATTTGTAAAACATTGTAAAATATTTATAAAGCATAGGATCAACATGCGTCAAGGAGACTTGCCTTCGATCGCAGCGAGGGTCTCGAGGTCTTGAAGTACGGCGACGGGGTCGGCGGACTCGGCGGGATCCTCGGCTATGCGCAAAACGGAGCAACAAATAAATACAAGAAAATAAATAAAATCCAAAAATTATAAAAGTAGTACTGGAAGAAAGGTATTGATTTTAGATGAATTTAGGAATTTGAACGGAGTCAATCAGAGTTCGAACGGAGAAGATATGAACTTCCGAAGTTTGAAATTTGGAAAATTGAAAAACGAGTGAATATTCTGCGGAATATTCCTTTTCCCCTTTTTCTGATTTTTGGTTGGACTTGGGTCTATGGCAAGTGGGGCCCACTGTCATTGGGTGGATGGTTATCCTTGGGTTTAGCCATGGCCATGGCCATGAGAGGTTGAGCTTGGAGGGGCTTGGAGGGTGGGGCGGCGACGTGGGCGGCGGCTGGCACGGGCGCGCGGCAGGCGTCTTGAAGCCTTGGCGCCAGACGGCGGCGCGCGACGTGGCGGCGTGGCGGCGGCGAGCACGGGCCCGGGCACGCACGCACACGCACGGGCAGAGCCCAAAAATGAGCAGAGCACCCATTTTTCTTCAAAAATCCAAATTTTTGCCCAAATTTGCATGAAACTTGACCAAATAAATTCATGGATCATCTAGAGGACATCCTAAAGGATCTATAGGAGCAAGGAATTGGATCAAAACTCACCGGAGACGAATTCGAAGCGAACTCCGAGTCTGGTCGAAATGACAAAATCGCGAAATTCGTCTCCAAATCTTGAGGGATCCTAAAATTGATTGAAAGATTAGATACTAGACTCCCTCACGGTCACAAGGAACCAACCGGAGTTGAGAATGACCCACCGGAGAGAGAGTTACAAGGATGAACTCGAAGAACTTCGAAAATGGCGACCCGACGTTGGTTTTCTTGATCTCCCGGTTGATTGGGTTGGAGAGGCAAGGAATGGTGGTGTGCACGGGAAAGAAGACTCCACCACGGAGGTTTAGGAACCGACGTTGCGCGATTTAGGGAAGAAACGGCCAAGTAAATGACATTTGAAGCCATTTCGGTTTTTGGCCGACGGTGTCAATTCCGGTGAGATCCCGGGCTATTGATTGTAGGGAATAGAAAGGTCGCGCCGTTACGGATTCAACGGATCCGTCCGTGATGGATTTGGAGGTGTGTTGAAGGAGATATGGGGATTTGAAGGGGTGGAGGTGTGTGTATGGAGAGCTTCCTCCATTGATGCTTGCTTCCAACAGTGCATGACCAAGGTTGAAGACGAGTACTGTAGCACTGCCACGTGGCAACGCGCGATTGGCCGGGAGTTACGTAAACGTGACGCCCTAAAGAAAAATTAGGAAAAATGGTCTAAAAATTCCGGAAAAATTCTTAGAACCATTTTGGAATATTTAGAACCCAATAAAATTGGTTTCGCGGAATTTGGATGAAATTTGTAGATTTGAATATTCAGGCGCAAATAGCGGGCATTAAACAAAAGCCGCGCGAGATAAAATAGGGGCGGAATTCCAAAAATCCGGGGAATCGTTCCAAAAATCATTTTGGAATATTTGGGACCTAACTGAAGTGATTTTGGGATTTTTGGAGCATTTTTGGACTCGGGTGAAATTTCGGGTACTGGCGGGAATTTGGAAATTCGATTTTTCGAACGGAAGGGAATTGAATCCCGATTTTGGATGGGAAAGGATGCCAGGTTAATATAAACACCGAGGAAACTCCAAATTTTGAAATTACTAAATTTAAATTAGATTTTTGGCAAAATACCGAAAACGAGGACTTTACACTACTCTTCCGCTAAGCCACATGTAACACCCTACAAATCTAAACTGTCGTACAAGAAAATTTCGACAGCATCTCTCCTAAAATTAGGACAAAACGGAAGCGACAACAAGATTCATAATAACCATTATAAACAGGAATAACGTAAAAGCATCAATACTAGAGATAACAAGTCTAAATCAACCAGAAAACAAACATAAACGTAAAACAGCTCCAAAGAGGACATCAACAGGTCTATGATTAATAAAATTTCAGCAAGCTAATGAATTATTAAATGCACTAGTCCATGTGATTCGTGATGACCCCGGAGGGTTGATTGTGCTACTAAGCCCACCCTTCAAGCTTACGACTCGCGAGAACTACCTGAAAACAACAAAATAACAAGGGGTGAGATTGGGTAATCTCAAAGAAGCGGAACAACTTCTAACGAATAACACAGCCACAGTAAAACTAGCATACCAAATTCCTCATATACAATACCACATCAAAGAGTCCACATTCCTCATATACAATACCACAACAAAGAGTCCACATTCCTCATATCCAATACCACATTACGGAGTCCACACAACCTCAGTAAAATGCATATGATTGTGCACATGCTTATGCCATGATCCTCCTCACCGTGCCCTTTCTCAGAACACACGGTGTTGTACCGTCAGATCGCGCCAAGGCGTCGACAAACTTCCAATGCATGATTGTGCAGTTAATGCTTCATGCATGAATTCATTCATAATTTTCCACATTGAGTCCACATATTTGCATGCCATCATATAACATGGATAGAAAACAAATAACATTGAGATGAACTATTTAGACAATTCAACCAATAGGCAACATCATTCTTCTCTTTACTCATGGTTCAAAGCCAAAGCACATCATCACATTGCTAATCTAATTATTGCAATCTTCCCAGCAAATGATCAAACCATGTATGATTAATGTCATCGGGAAATATAACGAAGGCAATGCAAACAACGATGTATAGCTCAACCATAACACTACTTCCACTTGCCTTTACCGACGTAGACGACGGATCTAGTTGCGTCCAGAAGGGGCACCACCTGTACAAGCATATTTTCAGTATGCAATAACACCACAATTGATCACACAACTCAAACATGCAATTCCTACAACCCGTTCCCCTTTTCCAACACCGAAACCCCGATCTGTTCGGATCGAACAGCAGCAACCCCCATTCTCTTTTTCGTATCTTTTTTTCCACAGAACATAAAAATATGAAAAAATTACAGGAGCTAGATATTGATGAGATCTACAACTTTCCAGAAGATCATAAATTCTAATTCCTCTGCTAAATATGCCTAAACAGTCGTCCAACACAGTGGATGAAATCTGTTCCCAGATTCTGTTCGTCGGTTTGCAACAGCGATAACTCTCAGAAAACTTCCCCAAAAATTCTGAAAAAATTACAGAAGCTAGATCTCGACGTTATCTACAACTTTCTAGTTATAGGTTTTGCAGGAAAAATTTTCTATGCCACGTAAAACGCGAAACAATCCGCGCTGCACAATCTCCTTCCAAAAACAGCACCACGTGAACATCTACCCTTCTCCCCCATCAAGATCCATCCAAACCACTCACCACCAGATCTAATACACTCCTAATCCCTAGGTAGAACAGGGGTAAAAGATTGGGAATTTTACCTTGAGTTCTCCCTTGAGATCCCACGAAGAACACGCGACGATCCCCGAAACGGAAATCTGATCGAACTCCTCGCCTCCACGGATCCCCTTCTCGCTCTCTCTCCTTCGCGTTTTCGTGGTGGATATTGAGCCACCATGCAAGGGAGGAAGAACAGGGGGTGGCGGCTGCTAGGGGGAATGGGGGAGGCGCCCTAGGGTTGGGGCGGCCGCCACATGGTGGGGCGCACCCAAGTGGGCCGGCCCACTAGGGGGTGGGGAGGTGGAGGTGGGAAAAGAATTCTACCAGGCCCAAGTTTTCCTCGGCCCACTGTTTCTAGCCCGAATACTCCAAATTTAATATTAATACGCCGCATAAACTTCAATTATTTAATTCCCCAAAAAATTTCCCTCATTCCTCCCGAAACAAAACCAGGAAAAAGGAACCCTAGAATCGCTCTGACGCTCTAAGGCATCACACCACAGGCTTTGCCCATGGTCCTCCAACCCTTCTTTTCCACCTGTCCCTAGCCAGGGGCTAGTTTGGCCCAACGTGGCATTTTTTGTTCTTGCTTTACATTTTTACCCTTTCGTTTTGTCTTCACCCCAAGGGTTTTAGTGGAACTTCACATGCCCTAGGGTCCAGGACTCGCTCGCGCTGAAAGTTCCCCTGTAGCTCTGGCAAGGTGTCAGGTCTGAGCGGGCCCTACCTTGGTAATCTTTACGGGAGATGGAGAGGTGGGTTTCCTCCGCCGACTTCCCTCCGCTATTCTTCTCGCGGCTTCGGATTTCTTCCTGGTTCGGTTATTTTCGATTGTATGTCTTAGGCTTCCTTCGTCGCTTCGGCCGGAGTATCGCCTGCAGGGGCAAGCGGTTTTTACTTTGCTTATAGGAGAGGAGATAGGTATAGCGGACATATTTCCTCGATCCAGACGGAGATGTGGGTTGTGCTTCGCCTGCCAAGGAGGGTGGGCTCATTGGGCCAACAACAGTCATGACTATTCTTGGTAATAAAATTTATTGATTTTGGAAAATTATCTTCAAATAAATGCTTTCTCATTCATTTTTTACTATAGTAAAATTAAGTTCATAACAAATTTACTTTAGTGTAAGTTTTTATTACCTTTTTTACTTTTACTACATTACTTTTTATCTTTTTACCATTTTATATATTTATTTCATTTAGAGGATAAACTCCAAAAATAAGAAACAAAATTCACAAATTCAGATTTAATCACACACATTTTCAAAATGCACATATTATTTATTGCTTCTTTTTTAGGATGTTACATTAAACTACATGTGGTTTCGTATGTGACGTGTATAAATCTAAAATAAAGATACGTTCAGAATGATCTAAAAAATATTGCATATAAAAATAAATTATTTCATTGCGAACATCTTACCGAGCTGATACCAATAGGTGCAGAAGATACGGAACTGAAAGGTATGTACGTGGAAAATTTTGTATTTGATATAAGATTTGGCCCGTATTTACAAAATGATACAACATTTTTGTGTATTTACAGAAAACTCACTCATACCTGGAATTTGAAATCTCGTTTTTGAATACTCAGAATTTCAAATCTTGGTTATGACATATTTGAATTTTCAAATCTCAGTTTTTGGGGTATTTTGGAATTTAAAATTTCGAGAGTGCCCATACTCGGTTTTTCAAATTTTGGATATGCATATCCAGAATTTGAAATCCTGGGTATAGGTAGTAGGCTTGGCGTGGGTAAAATTTTTTTTTTCTAAAATCAACTAAAATGGAAATAAAAAATGGACCATACTCGGATTTTGAGAGTTCGGGTATGCATTACCGGATTATCAAATTCCGGGTATGCATACCCGGAATTTTAGAAACTGGCTATAGGGGCGCTTCTGAAATTTTAAATTCTAAAATACCTTAAAACCGAGATTTGAAAATCCAAATACGTCATAACCGAGATTTGAAATTCCAGGAAAAGCTAAAGCGGAATTTGAAATTCTGAGTACTAAAAAATAAGATTTCAAATTCCAGGTATGAATGAGTTTTCTGTAAATACACAAAAATATTATATCATTTTATAAATACAAATTAAATCTTGTATCAAATAAAAAAAATTCCGTTTGTACGTCTTACGGGGCTCACAAATCATGCCGAATCTGCAGCCACCAGAATAAAATCCATCCATCAGCTTGGGCCAGGTGGTTTTGTCTTACATGCATGCACCGTGGGACCCATTTAACGATGGAATTCACCCATGCGTTGAACCAGCCGAGTAGCCGACACTATGCTATTTTCTTGATTAACGCTAGGCGTACATGGAGAGGTTTACACGGAGGACAGGTCAGGTTATCGCTGCACACCAACGTCGCGGCCTTTTCCTTAGTGGGTCCGACCATGTAACTTACTTCACGACCGGTGCATGCAAGTTGTGGTAGCTACTTGATGCCCCATGTCAGGATCTGAATTTACAAATTCGGATCATCTATGTATTCAGGACTAGTTTAGGATCACGCTAGTGCACACAGTCTCAACATTGGTAAATATCACAATCATACTCAGCGAAGTAGTAAGTACTTTATTAAAAGGAAATTTAACTAGTTACTCGGCCTTATGGTCAAGTTACAAAGGTACGCCTCGCAGGACGAGAACTTATTAAAATAATCAATTGCAACGAAAAGTAAAGAAAACGCGTGGCGCCAATCAATATACCACAGGCAATTGATTGGACTCGCTCCCTAGATAGACGGCTCCTCCTAAACCTCCTCTTCCAAAGCTGGCGTCGCCTCTTCAACTGATATTGTATTTTGCAAGGGGTGAGTACTTGGTACTCAGCAAGTTATGCACAGAATGCAAGCTAATATGCTACATGCATGGCTTATTACAAAGAATAGGATAACAGGTTCATTTGCAGTAAAGCACCACGTGTAAATACAGTAATAGATTGCAAAGCAGTAAAACGTTAATAAAGATAATAACTTTCACAATAATTACACAAGGTAAAGCATTTCACATCCTAATTCCAATTTACATTTCCAACCCAACCATTTTTCAAAATCCAGGTTATTTTCATGAAAGTCTAACCCTTGACTGTATCCCCGAGCAGTGTCCGATACCGCGAACTCGGCTATTCGAATAGGTTGTACACTCTGCAGAGGTTATGCACTTTACCCACAAGATACAGTCAAACACCACAAGGGCGAGAGTCCGTAAAAAAGTCTTTCGGAAGCCTCTAACTACACAAGTGGACCTCCCCGGTTGTTGCCCATTAGCCATTCCCTTAGCAAAGGCGAAGTCTAGACCAATCAACCGTTGGACGGGTACCTAGCCATCGCCCCGGTACGCTCCTCCGTACAACTACACAAAAGGTGTAGTTGACACCCCGATGTTCCACAAGCAAGTTATTAGCAACTTATTCAACTAGGTCCGTCACATTCCGGACATATGGTTGCACATTTGACTCAGTTCAAAGGCTTGCAAGGTTGAGTCCTTAGGGTCACCAAGGCAAGACTGTCGAATAACCAAATCGACTTTCCCGGTGCCACTCATGGCCCGCCAAATCATTCTTGCCACTTGCCCCGGTCTAAAGCATTTACCAATCTCCCAATTGATTACCATGCAACACGTGCCATCAACATCATCATTAATAACACATGACACTTCTCCAAAACAGGTTTCATATCTCATTAAGTCATCATTAGTATTTAATTACCCAAAATCATGTCATAACTACGTGGCATGTCTAAGCATTATACTACAACGGTCTACGTGGCTGGCTCCTGGGTCAAAACTTCACCTTCGAAGCTTTTGGGCACTTCAACGTTTATCCGTAACGTGCGCAAATAGCAATAAATAATTAAACAGTAAATAAAAAGTGTCCAAAAATTCAAATAAAATTGATAAACAGAAAGAGCACAATTTTACAAATTTTTAGAAATTTGAATCGCCCAGATTGGAGTTAAAACGCAAAAGTTATAAGCATTTGAAGTTTGAAAATATATTTTAAAAGAATAAACCGAATTAAATAAACATTTTATTTTTCGGAAATTAATTATGACGTCATCATTGACACGTGGACCAATCACATGTTGACACGTGTCGCTGCTGACGTCACTCCGCGGCCAGCTCCCTGATGACATCAGCATGACGTCATCCCGAAACGTGGCAGCACTATGCTGTGGACTCGGCGCACGCTCGGCTCGGTCCACGGTGGACGCGGCGCATGGCTCGGTGCGGCTGACACGCGGGCCCACCCTGTCAGCGTCATGTGCGCACTCTCGCACGGTGCGGTTCGGCCCGGCTACATGGCGCGCAGTGATTGACTCGGTTTCGGAGCGATCCGGGCCTCACATTTTCAAATCGACGGCCCCGATGCGATCTAAATTCACGGGATGAAGGCGACGTGGCCTGTCCCGGCGCGAGACACGTGGCTCGATCCGTGCCGCTCACTTTAGATCTAACGGTCCTAGATCAATCTAGCAACGGTTAACGAACCCAATCCTACCCGTCCAAAACCGATCCCACGGCTGAGATTAGATCTAAACGCGCGCGGGAGCAAGCACCACGCAGCATGTCCCGGCACACGACGCGTGGGCGCATCGTGACCCTCGGATCACGATCGAACGGCTATGATCAGATCTACTCGCGGCAGTGCATCGCTATGTGGATTAATCCTACCCGTTCAATTTAGATCTAACGGCCAGGATTAACAACGTCAAAATCTACGTGATCTGATCTGAGCCACACAATTAAGATCCTACGGTACAAAATAGATCTAGGCCAACGCTTCTACAAGACCACGTGGCAGAACCTAGGCCCTTAGATCCGAATATAACGGTGCAAACTTAATCTCAAAGGAGCGGGGGAAATTGCTTACGTGGCCGAATCCAAGCGGTTCCCCAGAGATCGAACGGTTGGGGGTGGTCGCGGGACTCCGACGAGGTTGCTGCAGCTAGGGTCGCCGGCACCGAGGAAGACGACCTTGCCCGCGGCTTTCCGGTGGGGTTCCGGCGAGGTGAAGATGTCCCGTGGGTGCGTCTCGCTTCAGGGGTCTCGAATCTGGCCTCCAACGCAACGGGGAAGCGGCGGACGACGGCGGAATAGCCCAAACCCGAACGGAACCCTAGACAACCACGGCGAGCGATTGCGTGCAGGTGGCGGCGGCTCGGGCGTCGAAAGTTTAGGGTTTCGGTGCGGCGTGGAAAGGTGGTCCTCGTGGAGCGGGCAGCGCCTTAAGTAGCCCTGGCTTTCGGGCCCACACGGTAGAGGAGTCCGGCTGCCATGGGCAACGGGGTCCGAGTTCTCCGCGGAGACAACGTTGATGTGGCAGCATCGGAGGCGTCCGCGTGGCTCGGATCCAACGATCCACACGCACGCGCTACACGGACAAACGGCGGTCGTTCGATCGGGATCGGACGGTGCGCGAGGTTAGGGGGTTATGGTTAGGCGCGGTGCGGGTCGACTGGCTCGGTTGGACTCGAGTCGGATCGGTCGGAGGAACAGTACAACTCAGTAAGGTTTTCCAGCGATTTAATATTCAAGATAATTCCAGTAATTCAAATAATTCAAGAAAAATAGCAAAATAATCAGAAAAAATCTGGAAAATACTTTGAGACATTTTGGACTCAAATAAAATATTTTCATAAAAAAATTATTTAAAATTTTTAATTATTTAATTATCTCAAAAGAAAATAAATTCAAATTAAATCTAAATAAATTCTAGAAAATTCCAAAAATGCAAAATAACATTTAAATGCATGAAAAGTAAAAATTGGGGTATTACATCCGACGTCCAGTCATCTTTGATCATGACCAGGGTAACTCCGAACCAAGCGACAGTGGTATGTGGTGGACACCGCTCGAATTTTTGTGTGCATGAGTCGGATGAATTGTACGTGGAATTTTTAGTTGAGGAATTAATTGTAAGCTGGAGGGCGGCAAATTGGGGTTGAGACTTGGGGTGTGGTCGAGGTTTCGGTGAGGAGAGACATGAGTGAGGAATATTTTTTTTTAGCTCAGTGCAAAGTTTTCGAGCGACGCTTCTCGCCACCCGTTTTCGCAGCTCAACACACCCTGCCCCCAATTTCCTATATAAGCTTTATAAACTTTTTCTATATATACTTTATGAATATATTTGGATTGAACACATAAAAATGGTAAGTGTAGATTTCAAGGTTTTAAAATGTGATTTATACGGCTCCGTGGTAAGGAAAAAAAACGGTAATGCTAGGAATCGGTCGTCTATTTTTCTTCGAAACATTTTTTTTTTACGCATGAAATATTTTTTGTACGTAGTGAAATATTTTTCTTCGACAAACAGTAAAAAAAATATTTCATACGTTACAAAAAAATGTTTCACTACGTTCAAAAAAATATTACGATGACGTCCGAAAAAATAAAAAAAATCGGACGTCCGGCCGCAAGTTCTTCCCAAAAAAAACTACAATTATCGCAGAAGCTATCATTCGTCACGTTTTCATTATTAAAAGATTTTTAAAAAATTATTTGTATATAATACGAGTCTACCAACCAGCAATTGATCGGCACATGCACACTCTTAAACAAAGCGGCAAATCTCCTAACAATTTGCTTGTGTAGGTGGGGATCTAGTATTTTCGGAGTCTTTACATGAGGAATTACAAAAGAAATTTTTTTCGATAAAAATGTGAATTAGGAAGAATTGGTCGATGAAATATGAATAAGAGATTCTATTAAATAAAAATATTATTGCTAAAATAAACTATTATCTGTGATCGTTAACGTTGATGAATTAAGACACTACAAGATAACATGGATTTCCCGGCGTTTATTTTACACGGCGTTTAATCTAAACGCCCCTAATAAGGCTAAAGCCGGCGTTTTCTATCATTCGAGGCATTTAATTCCCCGGCATTTATAAATGCCGGGTTAGAGTCTACCACGGCGCTTATAAATGCCAGGGAATTCCACTCTATACCGGCGTTTATAAATGCCGGGTTAGAATCTTCCACGGCGTTTATAAACGCTGGGGAATTCCACTCTATACCGGCGTTTATAAACGCTGGTTCTGATCTTTCCACGGCGCTTATAAACGCCGGAAATTCCACTCTATACCGGGCGTTTATAAACGCCGGTTCTGATCTTCCACGGTGCTTATAAACGCCGGGAATTCCACTCTATACCGGGCGTTTATAAACGCCGGTTAGAGTCTTGCAGTGCTTATAAACGCCAGGTATAGAGTGGAATTCTGGCGTTTATAAGCGCTGGTAGACTCTACCGCGTTTATAAACGTGAAGACCACACCGGGGAATTTGAAAGAATTTAAATTAAATAATATTATATTTGAAATAATTTAAACTAATATTCCATTTGCAATAATTTCTGTCCAAATATTTCATTTTCGATGATATTTTGTCTAAAATTTCAAATTTTGTCCGAAAATTCAATTTTTGTTGATCTTTTGTTTGAAATTTCAAATTTTCGAACATCTGATTTTGTGACACATATCAATATAATATGCTACTTATAGTTATCTTTCAAATTATCCTAAGAACGAACCAATTGGAGGTAAGAGTCAAAAGTTATGTATATAATAAGAAATATGCTCGGATTTCGTATTTGCAAGCTAGAGTTGGTGCCCAAAAGAATATAATTGGAGATCTTATCGTATGATGATTTTGCTAATTACCTCAATAATTTGCTAATTTGAAATAATTGAAAATCGGTGTTCGGGTGTTTAACGGGTTAAGGGGAGGAGGACGCATTATATATCGATGTGATCATACCACCACTAAAGTACTAGATCTTATAAAAACTAAAGTTAAGCGTGCTTGGATAAGAGTAGTAATAAGATGGGTGACCTCTGGGAAGTCATTGTGCACCTCGATTTTAAATGCCACGAATAGAGGATCCCCGGCGCTTGTAAACGCCATAAATAGAGAGAACCCCGGCACTTATAAAGTGCCATGATAGAGGAAACCCCGGCACTTATAAATGCCGGGTTATAGAGGCTTCCCCGGCACTTATAAAGTGCCATGATAGAGGAAACCCCGGCACTTATAAACGCCGGGTTATAGAGGCTTCCACGGCACTTATAAACGCCGGGTTAGAGTCTTTCACGGCACTTATAAACGTCGTGAATAATTAAGCGCCGCCAATTACTTTTCCTGACGCCATTTTTCTTGACGCCATGTAAACGCCATCTAAAATCTTTTTAAGGCATTTATAAGGTTTTAAAGGCATTTATAGGCGCCATTAGAAGCCCGACGTGTTGTAGTGAGAGAAAGCTAAACAAATTAAGACCAGCAGGTGGCCTGAACGGTGAGATCGCCGGACTCGCACCCGGCGCCGTCGAACAAGCCGATGTGCTGCACCGTGCACGACTCCTTCCCAACGCACGCCGCCGTGAAGGCCTCGAGCGCTGCCTTGGACTCGCACCCGCCAGACACGCCGCACTGCCCCCGGGCCACGCCAAAGCTGGCCACGTCGACGCTCGAGATGGTCTTGCCGTGCTGGCAGGACAGCGTGACATTGTCCCCCTTCTCGATAGCCTCCGCGCAGACCGGGCCGACCGCCAAGGTGCGGAAGTTCACCTGCGACGGGTCGCCGCCGGCCTCCTCGAAGAGGATGATGGTGTTGGGCTCGCCGGCCTTGAGGAAGGAGCGGGGCACGTGGTAGAACCGCTGCGATGGCTCGTTGCAGCCGGTGAGGCACTTCTGCCCGTTGCCCTCCGCCTGGAACACGCCGCGGTAGTCGCAGTGGTGGCAGCCGCCCATCTCGGCGGCCATGTACGACGGCCAGTAGCGGCCGAGGTTGTTGCCGTTCACCCACGCCACGCCCTTGTTCAGGGCCAGGAGGTCCACCACCACGGCATCTTCCCCAACCGGAGCTTCAAAGGTAGCCTTCAGGGCAAAAAACACAGAGAAGTAAATTAGATTCCTCAGCGCAACGAGGCATAGCACCATAGCACGGCAATGCTGATTGCTGAGCTAAAAGAATGCGATGTGAGTTGCCAAATTAAGGGGGTGTTTGGCAGAACTCCAGCTCCACTAAATTCTCAGAGTTGGTGAAGCTGGGTATTCCTAGCTTCACTAAATTCGTGGAGCTGGAGCTGTTGGTATATTAAGTGGGTCATTTTGTTTACATTTTAGAATAAAATTATAAACTTAAGTTACTTTATTTCAATCTACAAGTTTCAACTCTGAAATGGAACTGGAATCTGGAGCTCTGCCAAACAGGACCTAAGTGGACTATACCTTGTACCAGGTGAAGGGCCTGTTGATGAGGATGGTGCCATTGTGGCTGTGCCATTTGTAACCAGGCTTGTCAAGATGGATCTGCCTGTACTCTCCAGCCAAACCAGCCTAGGAAGAGAAAGATTGGAGTAATGTCATGATCATAGTTGTATAGTCGAATCTTTCATTAGGAAAATAAAGAGAGTAGATAGAGATGTTCTGTACCTTGTAAGACCAAGAGCTGTGGGAGAGATCAATGGCGGTGCCGTTGGCGTCGACCAGCTTGACAGGTCCTCCAACAATGCCGGCGGGCATCAGCTCAAACAAAGCTCCGTAGTTCTGTTTGAACTGGAGGAACAAACATCTCAGTACGCATGATCGGGGAAGAAAGGGATGAGCTCGTTGATCTGATGAAGATTGGAACCTTCAGGCCAACGGTGGCGCTCAGGAGAGAGAGGTAGTTCTTGCCGTCGTGAAGATTCACCGGAGACTCAAGTTGGAAGATGAAAAGTCCGTTGGGAGAATGGTTTTGCCCTGCCAAGCACGTTTGTCTCAAACAAACATTAGCTTCGTCGAATAGCAAATTATATAGAGCAGAAATACTATTGAGTTAGCAGGAAAGTACTCACCAACAAGCTTCCCATTGACAAAAGCATAGAGCTCATGTCCGGTTGTGTTCACATACAGTGTGTAGCTTCCCTCTCCCTTGTGGTCAAAGCTACATTTCATCAGAGATGTTTCAGATTTAGATCAGTCCATATATCTACCGGTGATATTTAAGGTAGCTCTTCGTTTTAAGGATAAGGAAATCTCACAATAATCCTAAAATATAAAAAATTCTAGAAATTCTCACATTAATCGAAAGAAAAAGAGAAGTATCTCTCCCACTTATTTTGATGGATCAGATGATATTTTTATTTACTTCATTATTTGTATGAAGTGGGTGATATTTACTAACCTCTCACTGGTAAAAGGCTACAAATGACCACAAAGGGTAATATGGGCTTTGCACCGAAGGAAAAACCAGTAATGATATTCTCTTTTCCGTTTGTTTCTCCGAAGGCCATATGAGAATTCTATGTATAGCAAGTTAATAGCCATATCATATATACTATGCATATATGTTGTCAACGACATGTAAATTATTTATAAGGCAATATGAGAATTCTATGTATATCAAATTAATAATCATATCATATATACTATACATATATGTTGTCAACGACATGCATGTAAATTATTTATAAGGTAATATGAGAATTCTATGTATAGCAAGTTAATGACCATATCATATATATTATGTGTGCATCTTGCCTTATAAACTTGAGCAGAGGGAGTAATCAAAATACACAGCATGATTTTTTTTCTTATTTAATGTTGTGCGTTAATGATATTTGTGTTTACTTCATCATTTTATGAAATGCAATGTCCATATTACCCCTAGTCCTTGGTAGTCTTCTACCTAGTGAGAGGTAATAGTAAATACCAGCCATTCGATCACACGAAATCAATGGCTCATCTTAGTGTGGATGTACCTAAACTTTTTCCTTATAGATTACCTTGTCCTGTACCACAAGTAGTCGCTCTGATCAGTAGACGTGACGATCTGCTCCAAGAGCTGGTTCCTCTTGAAGCTTCCCCTCTCGTCGGTCATGAAGGGCTCCAGATTCTCAGGCATCCACGACCATTTCAAGCTCTCTGGCTCCTGCTCCACCGCGCTGGGCTTCTTCACCATGACCGACGTATGCGTCTTGATCTGACGGTAAAACCCCAATAAGTAACAGCGAATTGATCACTGTCATGTACAGTTAAATCAGCAGCGATCAGAGGAAAATACCTTAGCGCTGTTGAACGCGACGGTCTTGCAGCCAGGCAGGATGCTGACGGACCAAGCAGGTACGACGTGAGCAGTTCCATCGAGGGTCACATTGACATCCCTGTCGTCGAATTGGTTGCTGATGAAGCAAGCAGAGGAACCATCCATGGTGTACTTGGTGACCTGCATGAGGAACCAGCCATGTTACAAAAGCGTATGCATGCGATCTGTTCGACAGGAAAGAAATACAGGGCATGATTTTTAATTGAACCATACTGTGACATTCTTCCCGTAGCTGGTGTCGTTGTACTCTCCATGAACAAGGATTTTCTCCATGGACTTGAGCACGGTGTGGAGCTCCTTCAAGTGGCCGTATTTGGGCTGCCTGATGTTACCTGTTGGGTTAAGGGAAGCAGATTAACGGGATTATACATCTACATATTACAACCGCCTGCCAAAATCACCATGTTTCAATCTTTCCATGCCAAGTCAAACTCACCGTACTCATCCAGAGGTGCATCGTAGTCGTAGCTGGTTGTGATGTACGGACCACCTGAAGTACGCCCAAAGTTGGTTCCGTCATGGTACTGACCAACGTGTCAATGCAAATCAGTGGACGCAGCAGTGAAAAGATACGATAATGGTAGTATATAATGCGTAAGTAGAAATCACATCTAACCATTGATTTTTTTAAGAGTGTTTCTACTACTCTACTACCACATGAAGCATAAGTAAACTCTAGCTAATCTGATTCATTGGATCGAAAAGAATAAACGGTTCGTATTCAATTTAGTGTGCTGTAAAAGAGTTCACGCAGTGCATGGTGTAGAAGCTCACCATGTAGTAGTTCTGGACCGATCCGCGCTTCTGGAAGAACATTGCAACCGCGAAAGCAATGTCTTCAGCAGACCTGTGGAAGTCCGGCTTGTCCCAGGCCTTGAACCTAATGGTATATATATATCAAGTTCAAAGCTTAGTACTAATCCATGTTGCAACAGAGTAGAAAAAAGGAATCAATTAGGAGAAGAATTTATTACCAGCCAGTCCAATTCTCCGTCCAAATCTTGGGGATGTCCGTCCTGTTCGGGAACCAGTCATGGCAATAGAATCCATTGCAGGTGTTGATCTGATTACAACACAAAACACAACCACGTTAGCATATCAACAATACAATTTACGTAACCCTACTCTATCTGGTGTGAAATTTTTGGAAAAAGAAGAGATAAACTCACCACATTGGGCGGGACATCGGCGTCCTGCTGGCACATGATCCACGGGACGCCAACGTTCTGCTTGTTCGCCATGTCTGCGCACCAATGGATGTATTGCGAGGCAGACTGGGCGTCTTTTAGATTGCTCATGATGTTCCCGTACTCGTTCTCAATCTACAGATTCAGGCACCGGCATCGGCATCGCCATTAGTGAACAGATTAAGTACGCAACTGGCATTTTAATTTCCATCATGTCAGATTGTTCTCAAGAGGAGCAGCTGTGGACTACCTGCGACAGGATGATTGGGCCTCCCTGACCAGCGAACATGTTTGCTTCCTTGAGCTTGTTGACTATGAGCGTGGTGAAGGTCTCCATCTCGCGCTGTTTAGGGGAGACCAAAGAATAGCTTAAGATCCTGTTCGTGTTTGCAAATCTCTGGGATTAGAGCGAGATAAAAAGTGAGCAATTGATTCGTTTTTACCTCAAAAGGCTCATTGTGCATCCTGAACTGCATGCCGGGGATGTCACGCAGCCAAGCGGGAAGTCCTCTGCAGCAGAAATATATTACCGTTTTCCTTTCCAGTTTCTAAAAAGTTTCATGACAGATTCAGCATACATACCCATAGTTCCACTCGCCACAGATGTACGGGCCAATGCGAAGAATGGCATACATACCGGCGTTCTGGATCTCCTTGAAGAACCTGACAATGTCGTAGTTCCCCTCGAAGTTGTACTGAAGACCAAAGGAAAGACATGAACAACAAGCAGAAAGGATCAGCTCTGGATGCGCACTGTGTTCGATCTCCTAGCTAGTAAGATATTCTGAGTTCCTGGTCGTGCAGTGCAAACCTGGCGTGGGCGAGGCTCATGGCCGTTCCAGAAGACGTAGGTCTCGATGGCATCGAGACCGCCTTCCTTGGACTTCTTGATCAGATCAGGCCACATCTGCACGCAGGAAAGACAAGAACCGCAGCAAGATTAATTAGATCAGTCTGAACGAAAGAAGAGAAACCTCACGGAAGCAAGAGCACCGGATGAACTTCACCTCAGGGGTGCTCCTGGGGTAGTGGATGGATCCGGAGATGATGATTCGGCGCTGGCCGTCGATGACGAGCGCGCGGTCGTTGTAGGCGACGGTGGTGCCCCTCGCTCCGACGGCCGCGGCGGCGATTAGCAGGGCTAGCAGCAGCGCTAGCGTGGCGCGCCCCATGGTGCTACAGCTAGCTAGCTCTACACGTACGTGGGAGGAAAAAATGGAAGGGGAGAAGACGAAAACTTGGTGCATGGAAGCCTCGACCTCCACCCCTCCACGGTATTTAAAGGCCCGGCCGGAGCTGACGGGAAGAAGAAAGGATGCCGTTGGATAGGTGTTGAGCTTGATATTTGTTCCAAGGGATAGACGGATAAGTTTTGAGTTTGATATTGTTACGATCGATTTGCATGTTTCGAAGTGGAACGGATAAGTTTTGAGTCTGATATTGTTACGATTTGTGCAAACTGATGAGACTATGGTTTGCCACCACGTACGTATCGCTCTAGAATTTGTGCAGTTTGGTTTTTTTCATGGAAATACGAATCTCGCTCAGTTGGACATAAGCTCATCGCTTTGCTGTAAAACTTTTCTAGTTGGCAAGACTTTAGTGTATGGAAATAAATATACCATGTATGGTTAGTTGAAAGTAGTAAGTTTTTATTCTAGGCTTCAATTTCAGCATAAGACATATTTTATTTGCAATAGAATAGTTTATCAAGTGGTAACGAAATTGTAAAGAATATTTAATATGAAACTAATAACAATAAATAGAAATTAATTTTATTATTTTGCAACCCTCCATGGCCACGAACAGCGAGAGAACACATCCCAACACAACTTAAGTTCACCACCAACCCATTAAAACACATTTTTCAAAGCATTTGCAAAACCGAAACTATACTTGATATTATTTCCCCAAGTTACACTACTACAGATCTGGCAATCAGTGCCGGTTCACAATGGCCATCAGTACCGATTTTTGAACTGGTACAAGCCATCCGAAACTGATGCTCATTGAGCATCACTATCGGTTCCACCAACCAGTATTGATATGACTATCAGTACCGGTTGAAGCCTCCAACCGATACTGATGAGCTATTTATTAGTACCAGCTAGCGCCTCCAACGGGTACTGATGATCTATCTATCAGTACAGGTTGGAGCCTCTAACCGATACTGATGATCACGAGAGCTTTAATACTTAATATATCGTATATATTTAATATATAGTATACATTGTGTTAAGTCTAATATTACATATATATGTTTGTGTGTGCGTTAAGTCACAATTAATTTTATATAATCAATCATGCACAATTAACTAATAATCAATCATGCCTATATATAATATATAATTACACATATATAGTTCACATAACATTCGATCATTACAACTTTAATTACAGATCATTCATGGGGCCTTTTCTTTTACGTGCGTCGCTCTTGGTAGCCGTAGATGTCGACTCCGACAGTTCACCAGTCTTTATCGAAGGGCCCCACCTATTTGTCACTGGATCGTAAAACTCGCCTGTTGGATTTATGACTTCATCGTAAATCCAGCCAACAAGTTGTTCTTGTATTGCTCTCATGTGCGCCGGCGAGAAATCCGACGAATCTTGCAAGCGACAAGCACCTCCGATCTGGATGTGCATAAATTGGCACACATAGTAGCCGCATAAATTATTGCCCGGCTGCTGAAGCAAGATCTGCGGTGAAAAAAGCTGAAAGCGTGAAATGGATGTATCGAAATGAAGTTAACTAACTAAACAGCTAGCATGATGGCATACGTACTCGAGAGGCAAGTGTAATATCAAATTCCTTTTTGAATTGGCCCACGGTTTTAGCATGGAACCGTGCGAATGCACTACACACGTGATTGCGAATTGAACATGATTAGAATTTGTTTCAAATGGAGTAAAACTAGCATAATAATGAAAGTAACAAGAATATCGGTTGAGCATGTCGATCAAGTTTTGGTAGTTTTCAATTGGTTTCCTCTGCGAGTCCATAACTGTGATCATGCTACGATATAGCTCGATAATGAGAAGAATCCAGTGAAAGTTGTGCTTATATATGTCAACGTAGGTAACTAGTTAGCTCTAACATCGTGTTATGGAAAAGGATTAGAACGAGGCGGTACGAAAACACGTACTCAAAGGTGTAGGGTAGAAGTATCCTTGACTTATATCTTTGACCAATTAGCCCCCTGTATATGTTGATATCTGATCGACAGGTGTGGTGGGCCGGCCAGGCTCAGCCCTCCCCTCGGCCAACTAAGCGAAACACCACGCGTCTAGTGACCCACATGAACGGTTTTATGAACGCCAACCTCTTCCTTCGACAAAGCCATGAGTCCATACTCTAGGGGGTCAACCCCCGGTAAAAGGAGGAGATGGATAAGGATCACCCCTTTTCCCCCCGCAACGAGGGGAAGTACCCTTCCGTGGCGAAGGAGGAAACCGGAGGGAATCACTCCCAGCCGTGTCTTCCTCCGACGTGAACCTAATGCCAAATCACCAATGTCTGACACCCTCCAACAACTCCTCCCAAGTACACGGTGACGTGTCCAGGCAATCTGAGACCCCAACACAAGTGAAATTCCCGTCGAACCCCTATAAAAGGTGTACGAACAGAGGGCAAAAAACCCAACGTATGAGAGACGTGAGTCAATAAAAAAATTCAGGTTAGCCCTTGGCAAGAAATAATAAAGAAAAAGAAGGCCAATCAATACGGGCATATCCTGTGCCCGCCATATAAAGCGGGAAGAAGACAGAGTAGAAGCAAGTTCCCGAAAAACAAGAAACAAATTCAGACGAAGAGAAAGAGAGAAAGAGAAACCCTGGTGGCCATTGCCGCCACATCGGGCGCCGTCTGTGGGGAACCCAACCGCAAGGTGAAACCACCACTCGCCGATCAAGCCCAAGGGTAAGTTTCTGCAACCATGCCACCAAAGAAAGGAAAGGAGGCGATATCAAGGGGCGGCAACGACGGCAGAACAGAAGAACCAAGGCGGCGTCACGAAGCCAACTGAGATCCCTCGACTCGCATGACGAGACGCGGATGCCACCGCAATGAAGCCCGAAACATGGCGGGAACTTTACATCCACAGACTCGGTGGCCGTGCGCAAGCGAGCCCCAAACGGCGGCCTCCGACGACAGATCGAACGGTTTCGACACCAGGAGGAGATGTGGCGGAAGCGCCGACACATCCGACTCATCGCCGAGAGACCCACGGAAATGAAGAAACCCACGGAGGAGGAACCGGAGCTCAGAGGAGATTGACCCCAACGCAAGGGCGGCGATGGAAGCCAACGAGCAACTCATGGCAGAGTTGAGGCGTCTGCAAGGACAACTGACGGGGTCAATACGAATCACAAGATGAAAGCCCGAGCCGCGATGTGCTATCTCCGGTTGCGATGGCGCACAGGAAGATCACGATCCAAACCCCTCAAGACTCCGTCTACGGACCAAAAATGGCCCTCAGGAAGCTTCAAATTTCCCTTTGTTAAGCCATATGACGGTCGGACGGACCCAAGGGAGTTCCTCCGCGTTTATGATACTGGGCGATTGAAGCAATGGAGGAGATGATGACATCAAGGCGAAGGGGCTCCTTCTAGCCCTTGAAGGCATAGCCCTGTCTGGTACTCTTCGGCTGGAGCCCCTGGCCGATCACTGTTGGCCGCAACTCCGCCTCCAAGCTTGAAGGCAACTTCGTGGTAACTTCGACGGAATGAAAGAGGAAAGTGACCTATTTGCAAATGACAACGCGAAGGGGAAACCCTTAAAAGTTACTTCCAGCATTTCTCCCGGATTAAGTGCCAGGTACGAGGAGTAAGCGACACTACTATCATCAATGCGGCACGTTGCGGCCTGCGTAGGGGACCGTTGGCGGAAAGGCTCGCTCGTAAAGAGGTGCGCACGGTGGAAGAACTCTTTGCGAAGATGAGGGAGTACGCGCGGGCGGAGGAAGACAACTTCCGAAGGGAAGACGGGCCCCAACAGGAGAAGCAAGAATTCGCTCCGCGCAAGAGAGGGCGAGGGAAGGACCTCCCGCCCAACCCAAAAATGAGGGAACGATACCCAGAGCCAGGAAGAAGAGACGAGAGGAGGAGAATCCACCACATTGAAAAGCCAAGAGATCGGCAAGCCACGGGCGACAGGCCCGCGGAGCAGCAAAGACGAGGACCACCCCCGGGCCGAGGAAAGCAAGACGAGGGAAGCCGAGTTAACAAGAAGGAAGGGACAGAGCCCCGGCAGTACTTCTGTGAATATCACGGGGAAAATATCACTCACGACACCATCCAATGCAAAGTGATCAACGGATATCGGCGGTTCGAGGCGAAACAAAGAGAAGTCAAGACGCATCCTGCGCCGCCGGAAGCACCTCCTGTTGGACGACAACACCCCCCTCGAGTAGGAATGAATCATCTTCGTCGCATTATCAACGTCATTGCGGGGGGCTCCTCATCACATCTCTCGTCAAAAAGACAGAGGAAGGCGTACGCCCGGCAAATTAACCACATTGCAATTACCCCCACCACCCTTCCTCCGGTAAAATGCGAGCCAATCACATTCACACAGGAGGACGCCACGGGGGTACACTTCCCGCACCAAGATTCCTTGGTAGTAACCGCCATTATCGCCGATCGCTGCACGTCGAATATTGGTAGATGGAGGAGCGCCATGACATACTATCCATGAAGGCTTTCCAACAAATGATGATTCCACAAGATCGGTTGAAAAAATCGGAGGTGCCGCTGATGGGTTTTGGAGGAAGCACGGTCAGCACCCTGGGGCAATTGGAGCTTGAAGTCACATTCGCGACGCCACAAACCAGCGTCACAAGTCGCGTCACATTCGATGTGGTAGACATGCCATTCCAATACAATGCGATCCTAGGCAGGGGCTCGTTGACAACCATGGGGGCCATAATTCATCACGGTTTCCTATGCATGAAAATCCCTACCGCAGATGGTGTCATCACGGTGCGAGGAGACCAAGCCTTGGCAAGGAAGATAGATATGGAGAACCCACCTCAAGTCAAACACGTCCGCACTACTGAGCTAGATCCCGTCGTACCTGCGAGTCGCAGCCGGTGGCTCCCTAAACCACAACCCCAAGGAGAAACCCAACGGATACCGCTCAGGCCAGGAAGCAGCAAGACAGTAAGCATCGGCGCCATGTTGTCTCCAGAGGAGGAAAAACACTTGCTGCTGCTCCTCCAGGAATATGAAACCGTGTTCGCTTGGGGGCCTGAAGACCTTCCTGGCGTCCCGAGAGAAACTATTGAACATGCTCTCGCTATTAATCCAAACGTGAAGCCTAGGAAGCAAAAATTGAGAAAACTTGCAGCAGAAAGACAAGAAGCTGCGAAGGTGGAAGTGGCTAAACTGCTCCAGGCGGGAATCATCCGCGAAACTCGATACCCGGATTGGCTGGCCAACATCGTCTTAGTCAAGAAGGCTAGCGGGGCATGGAGGATGTGCATCGACTTCACTGACTTAAACAAAGCATGCCCGAAAGATGACTTCCCCCTGCCCCGCATCGACCAGCTGGTTGATTCAACCTCCGGGTCAGAAAGGATGAGCTTCCTTGACGCTGCACTGGTTATCACCAAATCTATATGCAAGAAGGAGACGAAGACAAGACAAAGCATTCGTTACTCCCTTCGGTACCTATTGCTTCGCGGCGGATGCCTTCCGGGCTAAAAACGCAGTGCTACCTTCGCCGACTCATCACGAAGATCTTCGCGATCGTTGGGAAGAAATGTGGAAGCCTACGTTGACGATATCATTGTCAAAAGTGAGAAGAAAGAAGATCACATCGGGGATCTCCGGGAAACTTTCAGAAATTTGATAAAAGGAAAGGTGAAGCTTAACCCGTCAAAATGCGTTTTCGGCGTGGACGCAGGAAAGTTGCTAGGCTTCCTGGTCTCCCAACGGGGCATAGAAGCGAATCCAGAAAAGATAAGAGCTGTCCAAGACATGGCCCCACCAAGAAACCTGAAAGAAGTACAACGGTTGGCAGGGCGGATAGCAGCGCTTCGATCGGTTCTTGCCAAAATCCGCGGAGCGAAGTTTGCCGGTCTTTAAAGCCTTGCGCACAAACGATAGTTTCGTCTGGACAGGGGAATGCCAACGCGCCTTCGATAACTTGAAGCAGAGCCTCATGGAAATCCCTGTCCTACAAAGCCCGAAGCAAGGTGAGGAGCTTCTGTTATATCTAGCAGCTAGCCCCTCGGCCGTAAGCGCCGTGTTAGTGCGGCCTCAAGGCGCCAAACAACAGCCGGTCTACTTTGTCTCTGAAGCCCTCCAAGGAGCGAAGCTACGATACTCGGAAATGGAAAAACTGGCATACGCTCTGTTAATGGCATCTCGAAAGCTCCGGCATTATTTTCAAGCCAACCGCATCAAAGTGCCAACTACATATCCCCTAGGGTCTATGCTCTTCAGCAGGGAAAGCACGGGGCGCATCAGCAAGTGGGCGGTCGAGCTAGCTCCCTTTGAATTAACCATAATTCCTCGCACGGCAATCAAAAGCCTAGCCCTTGTCTATTTCATGGTAGAATGGACCTCCCCAGCCCCGGAGAACAACCAAACTCCAACAATGTGGTCCATCCACTCTGACGGGTCTTGGGGGGCGAGTGGGGCGGGAATAGCGGCGGTGATACACACACCCAGCGGAGAAAAAGTGGAGTTCGCAGCAAGGCTGGAATTTCCTTCAACCAACAATATAGCCGAGTATGAAGCGCTATTATTGGGTATCAGAAAAGCAAAGATCATGGGAGCAAGAAAGGCGATAATATACACCGACTCGAAACTCATTCAGGGGCACATCACCAAAGAATATCAAGTGAAGGATGAACAGCTCCAGAAGTACGTCGAGATGATCCGGACAATGGAGAAGGGCTTCACCGGGTTCACCGTTAATGCAATTCCCAGGTCTCAAAATGAACGCGCCGACGAGCTAGCCAAGATCGCAGCCACCGGAGGAAGCCTACCTTCGACAATCTTCTTCGAGATACTTCGCACCCCCTCCATTCCTTCCCAGATAAACCTCATCGTTCGGGCAGCCGGTGAAGACTGGAGGGATGAGATATACAACTACCTCCTGGAGGGAGTTTTGCCAGACGAGGAGACACGGGCGAGGCGCGTCGAAAGACGAGCAAAGAAGTACGCCATCATCAACGGCCTCCTATTCCGTAGCGGCCTCTGCGCTCCATGGCTACGCTGCATTTCGCGAGAAGAAGGAGTTCAAGCTTTACTTGAAGCACACGAGGGAGATTGCGGAGCACACCAGGCCCCTAGGAATCTCGTGAGAAAGCTATTCCGGATGGGGCTCTACTGGCCTTCAGCGTTGCAAGATGCGGAGCACATGGTCCGACACTGTCATGCGTGCCAATGGATGACCAAGCAAACGAGGGCCCCGCCCAATGAACTGCATGCGGTACCCCCGGTCTGGCCCTTCGCCAAGTGGGGAATAGATATTGTTGGGGCGCTTCCTAAAGCTCGAGCAAACCTTCGCTTTTAATCGCCGCCATCGATTACTTCTCCCGCTGGATCGAGGCGAGCCGATTGCGAAGATAACCGCAGAGGCCGCCGTCAAATTCCTATGGAAAACGATTATCCGCCGATACGGGTCCCTTACCAGATCGTGAACCGACAATGGGACTCAATTCGACTCTGGAAATTCCGCGACATCTTGTGACAATCTCGGGATAAAGATCTGCCGCCTCGGTGGGTCATCCTCGCCGAACCGGGCGGTGGAACGGGCGAACGGGTTACTTCTTGATGGCATAAAAAAAGGCTTTACGGCTCTAAGAAGGGGCTTTGGCCCGACGAGCTGGATCACGTCTTATGGGCAACCCGCACTTCGGCCTCAAGAGCGACCGGGTTCTCCCCCTTCCGTCTCCTTTTCGGGGAAGAAGCCGTTTCACCTGCGGAGATCTGTGCAAAATCCTTACGAGTAATCAAAACCCCGACCCATGAGGCAATTGACATCACGTGTGATCTAAAGGAAGAACACAAGCTTCAAGCCTTAAAGACCATGAAAGCCTACGCGGAGGCGTCCACCCGAAGCTTCAACAAGAAGGTGAAGAAACGTGAACTACACCCTGGGGACATGGTGCTCAAGCGGGCCGCTCCGGCCTTCGCGAAGCTGGAAACGACCTGGGAGGGACCATACATCATCCAAGAGTCAACAACGAAGGGTGCCCACAAGCTCATTACCCCCTGCGGAGAAGAGATACCACGGACCTGGAACACCGACGCACTCAAAAATTTTTTCCGTAGGTGGTGGAATCCGAAGGAAAGAAATGTACCGATCCTTATCAATAAAATAATGGAAAGACATTGCGAGTTCGAGCCATCTTCATGTTCTCCAGGATTCAAATCAAGAAACCTATTAGGAGTACGCGGATGCTTGGTCGGGCATAAGTCCCACCCATCCCTCGCTCCGGAGACCCGTTGCCTCGCGCCGGGTAGGATTTCGCGGATGCTTGGTCGGGCATAAGTCCCACCCATCCCTCGCTCCGGAGACCCGTTGCCTCGCGCTGGGTAGGAGTACGCGGATGCTTGGTCGGGCATAAGTCCCACCCATCCTCGCCCGAAACCCGTTGCCTCGCGCCGGGTAGGAGTACGCGGATGCTTGGTCGGGCAAAAGTCCCACCCATCCCTCGCTCCGGAGACCCGTTGCCTCGCGCCGGGTAGGATTTCGCGGATGCTTGGTCGGGCATAAGTCCCACCCATCCCTCGCTCCGGAGACCCGTTGCCTCGCGCCGGGTAGGATTTCGCGGATGCTTGGTCGGGCATAAGTCCCACCCATCCCTCGCTCCGGAGACCCGTTGCCTCGCGCCGGGTAGGATTTCGCGGATGCTTGGTCGGGCATAAGTCCCACCCATCCCTCGCTCCGGAGACCCGTTGCCTCGCGCCGGGTAGGAGTACGCGGATGCTTGGTCGGGCATAAGTCCCACCCATCCCTCGCTCCGGAGACCCGTTGCCTCGCGCCGGGTAGGAGTACGCGGATGCTTGGTCGGGCAAAAGTCCCACCCATCCCTCGCTCCGGAGACCCGTTGCCTCGCGCCGGGTAGGATTTCGCGGATGCTTGGTCGGGCATAAGTCCCACCCATCCTCGCTCCGAGACCCGTTGCCTCGCGCCGGTAGGATTTCATGGATGCTTGGTCGGGCATAAGTCCCACCCATCCTCGCTCAGGAGACCCGTTGCCTCGCGCCGGGTAGGATTTTGGCGGATGCTTGGTCGGGCATAAGTCCCACCCATCCTCGCTCAGGAGACCTGTTGCCCCGCCGGGTAGGATTTCGCGGATGCTTGGTCGGGCATAAGTCCCACCCATCCTCGCTCAGGAGACCCGTTGCCTCGCGCCGGGTAGGAGTCTGTGGATGCTTGGTCGGGCATAAGTCCCACCCATCCCTCGCTCCGGAGACCCGTTGCCTCGCGCCGGGTAGGAGTACGCGGATGCTTGGTCGGGCAAAAGTCCCACCCATCCCTCGCTCAGGAGACCCGTTGCCTCGCGCCGGGTAGGATTTCGTGGATGCTTGGTCAGGCAAAAGTCCCACCCATCCCTCGCTCCGGAGACTCGTTGCCTCGCGCCGGGTAGGATTTCGCGGATGCTTGGTCGGGCATAAGTCCCACCCATCCCTCGCTCCGGAGACCCGTTGCCTCGCGCCGGGTAGGATTTTGCGGATGCTTGGTCGGGCATAAGTCCCACCCATCCCTCGCTCCGGAGACCTGTTGCCCCGCGCCGGGTAGGAGTTCGCGGATGCTTGGTCGGGCAAAATTCCCACCCATCCTCGCTTCTGAGACCCGTTGCCTCGTCTTAGGGTAAGAATTCGCGGATAGTTAGTCGCACCGACACTACAATTCGTTCGCTGTCCCCGTTCATGTATTCACGAAATAACCGTCCGGGTTAAGGTGCCAACCTCACCTTCGCTCCGAAGGACCGGAGAACACATCGTACTACCCTTGCCAAGTCATTGAGAAAATACACCCAAGCCGGTATCCCGTCTTTCCCTCGGCAAGGAAGGAGGGGGTGCTTACGCATTATGCGACCATACGAGACCATTTCACGACTACTACTCAAGGCACGATAGGAAGCTAAGAATGCAAGATCAGAAGGAATTCAAACAGAGAAGACAAAGAACAGATATAAGTACAAATCCCCGACTGGGAATTACATAATATCGTCCCAAGCATACATAGTACAGTAATCCAACAGAAGCTTTTATACGAAACGAAGCGGACTTAGATGCGATTAGCACGCGCCACGGCTTCCGCGAGGGCATCCTTGGCTTCCAGCAGCCGCGGCACCATCCCGATCAATATGTCGAGGTTGGCGAGGTCTCGGGCGAGGGCCTCCTCTGCGGCCATTATCATGTCGAAATCCGCCCATAGACCTTCAATGAAGGCCTCGAAATCGTCGGCGGCTGGAAGACCCCCGGGAGCGAGAGCGTCACCCAGAAGACCAGGAACCATGATAGGGGCTCCCTCCTCCCCAAAGATGGTGGGATCTACGCCACAAAGCGCCTCATCCAGGTTGGCAAAAATGGGGTCTTCTTCCATGATTTCCCCGGGGAGGTCAGCCATTGAAAAAGCAAAGGAAGACAGGGGTAGAGAGCGATCGTCTACTCTGATACTAACAAGGTGGGCGAGGAAGGTGAAAAGGGCCAGAGTTAAATAATAACGCGAGAAGCCCAAGCGTCCACACGTCCCCCGAGAAGTTCGCCGGACCATTAAGTCCCGCTAATACTCGTCACTGACGTTTGGTCTCCGTTGGGAGAAGCTAAACGCTTTTTCGGACGAAGGGACTCGTAGAGCGAACGAACATACATGGTCATTTGATAAAATGGGTGATTTAACCCAAGTGTCTACAAAAATCCCCTCACACGAAGATACACCAACTAAGAAGGAGGCGGCTTCTCTTTGCCTTTCCCCGAGTCACGCATCACAGCACGAGCTCGACGAACCGACTCCCTTGCAGTGGGCTCCCCGTGCTGCTTCCAGAAATCTGACATAAAGCTTGACGATAACCTAGATGCGGCGGAGGAAGGCTTCACCGACGAAGGGATATCTCCGAACCCCGGTAACGACAGAGCTGCAGAAGAAAAACCGAAGTGCTCGCGTATATGAGTACATCCTTTTGCCTCCAATAGCTGAGCCGTTTTGACGGAGCCCAGTCTCGCGCAGTAATCGCCGAAGGTCAGTGCTGAATCCCCAAAAATCTTAGTAGATTTCTCAAGGAAGGAGACAGCTTCCAGGCTGGAGGAAGGAATACGACTCGGAGCCGCATCAATACCGAACCGAGGGAGCTGCTGAAGGAAGGCCTCTGTAGCCCCGTGAATCCCCGAGACAACGGATTCCAATTCCTTCTGAACCATGTCGTGACGCTCCTCCGCTCGTTGAGTGTTACGAAGGTGCATTTGAACCTCGCTCCGCGCGTGCGAGTTGAGAGGGGAATTCCTCCACTTGCTTCTTCAACATGTTCTTGCCCTCTTCAAAGAACCACCAATAGGTTTTTCAATTCCTCTATTCGATCATCTTTCTTCTTTTCGTTTCGCTCCGCCGCCATGCGGCTCGCTCCTCCTCGGCGAGACGGTCCCTCATCGAGAAATTACCCCTCGAAGTTACGCATTTTTCGCAGCCAAATCGACTGCAGGATGCTTCACCGCACCTTGGCCAACGAGTCCTCGAGTCCTGAAGTGCCCTTGAAAGATTAGCCTTCTCCGCCTCTAGTTCCGCTACGGTTCCTTCGCGGCCTCGCAATCCTGGGCCCCCTTGTTGAACTGACCCAAGCACGTCCGAAATCGACGCGATATCTCTCAAGCGAGTCTGACCCCTAAAAATGGAGAAGATATGAAGCAGGATATTGAAAGACATTGATACCAGTAGGATAAGCTCAAAAGGAAGGGTACCTTTAAATGATGGTCCATCGAGATCTCGCAGAGAGAAAGGTCATTGACTTCCTCAAATAAAGCCACAGATTTATTGTCAGGAGAAAAGGCCGCGCACATCTTTCTTAAAGACGGAGAAACAACCGCCCCCCTTTCAAAATCTGAGGCTGAAAAATCCGACAAATCAAAGCGGACAAAGGAAGAGCCCACACCACCCGCAGGGCTGGTTGGCTCGAAGGTAAAATCCTCATCCGGGACGCTTGAGTACTTGGAATCGGAGGTTCTCGACCCTCCTCCTCCGCGGCAGGCAAAGGACTGGCAAGCGCCCGCTTTGGACTGTTTCAACGGTGTTAAATCCTCCGCCTCCTCCGCATTATTACCTCTGCATTAACCTCATCAAGACCTGAAAGAATATCGCACCCTAACGAGCTGGCGGGAAAAGTATCAGGAGTAAGACCTTCTCCCCCAGTGGGGGTGTCAGGAGTGGAAATGTTCAACCGCAAACCCCGAGTCTCCCCTGTCGCGGGGGCGGTCCCATCTTCAAGTTGCCCTTGTGCGCACTCCGCAGCCGGAGAATCACCATCATCCTTGTCATATACGTCGATAGTCTCCACTCCGGGAATCCCCAGAAATGAATACCCGGGGGACTGACTCCCGTCAACAGGCACATTAACAGAAGGGTCAAGTGGGAGGGCCGAGGGAACCTCCCCCATAGCAGCCGGACTTGATGTTGCCCCAGGAAAGCTCGTATCTGGGGCAGATGGCACATGCGAGGGTTCGCCCACAACAGCCAAGGGAATCGTTTCGGAGGGACCCCGCACTCCACGTAACCCGAAGGGGCGGAGGCAGAGAGACGAGCCGCCACAGAGCCGGAGGAATCACCTCGCCGCTGGATTCCTCCGAATCCCAATCCGCCTCCTCGTCGTCATCATCCCCAAATCCTCGCTCCCACCCGAAGTGGCGGCAGAGCAGCGCAACACGAGCTAACCTTGCTCGTTTGGCGAGCGGGAGAGAGCCAAGCGACCCTCGGGGATGAGGCGGCGGCGTCCCCAATCGATAAAACGAGCATCGGGTGGCCCCACGGCGCCCATAGCGGCCTCATACTCCGTTGCCTGGCAAGGGCCCGAAGCTTGCGAGCCAATCTCGGCCGCCCCACGCCCGGTCTTGTACCCTTCAGTCGAATCACGGACACCGTACCTCCCAAATGACCGCTCCAGAGTAACGGGGAACTCCTGGCCAAAGGGTCGATACGACATAGGCGGTATTCTTCCACCAAATCTCGCATTGTACTGGGCACGAAGGGCCTTGAGATAGTCAAGATGTTTAATTTCTTCCGCGGTCGCGCTCAATTAGGGGATCGAATCGCGCTGGATCGACCCATCAAGTATGGAGAGGAGAGTCCGTGCTCACGAGAATTTGATAATACCACCGGACATCCATCACGAGTCCCATTTCTGGCGGCCGCTCTTTGGGATTTCCTTTATAAGAGATCTCTTCGTCTGGAAATTCAGAGAACCGAAACATGACTTACGACCTTCGTTCCCTGTTTTCTGTTGTTTCGGTTGCCAAAACGCGTCTTCTATGAGAGAAAACAAGCGCCCTGTCAGGTGGATTCCAGCCGGGCGGAACGCCCATTCCAACACTGCCAATCGCACGATGGCGTTAGGAGTAAGCCGTGACAGCCCGCATGGAAAACCGAGTATCGACGGCATGAGAGGGGCAGACGGGAAATGAAGTCCTGCCTCGAGAAATGCCGCGAACACCACTGCTTCATTCGCCTGAGGCTGAGGGGTTTCTTCACCACCCGGGAGGCGCATGGAAGGGCGTATTACCCCAAAGTCAGCCGCTAATGCATCGAGGTCGGCAGAGCTCAACGCCGACCGCCCCAAAATGGGGGATAATCCCGCGGCATCCTCTTCGCTCAGAACTGGTTTTATCTTAGGAGGGCGCCTAGGACCCATGGAGATCTGGGTGGGTAGGAGATCAGGGAGACAGGCACCAGAGGAGAACGCGAACGAGAAAAGAAAACGGACGAAATGCGGAGCCAAAGAAGATGAACTTCGCCACCGTCGGAAAACCCTATCTCTACAAAAAAAAAAAACTCTCGGACGTTTAATGTTGCATCCCAGCGAGCAGAACGACTTCTACCCGCTGACATGAGGGGCTAGTGTGGTGGGCCGGCCAAGCTCAGCCCTCCCCTCGGCCAACTAAGCGAAACACCACGCGTCTAGTGACCCACATGAACGGTTTTATGAACGCCAACCTCTTCCTTCGACAAAGCCATGAGTCCATACTCTAGGGGGTCAACCCCCGGTAAAAGGAGGAGATGGATAAGGATCACCCCTTTTCCCCCCGCAACGAGGGGAAGTACCCTTCCGTGGCGAAGGAGGAAACCGGAGGAATCACTCCCAGTAGTGTCTTCCTCCGACGTGAACCTAATGCCAAATCACCAATGTCTGACACCCTCCAACAACTCCTCCCAAGTACACGGTGACGTGTCCAGGCAATCTGAGACCCCAACACAAGTGAAATTCCCGTCGAACCCCTATAAAAGGTGTACGAACAGAGGGCAAAAAACCCAACGTATGAGAGACGTGAGTCAATAAAAAAATTCAGGTTAGCCCTTGGCAAGAAATAATAAAGAAAAAGAAGGCCAATCAATACGGGCATATCCCAGGCCCGCCATATAAAGCGGGGAAGAAGACAGAGTAGAAGCAAGTTCCCCGAAAAACAAGAAACAGTCCGACGAAGAGAAAGAGAGAAAGAGAAACCCCTGGTGGCCATTGCCGCCACAACAGGGGAGCTAGTAACAGTCGTCTTATTGATAACCATAGGATCAAGGAAAGCTCTGTCGAAAATGCCCTCCCTTCTACATATTTGTATCTCCATCCTACATAAGAAGAAATTAGCTAGGCTTGCAAGTTAGTATAGTGCAAGGGCCCGTATGATGGATTTTTGCAATTAAATAAGAGACTTACAGAGTCCGGCAGCTCAACATGACCACATCGAGGGTGTCTGTCTGGTATAGTTCATACATTACGCGCCATTCGACATAAAATTCACTACCGCTGTGAAAAAAATCTTGTTCCTTGTACTTGAAAGCGAAAACCTCTAGGCCATGTCGGAACGCATCCAGGTACCATTCATGGAACTGGCGCATCCTAGTTGGTAGCTGGGCAACCTCCTCACGCCTGACCAATGATGCGCCTGTAACACCCCGGCATTTAATATGCCCGAATGCTACCAAACATAAGCTAAGCCACATCTAAGTACCACAATTAAACATAAATTCCAGCAAAGGTTCATATGCTAAAAACCGATATTTCGGCAGCATCTCCTTTGTTTTTCCATGAATTAACACAATCTCAATATCATGGCAAGATATATATATATCATAGCACACGACATCTAAAACAACAACATAAATGGACATAACATCAAGTTACGCCAATAATACCACGCTTAACCACTTCATAAACTATAACGAAGCAAATAAGGATTCACAAGCATGCTAGATTAAACCATACATTAAGTTTAGGGCACAACTCTTAATATCATGTCTCCAAGTGATTAATTATGGACTATGATGGTGGAGCTATGTGTAGAAGTGTAGCTAGATCCTTTTTTCCCGCATGCCGATCTCAAAGTACCTAAAAACAACATAAAACACAAGCGTGAGTTCGAAAACTCAGCAAGCATATTGTAATGGACAACAAGATCATTTACAAGACAATAATACCTCACATCACATATAACATCTCATACTTGAGCACATAACAACATCATCATCATTAAAAAAATGTGTTGCAATGCAATGCAATGCAATGTTATGCTCATATCTCCATGGAAACTCATACCGGTATGGTTGAGTACACACCCGTCGGTGTGCACCCTCTCCCCCCTTCCATCCCGAAGATGGAGGGTGCCTACTCCTCGCTTCCACAACCCACGGTAGATGGAATCACGATGTAGGACTTACTCTAATGGCTCTCGGATTAGTCATAACTTTCTCACCGACCTTCCCGGATTAGTTAATGACTTTCTCACCGCCCGGCCATGTAACATGTCATGCATGCAACTATGCCAATTATCATATTTCACATGTACATAAACATACGGCAACTCATCATGACAAATATAAACACATGGCATCGAACCATGATAATCATACTCAATATTTCATTGGAAAACAGCAAGCATGGCAAGTGAGCATAGCAAGTGTTCAATCTTTCACCAAATATCAACAAACAATCTACAATCCGCTATACATTACAACAAACTTGCCTCAATCAAGGGTGACGGATTTGTGGGGCGTAGAGGGCACTCCGGTGTCACACCACCTGCACATAGGCATCACACACTCACAATAATGCCCGCAAAACAGTACACAAATCCCCATCTAACCCGACATTGCCCACTACTTGCAAACCTAAAAACAGAGGTTCTGTCCCGGCGGGACAGCAGCCTTGCAAAGGCCATAACTTGAGTTCTGGGACTCCAAATCGATTAAACGAGTACACCGTCGCGAAGCTTAGGAAATTTCCTACCTTTTTCTAGTTATACGGAAAGACTGATTCGGACTCTAAAATTGTTTAATCTACAGATTACTACGATCTGTTCCAATCGCGTCACAGATTTTAACACGCTCGGTAAAATGGCCATAACTTTCAAACGGCTGATCAGATTTTAACGTGCTTTATGTACACGGAAAGATAATTAAATTATCTACAACTTCTTTTAAGTCCGTACGGACAGATTCGGATTCTAAATCGACGAAAACTAGAACCCTAGCCCGACTGCTCAATCTGCCCGAAAACAGAAACGTGGCAACGTCTAGATCTAACCGAAAGAACTCCAACCCAGCACCACCAATTGATCTAAAAACTTCATAAACACCCTAAGAACAGTACCTAGATCAAACCCAAGGATCCCCATGATCATACCTTTGCCCAACGAACGAATCTCCAATAGATCTCCTCGCGGATCGCTCCCCGCTCCACGCTCCTCGCTCCTCGCTCCAACGGATGGATCCACAAGGTGCAGAGGTGTGGAGACCACCCTAGGGCAGCAAGGGGGTGGAGGATAGGTGGTGGAGAGTTGGGGAGCAATGGGGCAAAGGGAGGGGGAGGCGCACGGCCAAGGGAGGAGGGAGGCGGCTAGGAAAAGGGCAAGTGGGGGGAAGGGCGCACAAGGGGCAGGGGTGAACGTCCAAGGGCTGGTGGGGAGCCCTTTTACCAGCCCCCACACCCAATCCTAGTCCGTTACGGAGACCTACTCCATCCCACCAAAGCCCACTTAAGGCCCAAACTCCCCCGGGAAGGCCCAAAACCCCGAAAACGGCCCGGAAACGGCCCAGAAACGTTATTAACCTCTATACCTTATGGTTTTAACCTGCCATACCATATTTCATAAAGTTTTTGACCTTAACATGCACCATTTAAAAGGTTACGACACTCCGTGGTGACACATCACTTCAAACGGCCCAAAAACGCGAGTAAACCTCAAGCCGAAAGGTTTTATTCTCTAATTTCACATTCTATAATGTCACACCATACCGTAGTGTCACATTCTCCCCCCCTTCAACAGGATTCGACCTCGAATCCGAAGGACGCCAAAATCAATGACAAAATCCCCAAGGGACAAACGGCTTCTCTGCAGCACAAAACATTCACACAACGACTAAAACCGGAACAAACAACAAACGAGTTCCCAAAACCAACACATAGAGAAAAAGTGTTGATCTAGTTCAACTAAGGGCATCCCCTCACAAATCGACTTTCACTTCAATTCCCCAACAGAATCTGCGTTTCAATCACAAAGGGCTCCATCAACCCAAAACGCTCGAATCCTCACGGCAAACACTTCATACTTCTATCACAACCAACCTGACTACCATACTCCATTAAACTCAACATGACATAATCAAAGGAAGTCACAATTCCTTTAACGACCTTTCTACATTCCCGAAAATTTCCATCGAGGGGAAAACTCATTAAGGCACACTTGCCCTTCCGATACACCATCATATTAACATTTTATTCCATCCTTTCCCAGACAAGACTCAAATCTAAGAACAACTAGTGACGACAAATTCTCACGGCAGGACAAATATCACCGAACTACCGTCAACTTCACTTCCACCCATCGCTACACTTAATAATGGTTAAACCCATACATCATCAACCTCCATCACAAACCACCCTTATACCACTAGGGTTCAACACCTAGCCCCAAGCTAGGATCGAAAAACCTTACCAAACCACAATTGGTTCCTTTCTTAAGAGGGTCTCGCCCTCACACAAAAACACTTAGGTATCAACCCCAAGTGTACACACGACAACTCAAACCCAAAGCGTTAACAACCATTTTGGAAAGAATTCGGCCACATCCAAGCCAAATCACAAAGGAAGCATAAATCCCCTACACTACAACCAAAATACCATAATTTCTTCATTCTTTCTCTTCATACTAGAAAGAAATGGACATCTCGATTCTTGACATGCATGCACACTTTTCAAGAGCACTCCGGATTAGTCATATATCCTTATATGACTTTCTCACCGACCTGGCTCGTCGACTCCTTTATGATTAATTATGCATAAACAATGTCTCGTTTTCCTTTTTCACCCTTCATTCATCATGTAACAACGGCACCGAATAGTCATTCACCAAATGACTTCTTCCTCGGTATCAAATGATGAAAACACAATTAACATCGAAGGTTGCGGAAATTCATATAGACTATGACGGCAGCATAGTTGACAGTAAAACACCACGTCGTAAAAGACCCCACATCAGTTGAAAACTGAACTTGCACAACATTGCATTTCATCCAAATTCAACATTTTGGAAAAGAACATCAAAATTTCAAGTCGAGAATCTGCTCCCACAACCATCACGAACTTCCTCAAGGAGAGGGAAACTCATTCCCAAAAAGGGGAACACCTCACTAACAAAATCACTTTGTAAAACTTTCATAAAGTCCACCTTTTTGAAGCACTCGCAACATCACACACATTTTCAAAACAACTCCAACTCTAGCCAAAAAGAGTTACACATTAAGGGCTCAACTCAAAAGTTTCCAACACAACACTTTAAGACCATCTGCTTCCTTTTAAAATTAATTCCAAAGATAATCCAGTGCGAACGCGAAAGGGCGCGATCGACTCAAAACTTTTGGATGTAAATCCAAACTCACAACACGAACTAAACAAATTCGCCAAAACCAAAGGTCGACACCAAACATTACGAGTTTTAGGGAACTCAAACACAAAGATAAGGAACACCTTGACCGAAAACCCTTCAACCAAAATGGCAAACAACCAAACCAGGTCCAAAAGCTTTTAAACACAAGCTCAAAGATAAAAAGAACCATCTCTAGAATTCCACTACGCTTTCCATTAAAAGACTTTAATAATCACTTTTTACTCCCTAAGGAGCCCCAACACAATTCAACCAAAAGCTTCACAACAAATTCTTCCTCTAGTTACCATTCCCAAAACTTTTAATAAGGGTTTATGATGCTTATCAAGAAGGCACCCAACCAAGACTATAATGATATGATCCCCACGGATCACCGAATCATAATACTTCTTATTCTAAATTTGAAACATAGTACTTCCACAAATCTTTCAGCAAGATCAACATATAAATTTCATACCTCCTATCTATTCACGTCTCGATAACCGAACCTTATTCAGTTAAACAACGACCTCAACATGTAAATATTATCTCTACAAGACAAAGTTCATAGCTAGGATTCCAAGGCATACATTCATTAAGGATAAAACTCTATATCAGGTTAATTATCCATGGTTCACTCCATCATCACAGGTTACAACACCCTCCATTTAGTCAATGGTTTCCAACAAGTATTCTACACAACTACCACCACTACTAAGTCATCAATAAAAACAAATGGGCATAATCATCAACCGATCAACATTACTTTTAGCTACCCTATACATAGGTGATAACAAAATTACAACATACTCCAACTATTTAAAATAGATTGAAAACTAGCATTGAAGGGTCACAACTGCATACTTCCAAATATACTAGTAGTTTGCAACAACATAAATAACCACTCCAATCAACTTCCAAATTAAAGTCACTAGTCTCTACTAATCCGTTAGATTAGCACATCTTTAAACACCAAGCAAAGCTTCTTAACAATATCAACAGTTTACATCATCTTAATGTTTTAACTATGCATCAAGGTTTAAACTTTTAACATTAACGAGGATCGTAAGCACTTTTAAAGCAAGGCAACAGATTCTAAGCATGAACATTAACACTTTCAATCATTCTCGCTAAGAGTGAACTACAACACTAGTAGTCTATTTATTCTCAAACTTAGAGATTTTACTCACATTGAATTGATTCAACTCAAAATTTAACTTAGCAACACATCAATCCATAAACCACATTGTTACCTACTACATAACATGCTAAACATCAATTCTTACTAGGGACAAACGATTTCAGTCAAAAGACTACTTACTTTGTTTACAGCATTTTAGTTTTAAAACTCATCCCAAATTCATAAGGAAACTTGACTCTCAAAATTGCAATGAGACAAACCCAAACTTGGTTATGCAAAGGAATTCTCCAAAACACTTTTCAATCTCAAAGACTTCCATAGAGGAAACTGGTTGGAAGACAACTTTTCTCGAAAGGGAACCAAGTGCTCCATTAACCTTTTCAAATAAAACCTTAACACCAAACCCCTAACTTTCACGACTCAAGAGGGACTTTCAAAAATGATTTCTCAAACCAGTAAAATGATGAAATCAAACACCACTTACTACTACGAAGCCACAGAACTTCAGCCAGCGGCCAGTGTCCGCACAACTCGAACAAAACTCCTTTAGCCTTGGAGACAGACAACCACAGGAATAAATCGAATGCTTGTTCTTCATAAAGCAATTAACAGGCATCAAAAACTGGAAAGGCGCCCAAAAGAAGCGCAACACTAGACTCCTCTTCTTTGTCTTCACCCAAGGAAGACAAAACCACACACCGTGATAATTTAACGATCCGCGAAAGCCCATCACCTTTTCATTTGGTTCAAAACGGCTAAAGCCAAGAAAAGCAACAAACACCGACCGTCGTAACGACAAAGAACATCCGAAGGAAACCACCATTAACTCTTCCTTTTAGTCTCCAATCAACTACCCGATTCTGACGGAAAGGGTAAGCGCTTTTCTCCTACAGGGGTTAACAGTTCTTCGGTGATGGCGCTAACCGGCCACACCGTCAAACCTCACCCTAACTATAAACAACAAGAGGTGACCGAAACCCTTCGGTACCACAACCCCACTCTTATCACCACAACATATATCATTGACATAGCAACATGCATTGTCAAAAGAAGCATTCAACATCAAAGCTTAAATACAACATTTAAGCGTAAAGAAACGATACCCATACCCTTTCCTACTGTGCCTCCATGTGTGTCAAATTTTAAATTAGTTATACCACTTTTGCAAGTTTTAATGTTGCTATCCTATAACAAAGTTTTAGTTAAGACCTAAGCCATGTTTCTAAGTTATTCCACATCACATTTTAGTTGTACCCTATAGCATGATACTAAAAATTCACATTCCAAGGACCTACAGCCCGCTCTGATACCAACTGTAACACCTCGGCATTTAATATGCCCGAATGCTACCAAACATAAGCTAAGCAACATCTAAGTACCACAATTAAACATAAATTCCAGCAAAGGTTCATATGCTAAAAAACGATATTTCGGCAGCATCTCCTTTGTTTTTCCATGAATTAACACAATCTCAATATCATGGCAAGATATATATATATATCATAGCACACGACATCTAAAACAACAACATAAATGGGCATAACATCAAGTTACGCCAATAATACCACGCTTAACCACTTCATAAACTATAACGAAGCAAATAAGGATTCACAAGCATGCTAGATTAAACCATACATTAAGTTTAGGGCACAACTCTTAATATCATGTCTCCAAGTGATTAATTATGGACTATGATGGTGGAGCTACGTGTAGAAGTGTAGCTAGATCCCTTTTTTCCCGCATGCCGATCTCAAAGTACCTAAAAACAACATAAAACACAAGCGTGAGTTCGAAAACTCAGCAAGCATATTGTAATGGACAACAAGATCATTTACAAGACAATAATACCTCACATCACATATAACATCTCATACTTGAGCACATAACAACATCACCATCATTAAAAAAAAATGTGTTGCAATGCAATGCAATGCAATGTTATGCTCATATCTCCATGGAAACTCATACCGGTATGGTTGAGTACACACCCGTCGGTGTGCACCCTCTCCCCCCTTCCATCCCGAAGATGGAGGGTGCCTACTCCTCGCTTCCACAACCCACGGTAGATGGAATCACGATGTAGGACTTACTCTAATGGCTCTCCGGATTAGTCATAACTTTCTCACCGACCTTCCCGGATTAGTTAATGACTTTCTCACCGCCCAGGCCATGTAACATGTCATCCATGCAACTATGCCAATTATCATATTTCACATGTACATAAACATACGGCAACTCATCATGACAAATATAAACACATGGCATCGAACCATGATAATCATACTCAATATTTCATTGGAAAACAGCAAGCATGGCAAGTGAGCATAGCAAATGTTCAATCTTTCACCCAATATCAACAAACAACCTACAATCCGCTATACATTACAACACACTTGCCTCAACCGCGGGCGACGGATTTGTGGGACGTAGAGGACACTCCCGGTGTCACACCACCTGCACATAGGCATCACACACTCACAATAATGCCCGCAAAACAGTACACAAATCCCCATCTAACCCGACATTGCCCACTACTTGCAAACCTAAAAACAGAGGTTCTGTCCCGGCGGGACAGCAGCCTTGCAAAGGCCATAACTTGAGTTCTGGGACTCCAAATCGATTAAACGAGTACACCGTCACGAAGATTAGGAAATTTCCTACCTTTTTCTAGTTATACGGAAAGACTGATTCGGACTCTAAAATTGTTTAATCTACAGATTACTACGATCTGTTCCAATCGCGTCACAGATTTTAACACGCTCGGTAAAATGGCCATAACTTTCAAAGGGCTGATCGGATTTTAACGTGCTTTATGTCCACGGAAAGATAATTAAATTATCTACAACTTCTTTTAAGTCCGTACGGACAGATTCGGATTTTAAATTGACGAAAACTCGAACCCTAGCCTGACTGCTCAATCTGCCCGAAAACAGAAACGTGGCAACGTCCAGATCTAACCCAAAGAACTCCAACCCAGCACCACCAATTGATCTAAAAACTTCATAAACACCCTAAGAACAGTACCTAGATCAAACCCAAGGATCCCCATGATCATACCTTTGCCCAACGAACGAATCTCCAATAGATCTCCTCGCGGATCGCTCCTCGCTCCACGCTCCTCGCTCCTCGCTCCTCGCTCCAACGGATGGATCCACAAGGTACAGAGGTATGGAGACTACCCTAGGGCAGCAAGGGGGTGGAGGAGAGGTGGTGGAGAGTTGGGGAGCAATGGGGCAAAGGGAGGGAGAGGCGCACGGCCAAGGGAGGAGGGAGGCGGCTAGGAAAAGGGCAAGTGGGGGGAAGGGCGCACAAGGGGCAGGGGTGAACGTCCAAGGGCTGGTGGGGAGCCCTTTTACCAGCCCCCACACCCAATCCTAGTCCGTTACGGAGACCTACTCCATCCCACCAAAGCCCACTTAAGGCCCAAACTCCCCCAGGAAGGCCCAAAACCCCGAAAACGGCCCGGAAACGTTATTAACCTCCATACCTTATGGTTTTAACCTGCCATACCATATTTCATAAAGTTTTTGACCTTAACATGCACCATTTAAAAGGTTACGACACTCCGTGGTGACACATCACTTCAAACGGCCCAAAAACGAGAGTAAACCTCAAGCCGAAAGGTTTTATTCTCTAATTTCACATTCTATAATGTCACACCATACCGTAGTGTCACAGTGCCCGGTGTAAATGGCCATCTGACTTGTGCAGACTCAATCTTCTTGTCGCCTAGTATTTGATCTAGGTTAAGACCAGTTTCTTCGATGAATCGTAGCATCTCCTTAGCCTTACCTTTCGGTGATGACATCATCCTGTGACGTCTTCTTCTTGCTGCTTTATTTGACCAATGTGCGCTTGTAGTCAGAGACACGAGGTTTTTCCTTTTTATCATTCAAAGTTTTAATTGTCCTCAAGCCTTTTAGAAATTCTTCCGTACCAGGCTGAACCTTCTTCTCTGGTGACTTGGGTTTAAAATGTATACTGAAATCACCTCTGATTACCTTGTCGGTCTCCTCCTCCGTCATATCATATGCCCGCTTTGGAGGTGCAACCAGCTTCTTGGGTTGGGTGGACCCCGTCTTCTTGCGAGCTGCTAGCCGAGCTGGCTGGCTTGTCTTGGGCGACAATGTTGGAGTTGGAGTTTCGCATGCAGGGGTTGGTGCAGGAGATGGGCTTCTTCTGGAGGGCATCCTGTTTGGTGACGATGGAGGTGATGGAGGTGTTGAAGAGGACCGCTTATGTGAGTCTCGAAAAATGATGTACTTCTTGCGCTAGGATGAAATTGTGTACTGCCTCTCCTAACTGTAACACCCCGGCATCTAGTATGCCTGAATGTTACCAAACATAGACTAAACAACATCTAAATACCACAAATAAAGATAAATTACAGCAAAGGTGCAAATGCTAAAACCGAAAATTTCGGCAGCATCTCCTTTGTTTTCCATGAATTGAAGCAACAGTAATAATAAGGCAAGATATAGCATGATATGAGACATCTAAAATAGCAATAACAATTTATATAGCATCACTTATGTCTAAAATAGGGAATTCAACCATTCCACAAATTATAACGAATCAAACGATGAACTTAAGCTCAAAACCAAGCCATACACCAAGTTTCATGGCACTATTCTTATTATCATGACTTCAAATGATTAATCTGTCTATAAGTGTGAAGCTACGTGTAGAAGTGTAGGTAATGCCCTTTCCCGCATGCCGGTTTCATGGTACCTAAAAACAACACAAAACACAAGCGTGAGTTCATCACTCAGCAAGTATATTGCAATGGAACATAAAGAACAGTTCAATGTTAACATCGCTATACATCATGCTTAGCATCATAATCATGTCCAAATCTCATTATACACATCCCATCACCATCATCATGTATGCAATGCAATGCAATGCAATGCACATGTCTCCTTAAAGCACATACCAGTATTGCTAAGTGCACACCCGTCGACATGCACCCTCTTTCCCCTTCCATCCCGTAGACGGAGGGTGCCTACTCCTCGCTTCCATTCATAACCGTGAATGGAATCACGAGGTAGGACTTACTCAATGGCGCTCCGGATTAGTCATAACTTTCTCACTGACCTTACCGGACTAGTTATGACTTTCTCACCGACCTGGCCAGTTCTCATGCCATGTATGCAATTATGCCATAAACATAAACTACTTGCACATAGCCTCAACTAATCATTGCATAGCATCGTAATAATTCATTTTCATCATATCATGGGCAAACACTAATCATGGCACGATAGCACATCATGTAATCAATTTGCATCTAATCAAGACCGGCAAAAAAACAACATGCTACCTATTCCAATACACTTGCCTTAACAGCGGGCGACGGATTGGCGAGAGGATGAGGGCACTCCCGGGGTCAAACCACCTGCACATAGATACCACACACTCAACCATATGCACACAAGACCACACAACAACACTTAGTTAAACCGACTTTGCGATCTACTCCCAATACCCAAAAAAAGAGGTTCTGTCCAACGGGACAGCAGCCTTCGGAAGGCCATAACTTGGGCTTAACAACTCCAAATAAGACGAACGAGTACATTTTCTAGAAGCTTAGGAAATTTCCTAGCTTTTTCTAAGTATTGGGAAAAGCTGATTCGGCCTCTAAAATTGTTTAATCTATAAAACATTACGTTCTGTCCCAATTACGTCACAGTTTTGAACACGTTCGGTAAAACAGCCATAACTTTCAAACAGCTGGGCGGAATTGGACATTCTTGGTGTCCAATTAAAGGTATTGAAGTTATCTACAACTTCCTCAACAGGCGGATGACCAAATTCCGAATCTAAAATTACGACAACTCAAACCCTAGGTCGTGTGCCCAATCTGCCCGAAGCAGAACACTATGCAATCTCTAGTTTTCATCAAATCTATCCAATCGCAGCACCACCTTTCGATCTAACAACACCAAAACATCCTCTAGCACAGCACCTAGACCATCCCCAAGGTTTACCCCTAGCCATACCTTCGCCCGACGAACGATGAACCGACGAACGGCGACTCTTCTCCTCCTGGTTCCCCCGATGTCCTTCCTAGCGCCGGATCCGCCGGTTCCTCCCGGTTGCGGAGCTTCCCAACGGCGAAATCATCGGAGGGGAAGGGCGTGGCAGTAAGGGGTGGGGGTGGAACTCACCTAGGGGCGTCTAGGGGAGGTAGGGAGGAAGGTGGAGGGAGGGGTGGCGCATGGGGAAGGGGCGGCTTGGAGGAGGGGCGGCGGCTAGGAAGTGGAGGGGGAGGGGGCGCACCAAGGGGTGGGAGCTAGGGTTGGCTGCCCAAAAGCTCCCCCCTTGGGCCCAAACCCTTCCACCGGAGGCCCAACTCAACCCCCAAGGCCCAAAGTCCCCCGGAAAGGCCCAAACACCTTGAAACGGTCCAAAAACACGCTATAAAGTCGTACCGAAAGCCGTATTCTATATTATCACATTTTAAAATATCACTTTCTATAATGTTACATTCCATGATGTCATATTCTCTCCCCCTTAACAAGATTCGACCTCGAATCCGAAGAGTGCCAAGAACAAGACAAAGCCCCCAAGGGACTGAGGACTTATCTGCAACACAAGACAACCACATAAAAACTCAAACCGAATCAACGACAAACAAAGTCCCAAAAACAACACTTAGCAAGGAAGAGTTGAGTTAACTCAACTAAGTGCAACTTGTCATGATTCCTCATTTACTTCAATTTTTATCAAAAATTCCAAGAGACAAAAATTCCTTAGCAATCTGGATTACAATGAATTTCCTGAACTAGATATCTCATCCCACTATCTTAAAAATCAATCTGACACAACTCAAACTAGATTTTCCTTTATCACTAAAACACACTATACCTCTTACTCGATTATTCTTCTCAACAAAAGAGGGTATCAATTTCTAAATCTACAGAAATCTAAACTCCTCTTTCTAACACTCTATTACGATTCATAAAACTCAAAATGACACAATCATCATGAGACACATCCCTTTAACAAGCATTTAACCCTTTTTCACCATTAGTATTAGAACGGTCAACCGAGGTTCCAAACTTGAACCACCAAAGAAACATTTACGCAAAATCCCATCTCTTCCAATTATTTGACCTTTTTCACAAAGAATCAAAATTAACAAATGTCATCTACGTACATAGCCTACATCGACAATGCTTTCCTTTCGACTACAAAGCACGTTACACTTTCATTTTATCCTCTCCCAGGCATAACACACACCCAGGGACAACTAGTTAAGACAATGTTCACGACAGAACACTTTATTTCAAATTACCATCACCTTTTTAACAACCAACCATATTCTCAACAAAATTTGAACCGACATCACAAGCTTCCATTATGACCACCTTTTGAACCACATTCATCAACTGAAACCCAAAACATCGCAAACCACTTTGGAAAGAATTCGACAACATCCAAAGATCACTCTTTTTCTCTTCCTAAGTCAAGCCACAAAGGAAAAACTCAAATCTCAAATCAATGCGATTCAATTCGCATCGGGGAGCATCCAAACAAAAGAGAGACTCCACACAAATCTTTGACAGAAGTTCTCAACAATCAAAGACCACTCGACTCACGTTCACCACAGCCAAACATCTCATTTTAACCAAAATCAACATTTTGGAAGAGAAAACCGATTCTCAAATCAAACAAAAGAATCCACAACCGCCACAATAACTCTCAAAGAGAAAAGGAAACTCAATTTTCTTACAGCATAGCCAAATGCCAGAAATTATTCACTCTTTCTTTTCATGCTAGAGAGGAATAGAAATCTCGATTCATGACATGAATGCAAACTTTTCAAGAGCACTCCGGATTAGTCATATATTCATATATGACTTTCTCACCAACCTGGCTCATCAACTCCTTTATGCTAAAACATCGCATTTTAACCAAGTCAAATTTTTTTTTCAGAAGAGAACATCAATTCTCAGATCAAACATCTACATCCACAACCGCTACAAATTCTCTCAAAGAGAAAGGGAGGCTTGTTCCCAAAAGAAAACACTTCACTAACAAAATCACTCATGGAACATTCATAAGATCCACCTTTTTAAAGCACTTGCAAACACCGCACACATTTTCCAAATAAAGTCAACTCTAGTCACAATAGAGTTACAAGTTGAGTGCTTAACTCCAGGGTTTCCAACACAACCCACCATGTCCATTTACTTCCTTTACATATGGTTTCCAAAGATAATTCAGTTGAACGCGAAAGAGCGCGATCCACTCAAAACTTTTGGGTGAAAATCCATACTTATAGCCTAAGCTAAACAAATTTTTGCCAAACCAAAGATTGGCATGATTCAATAACATACAATATTCCGGAATCCATCAGCCGGTTACTTCCAAAACTACTCTTTCATCCATATTTCCAATCATCGAAGTCAAATTCGTAACTTGACAAGATGCCACTTACTCATGGGAGATCTATTGCACACTAATCAAGACGCCTTAACAAAAGGGCAGGCACTCCCAAAAAGTTTATACATTCATTTAAATCCGTAAACCTTTAAAAGAAGGTTCGACTCGAATCCCACCATTTTTCGCATTCCAATACTCTTAGCCATTAAGGATTTCATAATCACCAAATCCTGAGAAGTCCAACACTGTTGAACACAAGTTACAACATCTAATCTTTGATAAAAACACTTCCTACTAGTCATGTACCCACCACCGGTAATATGATCATCAAACTCTATCCATGTCTATCTTATAACAATCAACAAGGAGAACCACGTTCTCACAACCCGACAACTTGAACTTACTAGTTACCTCAACATAAGACTCACGTCAACTTCTTCTTTTGGTCTACCAACCACTATGACTCATCATTCATACAACTGTTTATCCCAAGCTTAAAACACATCTCTTCATCACTTATTTTGGCATAAACAACAAATGTCTTTCTCACAAACCATAAGGTACTTACTCAATATCCCTAATTCATTCAACCAATGAATAATTCTAACCACTCAATACAATCTCCATTAGACATCTTTCATAACTACGGATCCCAGACAGACATCTGTCAAGGACAATTTTAACCTTTCCTACAATCATTCCATATCCCCATCCTTTGATTACCCATCAATTAATTCATTTTGCCGATTCACCGCTTACTTGACCCCTAAACAACAAGCCCAACAATCCTCAAGTCCTTACACCATAACCTCACCATACTAATTTATCACCCAGAAAAATTCTAGACCTTCTCAACCGCAAACAACACTTACTAATCTCTAACTTCCGATAACTCCATAACTCACAACACTCTGCATAAAACACTAATCAACTTTCACTTTGGGTCACCTATCATCTCGATTCATCATCTCTACCAACACAATAGTTTAGGTTGTCTTTAAACAACCAACACAATCACTTTAACAGAATCAATAACCCACATCATCTGAAGCTGACACCTCATTGTTCATCTATAATCAGTTTGGAATCTCCATTTATATACTGATATATGTTGATGATATTGTCATTGCAAGTTCTTCAGATCAAGCCACGGAGAAATTACTCAAGCAACTACACAAACATCTTGCAGTCAAGGATTTGGGGGTGGTGCACTATTTCCTTAGAATTGAAGTGATACATAAGAAAGATGGTATAGCACTAACTCAGAATAAATACATTGGTGACATACTGAGTAGAGCTAATATGTCCAATTGCAAGCCTATTTCCACCCCTATGGCGTCCTTTGAGAAACTGTCAAAAACTGAAGGTGTGACTCTGGTTAAAGAAGAAGTAACAAAATATCGAAGTATTGTCAGAGCCCTTCAATATCTAACAATTACAAGGCCTGATATAGCTTTTTCAGTAAACAGAGTATGCCAGTACTTGCACACCCCAACTTCATTCCACTGGTCGGCTGTCAAAAGGATACTAAGGTATCTAAAATATACTCAAGATATGGAACACTATTTCAGAAGGTCAAGCTCCAATCTTGATAGTGCATTTACAGATTCTGATTGGGTTGGATGTCCTGATGACAGAAGGTCAACCAGTGGGTTTGCCGTGTACTTTGGCACCAATCTCGTCTCATGGAGCTCACACAAGCAGCATATTGTTTCGAGATCAATCACTGAGTCTGAATATGAAGGTTTGGCAAATGTAACTACAGAAGCTGTTTCGATTCAGTCTCTTCTAAAGGAATTGGGGGTATTTCTGAAGAGAACTCCATCTCTATGGTGCGACAACCTAGGTGCAACATATCTTGCTGCCAATCCCATCTTCCATGCTCACACAAAACACATTGTGGTAGACTACCATTTTGTGCGAGAAAGGGTTGCTACGAAGCTGCTGGACATCAGATTCATTTCGTCTCAGGATCAGACAGCTGACATCTTTACTAAACCTCTTCCAGTGCAGAATTTTGTAAGTTTTAGGCGCAATCTCAACCTAAGTTATAAAGGTTTAGATTGAGAGGGAATGTTGAAATAGTCAGATAAATATGCGTTGAGTGCGTTTGTTATAAGTCCTAGTCATTAGGATCTGGCGCAGAGTATGTAAAGGCAGAGAGGAATTATCGCTGCTATCCATCTACACAATTTGCTATTTTTCGGTATTTTCTGTTCACTGTCCAGTACACTATAAATACAAGTGATCTGTAGTCTCATGGAGAGGGGATTGCTTCCAAGTATTCTTTTTTTTATCTATTTTCACAGTGTGGGGGTGCTATGGGTGGCAATGGCTGGTATTTATAGGTTAGCGGTGGACTGGAAATCCCATGGTCATGGCGGTGTAGGGCATGGATGAGCTCACCGTGGCAGGGCATGGGACACGCTTGGCCAGATAAAGCGCTGGCTTGGTTGACGTAGCTTTGATAGAGCTCGGTTTGACCAAAGCATACAAAGAGGGAAGGCCTCACTAAGTGTGGGGGCTCCGGTCTTATATTAGCGATATCGAATCTTACTGTTGCATCGAACTGGATAATGATGCAACCCGAAAGAATCCCAATCGCTTATCTGAAACCGTACTTGGATTGAGATCAAGCAATCAGCGCTACACTCGTGCTCTTGCCAACTGGTTGGAATCAATCCAAGCTTCCCACATATGTGTTCCGTGCTAGTTTCCAAGATCAATGCCTAGCACTCTGCAGAGGTTATGCACTTTACCCACAAGATACAGTCAAACGCCACCAAGGCGAGAGTCCATAACAAAGTCTTTCGGAAGCCTCTAACTACACAAGTGGACCTCTCCGGTTTTTTGCCCTACACCATCCCTTCCCTTAGCTAAGGCGAAGTATGGGACCGACATACCGTTGGATGGGTACCATGCCATAGCCCTGGTACGCTCCCCCTTCAAGCTACACAAACGGTGTAGTTGACACCCCGAGGTACCACAAGTAAGTTATTAGCAACTGTAACACCCCAATTTTTGCTTTTCATGAATTTAAATGAAATTTGGCACTTTTGTGAATTTTTGGAATTTTCTGGAATTTATTTGGATTTAATTGGAATTTATTTGAATTTATTCCCTTTTGAAATAATTAAAGAATTAACTTTGCAAATAAAATTTTGTTGGAAATATTTTATTTGAGTCCAAAATGTTACAAAATATTTTCTAGAATTTTTCTGGAATTTTTCTGAGTGTTTTGCTATTTTTAATGAATTAAATGAATTTCTGAGAATTAATTTGAATATTTAATCGCTGGAAAACCCAAACCGGGTTTCTTGTTCCTCCGATCGATCGAGTCCGAGTCAGACTCGAGTCCGACCCGGACCCGACCGCGCCAGCCGTCTCGGTCGAACCACGTCACCAAACCCTAACGCGCGTGACCGTTGGATTGAGATCCAACGGCCACGATTGCGCCACGTCGCCCGAACCTGAGTTGACCGAGCCAACCAGGTCGACCGAGCTAGACCCGAGCCCAAACCCCCGTGCCATTGGATCTTGATCCAACGATCCACGTTGATCCACGTCACCGAATCCGAATTGGATTCGGATTCCGCCGCCGCAACCGAGTGGACCTCGGTCTCCGCGCAATACACAGAAGCCGAGGCCCCTATTTAAGGCGCCACCGCCACCACCGTGTAGCCGACTTCCGTGCGTATCCGTAGCCCTAGACAACGTCGCCTGAGCCGCCGCCGTTCGCCCGCTAAAGCTCGCCGTAGTTGCGCTAGGTCTCCGCCGCGGTTATTCGTCGATTCTGCCGCCGCCGTTGAGTCCAGATCCGGAACCACAAGGACAAGCCGCACCGGAGGGTACCTTTCACCTCACCAGAGCACGCCCCAAACGCCGATCCAGTGGTCGTCGTCCTCAGCGCCAGCAGCCGCAGCTCCGCCGCACGCCATCGCTGTCGCTCGAGCTTGCTCCACCGTCCGATCAAGATCCGAGGGCCTAGATTCGTGCACGTCATCCCGGGTAATTTCCACGTTTTAGTTTCTAGATCTATTTCCAACCGTTGGATCTAGATCCAACGGTTTAGATCGTGCCACATAGCCATAACTACACCGTGCTTGGATAGATCTCAGCCGTTAGATCTAGATCGTACGGCTAGGGTTAGCCACGTTGTAAACTCTAGATTGGATCTTGACCGTCCGATCAAGATCGAACGGTCCAGATGGACCGAGCTGTTTCCTAACGCATGAAACCAGATCCGATCTGGGCCGTTGATTTTGGAATCAACGGCCGAGATCCAGCCACGTGGCCGGAAGGCTGACCGTCGCGATCGGCCAGCGATCATGCCGCCGGCGTCACGCTGCGTGGCGTCGGCGTGGGCTTCAGCGTGTCAGCGGCTCAGCCAAACCGCACCATGAAGTCACCGTGACGTCACGGTGGGGCCCAGCTGTCAGAACTCTCGGCCGAACCGTCTTTGTGGCGTCGTGACGCCAGCGTCACCAAGGGTCCCACTGTCGGCCGACTGCATAGTGGTCCGGGTCCACGGTGGACCCAAACCGAACCGTGGACCACGTCCATGGACCAGCTGACGCAATAAATCGATTTTTCAATAGAAAAATAATTCGGTGGAAAATCAAAACCCATGCTGACGTCATTATTCACTTTTTCAGTATAAAAATAAATGAATTAATTCGGTTTATTGATTTCAAATTTAGATTCAAACTTCAAACGCTTATAACTTTTGCGTTTCAACTCCGATTTGAGCGATTCAAATTTCTAAAATTTTATAAAATTGAGATCTACCTAATGATGAATTTTATTAAATTTTTGGACCAAAGTTTTCTCTGTAATATTTATTTATTTGAATATTTAAACTTTAAACGCTTGTAACTTTTGCGTTTTAACTCCGAATTTGACGATTCAAATTCCTAAAAATTCATAAAATTATGCTCTCTCTCTGTTTATGGACTTTATTTGCATGTTTGGACACTTTTTGTGTACTGTTTATTTATTTATTGCTATTTGCACGCGTTACGAGTAGAAGTTGAAGTGCCCGATGGCTTCGAAGGTGAAGTGTTGACTCAGGAGCCAGCTCAAGATCAAGAACAAGTGCTTTTTGAAGGCAAGTTGTGCTTTGACCATGTTGATCCCATTTTGAAATTAATTTGATTTAAATTATTGCATGCTAGTTCAATTATAAAATGCTTTAATTGATTTTGGGAGATTAGTTAATCACCTAGTTGTTGTATGCCACCTTGACATAGATAATCGTATGCCATGAACCCCTTGTCACCCTAGTTGAGGATTAAATAGTTGGACATTATCAAATTGCCAACATGGGTATTTAGACCGTTGTAGTATAATGCTTAGACCTGCCACGTATACCGACATGATTTTGATAATTACTTATTAACATTGACTTAATGAGATATGGAACATGTTTTGAGAAGTGTCATGTGTTATCGATGATGGTGTTGATGGCACGGGGTGCATGGTAATCAACTGGGGGTTTGATAAATAAATTTCGATCGGGGCATGTGGCAAGAATGATCGGGTGGGCCAGTTGTGGCATCGGGAGCGTTGGTTTGGTTCTTCGGGTAGTCTTACCCTGGTCAACATAAGGACTTAACCTTGCAAGCCTTTGAACTGAGTTAATCGTGCAACCACATGTCCGTAATGGGGCGGACCTAGTTGAGTAAGTTACTAATAACTTGCATGTGATACCTCGGGTGTCAACTACACCTTTTGTGTAGCTTGAAAGGGGAGCGTACCAAGGCGATGGCATGGTACCCGTCCAACGGTATGTCGGTCCCATACTTTGCCTTTGTTAAGGGAAGGGATGGTGTATGGCAAAAACCGGAAAGGTTCACTTGTGTAGTTAGCCGTTTCCGAAAGACTTTGTTACGGTCACTCGCCTTTGTGGTGTTTGGCTGTATCTTGTGGGTAAAGTGCATAACCTCTGCAGAGTGTAAATCTATTCGAATAGCCGTGTCCGCGGTATTGGACATTGCTCGGGGATTACAGTCAAGGGTTAGACTTTCTTGGAAATAACTTGAACTTGAGAGGTTTGGTTTGGTTAAATGATGATGTTGATGGAAATGTGGATTAGGAATGGGAAAGATGTTTATATAACTCCTGGAAAAGTTATTGATGTTATACTTGTTTTTATTGCTTTCGAATCTACTTATGATACTTGTTAAATGCTGTTTTATGCAATTATACCTTGAGCAATTCCTTTGTATTAAGCCATGCATGTAGTATATTAGCTTGCATTCTGTGCATGACTTGCTGAGTACCAAGTACTCACCCTTGCCACAAAACAACACCAGTTGAAGAAGAGGCGACGCCAGCTTTGGAGGAAGAATATCAGGAGGAGCCGTCTAACTAAGAATATCAGCTGTGGCTTGATCTCGGCCGTTGATTTGAAAATCGACAGCACGGATCGGATCTAGGTTTCACGCGTTAGGGTTAACTACGGTTGATCTGGACCGTACGATCTAGATCCAACGGTTAGGATCTAACCTAGGTCATCTCGGTTAAGGGCTACGTGGCACAATCTAAACCATTAGATCTAGATCTAACGGCTGAGATTCGATCTAGGAATCGAAGCGTAGATTTACACGGGATGACGTGGACTTACCGTGACCGTTCGATCTTGATCCGACGGCGGACGGAGCTCGGGGTCGACGATGGCACCGCGACGGAGCTAGGTCACCGGCGCTGGGGAAGACGGCCAACGGCGCGGTGCTACAGGCGTGCTCCGATCAGGTGAGTGGTACCCTCCGACGCGTCTCGACGCAACGGTTCCGGATATGGGCTCGGTGACGGCGGCGGAAACAGCGGAAAACCACGGCGGAGCTCGAATCCAACTTCGGCGAGCTCTAGCGGGCGAACGGCGGCGGCTCGTGCTCGGTGGGTTAGGGCTACGGGTGCGCACGGGAAAGGCGGTCACAACACGGGTGGCGGCGCATTAAATAGCCCCTTGACGTCCATGATACTCGCGGAAAACGAGGCCCACACCCGCGCGGCGGCGGAGTCCGGTGAGGACTCGGACTGGGTGACGTGGCGCAATCGTGACCGTCCACGTAGCACGGTCAACGGCTGAGATCGCACGGGCGCGACTGGGTTCGCACGGGACACGGCTCGGGTGACGTGGCGCAACGCTGGCTGTTGGATCTCGATCCAACGGTCACGCGGTTAGGGTTTCATCGGGCTCAGGTCGGACTCGAGTCGGACTCGAACTCGAGTCTGACTCGGGTTCGGTCGGTGGAACAGTACAAACCCACTCGGCATTTTCCAGCGATTTAATATTCAAAATAATTTCTAGAAATTCAAATAATTCGAGAAAAATAGCAAAATAATCAGAAAAATTCTAGAAAATACTTTGAGACATTTTGGACTCAAATAAAATATTTACAACAAAATTTTATTTGTAACTTTTAATTCTTTAATTATTTCAAAAGGGAATAAATTCAAATTGAATCCAAATAAATTTCAGAAAATTCCAAAAAATCTCAAAAATGCCAAATTTCATTTAAATTCATGGAAAGCAAAAATTGGGGTGTTACATTTACCCACATGACATATTCTAGCAATCATGTCAACCTTGCCACGCGATACACAAGTATCCGTTTTGCTAGACTATGACGAAACTTTTTGACTAGCTAAAGCCTAACCTTGCACTAGCCCAAGTATGACATGTCCTTGCTATGGCGGCATAATTTCAACAGTCATGATGGTCCCGCTAGCCATCGCCCTCGTTCTCCCCATAGCAAGGCATACCCGTTGTATCGGGTCACTTGATCCCAACACCTTGGTGAAGCGAGCGCCCTCGAACGACACCACTCACTTGGTTCGTCCATACTCTTCTGCCTACCGATGTGCAAGATTAAAACTTCATCTAGCTTCCTAAGTTAAGGCTAGGTTGACTCAGGCGAGTATCTCCCCCTATCTACGTGCAATTACCAATTCCATACAACACCAATTCATTCCCTTGAACTGTACAAGTGGCCGCTTGTACGATGCAAGACAACCCATTGCACTTTCAGTTAAATATAGCTCGCCCGTGTCTAAAACATACTTTTATTTCCATTTTTAACCACATACCAGTATCCTTTACTACCATTTTCAACATTTGCAAAGTTTCATAAAGATTCAAGCCTAACATTCTACCCACTAAAGCATGGCTAAGCATAGCATTATATATCGATAATAACCACCTTTCATTTCATAGCATGAATAACCTTAGTCTAGGTTTTAACAAGGTTCTCATGTCAATGTGATTAAGGTAATCCCACAAGTTAGGAGCATAACTACCATGACCCACAATATAGCAACTTTACAGAAATTAAAAGCATGCATAATAGTTTGAGTAAAACAAACTAGACTTTGTAAAGTATGGGATCAACATGTTCAAATGATGGTGCTTGCCTGTTTGCTCTCCTTCGGGATCATTTTCGGGAAGGTAGTCAGGGTCGTTATCAACTGACTCCAACACGTCATTAGCTACGTGTACGAACGAGAGAAACCTGCAACAAAAGCAAATAACCACAATCAAAATGGGGCAAAAGGAAATCAGATGGAAACAACAAATTAAGCTCAACAAAAAAACAAGCAGTTAAAGGAAGGATTCAATCAAATGCTAGCATACTAGTTCCACATACAGCAGGTTAATTACATGTATCTTAGTGTTTAAACAATCGAATTCAGGAAGCTAAGATTGTTTGGATTTAAAGAAATTCAAGACTAGCTACTTAAGCAATGCACTAGTTCACCATACAACTTAGACCTTTTGCTTTAATAGGATTCAAATGCAAAGCAAGTTATAAATGAAATGTTTTTCCTAAACATGGTAGCACACATGATGTAGGATGATTCTAAGCTAGTCTCCCTTAAGTTTGCATTTAGACGAGTAGTTTTACGGATGACCGAAAAGGCCTAAAAGATCACAATTGTACATGAATGAAGTTAAGCTTACATTTTTAAATTGAGGTGGCAACATAATAAACTTATCTAAACTACCTTAAGGGTTATTAAGGAATGCATATGGAGGTTACTTAGGGTTGATTTTATTACATCTTAATCTATTTGCAAAGTTAAAGCTTACTTGAGCATGAAAGCCTTATTATTCCATTCTTCCATAATAAGCATGAATACGAATTTGATACTTAAGCATGTAAAACAGTGAGCAAGTCCTAAACAAAGTTATACAACAGCATGATCATGATATTTCAAGGTCCTAGGAACAAGTTTACAAGCATTTGGATTATAATTGCACTAGTGGATAGCATTTTATTAACTATAGGCATTGGAACACAGCAATCATAACAAACATTGCAAATCAAGTCCAATCACAAATATCATCACACAATCAGCACGCTTACAGACTAAGGATTACAATGGAATTGGTTTCAATCAATTTGGAGTTGAAATGCAAAATTTGCATATTATGCAACTACTAACCTAAAGCATATAATTGAGATCATTATCTGTACACTAGTCCAACATGAAATATTTTTACATATTCATAATCTTCATGATTTTACAAAAATTTAGGAAATGGTTTCATCTAATTTGGAGTTATGTAGCAAAAGTTATGCCCATTTGAATTCAGCTCGGCCAGAAATTCAATGAAAATTGGAAAATACGTTTCCAAAAGGGAAAGCGCATTCCCAGACACGCACGTGCACTAGAGGGCACCCAAATGCCCGACAAAGATGGCCCCACCAATGGCCGGGCTTATGCTGGCCGAGCCGCACGCCGCCGCCCAGAGCATAGGCGCCGGGAGCGAGCGAGCCGGGCGGCTGCCAAGGGCGACAGAGGGCGACCGACGACCTCGGGTGAGAGAGAGGAGGTCAAGGTGGACCTGAGGGCGCGGTTGCTTCGGGTCGAGCTACAGTGAGGCCCAGATCGATGGGGCGAGAGTCGGAGCTCGGCGGTGGCGTCTCACGGCAATGGAGACGAAGATAGGTTAGACCGGCGAAGAGGGGAACAATCGAGGGGACGGAGCGAACCTGGAGACTTGGTCAATTGCCTTGAGTGGCTCGAAGGCGCTTGGCATCGCACGGCCAGAGGCAGAGAAGAAAGAACTGCGGTGGCGGCGCTTTAGGTTCTCGGGAGCTGAAATCGAAGGAGGGGAGATGATCGGTGATGCGCAAGGATGCCAAGACCGGTTGAATCGAAGTGCGACTTCACTGATTAGCTCAAATGCCGATTTCTCCCGTTCGGTGCTCCACTGAAGAAATGGCGGTGCAGAGGGGGGGTGGAGCAACGGGAGGAGTTGGCGAAGGGAGGTGAATGGCAAGGGCCGCACCGATTTAAGGAGGTTGAGGCTGAGGTAGTGAGGCCACAGTGCACGGAATGGGCGGCGGTGCGCTCGGCGCCGCAGCGCCACGACGGCAGCGTGGCACGAGCTTCTGTCTGCGGCATGGTCGGGAGAGAGGAGCGCTGGGCGCGGTGACGCCGTGAGCCGACGATGCAATGGCGTCTGGGCGAGAGGAACACGAAGAAGCGGTGGGAGCAACGGTCGGGCATGACCGTGTGGGCCGATTTTAAATCGATCGACCGTCAAGTTCAGAGGATATTGCCGTGAAGTGCTACAGTTGATTGGCCAAAGAAATGCTTTCTTGAGACAACACTCAATGCACTTCTTGGTAGTTCAGAGAGTTGTCAAATTTCTGCATCGGATTGGCCAACAAGATATGAAAATCTTTGAGTTGGAAGGCTTGAAAGGGGAGTTTCAAAACAAACATCCACGACATAATTTGGAAAAGAAATGCTCTAAACAGGATGCTTAAAAAGTGCACCGACTAGCAATGCTTGGACCGGTTCTTTATTCGATTAGCAAGGTCCCCAAATGTAGGCATTTGCTTTAAAACATAATGATGACGCAGAGATTAATTGGAAGTGAAAGGAAATGAAACTTCATTTCATTTAACAAAGTTTGGGATGTTACATCAAGGAAGGAGCCAGAGTATTGTGAAGCTGCCAGGTGGGCCAGAAAAGGGGTGGGTCCCATATGCAATGAAACAAGAGAAGAAACCAGAAATCTCTACTTTGGACAAATAAGGGTCTCGGATTTAATTGAGCTGTCCACATTGGTAAAAAAAATTAAAACTTTTTGTGTATGATTCCAAGCAAATTCTTGTACTCCATAAAATTTTAGACCATGATCAAACTTGTACAACTTTATAAAATTCTAACATGATCACTGTGGCGGCAATGGCCACCAGGGGTTTCTCTTTCTCTCTTTCTCTTCGTCAGACTGTTTCTTGTTTTTCGGGGAACTTGCTTCTACTCTGTCTTCTTCCCCGCTTTATATGGCGGGCCTGGGATATGCCCGTATTGATTGGCCTTCTTTTTCTTTATTATTTCTTGCCAAGGGCTAACCTGAATTTTTTTATTGACTCACGTCTCTCATACGTTGGGTTTTTTGCCCTCTGTTCGTACACCTTTTATAGGGGTTCGACGGGAATTTCACTTGTGTTGGGGTCTCAGATTGCCTGGACACGTCACCGTGTACTTGGGAGGAGTTGTTGGAGGGTGTCAGACATTGGTGAGTTGGCATTAGGTTCACGTCGGAGGAAGACACGGCTGGGAGTGATTCCCTTCGGTTTCCTCCTTCGCCACGGAAGGGTACTTCCCCTCGTTGCGGGGGGAAAAGGGGTGATCCTTATCCATCTCCTCCTTTTACCGGGGGTTGACCCCCTAGAGTATGGACTCATGGCTTTGTCGAAGGAAGAGGTTGGCGTTCATAAAACCGTTCATGTGGGTCACTAGACGCGTGGTGTTTCGCTTAGTTGGCCGAGGGGAGGGCTGAGCCTGGCCGGCCCACCACACTAGCCCCTCATGTCAGCGGGTAGAAGTCGTTCTGCTCGCTGGGATGCAACATTAAACGTCCGAGAGTTTTTTTTTTTTTGTAGAGATAGGGTTTTCCGACGGTGGCGAAGTTCATCTTCTTTGGCTCCGCATTTCGTCCGTTTTCTTTTCTCGTTCGCGTTCTCCTCTGGTGCCTGTCTCCCTGATCTCCTACCCACCCAGATCTCCATGGGTCCTAGGCGCCCTCCTAAGATAAAACCAGTTCTGAGCGAAGAGGATGCCGCGGGATTATCCCCCATTTTGGGGCGGTCGGCGTTGAGCTCTGCCGACCTCGATGCATTAGCGGCTGACTTTGGGGTAATACGCCCTTCCATGCGCCTCCCGGGTGGTGAAGAAACCCCTCAGCCTCAGGCGAATGAAGCAGTGGTGTTCGCGGCATTTCTCGAGGCAGGACTTCGTTTCCGCCTCGCCTCTACCGCCGCCAAGATTCGGGTTTTCCATGCGGAGCTGTCACAGCTTACTCCTAACGCCATCGTGCGATTGGCAGTGTTGGAATGGGCGTTCCGCCCGGCTGGAATCCACCTGACAGGGCGCTTGTTTTCTCTCATAGAAGACGCGTTTTGGCAACCGAAGCAACAGAAAACAGGGAACGAAGGTCGTAAGTCATGTTTCGGTTCTCTGAATTTCCAGACGAAGAGATCTCTTATAAAGGAAATCCCAGTAGCGGCCGCCAAGGGGAAATGGGACTCAGGATGGATGTCCCGGTGGTATTATCAAATTCTCGTGGGCACGGACTCTCCTCTCCATACTTCGATGGGTCCAGTCCGCGCGATTCGATCCCCTAATTGGAGCGCGACCGCGGAAGAAATTAGACATCTTGACTATCTGAAGGCCCTTCGTGCCCAGAGTACAATGCGAGATTTGGTGGAAGAATACTGCCTATGTCGTATCGACCCTTTGGCCAGGAGTTCCCCCGTTACTCTGGAGCGGTCGCTGGGAGGTACGGTGTCCGTGATTCGACCTGAAGGGGTACAAGACCGGGGGCGTGGGGCGGTCGAGAGATTGGCTCGCAAGCTTCTGGGCCCTTGCCAGGCAACGGAGTATGAGGCCGCTATGGGCGCCGTGGGGGCCACCCGATGCTCTCGTTTTACTGACTGGGGACGCCGCGCGCCCCCTCATCCCCGAGGGTCAGTTGGCTCTCCCCGCCCTGCCAAACGAGCAAGGTTAGCTCGTGTTGCGCTGCCCCAAGCCGCTGCCATTTCGGGTGGGAGCGAGGATTTGGGGGATGATGACGACGAGGAGGCGGATTGGGATTCGAAGGAATCCAGCGACGAGGGTGATTCCTCCGGCTCTGTGGCGGCTACGTCTCTCCTGCCTCCGCCCCCTTCGGGTTCTGTGGGTGCGGGGGGTCCCTCCGAAACGATTCCCTTGGCTGTTGTGGGCGAACCTCGCAGATGCCATCTGCCCAGATCTGAGCTTTCTGGGCAACATCAAGTCCATTTGCTATGGGGAGGTTCCTCGGCCCTCCCACTTGACCCTTCTGTTAATGTGCTGTTGGCGGAGTCGATCCCGGTATTCATTTAGGGATTCCTGAGTGGAGACTATCGACGTATATGACGAGGATGATGGTGATTCTCCGGCTGCGGAGTGCGCACAAGGGCAACTTGAAGATGGGACTGCCCCCGCGACAGGGGAGACTCGGGGTTTGCGGTTGAACATTTCCACTCCTGACACCCCCACTGGGGGAGAAGGTCTTACTCCTGATACTTTTCCCGCCAGCTCGTTAGGGTGCGATATTCTTTCAGGTCTTGATGAGGTTAATGCAGGAGGTAATAATGCGGAGGAGGCGGAGGATTTAACACCGTTGAAACAGGTCCAAACTGGGGCGCTTGCCAGTCCTTTGCCTGCCGCGGAGGAGGAGGGTCGAGAACCTCCGATTCCAAGTACTCAAGGCGTCCCCCCCCGGATGAGGGGATTTTACCTTCGAGCCAACCAGCCCCTGCGGGTGGTGTGGGCTCTTCCTTTGTCCGCTTTGATTTGTCGGATTTTTCAGCCTCAGATTTTGAAAGGGGGGCGGCTGTTTCTCCGTCTTTAAGAAAGATGCGCGCGGCCTTTTCTCCTTACAATAAATCTGTGGCTTTATTTGAGGAAGTCAATGACCTTTCTCTCTGCGAGATCTCGATGGACCATCATTTAAAGGTACCCTTCCTTTTGAGCTTATCCTACTGGTATCAATGTCTTTCAATATCCTGCTTCATATCTTCTCCATTTTTAGGGGGCTGTACTCGCTTCAGAGATATCGCGTCGATTTCGGACGTACTTGGGTCAGTTCAACAAGGGGGCCCAGGATTGCGAGGCCGCGAAGGAACGGGTAGCGGAACTAGAGGCGGAGAAGGCTAATCTTTCAAGGGCACTTCAGGACTCTGAGGACTCGTTGGCCAAGGTGCAGGCTGAAGCATCCCAGAGTCGGGATTTGGCTGCGAAAAATGCAGAACTCGAGGGGGTAATTTCTCTGATGAGGGACCGTCTCGCCGAGGAGGAGCGAGCCCGCATGGCGGCGGAGCGAAACGAAAAGAAAAAAGATGATCGAATAGAGGAATTGAAAAACCTATTGGTGGTTGCTGAAGAGGGCAAGAACATGTTGAAGAAGCAAGTGGAGGAATTCCCCTCTCAACTCGCAACGGCACGGAGCGAGGTTCAAATGCACCTTCGTAACACTCAACGAGCGGAGGAGCGTCACGACATGGTTCAGAAGGAATTGGAATCCGTTGTCTCGGGGATTCACGGGGCTACAGAGGCCTTCCTTCAGCAGCTCCCTCGGTTCGGTATTGATGCGGCTCCGAGTCGTATTCCTTCCTCCACTGAAGCTGTCTCCTTCCTTGAGAAATCTACTAAGATTTTTGGGGATTCAAATCGACCTTCGGCGACATCTGCGAGGCGGGCTCGTCAAAACGGCTCAGCTATTGGAGGCAAAAGGATGTACTCATATACGCGAGCACTTCGGTTTTTCTTCTGCAGCTCCGTCGTTACCGGGGTTCGGAGATATCCCTTCGTCGGTGAAGCCTTCCTCCGCCGCATCTAGGTTATCGTCAAGCTTTATGTCAGATTTCTGGAAGCAGCACTGGGAGCCCACTGCAAGGGAGTCGGTTCGTCGAGCTCGTGCTGTGATGCGTGACTCGGGGAAAGGCAAAGAGAAGCCGCCTCCTTCTTAGTTGGTGTATCTTCGTGTGAGGGGATTTTTGTAGACACTTGGGTTAAATCACCCATTTTATCAAATGACCATGTATGTTCGTTCGCTCTACGAGTCCCTTCGTCCGAAAAAGCGTTTAGCTTCTCCCAACGGAGACCAAACGTCAGTGACGAGTATTAGCGGGACTTAATGGTCCGGCGAACTTCTCGGGGGACGTGTGGACGCTTGGGCTTCTCGCGTTATTATTTAACTCTGGCCCTTTTCACCTTCCTCGCCCACCTTGTTAGTATCAGAGTAGACGATCGCTCTCTACCCCTGTCTTCCTTTGCTTTTTCAATGGCTGACCTCCCCGGGGAAATCATGGAAGAAGACCCCATTTTTGCCAACCTGGATGAGGGGCCGCCTGTGGCAGAGATCCCACCACTGCTGGGGGAGGAGGGAGCCCCTATCATGGTTCCTGATCTTCTGGGTGACGCTCTCGCTCCCGGGGGTCTTCCAGCCGTCGACGATTTCGAGGCCTTCATTGAAGGTCTATGGGCGGATTTCGACATGATAATGGCCGCAGAGGAGGCCCTCGCCCGAGACCTCGCCAACCTCGACATATTGATCGGGATGGTGCCGCGGCTGCTAGAAGCCAAGGATGCCCTCGCGGAAGCCGTGGCGCGTGCTAATCGCATCTAAGTCCGCTTCGTTTCGTATAAAAGCTTTTGTTGGATTACTGTACTATGTATGCTTGGGACGATATTATGTAATTCCCAGTCGGGGATTTGTACTTATATCTGTTCTTTGTCTTCTCTGTTTGAATTCCTTCTGATCTTGCATTCTTAGCTTCCTATCGTGCCTTGAGTAGTAGTCGTGAAATGGTCTCGTATGGTCGCATAATGCGTAAGCACCCCCTCCTTCCTTGCCGAGGGAAAGACGGGATACCGGCTTGGGTGTATTTTCTCAATGACTTGGCAAGGGTAGTACGATGTGTTCTCCGGTCCTTCGGAGCGAAGGTGAGGTTGGCACCTTAACCCGGACGGTTATTTCGTGAATAGATGAACGGGGACAGCGAACGAATTGTAGTGTCGGTGCGACTAACTATCCGCGAATTCTTACCCGGCGCGAGGCAACGGGTCTCTGTAGCGAGGGATGGGTGGGAATTTTGCCCGACCAAGCATCCGCGAACTCCTACCCGGCGCGGGGCAACAGGTCTCCGGAGCGAGGGATGGGTGGGACTTATGCCCGACCAAGCATCCGCAAAATCCTACCCGGCGCGAGGCAACGGGTCTCCGGAGCGAGGGATGGGTGGGACTTATGCCCGACCAAGCATCCGCGAAATCCTACCCGGCGCGAGGCAACGGGTCTCCGGAGCGAGGGATGGGTGGGACTTTTGCCCGACCAAGCATCCGCGAAATCCTACCCGGCGCGAGGCAACGGGTCTCCGGAGCGAGGGATGGGTGGGACTTTTGCCCGACCAAGCATCCGCGTACTCCTACCCGGCGCGAGGCAACGGGTCTCCGGAGCGAGGGATGGGTGGGACTTATGCCCGACCAAGCATCCGCGTACTCCTACCCGGCGCGAGGCAACGGGTCTCCGGAGCGAGGGATGGGTGGGACTTATGCCCGACCAAGCATCCGCGAAATCCTACCCGGCGCGAGGCAACGGGTCTCCGGAGCGAGGGATGGGTGGGACTTATGCCCGACCAAGCATCCGCGAAATCCTACCCGGCGCGAGGCAACGGGTCTCCGGAGCGAGGGATGGGTGGGACTTTTGCCCGACCAAGCATCCGCGAAATCCTACCCGGCGCGAGGCAACGGGTCTCCGGAGCGAGGGATGGGTGGGACTTTTGCCCGACCAAGCATCCGCGTACTCCTACCCGGCGCGAGGCAACGGGTTTCCGGAGCGAGGGATGGGTGGGACTTATGCCCGACCAAGCATCCACGTACTCCTACCCGGCGCGAGGCAACGGGTCTCCGGAGCGAGGGATGGGTGGGACTTATGCCCGACCAAGCATCCGCGAAATCCTACCCGGCGCGAGGCAACGGGTCTCCGGAGCGAGGGATGGGTGGGACTTATGCCCGACCAAGCATCCGCGTACTCCTAATAGGTTTCTTGATTTGAATCCTGGAGAACATGAAGATGGCTCGAACTCGCAATGTCTTTCCATTATTTTATTGATAAGGATCGGTACATTTCTTTCCTTCGGATTCCACCACCTATGGAAAAATTTTTTTGAGTGCGTCGGTGTTCCAGGTCCGTGGTATCTCTTCTCCGCAGGGGGTAATGAGCTTGTGGGCACCCTTCGCTGTTGACTCTTGGATGATGTATGGTCCCTCCCAGGTCGTTTCCAGCTTCGCGAAGGCCGGAGCGGCCCGCTTGAGCACCATGTCCCCAGGGTGTAGTTCACGTTTCTTCACCTTCTTGTTGAAGCTTCGGGTGGACGCCTCCGCGTAGGCTTTCATGGTCTTTAAGGCTTGAAGCTTGTGTTCTTCCTTTAGATCACACGTGATGTCAATTGCCTCATGGGTCGGGGTTTTGATTACTCGTAAGGATTTTGCACAGATCTCCGCAGGTGAAACGGCTTCTTCCCCGAAAAGGAGACGGAAGGGGGAGAACCCGGTCGCTCTTGAGGCCGAAGTGCGGGTTGCCCATAAGACGTGATCCAGCTCGTCGGGCCAAAGCCCCTTCTTAGAGCCGTAAAGCCTTTTTTTTATGCCATCAAGAAGTAACCCGTTCGCCCGTTCCACCGCCCCGTTCGACTGAGGATGACCCACTGAGGCGAAGCAGATCTTTATCCCGAGATTGTCACAGTAATCGCGGAATTTCCAGGAGTCGAATTGAGTCCCATTGTCGGTTACGATCTGGTAAGGGACCCCGTATCGGCAGATAATTGTTTTCCATAGGAATTTGACGGCGGCCTCTGCGGTTATCTTCGCAACCGGCTCTGCCTCGATCCAGCGGGAGAAGTAATCGATGGCGACGATTAAAAACTGAAGGTTTGCTCGAGCTTTAGGAAGCGCCCCAACAATGTCTATTCCCCACTTGGCGAAGGGCCAGACCGGGGGTACCGCATGCAGTTCGTTGGGCGGGGCCCTCGTTTGCTTGGTCATCCATTGGCACGCATGACAGTGTCGGACCATGTGCTCCGCATCTTGCAACGCTGAAGGCCAGTAGAGCCCCATCCGGAATAGCTTTCTCACGAGATTCCTAGGGGCCTGGTGCGCTCCGCAATCTCCCTCGTGTGCTTCAAGTAAGGCTTGAACTCCTTCTTCTCGCGAGATGCAGCGTAGCCACGGAGCGCAGAGGCCGCTACGGAACAAGAGGCCGTTGATGATGGCGTACTTCTTTGCTCGTCTTTCGACGCGCCTCGCCCGTGTCTCCTCGTCTGGCAAAACTCCCTCCAGGAGGTAGTTGTATATCTCATCCCTCCAGTCTTCACCGGCTGCCCGAACGATGAGGTTTATCTGGGAAGGAATGGAGGGGGTGCGAAGTATCTCGAAGAAGATTGTCGAAGGTAGGCTTCCTCCGGTGGCTGCGATCTTGGCTAGCTCGTCGGCGCGTTCATTTTGAGACCTGGGAATTGCATTAACGGTGAACCCGGTGAAGCCCTTCTCCATTGTCCGGATCATCTCGACGTACTTCTGGAGCTGTTCATCCTTCACTTGATATTCTTTGGTGATGTGCCCCTGAATGAGTTTCGAGTCGGTGTATATTATCGCCTTTCTGGCTCCCATGATCTTTGCTTTTCTGATACCCAATAATAGCGCTTCATACTCGGCTATATTGTTGGTTGAAGGAAATTCCAGCCTTGCTGCGAACTCCACTTTTTCTCCGCTGGGTGTGTGTATCACCGCCGCTATTCCCGCCCCACTCGCCCCCCAAGACCCGTCAGAGTGGATGGACCACATTGTTGGAGTTTGGTTGTTCTTCGGGGCTGGGGAGGTCCATTCTACCATGAAATCGACGAGGGCTTGGCTTTTGATTGCCGTGCGAGGAATTATGGTTAATTCAAAGGGAGCTAGCTCGACCGCCCACTTGCTGATGCGCCCCGTGCTTTCCCTGCTGAAGAGCATAGACCCTAGGGGATATGTAGTTGGAACTTTGATGCGGTTGGCTTGAAAATAATGCCGGAGCTTTCGAGATGCCATTAACAGAGCGTATGCCAGTTTTTCCATTTCCGAGTATCGTAGCTTCGCTCCTTGGAGGGCTTCAGAGACAAAGTAGACCGGCTGTTGTTTGGCGCCTTGAGGCCGCACTAACACGGCGCTTACGGCCGAGGGGCTAGCTGCTAGATATATGTAAGCTCCTCACCTTGCTTCGGGCTTTGTAGGACAGGGATTTCCATGAGGCTCTGCTTCCAAGTTATCGGCGCGTTGGCATTCCCTATCCGCATTTAAACTATCGTTTGTGCGCAAGGCTTTAAAGACCGGCAGACTTCGCTCATGATTTTGGCAAGAACCGATCGAGCGCCGCTATCCGCCCCGCCAACCGTTGTACTTCTTTCGAGTTTCTTGGTGGGGCCATGTCTTGGACAGCTCTTATCTTTTCTGGATTCGCTTCTATGCCCCGTTGGGAGACCAGGAAGCCTAGCAACTTTCCTGCGTCCACGCCGAAAACGCATTTTGACGGGTTAAGCTTCACCTTTCCTTTTATTAAATTTACGAAAGTTTCCGGAGATCCCGATGTGATCTTCTTTCTTCTCACTTTTGACAATGATATCGTCAACGTAGGCTTCCACATTTCTTCCCAACCGATCGGCGAAGATCTTCGTGATGAGTCGGCGAAGGTAGCACCTGCGTTTTTGAGCCGAAAGGCATCCGCACGAAGCAATAGGTACGAAGGGAGTAACGAATCTGTCTTGTCTTCGTCTCCTTCTTGCATATAGATTTGGTGATAACCAGTGCAGCGTCAAGGAAGCTCATCCTTTCTGACCCGGAGGTTGAATCAACCAGCTGGTCGATGCGGGGCAGGGGGAAGTCATCTTTCGGGCATGCTTTGTTTAAGTCAGTGAAGTCGATGCACATCCTCCATGCCCCGCTAGCCTTCTTGACTAAGACGATGTTGGCCACCAATCCGGCATCGAGTTTCGCGGATGATTCCCGCTGGAGCAGTTTAGCCACTTCCACCTTCGCAGCTTCTTGTCTTTCTGCTGCAAGTTTTCTCAATTTTTGCTTCCTAGGCTTCACGTTTGGATTAATAGCGAGAGCATGTTCAATAGTTTCTCTCGGGACGCCAGGAAGGTCTTCAGGCCCCCAAGCAAACACGGTTTCATATTCTGGAGGAGCAGCGGCAAGTGTTTTTCCTCCTCTGGAGACAACATGGCGCCGATGCTTCTTGTCTTCTTGCCGCTTCTGGCCTCGAGCGGTATCCGTTGGGTTTCTCCTGGGGTTGTGGTTTAGGAACCACCTACTGCGACTCGCAGTCTGACGGGATCTAGCTCAGTAGTGCGGACGTGTTTGACTTGAGGTGGGTTCTCCATATCTATCTTCCTTGCCAAGGCTTGGTCTCCTCGCACCGTGATGACACCATCTGCGGTAGGGATTTTCATGCATAGGAAACCGTGATGAATTATGGCCCCCATGGTTGTCAACGAGCCCCTGCCTAGGATCGCATTGTATTGGAATGGCATGTCTACCACATCGAATGTGACGCGACTTGTGACGCTGGTTTGTGGCGTCGCGAATGTGACTTCAAGCTCCAATTGCCCCAGGGTGCTGACCGTGCTTCCTCCAAAACTCATCAGCGGCACCTCCGATTTTTTCAACCGATCTTGTGGAATCATCATTTGTTGGAAAGCCTTCATGGATAGTATGTCCGCGGCGCTCCCTCCATCTACCAATATTCGACGTACTTCGCAGTCGGCGATAATGGCGGTTACTACCAAGGAATCTTGGTGCGGGAAGTGTACCCCCGTGGCGTCCTCCTGTGTGAATGTGATTGGCTCGCATTTCTGGAGGAAGGGTGGTGGGGGTAATTGCAATGTGGTTAATTTGCCGGGCGTACGCCTTCCTCTGTCTTTTTGACGAGAGATGTGATGAGGAGCCCCCCGCAATGACGTTGATAATGCGACGAAGATGATTCATTCCTACTCGAGGGGGGTGTTGTCGTCCAACAGGAGGTGCTTCCGGCGGCGCAGGATGCGTCTTGACTTCTCTTTGTTTCGCCTCGAACCGCCGATATCCGTTGATCACTTTGCATTGGATGGTGTCGTGAGTGATATTTTCCCCGTGATATTCACAGAAGTACTGCCGGGCTCTGTCCCTTCCTTCTTGTTAACTCGGCTTCCCTCGTCTTGCTTTCCTCGGCCCGGGGGTCTCGTCTTTGCTGCTCCGCGGGCCTGTCGCCCGTGGCTTGCCGATCTCTTGGCTTTTCAATGTGGTGGATTCTCCTCCTCTCGTCTCTTCTTCCTGGCTCTGGGTATCGTTCCCTCATTTTTGGGTTGGGCGGAGGTCCTTCCTCGCCCTCTCTTGCGCTGGAGCGAATTCTTGCTTCTCTGTTGGGGCCCGTCTTCCCTTCGGAAGTTGTCTTCCTCACTGGCGTACTCCCTCATCTTCGCAAAGAGTTCTTCCACCGTGCGCACCTCTTTACGAGCGAGCCTTTCCGCCAACGGGTCCCCTACGCAGGCCGCAACGTGCGCATTGATGATAGTAGTGTCGCTTACTCCTCGCACTGGCACTTAATCCGAGAAACGCTGGAAGTAACTTTTAAGGGTTTCCCCTTCGCGTTGTCTGACTGCAAATAGGTCACTTTCCTCTTTCATTCCGTCGAAGTTACCCTGAAAGTTGCCTTCAAGCTTGGAGCGGAGTTGCGGCCAACAGGTGATCGACCGGGGCTCCAGCGAAGAGTACCAGGACAGGGCTATGCCTTCAAGGGCTAGAAGGAGCCCCTTCGCCTTGATGTCATCATCTCCTCCCGCTGCTTCAATCGCCGTATCATAAACGCGGAGGAACTCCCTTGGGTCCGTCCGACCGTCGTATGGCTTAACAAAGGGGAAATTTGAAGCTTCCCGGGAGGGCCATTTTTGGTCCGTAGGCGGAGTCTTGAGGGGTTTGGATCGTGATCTTCCTGTGCGCCATCGCAATCAGCCGGAGATAGCACCTCGCGGCTCGGGCTTTCATCTTGTGATTCGTATTGACCCCCGTCAGATTGTCCTTGCAGACGCCTCAACTCTGCCATGAGTTGCTCGTTGGCTTCCATCAGCGCCCGCACGTTGGGGTCAATCTCCTCCTGAGCTCCGGTTCCTCCTCCGTGGGTTTCTTCATTTCCGTGGGTCTCTCGGCGATGAGTCGGATGTGTCGACGCTTCCGCCACATCTCCTCCTGGTGTCGAAACCGTTCGTCCTGTCGTCGGAGGCCGCCGTTTGGGGGCTCGCTTGCGCACGGCCACCGGAGTCTGTGGATGTAAAGTTCCCGCCATGTTTCGGGCTTCTGTTGCGGCTGGCATCCGCGTCTCGTCATGCAGAAGTCGAGGGGGATCTCCAGATTGGCTTCTCGTACGCCGCCTTGGTTCTTCTGTTCCTGCCGTCGTTGCCGCCCCCTTGGATACTGCCTCCTTTCCTTTCTTTGGTGGCATGGTTGCAGGAAACTTACCCTTGGGCTTGATCGGCAGGTGGTGGTTTCACCTTGCGGTTGGGTTCCCCACGGACGGCGCCAGTGTGGCGGCAATGGCCACCAGGGGTTTCTCTTTCTCTCTTTCTCTTCGTCGGACTGTTTCTTGTTTTTCGGGGAACTTGCTTCTACTCTGTCTTCTTCCCCGCTTTATATGGCGGGCCTGGGATATGCCCGTATTGATTGGCCTTCTTTTTCTTTATTATTTCTTGCCAAGGGCTAACCTGAATTTTTTTATTGACTCACGTCTCTCATACGTTGGGTTTTTTGCCCTCTGTTCGTACACCTTTTATAGGGGTTCGACGGGAATTTCACTTGTGTTGGGGTCTCAGATTGCCTGGACACGTCACCGTGTACTTGGGAGGAGTTGTTGGAGGGTGTCAGACATTGGTGATTTGGCATTAGGTTCACGTCGGAGGAAGACACGGCTGGGAGTGATTCCCTCCGGTTTCCTCCTTCGCCACGGAAGGGTACTTCCCCTCGTTGCGGGGGGAAAAGGGGTGATCCTTATCCATCTCCTCCTTTTACCGGGGGTTGACCCCCTAGAGTATGGACTCATGGCTTTGTCGAAGGAAGAGGTTGGCGTTCATAAAACCGTTCATGTGGGTTACTAGACGCGTGGTGTTTCGCTTAGTTGGCCGAGGGGAGGGCTGAGCCTGGCCGGCCCACCACAATCACTGTTTCAAATAACGGTTTACTGTTTTGGATTTTTCTGAGTTAACAAATTAGGTTCAATTCATTTGGAATTTTTTCTGTGTGATCCTAAGGTTTACAAATGATACTATAAAATTTTTAGATGATGTTCAATCTTGTACAATTTTTTTAAAATCTGATAGTGTTATTGCTATTTTTAAATTGCTATTGTTTTTTATTTCATAGTAGGAATTAATGCTTTTAGCTGTCTCTAAGATTTTTGGGGGATTTTATGGAGTTGTCTTTGGATTTAAATAAATTTTCTCAAGATTTTATCCTTATATGATTTTGGATGTCAAAGTTTGTATATCAAAGATTCAACACTATAAATAATTTTCTTAAAGACCAAAATCCAAGAAAACATAAAAAAAGGATGGAAATTCATAATAAATCCTTAATTACAACTCAATTCTCTCTCTATGTATATATCCACGGGGGTTGAAACATAGCCAAACTTTCTCTGGGTGATGGCGCAGAGCAGAGCAGAACGGACAGGACCGCGTCGATCTCCACGACATTCGGAACTTTCTAGTAAGTATCGATGGAGACGAATTCGCGCGGCATTCGGAACCCAATGATCTACAGAATCGGAACGGGACGCTCCAGAGATAATCGGAATCGATCGAGATACTTTTATAGCACAGCTAGCTAGGTTATGTACAGGAACGAGGAGAGAGATCGACCGTCCGAGCATTAATCCATCTCTTCCCCACGTACGGCGTGATCGCGCGAGAGCAACCAATAGCCGGCCACCACGGTGTCAGCGTCGCACGAGACGGCGGCGCCATGTGTGCGCACAACACGATGGAGCCGTCAATGACAAGGACGACCTCTGACGACCAGCTCGTCATCGTCGACCCGCCATTCGCCTCCTCCGACCGTTTCTTCCCGTCCCACCTCGTCGGCGTCCTGTACGGGTTCTGGGACGGTGAGATCAAATTCATCAAGGCGCCGAGGGAGGACGACGACCACGCCGCCGAGGCCATGCATACCTTCCTCCACCGTGCACGAGATTTTATTAACAGCTACGAACCCATATTTCAAGCACAACCAATATATTACTTGCCGGAGTACACCGTGCCCGCGTGTATGGCGGCCGAGCAGTTCAGTTATCCTCTAATATCCCTTGGATCTCTGCTGCTAATTTAGAGACATGCATGACTAGAACATGACACATATCCTCAACCTTGTGCAGTTGTAGGCCCAAACCCAAACCCAAACCCAAACCCAATATATATACTCTCTCGAGATGAACTTGGTTTCCGGAGATAATCTCAATTCCTCAGTTTATATATCACGCTCTCAAAGGTGCTCAATTCCTCAGTTTATATATCACGCTTTCTCAAAGGTGCTCATGTATTACGTACGTGCCGTATCAGTTGTGCCGGTTGCCATTCATGTATGAGCAAGTACAAGCCATGCATAGGTCCTTAGGGCTGAATAGTAAGATTCGATTCCTATAATTGAGCTGTTTGTTTTTTATTCAGCTTTTGAAGCTAGAATCCAGAATCAAAAGCAAAAAAAAAAAAAGGCCTTAACCAAGGGAATCAATAGTTATGGATGAAGTGTAGTTGAATAACATCTAGGTTTAGGGAGAATTAAGTTCGCTCATTGAGCTATATCTAGTGTGACCAAACAAAATAAAAAAAAAGGAAAAAAATTAGGTGTATGGCGCTCATACGTTAATGGCTTAAAGATTTAACAAGTTGAGTTCGGAGTTGAGTAAAATAACGTCATTTTTTTTGTTGCTAAAAGTTCGTAATTTACCACTATACTATCATACATGAACTTTGACAAAAAATGCTCCTAATATTAACACTCTTATAAGGAAAGGAATTGGAGGCCAACCAAGGCCTCCACGTGGGACTTCCTGACCTTTTGCAAGAAAGTCCCTCCCTTTCTTTAAATTATGTACAGGTTCTTGTAATTTACAGACAGGTCCTTCGCGATTTTTTGTGAGGGCAAGAAAAATGTTCCTAAATTGCGTTCGGGTCCCTGGTTCGTTACTTTACAAAAAATCCTCTCGTTAAATAGAAATGTCGAACGGGCCCTTTTCTAATTATTCATGATAGCGAACATGTCTAAAAATGTAACAAACATGTCATCGTTTGTTACGTCTAAGTCCTTTCTTTGTTTTTCGCGGAAGAAATATTTTCGTCAATAGAAATTTGTGTGCAACTCTATCTCTAGACTTTTTTTCCAACTCGATCTTTGATCTCTAGACTTTTTTCCTCAACTCGATCTCTAATATTTTTTGAAACATGTATTATTACTCGGTGAACGCGTAGTGTTAAATTCGACAAAAGAAGGTTGGCATCTCTGATATTTTTTGGAGCATGTATTACCCGGTTAATGCATAGTGTGTTAAACTCAACATCTATAGTTTTTTTGAAACTCGATCTCTTATATTTTCCAAAACATGTATTATTACCTGGTGAACGCATAGGGTGTTACACTCGGCGTCTATAATTGTTTTGGCAACTCGAAATCTAATATTTCCCTGAACGATCTCTAATATTTTCCAAAACATGTATTATTACCCGGTGAACGCATAGGGTGTTAAACTCGGCGTCTATAATTTTTTTGGCAACTTGAAATCTAATATTTTTCGAAACATGTATTATTCATTTTTTTTGCAAGAAGGCCCGTTGTTACGCAGATTCGTCGATGATTCCTACCTAGCGTATTTGTCCAAAAAAAACCCAAGCGAACAAAAAAACACTTAGATCTTCCTGCCTTTTTTCGGGGGAAAAAACTTGGATCAAATTGCGCACGGCGCGGCGGAGCGCGCAAATCTTACTAGTTGTTTCCACATGTGGAAGGCATATTATGTAAAGACACCTTTGCCAATGGCCATCATATATAGCCACACAAATTATTACTCACGATGGTCCCGCTAGCACTACTACAGAACCGCGCTTCACAAGCGGTTGAAAACTACCTCCAAAAGCGGTTTTACAACCGCTTCTAAGCAATCGCGAGTGATACCCCGAGGGGTATCACAAGCGGTTCTAGAAACCGCTTGTGGTGGTGCGACACCAAGCGGTAAATTGCGGTAATAATATCGTGGGAATGGGATTCGAACCCACGACCAGCACTCCATCCTCGTGACCCGCCTCATCCATCTAGCCAACCCACCCACGCGTGCTCTCTGATAGAATAGGGCACGCATTCCTTTTATTATTTCTAAAAATGGGTTCCTACAAGCGGTTCGTGACACGAACCCGTTCTGAAGGGGGTCTTTAGAAGCGGTTCGTGGCACGAATCCCTTCTAAAGCCCCAGCTTTAGAAGCGGTTCGTGACACGAACCCCTTCTAAAGCTTTAGAAGCGGTTGGGGACACGAACCGTTTCTAAAGGTGGGGCTTTAGAAGGGGTTCGTGCCACGAACCGCTTCTAGAGATCCCCTCCGGCCTGTTGCCACGAACCGCTTCTGGTGCGAGCATTACAACCTGTTCGCACCAAACCGTTTCTAATAGACCGATTGTGATGCCCGGTTTTGTAGTAGTGTAGCCATCGCCCTCATTCTCCCCATAGCAAGGCATACCCGTTGTATTAGAATGATTTGGCCCCAACGCCTCGGTGAAGGGAGCACCTAGAATGACACCACTTACTCGGTTCGTCCATACTCTTTGGCCTACCAACGTGCAAGGTTTAAACTTCAACTAGCTTACAAGTTAAGGCTATCCCATACTAGCACATGTGGTTGCACCAATTAACTTAGTTAATAGCATCAAGTTCGGTCCTTAGGTTGACTCAGACGAGAATCTCCCCCTAGCTACGTGCAATTACCAAACTCGCACAACTCAAATCTATCCCCTTGTACCGTACAAGTGGCCATTGCACTTTCAGTTATATCTTAAATCGCCTGTGTTTAAAACATAATTTTATTTTTATTGTTTACTTTTACCAATATACCAGTATCATTTACTACCATAACCAACATCTTTAAAACTTCATAAAGGTTCAATCCTATCATTCTACCCATATCTAAAGCATGGCTAAGCATAACATTTATATTCGAATATACCTAAGTTTCATTCCATAAAATGAATAATCCCTAGCCTAGGTGTTAACAAGGTTCACAAATTTCGGATATAGCTACCATTACCCACAACATAGCCACTTTACAGAATTTACACGCATGCATGATAGTTTAATCAAAACAAAATAGACATCGTAAAATATGGGATCAAAATGTTCAAAAGAGGGTGCTTACCTGTTTGCTCATCGACAGAATCGTTCTCGGGAATATAATCGGAGTAGTTATCAACGGACTCCGACACGTCGTCAGCTACGTGCTCGAAAGATAGAAACCGCGGCAAAAGCAAATAACAACGAATCAAAACAGGGCAAAAAGGAAATCAGATGCAGATAACAACTTAACACTCCACAAAAGAACAAGGCAGTTATGGGGAAATTCATTCTGTTGCTAGCATACTAGTTCCAAACGCAACAGGTTAAGCGAGGTTCTTTTACACTTTCTCTACCTTCATTAATTCGGCTTCAAGGGCTAAACTTATGTACTTTAGTAATTATAAAATCGAATTCAAGAAGCTAAGATTATTTGGATTAGCAAAATTAAAACTAACTATTCAAATAATGCGCTAATCGTAACCATAAAACTTAGACCTATTGTGCTAATAGGATTCAGATGCAAAGCAAGTTATTATCTAAATGTTTTTCTACAACATGGTAGTACAATTACTGTAGAGTGATTCTGAGCTAATCTCCCTTAAATTTGCAATTAGACGAGAAGTTCTACGAATGAATGAAAAGGCCTAAGTGACAATATTTTGCACATGTAAAATGTTAAACTTACATTTTTAGATTGCGGTGGCAACTAAATAATTTATCTACTCAAACCCTGAGAGCTGTTAGGGAGTGTATACTGAAGTGTCTTAAAGTTGGTTTTACTACATCTTAAAACCGGTTTGCAAAGTTAATAGCTTAATTGAGCATGAAAGCCTTAATATCCCATTTTCCTTAAGAAGCATGAATAGGAAATCAAAATTCAAGCATGTAAAAACAGTGATCAAAGCCTAAACAAAGTCATATAACAGCATGAGTACGATATTTTAAAGTCCCGAAAACAAGTTTAAATGTATTTGGACCAAGGTTGCACAGTTAATAACATTTCGACAATTCTAGGTATTGAAACACAACTATGATAACAATCAATGCAAAACAAGTCCGAATTCAAATATTTCCACATATTTAGAAATCTTACTGTCCAAGGATTGCAATGGAGTTGGTTTCATTCAAATTGTAGTTGTTTTGCAAAATTTCTACTTTAAGCATAATCTAGGCCTAAAGCAAATAATTGAGTTCATCATCTGTACAATAGTCCAATCTAAAATGTTTTTACATATTCACCAACATCATGATTTTATAAAAATTTAGGAAGTGGTTTCATCTAATTTGGAGCTAGTAGCAAAAGTTATGCCCATAAGAAGTTAGTTCGGCTAGGAAAATCAATGAAAAAGAAAACAAAAGAAAAATACGCTTTCCCGAGGGGAAAACGTACCCATCACACGCACGCGCCTCTACTGGCTCCCATCCGCCTAACAGCCGGGCCCCCACTGATCAGTGGGTTAACACGCGCGCATGCCTGACCGGCCAGGCCCGCTTATCGGCTGCCCAGAGCAGAGCCGCTCGGGAGCGGCCTGGCCGGCGGCGGGGAGAGGCCGGCGGTTGAGGGGTGAGCGAGAGGGGGTCGGAGTGGACCTCGGGGAGAAGTCGATCGAGGCCGAAAGGCGGCGAGGCGGTCCTGCGGCGGCGAAAGGCGGAGCTCGGCGGCGGTTCCTATCGGCAAGGAGGAAGGAGAGGGGTCAGGCCCAGCCAGGGAGGGGAAAACGACCAGGGAATGAAGGCGAAGTCGACGAGATACCTCGGAGGAGCGGTGAGGCAGCAGATGGGGCTGGCGCCGAGTCGCCGGAAATGGAGAAGAAAAAGCGTGGTTGCGGCAGCGGTTCGGCCGACATGGCCTGCAAATGGAGCACACGGATCGAGGAGATCAGCAAGCACTCAACAAGCTAGAGCTTTGAAGAATTTAAGTGGTGCTCCACCAATATGGCCGAACGGGCTCTTACCCCTTTCTGGGAGTTTGTCGGCAATGGGAGGGTTGCAATCACAGGCGGAGCTACTCGTGGGGCTGGGTGGGGCTGAAGCCCACCCCACGCCAGCCCCCCAAACCCTTCTTGCCCATCTGTATTAGCGATTAGCTATGTAATTAGCCATCTAAAATTCTGAATGCATTGTATTAGTAGCAAATTAGCAAACCGCGTAGCGTCTCCATGACTCGCATCGCGTCAGTTCGTCTTCATGGCAACAACGGCAAGGCGAGGCGCTGCTCTGCCTAGTGCCTCGGCCTCGCGCAGCGCACGCACGTCTTCCCGGTGACTTGCCGCTCTGTCTCGGCCTAGTGCCTCGGCGGCTCAGCCTCGCGCGCACCTCGTTGATTTTAGATGTCTCTTTTTTTAAGCCCCCCTCATTGAATCTTTCTGGCTCCGCCACTGGTTGCAATGCGGCGGCTTCCGAGCAAAGGGCGTTCTCGAGGGATGACAGCGTGGCTTTAAGGCGCGCACGACGGAGAGGGCGAGGTAGCCGTGCGCGGTATGGGCGGCGTGGCCGTGTGGCACGCGCGCCCTGACAAGCTGTTGGAGTTAATCTTGTAACAGAGTCTGAGTTTTAGGAAAGGTTGTTCAGGAAAGTATTAGAGTAGAATAAGGAAATATGAGATGGAGTAGGACAAGGAAGTAGAGTCTTGTTCTATTACTTTGCCTGTAGTTTTAGTATAAATATAGGGGTAGGGTTGAGTTTTGTAAGCACGAAGCAAGCGAACAAGAGAGAAATAAAGAAGAGTAAATTGTCCCAAAGATTTTCCTGGGTATCCTATTCCAACACTTGGTATCAGAGCATCAGAGTTCAAGAGCCGCTGCTCCGGGAGGAGAAGACTCCCGGAGCGGCACCCGAGTCGGCCGGCGAGAAGGCGCGGATGACCGAGATGCGCTATCGTTGGCGTTCTTGATGTCGAAGCAAGCGGGTGTGCGGCTGACAACACTAGTGCAGAACGTGACAAAGCAGACGTGCGCCAAGGTTCGGACGAGCTTGTACGAATCCAAGAGCCGGCGCAACAACCCAGCAAAGAAAAGGGCGCACGGCGGCGCAACAAAGAAAGAAAAAAGAAGAGCAGCGGCTAGCTTCCCGGGAGGCCGGGACATACGGGCGGCTGCATGTGAAGACAGTGCATCACGTACAGCAGACATCAAGCAGTGCAATCATACTTGGAGGAGTATCGATTAGCTTCTACGCTGAGGACTACAACAAGATGCAAGAGCTTGAAGTGGATGCTTTGAAGCAGTATGATGCAAAAGGCTTCCAAGGCAGTGCGACGCAAGTGAAAAAAAAAAGGCAAAGAAGCAATTGAGAGAAGACAGGGAAAAGAAGTCAACGAAGAGTTTAAAGGGTAAAAAAAGGAATAAGAAAAGGAGAGCAAGGAGGCTGTTGGAGTTGAAAAGTGATGTGCGGCGGAAGCACGTCAAGTCGTGAACTCGTGCGACCAGCTCGAGGACCTCCCCGAGTACACGATAGCAAAACCGGTTAGTGTCCAAGAAAAATCTATGTGGTTTTTCTTAATCTACTTTGTGAGTTTGATTGTTACTCTGTGTGAGCTTCAATCAATCGTGTGTTCAAGGGAAATCTGTGTGGTTTTTCCTTGATCTACTGTGTGAGTTTGATTGTTACTCTGTGTGGGTCTCAATCAATCGTGTTTATACTCTGTGTGAGTATTCTGTGGGCTTATACTCTGTGTGAGTATTTTGTTGATTTGGGAAGATGTCTTCGTTGCCGGCATGTAAGACTCCGGGATCTGGTGAGAGCACGGATCTGGTGGGAGCATTGTGAAGAAGCCATCCTTTGTGGGTGGTGAAGAAGAAGGTGAAACTCCTTGAAGAGGCGTTCATGGTGAAGAAGAAGGCGAAACTTCTTGAAGAGGCGTTCATCGTCATGTGTCGAGTAAAAGAGTCAGTGTTAAAATTAGGTGTTACAAGATTACGGGGGTGAATGTTGAAGTTAATCTTGTAACAGAGTCCGAGTTTTAGGAAAGGTTGTTCAGGAAAGTATTGGAGTAGAATAAGGAAATATGAGATGGAGTAGGACAAGGAAGTAGAGTCTTGTTCTATTACTTTGCCTGTAGTTTTAGTATAAATATAGGGGTAGGGTTGAGTTTTATAAGCACGAAGCAAGCAAACAAGAGAGAAATAAAGAAGAGTAAATTGTCCCAAAGATTTTCCTAGGTATCCTGTTCCAACACAAGCGACATGGCCAGGAGAGATAGATGGAGAGATGGGGCGACGCCGTGAGCTGGGGGGAAGAAACGGCGATGGCAAGACGCCGCAGCGGCGTACGGGCGGAGAAGGCCAGGAGAGCAACGGCAGAGAACGGCGTGCAACGGTCGGGCCTGTGCCACCTTCAGTCAACCATCACGAGTACTGTTCAAGGTTCAGACAAAATCGGTAATTGAAGTTGCTGCTTTGAGTTGTCAGGCTCAAGTACTGGATTGGCCAAAACGATATGGAGATCTTTGAGCTAGAAGGCCTCCAGGGTAAGCATTTGCTCCAGCTTAAAGAAATGATGCAAAGTTTAAATTTGGAGTGATAGGAAATGGAAACTTCATTTCACTGATAAAGTTTCAGACGTTACAAAAGATTCAACACTGTAAATAATTTTCTTAAAGACCAAAATCCAAGAAAACATAAAAAAAAGATTGAAATTCATAATAAATCCTTAATTACAACTCAATTCTCTCTCTATATATATCCACGAGGGCTGAAACATAGTCAAACTTTTTTGGGGTGATGGCGCAAAGCAGAGCAGAACGGACAGGACCGCGTCGATCTCCGTGACCCGTCCAGTAAGTATCGATGGAGATGAATTCGTGCTGCATTCGGAACCCAACTATGGACAGAATCGGAACCGGACGCTCCAGAGATAATCGGAATCGATCGAGACACTTATAGCAGCTAGCAGCGTCGCACGACACGGCGGCCATGCGTGCGCACAACACGATGGAGCCGTCAACGACAAGGACGACGTCTGACGACCTGCTCGTCATCGTCGACCCGCCCTTCGCCTCCTCTGGCTGTTTCTTCCCATCGCACCTCGTCGGCGTCCTGTACGGGTTCTGGGACGGTGAGATCAAATTCATCAAGGCGCCGAGGGAGGACGACGACCACGCCGCCGAGGTCATTCATACCTTCCTCCACCGTGCACGTGATTTTATTAACAGCTACGAGCCCATATTTCAAGCACAACCAATATATTACTTGCCGGAGTACACCGAGCAGGCGTGTATGGCAGCCGAGCAGTTCAGTTATCCTCTAATATCCCATCGATCTCTGCTGCTAATTTAGAGACATGCATGACTACAAGAACATGACACATATCCTCAACCTTGTGCAGTTGTAGACCCAGACCCAAACCCAATATATATACTCTCTCGAAATGAACTTGGTTTCCGGAGATAATCTCAATTCCTCAGTTTATATATCACGCTTTCTCAAAGGTGCTCATGTATTACGTACGTGCCGTATCAGTTGCGCCGATTGCCATTCATGTATATATGAGCAAGTACAAGCCATGCACAGGTCATTTGGGCTACACAAGTAGAGCGTGACAAATTAAGTCTAGTAGTATCATACACAGCAACAACAGCTCAGGCCATGGAGATGATCGATCTGAAGTTAGTCTTCGCTCACTATGAATTGCAGACCTTAACGAAGAGAATCAATAGTTATGGATGAAGTGTATTTGAATGACATCCACATCTAGGTTCTGGGAGAATTAAGTTTTTGCGCATTGAGCTATATATCTAATGTGACCAAACAGCAGAAAAAAAAAGAGAGATGAATAATTAGGTGTATGGCGCTCATACGTTAATGGTTTAACAATTTAACAAGTTGAGTTCGGAGTTGAGTAAAATACCGTCATTTTTTTGCTAAAAGTTAGTAATTTACCACTATACTATCATACATCAACTTTGACAAAAAAAAAATGCTCTTAATTGTTTCCACATGCGGAAGGCGTATTATATAAAGACACCTTTGCCAATTGCCATCATATATAGCCTGACAAATTATTACTCAACATGTCATACACCAATCTCAAAAAGGAGCAAAGCAGGGCATGTCTCCCAAAGGAGAATTGAAGGAGAGAGCATCCATCAGCTCTTGCCTTAGTTGCCGAGATACCGAGATATGAACTTCTAGGGATGAAACCGGATCAGATACAGGCGGATATTGTTCTTTCTGTATTCTAACCCATATTTTTTTCTGGATTCGGAACCGGATACGGGCTAGCGGATACACATACGAATCTAGGTTAATCGGAATACGAATACGAGACGAATATCTAACGGATTTGGGTCAAAAACGGATAAAGATATACGGATAATGCATGCATATATAGAGTAATATATCTTGAATTAAATCGTACAGGTACATGACCATAATAGCAAGTTATATATCAATCAAACCCAATATACGTCATAGAAAGAATATGCTACTATACGATTAATAGAACCAACTAAATGTCAATATAAATGGGCTCTTTATAGAAAAAAAATGAGATGAAATGGGCTGGGCTTTACTGATATCCAAATAGGAAATCCGGATATCCGAATATCCGGATCCCGTCCCGTATTTACCGGATATTGGTTGTTTCGTATCCGATCCCGTATCCAAATTCAAGTATCTGGATCCCATCCCGGATCGGCCGGATAGTCAAATCCGATCCCGTATTCGATCCCGAATCGGGCGGGAATTATCCAACCAGTTTTCATCCCTATGAACTCCCACAAAAATTTTACGACTGCTGGGAATTGGGATAGTTTCACAAGTAGTGCTTATATGCATCACCTTCCAATAAAAAATGTATAAAATTTAATGCAAACAAACGAGTAAATAATTACTTTTCACTTTTCATATATATACTTTAATATTTATGCAACTTTTTAACAATGATTTATCGTATATCGACCGCAAGAAAAGGAGCAACCTATAAATGTGTGAGAGGACTCGCCATGAGGTAACACGTTTTGGGGGAAGATGGTCCAGGTAATCCATAGAGATGGGTCCAAGTATCACTTTGTTAGTTGGGACTTGATAAACTTCATCCGAATGTTTGTATTGTTGAAATCACCCAAATCTAGAACCATCGGATCATTGTTGAGATTCGAAAGTATCGATTACATCCAATCCTATGATTTAATCTAACGGGCCGGTGATATCCGGGTGAGATATCCAACGGTCTAAAATTTGGATGTTAGCTAAAACAAAAACATCCGGATGATACCTATACACTCGTTAGTTAACCCTGCTGTCGTCATAAGCTAGTTATGTGTGTGTACCATTCACATGACAGGTCATTAAATTCGAGCCAATGGCCACGAACTTTACATAGTGCAGAGTCGGTCAGTTATCTTCTTGAGACTAAACCTGTAGCATATCTTCTTAGACTAAATGAAGAGAATGAATTAATTTTGGATCGCAGTACAGCACTTACTTGAATGTACGGAATCAATGTTTGTGTACAAACTGAATTCATGCTGTATGACAATCGCCGCATGTTCTATATATCCAGATATAATAAACGAAAAAAATACTATACTTAGGGTTTGTTTGTTTTTACTTTAGATTCTCTAAAAGTTAATTTGGATTGTGGTTAGAGAAAAGATGATCGATTTTCAAAAAGCTAAAATCTAAAAGCATATATGAAATGAATTATAGATTATAATGTATATAAATATGCTAAATTATAAGAATCTACACCTAAAAAAGTATTTGTTTTTTATTCAGTTTTTATGACCATAATTCAGAATTAAAAGAAAAAACAAAGAGGCCCTTGGCGTCACAAACACGCAATTGGCAAAATTTAGCAATCCTCCCGTTGTGCAGATGGCCACGTGTGGTAACCATTTGTTTAGAATTTTCACTGAGCAATACATCTGAAACAGAGTAAAGGCTGGCAAGAATTGATAAAGGTGTTTATTCAGTTATCTCCAAGGATCCAAAAATCGCTGAAATTTCATTTTTCTCGGCCGAGATCTCGCTTTTCGGTCGGGGACGAAATTAGAAATCCCGACCAGATAAAAAATTTGAAAAAAATTCAAATTGCTACAGTGATTTCGTTTTTCTCGGCGAAATCTCGCCCTAACCGCCCTAGATCTCGGAAAAAATGGACGAAATTTGAATGTTTTGATCCGGATTGCACTTAAAATATACCGGATTTTAGCACAATTTTTTCCTGTACGATTATAATGAGCAATATGACCAACACATATGAAAAAAATGAAATTTTTTTTGGGACATGGGATTCGAACACATGACCTATTGCTTTGCCTAAAGCCTAACCAAGCTCTGGTAACCAACACCACCATCTGTTGTTGCTTGCTCAAGGTGAATGACAGTGTCTTATATCATCTCAAGTTGATTATTGGACTATAGAAGGGCACCTTTCCCCTCACGGGTTCCTTACTCCACTCATACTCATTCGGCAGAGGAGAGGAGAACTTCACTGTTTTGAGTTAGCAAAGCCAAAATCCGGCCAAATCCGCCTCTCTTCGGCCACATTTGAGGAGCATCTCGGCCCACTCCGGCGAGATCTCGGGCTGTGAAGGCGAAATCTCGGTGAGTTCCAATTATTTTTGCCCGAATGATTTCTTGTAATATTAGCCAAAATTTATTTGATTCTAGTACCAAATTTGATATGATTCATCCTAATTAGCAAGCTGGATGTAGAATATAGGTAGGTAAGTTGTAATTTGAGGAATGTATGTGATTTGTTTTGTAATATATTGTAACACCCCAAAATTTTGCTTTCCTTGAATTCATGTGTGATTTGGCACTTTGATGAATTTTTGGAATTTTCTGGAGTTTATTTGGAATTATTTGGAATTTATTTGAATTTATTCCATTTTGAAATAATTAAAGAATTTAATTATGCAAATAAAATTTTGTTGGAAATATTTTATTTGAGTCCAAAATGATCCAAAGTATTTTCCAGAATTTTTCTGGAATTTTTCTGAGTCATTTGCTATTTTTAATGAATTAAATGAATTACTAGGAATTATTTGAAATATTAAATCGCTGGAAAATCAAACTCGGGTCAAGTACTGTTCATCCGACCGAGCCCGAGTCAGACTCGTGTTCGAGTCCGACCCGAGCCACGTGACTCGACCGAACCCACTCCTAACCCTAATCAATCCCAACCGTTGGATCAAGATCCCACTACCGAGATCCGCCGACTTCGACCCGAGCCAGATCCGGCCCGGATCCGATCGCGCCCGTGCGATCGGGGCCGTTGATCGCGCCACGTGGACGGCTGCGATTGCGTCGTCTCCGCCGAGTCCGAGCCGGACTCCGCCGGTGAGAGCGCCGCCGTGACCGACTAGGGTTCCGCCCTGAGCACGCCTCCCGGGGCTATTTAATGCCCGGATCGCACCCCGAGGATCGCCATCCCACGCCGGTCCCGAAACCCTAGCTCACGCCGCTAGGATCCCCACCGTCTCGCTGCTATTGCTCGCCGGAGTTGGTAAAGCACTCCGCCGCGGTTTCGCGCCGTTTCCGCCACCGTCCGCCATCCTCCGCCGACGTTGACCCCGGATCCAGATCCCTTGCGTCAAGGCGCACCCGTGCCTACCATCCACTTCGCCGGAGGGGCCCTGCAGCGCCGTCGGGCGTGTCATCGTCATCAGCTCCGGCCGCCGCAAGCCGCCGCACGCCATTGCCGTCGCCCGAGCCATCTCAGCCGTCCGATCAAGATCGCACGATCCAGATCTTGCCACGTCATCGCACGGTGAGGTTTCGTTACGATCTCTAGATCCAATCTCAACCATTGGATCTAAATCCAACGGTCCAGATTAACCGCGTTCACCCCAAACGCGTAACACCAGATCCAATCTGGGCCGTTGATTTTCAAATCAACGGTCTAGATCTAGCCACGTGGCCAGAAGGCCAACCGCCGCGGTCAGCGCGGTCAGCGCCGCGCATGAGAACGTGTCTCTGACACGCTGGGCCCGCATGTCAGCGGCCCAGCCAAACTGCACCATGACGTCACGATGACGTCATGGCGGGCCCGCATGTCGCCGCTTTGTCCCGAAGAAGGCCGACGCCAAGAATGACGTCACCCGAGTGGACCCACCTGTCAGTCTCTCGTGGAGCCGTGGACCGAGTCCACCGTGGACCCGAGCCGAGCGTGGACCAAGTCCATGGACCGGCTGACGTCAGCCAGCCAATCAGGAGCTGACACGTGTCCATGCTGACGCAATAATTAATTTCCGAAAAAGAAAATGATTTATTAATTCGAAATATTGATTCAAAATTTAGATTCAAACTTCAAACGCTTATAACTTTCGGCGTTTCAACTCCGATTTGAGTGATTCAAATTTCTAAATTTGTATAAAATTGAGATCTACCTAAATATAAATTTTATTTAATTTTTGGACTAAAGTTTTTCTCTGAAATATTATTTAATTGATTATTTAAACTTTAATAAATCATAACTTTTATGCTTTAACTCCAAATTTGGCGATTCCAGTTTCTAAAAATCCAGAAAATTATGTTCTCTCTGTTTATGGATTTTATTTGGAGTTTTGGGATCTTTTGCCTAGTGTTTATTTGTGTATTTGCTATTTGCACGCTTTTACGAGTAGACGTTGAAGTCTTGGGAAGGATTCAAGGAGAAGTATTGACTCAGGATCCAACTCAAGACCAAGAGCAAGTACTTTTTGAAGGCAAGTTGTGCTTTGACCATGTTGATCCTATTTCGAAAATCTATTTTGATTTAAACTATTGCATGCTAGTTCAAGTAGAAAGATACTTTGTTTAAACATGGGGGTTAGATAAATACCAATTTGCTATATGACACCTTGATTACTTAAGTATGTGCCATGACCCTTTGTCACCCTAGTTGTGGTTTACTAGTTGGACATTATTAAATTGCCAACATGGGTTTAGACCGTTGTAGTATGTCGCTTAGACACACCACGTGCTCATGACATGATTTTGGACAATCAAATGCTAATATGGACTTAATGATATATTGAACCTGTTTTGGAAAAGTATCATGTGATGTTGATGGCACGTGGTGCATGGTAATCAACTGGGGTTTGATAAACAGTTTTCGACCGGGGCATGTGGCAAGAGTAATCAGGTGGGCAAGTGTGGCATTGGGAGTGTTGATTTGGTTTTTCGGGTAGTCTTGCCCTGGTCACTCTAAGGACTTAACCTTGCAAGCCTTTGAACTGGGTCATACTTGCAACCACATGGCTGGAATGGGACGGCCCTAGTTGACTAAGTCGCTAAGGACTCACTTGTGGAGCCTCAGGGTGTCAGTTACACCGTTTGTGTGATTTTACGGGGGAGCGTATCGTGGCTGTGGCCAGGTACCCATCTAACGGTGTGTTGGTCCCATACTTCGCCTTGGCTAAGGGAAGGGATGGTGTAGAGCACGTCTGGAGAGGACCACTGTGTTGTTTGAGGCTTAGAAAGGCTTTGTTACGGGAACTCGCCTTTGTGGTGTTTGACTGTATCTTGTGGGTAAAGTGCATAACCTCTGCAGAGTGTAGAATCTATTTGAATAGCCGAGTCCACGGTACTGGACAATGCTCGGGAATTACAGTCAAGGGGTAGACTTTCTGAAAATAACTTGGTTTTGAAAAGATGGGTTGGTTTAACAAGGAAGATGATGGAATTATGGTTTAGGATGGGAAAAATGTTTGTTAAACTTCTTGAAAAGTTATTTATGCTTTACTCATTTCTCACGCTTTGAATCTACTTATATTACTTTTCAAATCTTTGCATCTGCAAAAATACGTTGTGCTATTCTTTTGTACAAAGCCATGAATATAGTATATTAGCTTTGCATTCGTGCATGCATGACTTGCGAGTACCAAGTACTCACCCTTGCCTCAACACAATATCAGTTGAAGAGGAGATTACGCCAGCTTTGGAGGAGGAACTCCAAGAAGACCCGTCTACTTAGGGATGCGAGCCCAGTCAGTTGCCTGTGGTATACTGGATGGCGCCACGAAGTTTATTTGATTTTCCGCTGCTGTTATTTCTCTTTTTTAAAGTTTCGCCTTACAAGGCATATATTTGTAACTTGGCCATAAGGTCGAGTAACCCTTTGATTATTTAAATAAAGTACTTTGATAGTATCGTTTGGTATGATTGTGATATATACCGATGTTAAGACTGTGTGCACTAGCGCGTTCTCGGTGGTGCTGAATACACAGAGGGTCCGGATTTGCAAATTCGGGGTCCCGACAGAGGTGGTATCAGAGCCATACTTGACTGTAGGCTCAACCCTAGCTAGAATGGTCGTAGTGAGGATAAAACCTATTTTCTAAAGCTAAAAATTTGTGAAGATAAGAAATGACCTCTCAACTTATCCCCTTCTCTCTTTTCTTGTCTCTTGCTGAAATTATCCCTTACCTTGTCACAATTTAAAAATTCCGAGTTCTTACGTAAAGCACTCTTGTGACAGATGGAGGAAGAGTTCAACTACGTTGATCCGGGAGTTAGTCACGCCATGAACTTTGGCATATGCTCTGAGACTCTCGGGATTTTGAGAAGCCCCAATACCAAGTGGAAGTGATCGGACAAGCGGGATTGATCAAGGCTTGTGACGTGAGGATTGAGGTACTGCTAGGAAAAAGGGCCAGTGCAATCGCCCGATACACTGACCGCCAGAGATCTACAATGCAGATGGGTATCCAAGAAGTATCACGACGAGCAATGCGGCACATTACCGTATCCACGCCAGAGAGTTGGAGAGCACGGTGTTCGTTATCATCCGAGCGATAACCTTCGACCGAAGGAGATTCAGGATGAGGATGCCACGCGGTTTACGATTGGCACGATTTGTCGCCGCCAGGAGGATGTACTAGATAATACAAGCAAGGAGCTACGAAGGCCCGCAAGGAGATCACGGCGAGAGAAGAACAGATGGCGGGAAGCTCAAGAGTATGTGGCACACCTTCTACGAAGGATTGACGAGTTGGAGATGACTTTATGCGGATTGGCACCGAGGCGATGCTCGAGCTACGAGCCGATCGGAGGAGTCGGATCTCGATGAGGACACCGCTTCTTCGACTACCACAGAGGACACGATTCTTTGGACATGGCGTCGTTTCGGCGCTTTGTGCCACACACACCGTACCCGGTAGCCGTGGAGGTTTTCTCGATGAGTGAGCATAGGTTCTATAGTGAGACTCCTTCGCCGAGTCGAGTCATAGAGTAAAGAGTCACCCTTTAGGCGTTAGACTCCCGAGTTAGTTCGATTTGGATTTTCATTGTTTCTTTGAGTGTGCAGTATGTGTTGCAAGGCCCTTAGGCATTGTAAGCAGCCATACCAAGTTACTAATAATAAAGTTGGACCTTAAGGCTACACCTTTCGCCCCGCATAAGTTCCATATTACTTGTCTATTCTTGTTTCCCTCTCATCTCTAAACCTAGAGCAAATCGACAGATGGTAAACACCCGTGGAAACTTTGGAAGCAATGGGAGTGGATCTCGCTTGAGAAAACCCCAATGATGGAGCACCAGCACCACCAGTTGATATGCAGAGTTTTGGAGCCTTTCTTGCTGCCCAGACTCAGTTGATGCATGCTATGATGCAACAAATGCAGCACGTCACTGCTCAGGCCACTGCTAATCAAGTTAATCAGGGGCCACGCCAGAATACAAGGCTGTCAGAGTTCATGAGAACTCACCCACCCACTTTCTCTGGGAATGCCAATCCATTGGAGGCCGATGATTGGTTAAGATCAATCGAGAGGAAGCTACACATAGCTCAATGCATAGGGAATGAGAAGGTACTTTACGCTTCTCATCAGCTGGAAGGAACAGCCGCCGAATGGTGGGAGAACTTCTGTGCCACGCAGGAGAACCCTCAAGATATCACTTGGGAAGAGTTCACAGCTGCATTCCGACAGTATCACGTGCCTGAAGGAATCATGGACCTTAAGAAGGAGGAGTTCAGAGCACTGAAGCAAGGTAATCAGCCAGTGGCCGAGTACGAACAAGTTCACACAGCCTAGCACGCCACGCTTTGAGGATGTAGCGACGGATAAATCCAGCAGTCCTCGTTTCATGAAGGGACTTAACTCGGGATTGCAAGTAGGGTTGATCACCCACACCTTTCAGATTTCCAAGAATTGGTGAATAAGGCGCTTATTCTTGAGGACAAGCGCAAGGAACTGGATGAGAACAGAAGCGCAGGATGCAACGCAAGGATCACGCCAGGAACGCAATAGCGGCGCTGAGAGTTGCACCAAATCAATTCTTGATTCCAACCACGAATGCAACGAGGACACCATCCTCAAAGCACCAAGACCTGCCAATCGTAACTACCAAACCCCACTTCGCTAGAAACGCTTACTGTGCAAAAGAAGGAACAGTGAGACGTCACATTACAAGAACGAGCCAGGACACTTTGCCATGATTGTCCAAAGAAGACAGCAGAGGCGACCCCGATTCGCTTCAATCTAGGAACCACCCCAGCTAGGGCGCCAAAGATCAGGAGCCACACCCTGCACCGTGGTGAGAGGCCGAGTCAACCATGTCACCATGAGATGCAACTTTGCGAGATACTCGAGACGATAAATCTTTGGGTAAGTTACTAGTTAACTCGATACACTGCTTGATTTTGTTTGACTCTGGAGCTTAGCATTCGTTTGTTTCGCAAGGATTTGCTACTTGAAATTTATTGATAATTGCAAGACTTAAGTGCATGCTTTTAGTTCAAAACCCTGGTTCCGAACTCCGAACGGAAGTAGGATGTTCCGGGGTGAGAATACTAATAGATGGAATAGAGTTCCTAGCAAACCTTATAATTTTGGAGACCAAGACATTAGATGTTATATTGGGAATGGATTGGTTATCCAAGCACAAGGCTGTATTGGATTGTGGACGAAGGACTATCTCAGTTGAGAGCCCGTGTGGGAAGAAAGTGGAATTTCAAGCCACTGCAGTTAGAGATGGACAGTTGATGGTTAACAGTACCAAGGCAATCAGCATAGAAGATGTCCCAGTAGTGAATGAGTACCCCGATGTTTTCCCCGAAGATCTACAGTATGCCGTGAGGCGAGGGACATAGAGTTTGTGATAGAGCTTGTACAGTACGGACCGATAGCAAAGAGACCCTATCGGATGTCTACCGAGGAGTTGGTAGAAATGAAGAAACAGCTAGAGGAGTTAATGGAGAAAGGATTTATCGAGACCAAGTTCGTCACCGTGGGGAGCACCGCTTTGTTTGTCAAGAAGAAGGACGGGAGTTTCAGGATGTGCATTGACTACCGTGCACTCAATGAAGTCACCGTGAAGAATAAGTATCCGCTACCAGTGATTGATGATTTGTTTGATCGATTAAGAGGAGCCGGAGTTTTCTCCAAGATTGATCTCGAGATCGGGATACCATCGATTGAAGATCCGATCGAAGATATTCAAGATCGCATTCTCGTCAAGATATGGACATTACGAGTTCTGATTATGTCCTTTGGGTCGATTTAATGCGCCAAATTTATTTCATGAATATGATGAATAAGGTGTTCATGGAATATTTGGACAAGTTTGTCGTCGTGTTCATAGACGATATCCTAGTCTACTCCAAGACAGAGGATGAACATGCCGAACACTTAAGGCGAGTTTTGGAAAAGCTGAGGGAACAGCAACTTTTCGCCAAGTTCAGCAAGTGTGATTTTGGAAGGACAAGGTGGAGTTTCTTGGACATGTAATGACTGCAGAGGGAGTCGCCGTAGATCCAAGCAAAGTAGAAGCTGTGTTACATTGGGAACAGCCGAGGACTGTGACCCAGATTCGGAGTTTCCTTGGAATGGCAGGATACTACCGCCGTTTCATCGAAGGCTTCTCGACAATTGCGAAACCTCTTACGCAACTGCTGAAGAAGGAAAAGAAGTTTGCATGGACGCCAGAATGTGAGAAAGGATTTCGGGAGCTGAAGAAGCGATTGACGTCAGCACCGGTGTTAGTTCTACCTGATGTTGCTCTAAGGTTAGATATTTATTGTGAAGCATCGCGCCAAGGACTTGGATGTGTGCTGATGCAAAATGGAAAGGTCGTCGCTTATGCATCAAGGCAGTTGAGACCGCATGAGGAAAATTATCCGACACATGACCTAGAGTTAGCCGCCGTAGTGCATGCCTTGAAGATATGGCGTCACTATCTGATTGGAAACAGATGTGAAGTATATACGGATCATAAGAGCCTTAAGTACATATTCACCCAGTCGGATCTGAATATGAGGCAAAGGAGATGGCTAGAGTTGATCAAGGACTATAATGTTGGAATTCATTACCATCCCGGGAAGGCCAACGTAGTAGCCGATGCTCTGAGTCGGAAAAGCCATACCGTGAGTGCGTTGCTAGCCACAAGTCAGGATGAGTTATGTGAGGATTTTCAAAAGATGAAGATTGAGGTTGTACCTAGCGGATTCTTGGCCGCATTGGAAGTAAAGCCTACCTTAGAGGACCAGATCCGGGAAGGACAGAAGGATGATGACAAGATCCGCAGGATTAAGTCCATCAAGGAGGAAGGCAAGGCAGAGGACTTCAAGTTGGATGAGCAAGGCACGTTGTGGATGAAGGATCGCATTTGTGTGCCTAACAAAAAGGAGTTAAAGCAACTGATTCTGGAGGAAGCCCATGACTCCAAGTACTCGATTCATCCTGGAAGCGCCAAGATGTATCAGGATCTGAAGGAGAGATTCTGGTGGCCGAGTATGAAACGTGAAGTTGCCGAGCATGTTGCATTGTGCGACGTATGCCAGAGAGTCAAGGCAATGCATCAGAGACCAGCAGGATTGCTACAACCGCTGAAGATACCTGAGTGGAAGTGGGAGGAAATCGGAATGGATTTCATTACCGGTTTGCCGAAGACTCAAGGAGGTTATGACTCCATATGGGTTATAGTGGATCGCTTGACTAAAGTAGCCCATTTTATCCCCGTGAAGACCACTTACTCGGGAGATAAATTAGCGGAATTATACATGATCAGGATTGTTTGTTTGCACGGAGTGCCAAAGAGGATTGTATCGGACAGAGGTACCCAATTTACCTCAAGATTACGGAATAAGTTGCATGAAGCCATGGGAACCCGTTTGAACTTCAAGATGTACCTTATCATCCATGCACGGATGGGCAGACCGAAAGAGTCAACCAGATTCGGAGGATATGTTGAGAGCTTGTGCATTAGCTTATGCTACCTCCTGGGATAAGAGTTTGCCGTATGCCGAGTTCGATTACAACAATAGTTATCAGGCTAGTTTACGATGTCACCTTTTGAGGCCTCAGATGGTCGACCTGTCGGACGCCATTGAATTGGAATGAGACCGGCGAGCGCCGTGTCTTTGGGCCTGATATTCTTCAAGAGGTCAAGAAGCGGATCGCTATGATTAGGAAAGGTTGAAGAAAGCCCAATCTCGATGAAGAGTTATCTCGACAATCGTCGCGAGATTTGAGTTTTGAACCAGAAGACTTTGTATACCTCCGAGTTACGCCTCTCAGGGGAGTTAAGAGGTTCCATGCCAAAGGAAAACTTGCACCCCGTTATGTTGGACCATTTAAGATTTTGAGCCGCAGAGGCGAAGTTGCTTATCAGCTGGAGTTGCCACAGTCGTTAGCAGGAGTACATGATGTATTCCATGTGTCCCAGTTGAAGAAGTGTCTTCGAGTTCCGGAGGAACAGACACTGTTAGAATCAATTGAGTTGCAGGAGGATTTGACTTATAAGGAGTATCCCGTGAGGATTCTAGACACAATGGATCGAGAAACTAGAAACAAGTCAACTCGTTTCTGTAGAGTTCAGTGGAGCAACCATGCAGAGAGCGAAGCGACTTGGGAGCGCGAAGAGGATTTGAAGAAAGAATTTCCAAACCTATTCCTTTAGTGAGCCCTGAATCTCGGGGACGAGATTCTATTAAGGGGGGGAGGTTTGTAACACCCCAAAATTTTGCTTTCCTTGAATTCATGTGTGATTTGGCACTTTGATGGATTTTTGGAATTTTCTGGAGTTTATTTGGAATTATTTGGAATTTATTTGAATTTATTCCATTTTGAAATAATTAAAGAATTTAATTATGCAAATAAAATTTTGTTGGAAATATTTTATTTGAGTCCAAAATGATCCAAAGTATTTTCCAGAATTTTTCCGAATTTTTCTCGAGTCATTTGCTATTTTTAATGAATTAAATGAATTACTAGGAATTATTTGAAATATTAAATCGCTGGAAAATCAAACTCGGGTCAAGTACTGTTCATCCGACCGAGCCCGAGTCAGACTCGTGTTCGAGTCCGACCCGAGCCACGTGACTCGACCGAACCCACTCCTAACCCTAATCAATCCCAACCGTTGGATCAAGATCCAACGGCTGAGATCCGCCGACCCCGACCCGAGCCGTATCCGGCCCGGATCCGATCGCGCCCGTGAGATCGGGGCCGTTGATCGCGCCACGTGGACGGCTGCGATTGCGTCGTCTCCGCCGAGTCCGAGCCGGACTCGCCGGTGAGCCGCCGTGCGACCGAAACTAGGGTTCCGCCTCGAGCACGCCTCCGGCTATTTAATGCCCGGATCGCACCGAGGATCGCCATCCCACGCGGTCCCGAAACCCTAGCTCACGCCGCTAGGATCCCCACCGTCCGCCGCTGCTATTGCTCGCCGGAGTTGGTAAAGCACTCCGCCGCGATTTCGCGCTGCTTCGCCACCGCCCGCCATCCTCCGCCGACGTTGACCGGATTCAGATCCCTTGCGTCGAGGCGCACCTGCGTTTACCATCCACTTCGCGGAGGGGCTCGCAGCGCCGTCGGGCGTGTCATCGTCATCGCTCCGGCCGCAAGCCGCCAGACGCCATTGCCGTCGCCGAGCCATCTCACCGTCCGATCAAGATCGCACGATCCAGATCTTGCCACGCCATCGCACGGTGAGGTTTCAATTTATCTCTAGATCCAATCTCAACCATTGGATCTAAATCCAACGGTCCAGATTAACGCGTTCACCCCAAACGCGTAACACCAGATCAATGGGCCGTTGATTTTCAAATCAACGGTCTAGATCTAGCCACGTGGCGAAGGCCAACCGCGATCGGCGCGGTCGGCCAGCGCATGAGAACGTGTCTCGACACGCTGGGCCCGCATGTCGGCCCGGCCAAATCGCACCATGACGTCCACGATAGCGTCATGGCGGAACCCGCTTGTCGCCAAATGTCTTGGCAGTCGACGCCAAGAATGACGTCACCCGAGTGGACCCACATGTCGCCTCTCGTGGAGCCGTGGGCCGAGTCCACCGTGGACCCGAGCCGGCGTGGACCAAGTCCATGGACCGGCTGACGCCACCAGCCAATCAGGAGCCGACACGTGTCCATGCCGACGCAATAATTAATTTCCGAAAAGAAAATGATTTATTAATTCAAAATATTGATTCAAAATTTAGATTCAAACTTCAAACGCTTATAACTTTCGCGTTTCAACTCCGATTTGAGTGATTCAAATTTCTAAATTTGTATAAAATTGAGATCTACCTAAATATAAATTTTATTTAATTTTTGGACTAAAGTTTTTCTCTGAAATATTATTTAATTGATTATTTAAACTTTAATAAATCATAACTTTTGCGTTTTAACTCCGAATTTGTGATTCCAGTTTCTAAAAATCCAGAAAATTATGTTCTCTCTGTTTATGGATTTTATTTGGAGTTTTGGGATCTTTTTGCCTAGTGTTTATTTGTGTATTTGCTATTTGCACGCTTTACGAGTAGACGTTGAAGTGCCGGAAGGATTCGAAGGAGAAGTATTGACTCAGGATCCAACTCAAGACCAAGAGCAAGTACTTTTTGAAGGCAAGTTGTGCTTTGACCATGTTGATCCTATTTCGAAAATCTATTTTGATTTAAACTATTGCATGCTAGTTCAAGTAGAAAGATACTTTGTTTAAACATGGGGGTTAGATAAATACCAATTTGCTATATGACACCTTGATTACTTAAGTATGTGCCATGACCCTTTGTCACCCTAGTTGTGGTTTACTAGTTGGACATTATTAAATTGCCAACATGGGTTTAGACCGTTGTAGTATCTTTGCTTAGACACGCTACGTGCTCATGACATGATTTTGGACAATCAAATGCTAATATGGACTTAATGATATATTGAACCTGTTTTGGAAAAGTATCATGTGATGTTGATGGCACGTGGTGCATGGTAATCAAGCGGGGTTTGATAAATGATTTCGGCCAGGGCATGTGGCAAGAGTAATCAGGTGGGCGATTGTGGCATTGGGAGTGTTGATTTGGTTTTGGGTAGTCTTGCCCTGGTCACTCTAAGGACTTAACCTTGCAAGCCTTTGAACTGGGTCATACTTGCAACCACATGGCTGGAATGGGACGGCCCTAGTTGACTAAGTCGCTAAGGACTCACTTGTGGAGCCTCAGGGTGTCGATTACACCGTTTGTGTGATTATGCGGGGAGCGTATCGTGGCTGTGGCCAGGTACCCATCTAACGGTGTGTTGGTCCCATACTTCGCCTTGGCTAGCGAAGGGATGGTGTAGAGCACGTCTGGAGAGGACCACTGTGTTGTTTGAGGCTTAGAAAGGCTTTGTTACGGGAACTCGCCTTTGTGGTGTTTGACTGTATCTTGTGGGTAAAGTGCATAACCTCTGCAGAGTGTAGAATCTATTTGAATAGCCGAGTCCACGGTACTGGACAATGCTCGGGAATTACAGTCAAGGGGTAGACTTTCTGAAAATAACTTGGATTTGAAAAAGTTGGGTTGGTTTAACAAGGAAGATGATGGAATTATGGTTTAGGATGGGAAAAATGTTTGTTAAACTTCTTGAAAAGTTATTTATGCTTTACTCATTTCTACTGCTTTCGAATCTACTTATATTACTTTTCAAATGCTGTTTACTGCAAAAATACCTTGTGCTATTCCTTTGTACCAAGCCATGCATATAGTATATTAGCCTGCATTCTGTGCATGACTTGCTGAGTACCAAGTACTCACCCTTGCCTCAACACAATATCAGTTGAAGAGGAGATTACGCCAGCTTTGGAGGAGGAACTCCAAGAAGACCCGTCTACTTAGGGATGCGAGCCCAGTCAGTTGCCTGTGGTATACTGGATGGCGCCACGAAGTTTATTTGATTTTCCGCTGCTGTTATTTCTCTTTTTTAAAGTTTCGCCTTGCAAGGCATATATTTGTAACTTGGCCATAAGGTCGAGTAACCCTTTGATTATTTAAATAAAGTACTTTGATAGTATCGTTTGGTATGATTGTGATATATACCGATGTTAAGACTGTGTGCACTAGCGCGTTCCTGGACTGGTGCTGAATACACAGAGGGTCCGGATTTGCAAATTCGGGGTCCCGACATATATGTGGTTTGAACTTAATATATCCACTCCATAATAATAGAAATTAAACTGGTTTGAACTTTTTTAATACATAGGAACATATATAAAACTTTTCAAATGACTTCAAGTTCATTTTATTACATTTGAAAAAACAAAAAAATGATTTTACAAACGGTTTTTATGACGACTTTATCACTGTTAGATTTTTAAAAAAAATCCTCAGGATTGATCATCATCTCAAATTTTTATGGAAATATTAGTGATGTGTGAGGACCATCCAAAAAAAATTCAAAATTTTTTGATGTGTTTTGGACCATTTTTCGGCCAGTTCAACGTGGGCCGAGATCTCGGTGATTTCGGCCGAGATCTCGGTAATTTCGACCGAGATCTCGGAATTCTCGGATTAAAAAAAACGGATTTGAAATTTGGTTTTTGTATTTCGCCCGGATTTTGTCTGAAATTTCCGAATCTCACCGAGATTTCGGATTTTTGCCACCTCCGAGATTTTTCCAAAAACGAGATTTGTAACCTTGGTTATCTCTCATATATGTATATATATAATACAATTACTTAGAGCACCATGTTGCTTAGGCATCATGATACAAAACGGGTATTTTCCCTATGTATTTACATGTGAAATTTTTGAAATTTTTAGGATGTTGAGTTTAACTATTTTACTAACTAGTTCAAACAAGTTTGAACTAAAATTCAAATTAGATTTTCCTTTTTATATGGTAGTTTGATCGTAGGTATGTGATAATTTTATGTACAAATCAACAAAGCATATGTAACATCCCAATTTTTGCTTTTATTGCATTTATGGATGTATTTGAATTTTTGAAATTTATTTGAATTTATTTAGAATTAATTTGAATCAAGCTCTTTATTGAATTATTTAAATATTTCAAAAAGTTATATAAATTTTTGTTGAAAATACTTTATTTGAGTTCAAAATATCTCAAAATATTTTCCAAATCTTTTTTGGTATTTTTGCTATTTTCCTTGAATTATTTGAATTACTAGAATTATTTTAAATAAAAATCGCTGAAAATCCGGAAAAGCCTTAACGGGCCAAGTCCGTGGACCTAGCCCGTTAGCCCGTTGCCCAAACCCACTTGAAACCAAAACCCTAACCGCTTGAATGCCGATCGTCAGATTCTGATCCGATGAGATCCGATGAGCCACCTATACAAGAGTCATGAGGCCGTTGGATGTGGATCGAATGACCGACATTAGATCGTACTAGTTCAGGACTCAAGTGCATCACGATCGTTGGATCCGAGGAGTGATTAAGATCGCATCAGGGCAGAATGAATCTGGGCCGTTCATCGTGAAAAATGGATGGTCCTCGGTCGTCATCTTTGACGTTACTGGGTAGGACTCCGATTGCGCACCACCGCCATCTCGATTCGGTTTCTCGACCGAGCACGGAAGCCTAGGGATTTAAAAGCAGCTCTAACACTACCACGAGGATCTCCAGGTCACACCGCATCCATAGGTATAGAACTCATCGTCGGAATTGGTTAGGCCGTCGTTGCGGTTTTCTTCAGATTCCGTCATCGCTAGTGGTCTTCAGCCGCACCTGGGGTCAGCATCAGAGCCCTCGCGTTGAGATGATTCGAAAGGTCTATTGGAGATCGTCGGAAGGGTCCAGGAATGCCACGAGTGAGGTCGTCTTCTTCAACCCTAGCGAACTTTCACCCCTGACATCACCATCGGAGCTTCATGATCATCGCTGACCGTCGGATTTGAATCGGATGACCTAGGTATGGCCACGCATCACACTAGCGTTTCACTGCAGATTAGGGTTCATCTTAGCCGTTGGATCGGAGATCGTAGGGTCTAGGTCATGCCACGTAATTGCATGAATAGTTTGCCATGTGTGTTGGCTATGCGGCGAAGATGATCTAATCTGGACCATCGGTTTTTGAATGGACGCTCGAGATTGTACTGCAACCCTAGCCAACCAAAACTTACCACCTATTGCACGTATTCTGAAACATCCCAGCTGAGCCGTGCGGGCATGACGTCATTTTGACATCAGTGATGATGTCATCACGAAGCGGACCCACTGCCGGTCTCGGTGGATCTTGTGGACCGAGTCCACGGTGGACCCGAACCAAACCGTGAACTAAGTCCATGGTCCAGAGGTGACGTGTTAGCACCTGGTTTAGCCACATGTCAGCTGACGTCAGTGTGGCACAATAAACTGATTTTTTAGTAGAAAAATAATTCGGCCAAAAATCGAAATTAGTGCTGATGTCATGATGACAACATAATTTGAGGTTTTCAATAGAAAATTAATTGGTTTAATTCGGTTTATTTTTTAATATATTTTCAAACTTTGAATTGCTCGTTCTTGCTCATACGAACTCGGATTGAGGTTATTCTAGTGCCTAAAGATTTGTAAAATTATGATCTATTCAATGGTAAATTTTATTTGATTTTTGGAGTTTGTTTACTCTTTGTTTTTAGCATTTATTTGGTTATTTATCCGTTTCGCGTAGACGTTGAAGTGCTGAAGGTTACGAGGGTGAAGTTTTGACCCAAGAGCAAGGTCTAGAGCTTAATAAAGAGCTTTTCTAAGGCAAGTTGTGCTTTTACCATGTTGATTCCATATTTTAAAATTATGTTGTTTCAAACTATTGCATGCTAGTTCAATTAAAAGTGATTTTAATTAATTTGGGAATAGTTAAATGACCTATTTGATTATGTCACCTTATCACTATTATTTGTATACCATGATTCATTTGTCACCCTAGGATTGTTGTTTATTAGTTGGAAGATATCAATTTGCCAACATGTGTTATTAGATCGTGATTAGATTGCTTAACCATGCATCGTGTTATTGATATTATTTTGGAATATAAAAGTTAATCTTGCTTAATGAGGGATGGAACGTGTTTATGTAACATGTAGCATGTGTTGTTGATGAAATTGATGGCACATGGTGTGTAGTAATCAACTGGGGTGGTAAAATGATTTAGACTAGGGCAAGTGGCAAGAATGTTTATTGATGGGCCAGGTGTGGTATTTGGGCAGTCGCATTTGGTTTTTGGTGAATATGAGTTTATATGTGAAAGATTGGTTTATGGAATCTTGCCTTGGTCAATTAAGGACTTAACCTTGCAAGCATTTGAACTGAGCCAAACATACAACCACATGTCAGGAATGGGACAGACCTAGCTGATTAATTTGTGATGTCTAGATTTCGGTGCTGTCATGGTTGGTGTGGGTTCCGGGTGTATAGGTACACTCACATGGCGCAAGAGGGGAGGCCTGTTGTGGTGGTGTAACCCTTCAATATTGAAACCTTAGCGGGCAGTACTAGGTTTAAAAGGAGCATTATAAAGCCTTTGTTATGATCACTCATTCGCATACTCTTGTATGGCGATTCACGACTGACGTGGTGAGTTGATTATATCTTGTGGGAAAAGTGTATAACCACTGCAGATTGTCAAACCTATTCGAATAGCCGTGTCTGCGGTATTGGACAATGCTCTGGGATTACAATCAAGGGTTAGATTTTGATAAAATGAACTTTGGAATGGTGGACATTGCGACATGAAAAATGTGAAAATTGGTGTAAGGATGTGAAATGGTTTACTTGTGAAACAATTGTGAAATCTAATATTGTTATTACTTGTTTTACTGCTTTGCAATCTATTATGATTACTTGTAAATGTTGTTTATTATAAAACAACCACTTAGCCATTCATTTGGAATAAGCCATGCATGTAGTTATTAGATTTGCATTCTATGAATGACTTGCTGAGTGCTTTATGTACTCACCCCCTTGCAACAATATAAACACTAGTTGAGAAGGAGTCGACAACAACATTGGAGGAGTATTAGGAGGAGCCGGTTAACTAGGGAGCGAGCCCAGTCAGTTCATATTGAAGCAATGCAATATTAACAGCTTTAGCCACTTTTATGGTTGAGCCAACTAATCATATTGAAGCAATGTAAGATCCACACTGGCAGTAGGCCATGGACACATAATATAGAGCACTGACGAAGAACATAACTTGGCATCTTATTCCATGGTAGCAAGGTCAGAATCTCATTGATTGCAAATGGGTGTTCAAGTTGAAACACAAAGCTGATGGCAGTATTTATAGATACAAAGCAAGATTGGTCGCAAAAGGGTTCAAACAGAGGTATGGCTTGGATTACTCAGATACCTTTAGCCCATTCATTAAACCCACAACAGTGAGACTCGTTCTTGCATTAGCTGTTTCTCGTGGATGGTCTCTAAGGCAGATTGACATTCAAAATGTTTTTCTGCATGGAGATTTAAAGGAAAATGTCTTCATGAAGTAACCACCAGGCTATGAAGATTCCAGGTATCCTCAGCATGTGTGCAAGCTAGATAAATCTTTGTATGGCTTGAAGCAGGCTCCTAGAGCATGGTTTTCAAAACTCAGTACAAAACTTTAGGAACTTGGGTTTATATCATCTCAAGCTAACACCTCATTGTTCATCTATAATCAGTTTGGAATCTCCATTTATATACTGATATATGTTGATGATATTGTCATTGCATGTTCTTCATATCAAGCCGTGGAGAAATTACTCAAGCAACTACACAAACATCTTGCAATCAAGGATTTGGGGGTGGTGCACTATTTCCTTGGAATTGAAGTGATACAAAAGAAAGATGGTATAGCACTAACTCAGAATAAATACATTGGTGACATACTGAGTAGAGCTAATATGTCCAATTGCAAGCCTATTTCCACCCCTATGGTGTCCTCTAAGAAACTGTCAAAAACTGAAGGTGTGACTCTGGTTAAAGAAGAAGCAACAAAATATCGAAGTATTGTCAGAGCCCTTCAGTATCTAACAATTACAAGGCTTGATATAGCTTTTTCAGTAAACAGAGTATGGCAGTACTTGCACACCCCAACTTCATTCCACTGGTTGGCTGTCAAAAGGATACTAAGGAAATATACTCAAGATATGGAACTCTATTTCAGAAGGTCAAGCTCCAATCTTGTTAGTGCATTTACAGATTCCGATTGGGTTGGATGTCCTGATGACAGAAGGTCAACCAGGGGGTGTGCCATGTACTTTAGCACAAATCTCGTCTCATGGAGCTCACATAAGCAGCATATTGTTTCGAGATCAAGCACTGAGTTTGAATATAAAGGTTTGGCAAATGTAATTGCAGAAGTTGTTTGGATTCATTCTCTTCTAAAGGAATTGGGGGTATTTCTGAAGAGAACTCCATCTCTGTGGTGCGACAACCTAGGCGCAACATATCTTGCTACCAATGCCATCTTCCATGCTCGCACAAAACACATTGGGGTAGACTACCATTTTGTGCGAGAAAGGGTTGCTAAGAAGCTGCTGGACATCAGATTCATTTCGTCTCAGGATCAGACAGCTGACATCTTTACTAAACCTCTTCCAGTGCAGAGTTTTGTAAGTTTTAGGCGCAATCTCAACCAAGTTATAAAGGTTTAGATTGAGGGGGAATGTTGAAATAGTCAGATAAATATGCATTGAGTGTGTTTGTTGTATGTCCTAGTCATTAGGATCTGGTGCAGAGTATGGAAAGGCAGAGAGGAATTATCGCTACTATCCATCTGCACGATTTGCTGTTTTTTCGGTATTTTCTGTTCACTGTCCAGTAAACTATATATACAAGTGATCTGAAGTCTCACGGAGAGGGGATTGCTTCCAAGTATTCTTTTTTTGATCTATTTTCATAGTGTGGCTGGGGGTGCTAAAGGTGGCAATGGCTGGTATTTATAGGTTAGCGGTGGAGTGGAAATCCCATGGTCATGGCGGTGTAGGGCATGGATGAGCTCACCGTGGCAGGGCATGGGACACGCTTGGCCAGATACAACGCTGGCTTGGTCGGCTAGCTTGATAGAGCTCGGTTTGACCGAAGCATACAGAGTGGGAAGGCGGCACTAAAGAAGAAGGAACCAGAGTATTGTGACGCTACCTGGTGGGCCAGAAAAGGGGTGGGTCCCATATGCAATGAAACAACAGAAGAAACCAGAAATCTCTACTTTGGACAAATAAGGGTCCCAGATTTAATTGAGCTGTCCACATTGGGTAAAAAAAATTAAAACTTTTTGTGTATGATTCCAAGCAAATTCTTGTACTCCATAAAATTTTAGACCATGATCAAACTTGTACAATTTTTTAAAATTCTAACATGATCACTGTTTCAAATAACGGTTTACTGTTTTTGGATTTTTCTGAGGTAACAAATTAGGTTCAGTTCATTTGGAATGATCCTAAGGTTTATAAATGATACTATAAAGGTTTTATTCAATTATAAGGGCATGGGACACGCTTGGCCAGATACAGCGCTGGCTTGGTCGGCGTAGCTTGATAGAGCTCGGTTTGACCGAAGCATACAGAGAGGGAAGGCGACACTAAGGAAGGAGCCAGAGTATTGTGACGCTGCCAGGTGGGCCAGAAAAGGGGTGCGTCCCATACATGCAATGAAACATGAGAAGAAACCAGAAATCTCAACTTTGGACAGATAAGGGTCTCGGATTTAATTGAGCTGTCCACATTGGTAAAAAAAATTAAAACTTTCTGTGTATGATTCCAAGCAAATTCTTGGACTCCATGAAATTTTATACCCTGATCAAACTTGTACAATTTTATAAAATTCTAACATGATCACTGTTTCAAATAACGGTTTACTATTTTTGGATTTTTCTGAGGTAACAAATTAGGTTCAATTCATTTGGAATTTTTTCTGTGTGATCCTAAGGTTCACAAATGATGCTATAAAGGTTTTATTCAATTACAAAGTTATTGTGAGCCCCCGGATCGGCTATCCAGAATCTCCTGTGTATTTCTGTAGTAGTCCCAGATCAGTAGCTAGTAAACACAGTCCAATAGTGAAGAATCAACAACCACATCACGATTTCAAATAACTAAATAAGAATAATACCAAATAAAAGCAAAGACCTTATGGTCAAGGTTTACCATTACGGCCTGAACAGGCTGAACAACATGAACAACCGCAGCGGAAGACGAAAACACCAAGGCGACCCATCCAAATGCCCACAGGCAATCGAGTGGGGAGCGCGTCCTAGTCCTTGGAATCTCCTTTGATAGCTTCTTTCACTTCTGAGACAAGTTTAGGATGTAGCACGTGAGTACATAAAGTACTCAGCAAGTTTGGGAAAAATGTGTAATGCAAGGCTATCCAAGGATGGCATAATATGGTTCTTTTGCATAAAGCCAAGTTTCATCAAACCATACTGGTTAATAAGTTTCACAAAGCATATTTTATCAATTCTTTTTAACAATTGAATTATGTAGTATTTCAGTGAAGGTTCTAGCCACCATTCACTAGTATACAAGCTCTATCCGCCACATCTCAAGAAGATCAGGGTTCAATCCATCCACATGGCTCTATCTGCCATGGTTCACAAAATCAGGTTCAATCCACCTACCTGGCTCTAGCCGCCAGAAGCACACCCGAGAGTTCTAACCACTCCCGGATCCCAAATGTGACACTATGGTTTGGTGTGACGTTATAGAAGGTGAAACTAGAGAATAAAACCTTTCGGCTTAGGGTTTTCTCGCGTTTTTGGGCCGGTTGAAGTGTTATGTCGCCACGGAGTGTCGTAACCTTATTTAGCGTGCATGATAAGGTTAATAACATTATGAAATGTGGAATTAAGGTTAAAACTATAGGTTATGGAGGTTAATAGCTTTTCCGGGCCGTTTTCGGGGTTTTGGGCCTTCCCGGAGGAGTTTTGGGCCTTGGTGGGCTTTGGTGGGATGGATTAGGTCTCCGTAACGGACTAGAATTGGGTGTGGGGGCTGGTAAAAGGGGTTTCCCTACCCCTTTGGGGCGTTCACACTGCTGCCTTTGCGCCTCTTGAGGCCTTGGTGCGCCCCCCTCACCTCCCCCCACTTGCCAAGCCCTAGCCGCCCCTTCCCTTTGAGCCTTGCGCCTCCCCCTTGCTCTCCTCCATTGCCCCACCTCTCCACCACCTCTCCTCCACCCCCTTGCTGCCCTAGGGTGGTCTCCACACCTCTGCACCTTGTGGATCCATCCGTTGGAGCGAGGAGCGAGGAGCGTGGAGCGAGGAGCGATCCGCGAGGAGATCTATTGGAGATTCATTCGTTGGGCAAAGGTATGATCATGGGGATCCTTGGAATTGATCTAGGTACTATTCTTAGGGTGATTATCAAGTTTTTAGATCAATTGGTGGTGCTGGATTGGAGTAATTTGGGTTAGATCTAGACGTTGCCACGTTTCTGTTTTCGGGCAGATTGAGCAGTCGGGCTAGGGTTCGAGTTTTCGTCGATTTAGATTCCGAATCTGTCCGTACGTACTTAAAAGAAGTTGTAGATAATTTAATTATCTTTCCGTGGACATAAAGCACGTTAAAATCCGATCAGCCGTTTGAAAGTTATGGCCGTTTTACCGAGCGTGTTAAAATCTGTGACGCGATTGGAACAGATCTCGGTAATCTGTAGATTAGACGACTTTAGAGTCCGAATCAGTCTTTCCATATACCTAGAGAAAGTTGGGAAATTTCCTAAGCTACGCGAGGGTGTACTCGTTTAATTCATTCGGAGTCCCAGAACTCAAGTTATGCCTTTTGCAAGGCTGCTGTCCCGACGGGACAGAACCTCTGTTTTAGGTTTTGCGAGTAGGGAGCAATGTCGGGTTAGATGGGGGTTTGCGTACTGTTTTGTGGGCATGATTGTGAGTGTGTGATACCTGTGTGCAGGTGGTGCGACCCCGGGAGTGCCTTCTACTTCCCGCCTTTCCGTTGCCCGTGGTTGAGGCAAGTGTGTTGTAATGAATAACGAATGTTATGTTGCTTGTTGAGACTAGATGAAAGATGGATTTCATGATATGATCAATTGCCATGCTTTAATGTTTTCCTATGATATGATGAGTATGCTATGATGCCATGTGTTAAATATACAAGTTTATGATGATGATGGCATATTTGCATACATGACATGTTACATGGCTCGGGCGGTGAGAAAGTCATAACTAGTCCGGGAAGGTCGGTGAGAAAGTTATGACTAATCCGGAAAGCCAATGAGTAAGTCCTACATCGTGATTCCATTCACCGTGGTGAACGGAAGCGAGGAGTAGGCACCCTCCATCTTCGGGATGGAAGGGGGGAGAGGGTGCACACCGACGGTGTGTGTACTCAACCATACCGGTATGAGTTTCCAAGGAGACATGAGCATTGCATTACATTGCATACATAATGATGATGATACTGTTAAGTGTTCATGAATGAGATGATATACATGATGGGTGATGTTATTGCCATGATATTGTTCTTGTTGTCCATTACAATATGCTTGCTGAGTTTCGAACTCACGCTTGTGTTTTCTTGTTGTTTTAGGTACCATGAGAACGGCATGCGGGAAAGGGGAATAGTCACACACCTACACGTAGCTTCACTTATTTTGATTCCACAAGTCATTCCATTAGTTTTATAATAAATTGCATGTGATGATCATTGATTTAAGGCTTAGCATGGTTTATGAGAGTTTTATTGTTCGTTTGACACTTGGAGACTTTGAGTGCTTGATGATAGTCTTATATTGTCGCTAAGACTCTATTTATTACTGTTTTAGATGTATCTCATATTGCCTTATAATGCTATATTGTTGTTGCTCCTTAAATTTATGTTAAAACAAAGGAGGTGCTGCCGAAATCTCGGTTTTTAGCCTATGCACCTTTGCTGGAATTTTATGTTAAATGTGGTATTTAGATGTTGTTTAGCTTATGTTTGGTAGCATTCAGGCATATTAAATGCCGGGGTGTTACAGTTGGTATCAGAGCGGGCTGTAGGTCCTTGGAATGTGTATTTTTCGTGTCATGCTATAGGGTACAACTAAAATGTGATGTGGAATAACTTAGAAACATGGCTTAGGTTTTTACTAAAATTTTGTCATAGGATAGCAACATTAAAACTTGCAAAAGTGGTATAACTAATCTAAAATCTGACACACATGGATGCACAGTAGGAAGGGTATGGGTATCGTTGTTTACGCTTAAATGTTGTACTTAAGCCTTGTTGCTAAATGCTATATTTGATATAGTACGTTGCTATGTCTATGAGATAAATGATTGAATTATTCCTGTTGTGGTGGTAAAAGTGGGGTTTTGGTGCCGAAGGGTTTCGGCCACCTCTCTTATTTCATAGTAAGGGTGAGGTTTGACGGTGTGGCTGGTTAGCGCCACCACCGAAGAACTATTGACCCCTGTAGGAGAAGAGTGCTTATCCTTTCTGTCGTTGATCGGGTAGTTGACTGGAGTCAAATAGAAGAGTTAATGGTGGTTTCCTTCGTATGTTGTTTGCCGTTCTGACGGTCGGTGTTCTTTGCTTTTCTTGGCTTTAGTAGATTTGAATCAAATGAAAAATGTTGGGTTTTTGCGGATCGTTCCGTATACGGTGTGTGGTTTTCTCTTCCTTGGTTGAAGATGAAGAAGAGGAGTCTAGTGTTGCGCTTCTTTTGGGCGCCTTTCCAGTTTTAATGATTAGTTTGTTGATGGCTTTATGGGGAAGAAGCATTCAAATTTATCCCTGTGTTTGTCTTTCTCCGAGGTTAACGGAGTTATTGCGGAGTTATGCCAGACCTGGCTGTCAGGGCTGAAGTTCTGTGTCTTTGTAGAAGTAAGTGGTGTTTGATTCGTTATTTTGCTGGTTTAAGAAAATCATCTTTGAAGAACCCTTCCTATTTTTTTTGAAAGTTTGGAGTTAGGGTTTATTTGCAAAGGTATATTTGATCGATTGGTTCCCTCCAGTAGGAGTCTTGGAGATTGAAAAGTGTTTTGGAGAATTCCTTTGCATGACCAAGTTTGGGTTTGTCTCATTGCGATTTTGAGAGTCAAGTTTCCTTATGAATTTGGGGTGAGTTTTAAAACTAAAATGTTGTAAACAAAGTAAGTAGTCTTTTGATAAAAATCGTTTGTCCCTAGTAAGAATTGCTGTTTAGCATGTTATGTATAAGGTAACAATGTGGTTTATGGATTGATGTGTTGCTAAGTTAAAATTTTGAGTTGAATCAATTCAATGTGATTAATATCTCTAGCTTGAGAATAAATAGACTACTAGTGTTGCAGTTTACTCTTAGCGAGAATGATTAAATGTGTTAATGTACATGCTTAGAATCTGTTGCCTTGCTTTAAAAGTGCTTATGATCCTTGTTAATGTTAAAAGTTTAAACTTTGATGCATAGTTAAAACATTAAGATGATGTAGACTGATGTTATTGTAAAAGAAACTTTGCTGGTTGTTAAAGATGTTCTAATCTAATGGATTAATAGAGAAATTTAATCGTGTTGACTAGTGACTTTAATTTGGATGTTGATTAGAGTTGCTATTTATGTTGTTGCAAACTATTAGTATCTTTGGAAGTATGCAGTTGTGTCGCTACAATGCTAGTATTGATATCAATGGAGAAGACATAAGACTTATTGTTAATGATGTTGTTAATGGTAGTGTTAATGCTAGTATTCAGTCTATTTTAAATAGTGGGGGTATGTTGTGTGGTGGTAATTTTGTTATCACCTATGTATAGGGTAGCTAAAAGTAATGTTGTTGGTTGATGATTATGCCCATTTGTTGTTATTGATGACTAAGTAGTTGTGGTAACTGTTTAGATTATTCGTTGGAAAACCATGGTTAAAATAGAGGAAAATTTTAACATGTTGCGATGGAGTGAGCTTTGGATAATTAACATGATGTACAATTTCATCCTTAATGAATGTATGCCTTGGAATCCTAGTTATGAACTTTGTCTTGTAGAGATAATATTTACATGTTGAAGTCGTTGTTTAACTGAATAAGGTTCGGTTGTCGAGACATGAATATATAGGTGGTATGAAATTTATATGTTGATCTTGCTGAAAGATTTGTGGAAGTACTATGTTTCAAATTTAGAATAAGATGTATTATGATTCGGTGAGCCGTGGGGATCATGTCATTATAGTCTTGGTTGGGTGCCTTTTTGATAAGCATCATAAACCCTTATTAAAAAATGTTGGGAATGGTAACTAGAGGAAGAATTTGTTTTGAAACTTTCGGTTGAATTGTGTTGGGGCTCCTCAGATAGTAAATAGTGACTATTGAAGTCTTTAATGGAAAGCGTAGTGGAGTACTAGAGATGGTTCCTTTCATACTAAGCTGTTGTCTAAAAACCTTTGAAACTGGTTTGGTTGTTTGCCATCTCGGTTGAATGCTTTCGGTTGAGGTGTTCCTTATGTTGAGTTTCAGAGTTTCCCCAAAACTCGTAGTGGTTGGTGTCGACCTTTGGTTTTGGCGAATTTGTTTAGTTCGTGTTGTGAGTTTGAGTTTACATCCAAAAGTTTTTGAGTGGATCGCGCCCTTTCGCGTTCGCACTGATTTATCTTTGGAATTAATTTTAAAAGGAAGCAGATGGTCATAAAGGGTTGTGTTGGAAACTTTTGAGTTAAGCCCTTGATGTGTAACTCTATTTGACTAGAGTTGGAGTCATTTGGAAAATGGAGTGCAGTGTGCGGGTGGTTTACAAGTCTGGATTTTTATGGATGTTTCCTAAGGGAATTTGGTTAGTGAAGAGTTTTTTTGGATTGAGTTTCCCTCTCTTTTGATAAAAATTTATGGCGCTTGTGTCTGCAGATGTTTGATTTTGGAGTCGATGTTCTGTTCCAAAGGGTTGAGTTTGATTTTGCGAGGTGTTGCAAAGCTAGTGTTAAATCGAAGATGGGTTTTCACACGATGTGGTGTTTTGTTGATTAACGATGTTGCCGTCATAGTTTATATGAATTAAGCGCAACTCTCGATGTTATTCGAGATTTATTCATATGATACCGAGGCGTAAGTCATCATGTGAATGACTATTCGGTAGTGTGGTTACATGATGAGGGAATGGTGAAAAGTAAACATGACATCGTTTTTACATGTTAAATGATAAGAGAGTCGTTGAGCCAGTCGGTGAGAAAGTCATATATGGAGATATGACTAATCCCGGAGTGCTCTGAAGTGTGTGCATTTATGTCATAAAACGAGATTTCCCTTGCTTTCTAGTATGAAAAGAAGCAATGAACAATTTACAGTATGTTGGTTGTGATGTAGGGATTTATGCTTCCTTTGTGTTTTGGCTTGGATGTTGCCGAATTCTTTCCAAAATGGTTGTTAACGCTTTGGGTTTGAGTTGTTGTGTGTACACTTGGGCTTGATAGCTAAGTGTTTTTGTGTGAGGGCGAGACCCTCTTAAGAAAGGAACCAATTGTGGTTTGGTAAGGTTTTCGATCCTAGCTTGGGCTAGGTGTCGAACCTTAGTGGTATAAGGGTGGTTTGTGATGGAGGTTGATGATGTATGGGTTTAACCTTTACTAAGAGTAGCGATGGGTGGAAGTGAAGTTGATGGTAGATCGGTGATATTTGTCCTGCCGTGAGCAGTTGTCTTCACTAGTTGTTTTTGGGTTTGAGTCTTGCCTGGGAAAGGATGGAATAAAATGTTAGTATGATCGTGTATCGGAAGGGCTAGTGTGCCTTAATGAGTTATTCCCCTCGATGGAAACTTTCGGGAATGAAGAGAGGTCGTTAAAGGAATTGTGACTTCCTTTGATTATGTCATGTTGAGTTTATTGCAGTGTGTAGTCAGGTAGGTTGTGATAGAAGTGTGAGGCGTTTGTCGTTTGTTTCCGGTTCTAGTCGTTGTGCGAATGTTTTGTGCTGCAGAGAAGCCTTTTGTCCCTTGTGGACTTTGTTGCTGTTTTTGGCGTCCTTCGGATTCGAGGTCGAATCCTGTTGAAGGGGGGAAGAATGTGACACTATGGTTTGGTGTGACGTTATAGAAGGTGAAACTAGAGAATAAAACCTTTCGGCTTAGGGTTTTCTCACGTTTTTGGGCCAGTTGAAGTGTTATGTCGCCACGGAGTGTCGTAACCTTATTTAGCGTGCATGATAAGGTTAATAACATTATGAAATGTGGAATTAAGGTTAAAACTATAGGTTATGGAGGTTAATAGCTTTTCCGGGCCGTTTCCGGGCCGTTTTCGGGGTTTTGGGCCTTCCCGGGGGAGTTTTGGGCCTTGGTGGGCTTTGGTGGGATGGATTAGGTCTCCGTAACGGACTAGAATTGGGTGTGGGGGCTGGTAAAAGGGGTTTCCCTGCCCCTTTGGGGCGTTCACCCTGCTGCCTTTGCGCCTCTTGAGGCCTTGGTGCGCCCCCCTCACCTCCCCCCACTTGCCAAGCCCTAGCCGCCCCTTCCCTTTGAGCCTTGCGCCTCCCCCTTGCTCTCCTCCATTGCCCCACCTCTCCACCACCTCTCCTCCACCCCCTTGCTGCCCTAGGGTGGTCTCCACACCTCTGCACCTTGTGGATCCATCCGTTGGAGCAAGGAGCGAGGAGCGAGGAGCGTGGAGCGAGGAGCGATCCGCGGGGAGATCTATTGGAGATTCGTTCGTTGGGCAAAGGTATGATCATGGGGATCCTTGGAATTGATCTAGGTACTGTTCTTAGGGTGATTATCAAGTTTTTAGATCAATTGGTGGTGCTGGATTGGAGTAATTTGGGTTAGATCTAGATGTTGCCACGTTTCTGTTTTCGGGCAGATTGAGCAGTCGGGCTAGGGTTTGAGTTTTCGTCGATTTAGATTCCGAATCTGTCCATACGGACTTAAAATAAGTTGTAGATAATTTAATTATCTTTCCGTGGACATAAAGCACGTTAAAATCCGATCAGCCGTTTGAAAGTTATGGCCGTTTTACCGTGCGTGTTAAAATCTATGACGCGATTGGAACAGATCTCGGTAATCTGTAGATTAGACGACTTTAGAGTCCGAATCAGTCTTTCCATATACCTAGAGAAAGTTGGGAAATTTCCTAAGCTACGCAAGGGTATACTCGTTTAATTCATTCGGAGTCCCAGAACTCAAGTTATGCCTTTTGCAAGGCTGCTGTCCCGACGGGACAGAACCTCTGTTTTAGGTTTGGCGAGTAGGGAGCAATGTCGGGTTAGATGGGGGTTTGCGTACTGTTTTGTGGGTATGATTGTGAGTGTGTGATACCTGTGTGCAGGTGGTGTGACCCTGGGAGTGCCTTCTACTTCCCGCCTTTCCGTTGCCCGTGGTTGAGGCAAGTGTGTTGTAATGAATAACGAATGTTATGTTGCTTGTTGAGACTAGATGAAAGATGGATTTCATGATATGATCAATTGCCATGCTTTAATGTTTTCCTATGATATGATGAGTATGCTATGATGCCATGTGTTAAATATACAAGTTTATGATGATGATGGCATATTTGCATACATGACATGTTACATGGCTCAGGCGGTGAGAAAGTCATAACTAGTCCGGGAAGGTCGGTGAGAAAGTTATGACTAATCCGGAAAGCCAATGAGTAAGTCCTACATCGTGATTCCATTCACCGTGGTGAACGGAAGCGAGGAGTAGGCACCCTCCATCTTCGGGATGGAAGGGGGGAGAGGGTGCACACCGACGGGTGTGTACTCAACCATACCGGTATGAGTTTCCAAGGAGACATGAGCATTGCATTACATTGCATACATAATGATGATGATACTGTTAAGTGTTCATGAATGAGATGATATACATGATGGGTGATGTTATTGCCATGATATTGTTCTTGTTGTCCATTACAATATGCTTGCCGAGTTTGAACTCACGCTTGTGTTTTCTTGTTGTTTTAGGTACCATGAGAACGGCATGCGGGAAAGGGGAATAGTCACACACCTACACGTAGCTTCACTTATTTTGATTCCACAAGTCATTCCATTAGTTTTATAATAAATTGCGTGTGATGATCATTGATTTAAGGCTTAGCTTGGTTTATGAGAGTTTTATTGTTCGTTTGACACTTGGAGACTTTGAGTGCTTGATGATAGTCTTATATTGTCGCTAAGACTCTATTTATTGCTGTTTTAGATGTATCTCATATTGCCTTATAATGCTATATTGTTGTTGCTCCTTAAATTTATGTTAAAACAAAGGAGGTGCTGCCGAAATCTCGGTTTTTAGCCTATGCACCTTTGCTGGAATTTTATGTTAAATGTGGTATTTAGATGTTGTTTAGCTTATGTTTGGTAGCATTCAGGCATATTAAATGCCGGGGTGTTACACCAAATCACCAGTTTTGAAAACAAATACAAGAGTCTACCCATATGAAAGCATTCAGCAAGCTTTGCCTTTGATCGTAGGCACGGCTATTCTAATAGTTTTAACTCTGCAGAGGTGTACAGCTTTACCCACAAGACATGATATTTCCTTGATGCCATGCAATTAACACACTTCCTTGGGTGTGCCGGCAGGGATATCATGACAAGGCTTTTACAATGTATACGCCTAACCTGACCCACCCGCTAAGGTTTCACCGCTGTTAGGGTTCTAGCCACCCAGTACAAAAGCCCCCTCTTGCGCCGTGTGAGAAAAACTGTCTTGCCTCTATCCGGCACTCACATTCCACCATTTGGTGAGTCTAAGTTAAGTTTCTACAAATTATTTAGCCAGGTCGTACCATGTTAGACATGTGGTAGTACGGTAATGCTTAGAATGGAGACAGACATAAGCGTCGGCCTTTAGTTGACTTGGGGCGGTACTTGCACAATGAAAGCTAGTGCTCTATCCGCACCCGCCAGACAAACCATTCCGCCCAAGTCCAAACCATTTTTCATTTTATTTTTATTTTGTAAACCAACGGCAATACTCTTTGCCTATAACTTCCAACACAACTTTTCAAGAGTTATAGGAAATTCCCACCCATAGGTGAATACTGACCGATTGCGAGTCTAAGCATTTCTACCGAACTATTCTATTCCACCATTAGTTTATTTATAGTTTTCAAATCTCCAATAATCCTTAAATTGCCATAATTTTACAATCATATGAATAATCCAACTCAATATAATATCCAACAAGTGGTTAGTATATCATGGTACTATCATAACTCCAAAATTATATTAACCCACAATCATGTTTGTATATGTAATATTTCCCTTGAACTCTAACTTGTATTATTGATTTATCCATCGTTCATATAGCGATCAATCTTATCATCCACTAAGAATATTTCATAAAATCATCTATTAAACCACCGGGAATACTTCACAATATCATCTCTAATCATCTAGGATACAATCCACTGATAATACTTCATAATGTCATGTATTTAATCCTTCACATTATCACCTCTAAATCATCTACTTTAATCCACCAAGAATACATAATATTATCATTTATTAAACCACCAAATATTATTCCATAAAACTAAGATTGTATTAATTCATCGTCAATAGTAGTTTCCATTCACACCGATACTAAGTTAACTAAATAAACCACACATATTCTACATTATTCACAATTCTCCATAAATGATTATCACATATCTATATTTCCATAATCATCTATTTCTTAATCAGTCCGTTAATAATAATTCCCAACATACACTAATAATCCAACTAACTCTGATTCTCATTTGATACTATTTTATCAACCCAAGGAATCCAATTCAACATACTATTTTCTTGCAATGATCTATTTAATCCATCATGAATACTTCACAATACCATACATCTTCCAACATTTCCCCCAATCCATTAACATGTGAACTACTATCACAATCCAACTTCAGAATATTTCAATCATCAACGTTCATAGATCAATTTCATAATTAATAATCCCCATCAACACTAATATTCAGGAAATCTCCAATCAAGTTGCGTTCTAGCTCCAATCTACATTCTATACTAATATGTTTCATCCACAATGTCTTCCAAACAGTCATTTCCCTAATAAAAGAATATTTTATCAAAAGTATTTATTATGGTGGATTACTTACTAGGGCGATAAAGGATCAGGGATAACAATATTGTAACACCCCAAAATTTTGCTTTTCTTAAATTCATGTGTGATTTGGCACTTTGGTGAATTTTTGGAATTTTCTGGAATTTATTTGGATTTATTTGGAATTTATTTGAATTTATTCCATTTTGAAATAATTAAAGAATTTAAATTTGCAAATAAATTTTTGTTGGAAATATTTTATTTGAGTCCAAAATGATCCAAAATATTTTCCAGAATTTTTCTGGAATTTTTCTGAGTCATTTGCTATTTTTAATGAATTAAATGAATTACTGGGAATTATTTTAAATATTAATTCGCTGGAAAATCCAACTCGGGTCAAGTACTGTTCATCCGACCGAAGTCGGACTCGAGTCCGACCGAGCCGATTGACTCGACCGAACCCACTCCTAACCCTAATCGATCCCAACCGTTGGATCAAGATCCAACTACCGAGATCCGCCGACCGACCGAAGCCGTGTCCGGACGGACCGATCGCCGCGTGCGATCGTGGCCGTTGAGCGCGACACGTGGACGGCCACGATTTCGTCGTCTTCCCGTAACCGAGCTGGACTCCGCCGCCGCGTAGCCGCCGCGTCCGATTAGGTTTCCGCCGTGTGCACGCCTGCCGAGGCTATTTAAGGCGTGGGTTATCGCCCGAGGATCGCCGTTCGTGTGCGCGCCTATTGCCCTAGTTTCCAACGCCCAAGCCGCCGCCGTCGCCTCGCGATTTCTCGCCGAAGTTTGGGGAGTGCCGCCACGGGTTTTCTTCGTTTCCGGCGCCGTTCGTCATCCTCCGCCGCCTTCAAGCCCGGATCTGAGAACCTTGCGTCGAGGCGCACCTGTGGGGTGCACTCACTTGGCCGGAGACGCCCCGAAGCGCCGTTAGGGTGGTCGCCGTCCTCAGCGCCGGCAGCCGCAACGCCGCCGCAAGCCATCGTCGCCCGCGAGCTCGGTGCACCGTTGGATCAAGATCCAACGCACGAGGTGAGGCCACGTCGCCCGTTACTGTTTCCGTTCTTGATTAGGTTTCAACCGTTAGATTTAGATCGTACGGTTGTGGTTAGTTGCGTTGTAGCGATAGGGTTAGATCTGGACCGTCCGATCTAGATCGAACGGCCCGGATCAACCGTGTAGTTTTGAACGTGAGGTCTAGATCCAATCTGGACCGTTGATTTTCAAATCAACGGCCGAGATTGTGCCACGTGTGCTCAGCCGCGCCCACGCGCGTGGGGAGCGTGTCTCTGACACGCGGGACCCGCGAGTCAGAGGGCCCACGTGTCAGCCGCAGTCACGCGTGCGTGAAACCCAGCGCTGGCAGGTGGGGCCCACATGTCAGTCACGTGAGCCGTGGACCGAGTCCACCGTGGACCCGAGCCGAGCGTGGACCGAGCCCATGGACCGGCTGACGTCAGCAGGCCAATCAGGAGCTGCCACGTGTCCATGCTGACGCAATAATTAATTTCCGAAAAAGAAAATGATTTATTAATTCAAATAATGATTTCAAATTTAGATTCAAACTTCAAACGCTTATAACTTTTGCGTTTCAACTCCGATTTGAGCGATTCAAATTTCTAAATTTGTATAAAATTGAGATCTACCTAAATATGAATTTTATTTAATTTTTGGACTAAAGTTTTTCTCTGTAAAATTATTTAATTGATTATTTAAACTTTAAATAATCATAACTTTTGAGTTTTAACTCCAAATTTGACGATTCCAGTTTCTAAAAATCCAGAAAATTATGTTCTCTCTGTTTATGGATTTTATTTGGAGTTTTGGGATCTTTTTGCATAGTGTTTATTTGTGTATTTGCTATTTGCACGCTTTACGAGTAGACGTTGAAGTTACGGAGGGATTCGAAGGAGAAGTATTGACTCAGGATCCAACTCAAGACCAAGAGCAAGTGCTTTTTGAAGGCAAGTTGTGCTTTGACCATATTGATCCTATTTCGAAAATCTATTTTGATTTAAACTATTGCATGCTAGTTCAATTAGAAAGATACTTTGTTTAAACCTGGGGATTAGATAAATACCAATTTGATATATGACACCTTGATTACTTAAGTATGTGCCATGACCCTTTGTCACCCTAGTTGTGGTTTACTAGTTGGACATTATTAAATTGCCAACATGGGTTTAGATCGTTGTAGTATCTTTGCTTAGACACTACGTGCTCATGACATGATTTTGGATAATCAAATGCTAATATTGACTTAATGATATATTGAACCTGTTTTGGAAAAGTATCATGTGATGTTGATGGCACGTGGTGCATGGTAATCAAGCGGGGTTTGATAAACGATTTCGGCCAGGGCATGTGGCAAGAGTAATCAGGTGGGCAGTGTGGCATTGGGGATGATGATTTGGTTTTTCGGGTAGTCTTGCCTGGTCACTCTAAGGACTTAACCTTGCAAGCCTTTGAACTGGTCATACTTGCAACCACATGGCTGGAATGGGACGGCCCTAGTTGACTAAGTCGCTAAGGACTCACTTGTGGAGCCTCAGGGTGTCAGTTACACCGTTTGTGTGATTGTACGGGGGAGCGTATCGTGGCTGTGGCCAGGTACCCATCTAACGGTGTGTTGGTCCCATACTTCGCCTTGGCTAAGGGAAGGGATGGTGTAGAGCACGTACCGGAGAGGACCACCTGTGTTGTTTGAGGCTTAGAAGGCTTTGTTATGATCGCTCATTCGCATACTCTTGTATGGCGATTCACGGCCGACGTGGTGAGTGGATTGTATCTTGTGGGTAAAGTGCATAACCTCTGCAGAGTGTAGAATCTATTTGAATAGCCGAGTCCACGGTACTGGACAATGCTCGGGAATTACAGTCAAGGGTTAGATTTTCTGAAAACAACTTGGATTTGAAAAGTTGGGTTGGTTTAACAAGGAAGATGATGGAAATATGGTTTAGGATGGGGAAAAATGTTATTTAAACTTCTTGAAAAGTTATTTATGCTTTACTTGTTTTTACTGCTTTTGAATCTACTTATATTACTTGTCGATCTTGATTACATAAATATACCTTAAGCTATTCCTTTGTACCAAGCCATGCATATAGTATATTAGCTTGCATTACATTGCATGACTTGTCGAGTACCAAGTACTCACCCTTGCCTCAACACAATACCAGTTGAAGAGGAGATTACGCCAAAGATTGGAGGAGGAACTCCAAGAGGACCCGACTACTTAGGGATGCGAGCCCGATCGATTGCCTGTGGTATCTTGGATGGCGCCACGAAGTTTATTTGATTTTCCATTGCTATTATTTCTCTTTTAATAAGTTACGCCTTGCAAGGCATATATTTGTAACTTGGCCATAAGGTCGAGTAACCCTTTGATTATTTAAATAAAGTACTTTGATAGTATCGTTTGGTATGATTGTGATATATACCGATGTTAAGACTGTGTGCACTAGCTGCGTTCTGGACTAGTGCCGAATACACAGAGGGTCGGATTTGCAAATTCGGGGTCCCGACAGAGGTGGTATCGAGCCATACTTATTTGTAGGCTCAACCCTAAGCTAGAATGGTCGTAGTGAGGATAAAACCTATTTTCTAAATCTAAAAATTTGTGAAGACAAGAAAAGACATCTCGACTTATCCCCTTCTCTCTTTTCGTCTCTTGCTGAAATTTTCCCTTACCTTGTCACAATTTAAAAATTCCGAGTTCTTACGTAAAGCACTCTTGTGACAGATGGAGGAAGAGTTCAACTACGTTGATCCGGGGAGTTGGTCACGCCGCGGAACTTTGGCATATGCTACAGACTCTCGGAGATTTTGAGAAGCCCCAATACCAAGTGGAAGTGATCGGACAAGCGAGGATTGATCAAGGCTTGTGACGTGAGGATTGAGGTACTGCCAGGAAGAGGGGCCAGGCAATCGTCCGATACCAGACCGCCAGGAGATCTACAATGCAGATGGGTATCCAAGAAGTATCACGACGAGCAATGCGGCACATTACCCGTGTCACGCCAGAGAGTTGGAAATGCGGTGTTCCGTTACCATCCGGCGCAGCGATAACCTTCTCGACCGAAGGCGATTCAGGATGAGGATGCCACGGTTACACAGCTTGGCACGATTTGTCGTCGCCAGGAGGATGTACTAGATAATACAAGCAAGGAGCTACGAAGGCCCGCAAGGAAATCACGACAGAGAAGAACAGATGGCGGGAAGCTCAGGAGTATGTGGCACACCTTCTACGAAGGATTGACGAGTTGGAAATGACTTTGTACGGACTGCACCCGTGAGCCAAGATTGAGCTACACGAGCCAGATCCAGAGGAGTCGGATCTCGATGAGGACACCGCTTCTTCGACTACCACAGATGACATAGTCGCTGGACATGGCGATCGTTTCGGCGCCTATGCCGCGACACCGTACTCCAGGCCGTGGAGGTTTTCTCGATGAGTGAGCTTAGGTTCTATAGTGAGACTCCTTCGCCGAGTCGCGTCATAAAATAAAGAGTCACCCTTTAGGCGTTAGACTCCAGAGTTAGTTCGATTTGGATTTGCTTTGTTTGCTGAGTGTGCAGTATGTGTTGCAAGGCCCTTAGGCATTGTAAGCAGCCATACCAAGTTATTAATAATAAAGATGGACCTTAAAGTTACCCCTTTCGCCCCGCATAAGTTCCAAATTACTTGTCTATTCTTGTTTCCCTCTCATCTCTAAACCTAGAGCAAATCGACAGATGGTGAACACCCGTGGGAACTTTGGAAGCAATGGGAGTGGATCTCGCCCAGCGGAAAACCCCAATGATGGAGCACCAGCACCGCCACTGGATGTGCAGAATTTTGGAGCATTTCTTGCTGCTCAGACCCAGTTGATGCATGCTATGATGCAACAAATGCAGCACGTCACCGCTCAGGCCACTGCTAATCAAGTTAATCAGGGACCACGCCAGAATACAAGGCTGTCAGAGTTCATGAGGACTCACCCACCCACTTTCTCTGGGAATGCCAATCCGTTGGAGGCCGACGATTGGTTAAGATCAATTGAGAGGAAGCTACACATAGCTCAATGCATAGGGAATGAGAAGGTACTTTACGCTTCTCATCAGTTGGAAGGAACAGCCGCCGAATGGTGGGAGAACTTCTGTGCCACGCAGGAGAACCCTCAAGATATCACTTGGGAGGAGTTCACAGCTGCATTCCGACAGTATCACGTGCCTGAAGGAATTATGGACCTTAAGAAGGAGGAGTTCAGAGCACTGAGGCAAGGTAATCAGCCAGTGGCCGACTACCTGAACAAGTTCACACAGTTAGCACGCTACGCACCTGAGGATGTAGCGACAGATAAATCCGCATACCTCGTTTCATGAAGGGACTTAACTCAGGATTGCAAGTAGGATTGATCACCCACACCTTTCCAGATTTCCAAGAGTTGGTGAATAAGGCGCTTATTCTTGAGGACAAGCGCAAGGAACTGGATGAGAACAGGAAGCGCAGGATGCAACAGCAAGGATCACGTCGTGAACGCCAGCCGCTTGAGAGTTGCACCAAATCAATTCTTGATTCCAACCACGTAACGCAACAAGGACACCATTCCCGCACCAAGACCTGTCAATCAAAACTACTGCACCCAGCCCCGCTAGAAACGCTACCAGGCGTCAAGAAGGAGAGCAGTGAGACGTTACATTACAAGCTGCAACGAGCGAGACACTTTGCCAACAGCTTGTCCAAAGAAGACAGCAGAGCGACCCCGCCGCTTCAATCTAGGAACCACCCAGCTAGGGCGCCAAAGACCAGAGCCACACCCAGACCGTGGTGAGAGGCCGAGTCAACCATGTCACCGCGGATGCCTTTGCAAAATGCTACGGACGTCGTCTTGGGTAAGTTACTTGTTAACTCGATACACCTGCTTGATTTTGTTTGACTGAGCTTCGCATTCGTTTGTTTCGCAAGGCTTTGCTACTAGAAATGACTTGAGAATTGCAAGACTTAAGTGCATGCTTTTAGTTCAAACCCACAGTTCCGAACTCCGAACGGAAGTAGGATGTTCCGGTGAGAATACTAATAGATGGAATAGAGTTCCTAGCAAACCTTATAATTTTGGAGACCCGGACCTTAGATGTTATATTGGGAATGGATTGGTTATCCAAGCACAAGGTTGTATTGGATTGTGGGCGAAGGACTATCTCGATTGAGAGCCCGTGTGGGAAGAAAGTGGAATTTCAAGCCACTGCGGATTAGGGATGGACAGTTGATGGTTAACAGTACCAAGGCAATCAGCATAGAGGATGTCCCGGTAGTGAGTGAGTACCCGATGTTTTCCCGAAGATCTACAGGTATGCCGCAGACAGGGGACATAGAGTTTGTGATAGAACTTGTAGATGCACTGCACCGATAGCAAAGAGACCTTATCGGATGTCTACCGAGGAGTTGGTAGAGATGAAGAAACAGTGGAAGAGTTAATGGAGAAAGGATTTATCAGACCGAGTTAAATGCCGTGGGAGCACGATTTTGTTTGTCAAGAAGAAGGACGGGAGTTTCGGGATGTGCATTGACTACCGTGCACTCAATGAAGTCACCGTGAAAAATAAGTATCCGCTACCCAGGATTGATGATTTGTTTGATCAGTTAAGAGGAGCGGAGTTTTCTCCAAGATTGATCTGAGATCGGGATACCATCGATTGAAGATCCGATCGAGAAGATATTCGAAGATCGCATTCGTCAAGATATGGACATTACGAGTTTACGGTTATGTCCTTTGGGTCGATTTAATGCGCCGGCTTATTTCATGAATATGATGAATAAGGTGTTCATGGAATATTTGGACAAGTTTGTCGTCGTGTTCATAGACGATATCCTAATCTACTCCAAGACAGAGGATGAACATGCCGAACACTTAAGGCGAGTTTTGGAAAAGCTGAGGGAACAGCAACTTTTCGCCAAGTTCAGCAAGTGTGATTTTTGGAAGGACAAGGTGGAGTTTCTTGGACATGTGATGACCGCAGAAGGAGTCGCCGTAGATCCAAGCAAAGTAGAAGCTGTGTTACATTGGGAACAACCAAAGACTGTGACCCAGATTCGGAGTTTCCTTGGAATGGCAGGATATTACCGCCGTTTCATCGAAGGTTTTTCAACAATTGCGAAACCTCTTACGCAATTGCTGAAGAAGGAAAAGAAGTTTGCATGGACGCCAGAATGTGAGGAAGGATTTCAGGAGTTGAAAAAGCGATTGACATCAGCACCGGTGTTAGTTCTACCGGATGTTGCTCAAAGCTTCGATATTTATTGTGACGCATCGCGCCAAGGACTTGGATGTGTGCTGATGCAGAATGGAAAGGTCGTCGCTTATGCATCAAGGCAGTTGAGGCCGCATGAGGAAAATTATCCGACACATGACCTAGAGTTAGCCGCCGTAGTGCATGCTTTGAAGATATGGCGTCACTATCTGATTGGAAACAGATGTGAAGTATATACGGATCATAAGAGCCTTAAGTACATATTCACCCGATCGGATCGAATATGAGGCAAAGGAGATGGCTAGAGTTGATCAAGGACTATAATGTTGGAATCCATTACCATCCGGGAAGGCCAACGAGTAGCCGATGCTCGAGTCGGAAGAGCCATACCGTGAGTACGTTGCTAGCCACAAGTCAGGATGAGTTATGTGAGGATTTTCAGAAAATGAAGATTGAGGTTGTACCTAGCGGATTCTTGGCCGCATTGGAAGTAAAGCCTACCCTAGAGGATCAGATCCGAGAAGGACAGAAGGATGATGACAGGATCCGCAGGATTAAGTCCATCAAGGAGGAAGGCAGAGCAGAGGACTTCAAATTGGATGAGCAAGGCACGTTGTGGATGAAGGATCGCATTTGTGTGCCTAACAAAAGGAGTTAAAGCAAGCGATTTTGGAAGAAGCCCATGACTCTAAGTACTCGATTCACCCCGAAGCGCCAAGATGTATCAGGATCTGAAGGAGAGATTCTGGTGGCCGAGTATGAAACGTGAAGTTGCCGAGCATGTTGCATTGTGCGACGTATGCCAGAGAGTCAAGGCAATGCATCAGAGACCAGCAGGATTGCTACAGCCGCTGAAAATACCTGAGTGGAAGTGGGAGGAAATCGGAATGGATTTCATTACCGGTTTGCCGAAGACTCAAGGAGGTTATGACTCCATATGGGTTATAGTGGATCGCTTGACTAAAGTAGCCCATTTTATCCCCGTGAAGACCACTTACTCGGGAGATAAGTTAGCAGAGTTGTACATGATCAGGATTGTTTGTTTGCACGGAGTGCCAAGGAGGATTGTATCGGACAGAGGTACCCAATTTACCTCAAGGTTCTGGAATAAGTTGCATGAAGCCATGGGGACCCGTTTGAACTTCAGTACAGCTTATCATCCACAGACGGATGGGCAGACCGAAAGAGTCAACCAGATTCTGGAGGATATGTTAAGAGCTTGTGCATTAGCTTATGCTACCTCTTGGGATAAGAGTTTGCCGTATGCCGAGTTTAGTTACAACAATAGTTATCAGGCTAGTTTACAGATGTCACCTTTTGAGGCACTGTATGGTCGACCCTGTCGGACGCCATTGAATTGGAATGAGACCGGCGAGCGCCGTGTCTTTGGGCCTGATATTCTTCAAGAGGCTGAGGAGCAGATCGCCATAATTAGGGAAAGGTTGAAGATAGCCCAATCTCGACATAAGAGTTATGCTGACAATCATCGCCGAGATTTGAGTTTTGAACCAGAAGACTTTGTATACCTCAGAGTTACGCCTCTCAGGGGAGTTAAGAGGTTCCATGCCAAAGGGAAACTCGCACCCCGTTATGTTGGACCATTTAAGATTTTGAGTCGCAGAGGCGAAGTTGCTTATCAGCTGGAGTTGCCACGATCGTTAGCGAGGAGTACATGACGTATTCCATGTGTCCCGATTAAAGAAGTGTCTCCGAGAGTTCTGAGGAGCAGACACCGCTAGAGTCAATTGAGTTGCATGAGGACTTGACTTATAAGGAGCACCCTGTGAGGATTCTAGACACAATGGATCGAGAAACTAGAAACAAGTCAACCCGTTTCAGTAGAGTTCGATGGAGCAACCACGAAGAAAGTGAAGCGACTTGGGAGCGAAGAGGATTTGAAGAAAGAATTTCCAAACCTATTCTTTTAGTGAGCCACGAATCTCGGGACGAGATTCTATTAAGGGGAGGTTTGTAACACCCCAAAATTTTGCTTTTCTTAAATTCATGTGTGATTTGGCACTTTGGTGAATTTTTGGAATTTTCTGAATTTATTTGGATTTATTTGGAATTTATTTGAATTTATTCCATTTTGAAATAATTAAAGAATTTAAATTTGCAAATAAATTTTTGTTGGAAATATTTTATTTGAGTCCAAAATGATCCAAAATATTTTCCAGAATTTTTCTGGAATTTTTCGAGTCATTTGCAATTTTAATGAATTAAATGAATTATCGGGAATTATTTTAAATATTAATTATTGGAAAATCCAACTCGGGTCAAATCTTGTTCATCCGGCCGAAGTCGGACTCGAGTCCGACCGAGCATTGACTCGACCGAACCCACTCCTAACCTAATCGATCCCAACCGTTGGATCAAGATCCAACGGTGAGATCCGCCCGACCAAACCGGCCAGCCGTGTCGGGCCGGACCGATCGCGCCGTGCGATCGTGGCCGTTGAGCGCGACACGTGGGCGGCCACGATTTCGTCGTCTTCCGTGAATGGACTCCGCCGCCGCGTAGCCGCGCGTCCGATTAGGTTTCCGCCGTGTGCACGCGCTGCGAGGCTATTTAAGGCGTGGGTTATCGCCGAGGATCGCCGTTAGGTGCGCGCCTATTGCCCTAGTTTCCAACGCCCAAGCCACCGCTGCCGTCGCCTCGCGATTTCGGTTTGGGGAGTGCCGCCACGGTTTTCTTCGTTTCCGCGCCGTTCGTCATCCTCCGCCGCCTTCAAGCCGGATTCGAGAACCTTGCGTCGGCGCACTGTGGGGTGCACTCACTTGGCCGGAGACGCCCGGCGCCGTTAGGGTGGTCGCGATCCTCGGCGCCGCGCAACGCCGCCGCAAGCCATCGTCGCTCGCGAAGCTTCGGTGCACCGTTGGATCAAGATCCAACGCCGCGAGGTGAACCACGTCGCCGGTCTTGTTTCCGTTCTTGATTAGGTTTCAACCTGCTAGATTTAGATAAATGCGGTTGTGGTTAGTTGCGTTGTAGCGATAGGGTTAGATCTGGACCGTCCGATCTAGATCGAACGGCCGGATCAACCGTGTAGTTTTGAGCGTGAGGTCTAGATCCAATACGGACCGTTGATTTTCAAATCAACGGCCGAGATTGTGCCACGTGTGCTTTCGGCCGCGCCCACGCGTGGGGAGCGTGTCTCCGACACGGGACCCGCGAGTCGAGAGGGCCCACGTGTCGCATGATCCAGCGCTGCGTGAAACCCGGCCGGCGGTGGGGCCCACATGTCGATCTCACGTGAGTGGGACCGAGTCCACCGTGGACCCGAGCCGGCGTGGGCCGAGCCCATGGACCGGTGGCGTCGGCCAGGCCAATCGAGAGCTGCCACGTGTCCATGCCGCAATAATTAATTTCGAAAAAGAAAATGATTTATTAATTCAAATAATGATTTCAAATTTAGATTCAAACTTCAAACGCTTATAACTTTTGCGTTTCAACTCCGATTTGAGCGATTCAAATTTCTAAATTTGTATAAAATTGAGATCTACCTAAATATGAATTTTATTTAATTTTTGGACTAAAGTTTTTCTCTGTAAAATTATTTAATTGATTATTTAAACTTTAAATAATCATAACTTTTATGCTTTTAACTCCAAATTTGTGATTCCAGTTTCTAAAAATCCAGAAAATTATGTTCTCTCTGTTTATGGATTTTATTTGGAGTTTTGGGATCTTTTTGCATAGTGTTTATTTGTGTATTTGCTATTTGCACGCTTTTACGAGTAGGCGTTGAAGTCTGGGAGGGATTCGAAGGAGAAGTATTGACTCAGGATCCAACTCAAGACCAAGAGCAAGTGCTTTTTGAAGGCAAGTTGTGCTTTGACCATATTGATCCTATTTGAAATCTATTTTGATTTAAACTATTGCATGCTAGTTCAATTAGAAAGATACTTTGTTTAAACACTGGGGTTAGATAAATACCAATTTGCTATATGACACCTTGATTACTTAAGTATGTGCCATGACCCTTTGTCACCCTAGTTGTGGTTTACTAGTTGGACATTATTAAATTGCCAACATGGGTTTAGATCGTTGTAGTATCTTGCTTAGACACACTTTCGTGCTCATGACATGATTTTGGATAATCAAATGCTAATATTGACTTAATGATATATTGAACCTGTTTTGGAAAAGTATCATGTGATGTTGATGGCACGTGGTGCATGGTAATCAAGCGGGTTTGATAAACGATTTCGGCCGGGCATGTGGCAAGAGTAATCAGGTGGGCAGTGTGGCATTGGGGATGATGATTTGGTTTTGGGTAGTCTTGCCCTGGTCACTCTAAGGACTTAACCTTGCAAGCCTTTGAACTGGGTCATACTTGCAACCACATGGTTGGAATGGGACGGCCCTAGTTGACTAAGTCGCTAAGGACTCACTTGTGGAGCCTCAGGGTGTCGATTACACCGTTTGTGTGATTATGCGGGAGGCGTATCGTGGCTATGGCCAGGTACCCATCTAACGGTGTGTTGGTCCCATACTTCGCGTGGGCTAAGGGATGGGATGGTGTAGAGCACGTCTGGAGAGGACCACTGTGTTGTTTGAGGCTTCCGAAAGGCTTTGTTATGATCGCTCATTCGCATACTCTTGTATGGCGATTCACGGCTGACGTGGTGAGTGGATTGTATCTTGTGGGTAAAGTGCATAACCTCTGCAGAGTGTAGAATCTATTTGAATAGCCGAGTCCACGGTACTGGACAATGCTCGGGAATTACAGTCAAGGGTTAGATTTTCTGAAAACAACTTGGATTTGAAAAGTTGGGTTGGTTTAACAAGGAAGATGATGGAAATATGGTTTAGGATGGGGAAAAATGTTATTTAAACTTCTTGAAAAGTTATTTATGCTTTACTTGTTTTTACTGCTTTCGAATCTACTTATATTACTTGTCAGATGCTGATTACCGCAAATATACCTTAAGCTATTCCTTTGTACCAAGCCATGCATATAGTATATTAGCTTGCATTACATGCATGACTTCTTTTGAGTACCAAGTACTCACCCTTGCCTCAACACAATACAGTTGAAGAGGAGATTACGCGACATTGGAGGAGGAACTCCAAGAGGACCCGACTACTTAGGGATGCGAGCCCGATCGGTTACTGTGGTATCTTGGATGGCGCCACTAAGTTTATTTGATTTTCATTGCTATTATTTCTCTTTTAATAAGTTCTGCCTTGCAAGGCATATATTTGTAACTTGGCCATAAGGTCGAGTAACCCTTTGATTATTTAAATAAAGTACTTTGATAGTATCGTTTGGTATGATTGTGATATATACCGATGTTAAGACTGTGTGCACTAGCGCGTTCCTGGACTAGTGCTGAATACACAGAGGGTCCGGATTTGCAAATTCGGGGTCCCGACAAATATCAAGGAGGTATGAACAACAGGTATAACTAATAGCCTAACGTCAACATCATCCTTTTATCTAAATAGCAATGCAATTTGCAAAACATTGTAAAACATTTATTAATCATGGGGTCAATATGCGTCAAGGAGACTTGCCTCGGTCACAGCGAGGTCGTCGAACGCTTGAAATCCGGCGGCGGGGTCGGCGGATTCGGACGGCTCCTTGGCTACGTGCAAAACGAGACAACAAATAAATACAAGAAAATAAATAAAATCCAAAAATTACCAAAGTAGTACTAGCAGGTAGGTATTGATTTTAGATGAATTTAGGAATTTGAACGGAGTCAATCGGAGTTCGGACGGAAAAGATATGAGCTTCCGAAGTTCGAAAACCCTGAAAAATCGAAAACAAGGGAATATTCCTGGAATATTCCTTTTTTATTTTTTTTTCTGACTTTTGGCTTGGATGGAGTCTATGCCATGTGGGCCCATGGCGTCATAGGGTAGAGGAGCTTCTTCTCCAAGCTTTTGGCCATGGCCATGAAGCCAGGATGGAGCTTGGAGGGGAGGGGCATGGCCGGCGACGGGGGAGGGGGCGTGGCGGCGGCGATGCGCGGGCACGGGCGGTCGAGCGGGCGGCGAGCGCACGGGTAGGAATGCACGAGCACGCACCCAAAAAAAACAGAGAACACGTTTTTTCTCCAAAATCCGAATTTTGGACCAAATTTGGAATGAAACTTTGCAAAAAAAAAAGATGGATCATGGAGAGAACATCTAGAGGAGCTTACACGTGCAAGGAATTGATCAATCACTCGCCGGAGAAGATGAAATCGACGAAAAATGGAGTTCCGGCCGAAGTGACCAAAACTTGAAATTCGTCTTCAAATCTCGATGGAACCTAAAATTGATTGTTGGGTTAGAATCTAGACACCCACACGATCACAAGGAAACAAACCGAGTGAGGATTGACCCACCGGAGAGGGAGAAACGAGGATGAACTCGAAGAACCCAAAAATGGTGACCCGGCGCCGGTTTTCTTAATCTAGCGTGCAATTGAGTGGAAGAGACAACAAGAGGGTGCTACCACTGGAAGGAGGACTTCTATATAGAGAGATGAGAAGTGGAAGCACGTCGTTTGGAGTTGAAACGGCCGAGTAAAAGGCAATTATGTGCATTTCGGTTTTTGGCCGATTGTTCAAATTCCGGCGAGATCCCGGGCTATTGATGGTGGGGAATGGAAGGGATTCGTCGCCACGGATTCAACGGACCCGGCGGTTCGCAATTTGGAGGTGTGATGGAGGAGTTATGAAGGGATTAAAGAGGAGACCTCCATGAGAGAAGCTTGAGTTCCTTGCTCTCGACAATGCCATCCCATGGTAGAAGATGAACCCTGTAGCGCCACGTGGCGAGCTCCTATTGGCCGAGAGTTACGCAAACGTGACGCCCTAGAGAAAAATAAGGAAAAATGGTCTAAAAATTCCGAAAAAATTCCTAGTACCATTTTGGAATATTTGGAACCCAATAAAATTGGTTTTTGTAGAATTTGGATGAAATTTGTGGATTTGAATATTCTGGAGTGAATAGCGGGCATTAAACGAAAGCCGCGCGAGATAAAATAGGGGCGAAGTTCCAAAAATCCAGGGAATCGTTCCAAAAATCATTTTGGAATATTTGGGACCTAATTGAAGTGATTTCGGGATTTTTTGAGCATTTTTGGACTCAGGTGAAATTTTGGGTACCGGCGGGAACTTGGAAATTCGATTTTTCGAACGGAAGGGAATTGAATCCCGACTTTGGATGGGAAAGGATGCCAGGTTAAATTAAACACCAAAGAAAATCAAAATTTTGAATTTAATTAATTTAAATTAGATTTTTGGCAAAAGACCGAAAACAAGGCCGTTACAGTTATAAAGGTTTAGATTGAGAGGGAATGTTGAAATAGTCAGATAAATATACGTTGAGTGCGTTTATTGTAAGTCCTAGTCATTAGGATCTTGCGCAGAGTATGGAAAGGCAGAGAGGAATTATCGCTGCTATCCATCTGCACGATTTGCTGTTTTTTCGGTATTTTCTGTTCACCGTCCAGTACACTATAAATACAAGTGATCTGCAGTCTCACGGAGAGGGGATTGCTTCCAAGTCTTCTTGTTTTTTGATCTATTTTCAAAGTGTGGGGGTGCTATGGGTGGCAATGGCTGGTATTTATAGGTTAGCGGTGGAGTGGAAATCCCATGGTCATGGCGGTGTAGGGCATGGATGAGCTCACCGTGGCAGGGCATGGGACACGCTTGGCTAGATATAGCGCTGGCTTGGTCGGCGTAGCTTGATAGAGCTCGGTTTAACCGAAGCATACAGAGAGGGAAGGCGGCACTAAGGAAGGAGCCAGAGTACTGTGACGCTGCCAGGTGGGCCAGGAAAGGGGTGGGTCCCATATGCAATGAAACAAGAGAAGAAACCAGAAATCTCTACTTTGGACAGATAAGGGTCTCGGATTTAATTGAGCTGTCCACATTGGTAAAAAAAATTAAAACTTTTTGTCTATGATTCCAAGCAAATTCTTGGACTCCATGAAATTTTAGACCATTATCAAACTTGTACAATTTTATAAAATTCTAACATAATCACTGTTTCAAATAACGGTTTACTGTTTTTGGATTTTTCTGAGGTAACAAATTAGGTTCAATTCGTTTGGAATTTTTTCTATGTCATCCTAAGGTTTACAAATGGTACTATAAAATTTTCAAACGATGTTCAATCTTGTACATTTTTTTTAAAAAATCTGATAGTGTTATTGCTATTTTTAAATTGCTATTATTTTTTATTTCCTAGTAAGAATTAATGCTTTCAGCTGTCTCTGACACTTTTGGGGGATTTTCTAGAGTTGTCTTTGGATTTAAATAGATTTTCTCAAGATTTTGTCCTTATATGATTTTGGATGTCAAAGTTTGTATATCAAAGATTCAATACTGTAAATAATTTTCTTAAAGACCAAAATCCAAGAAACATAAAAAAGATGGAAATTCATAATAAATCCTTAATTACAACTCAATTTGCTCTCTATATATATCTATGGAGATGAATTCGCGCGGCATTCGGAACCCAACGATCGACAGAATCGGAACCGGACGCTCCATAGATAATCGGAATCGATCGAGACACTTGTAGCAAATTTAGCAACAGAGTACGACATGGCGGCCATGCGTCGCGACAACACGATGGAGCCGTCAATGACAAGGACGTGGTCTAACGACCAGCTCGTCATCGTCGACCCGCCCTTCGCCTCCTCCGACCGTTTCTTCCCGTCCCATGCCACCTCGTCGGCGTCCTGCACGTGTTCTGGGATGGTGAGATCAAACTCATCAAGGCGCCGAGGGAGGACGACGACCATGTCGCCGAGGCCATTCATACCTTCCTCCACTTGTGCACATGATTTTATTAATGACTACGAGCCCATATTTCAAGCACAACCAATATATTTTGCGAGTACACTTTGTGCGCGTGATGGCGGCCGAGCAGTTCAGCTATCCTCTAATATGCCATCGATCTCTGCTGCTAATTTAGAGACATGCATGACTACAAGAACATGAAACATATCCTCAACCTTGAGCAGTTGTAGACCCAAACCCAAACCCAATGTATATACTCTCTCGAAATGAACTTGGTGGCGAAGTCGCGAAATGCCTTCATGATCCCGCCGCGCTCGGCGTTGACCACCGCGTGCTCATCCTAGATGTGGTCATAGAGCAACAGGCCGTAGTAAACTTGCACTGATACAACAATTCGTGCAGGCAGGATGCCCATTCTTGCTTGATATAAAATTTTAAAATGATACTTATTTTTACTTGATATAAAAATTTAATTACAAACAAAGAAAATCTGCAAAAAAGAAGTAAAAGAAATATTAAGAATTAAATACTCATCCAACAAATGTGAAATTTTCATTCAAGGTATAGTATATTTCATAAAACCCATTATAAATTTATGAGAAATTTATAAATCAATTTATGTCCTCAAATTAATTAATTACAGTAATAGAAATTTTAAAAAAATCCCACTTGTACCTGGTCATAACACCAACGGTTGATCAGTATTCTAATAATGATAATTCTACACAATAATGTTCATAGTTTTGGAAAACTACAGAAATAGTGCTATCTTACAATAAGGCAATATAATATATGTTAAGTCTTCATATATCTATCTATTAATTAAAAGCACATATAATCAATCATGCGCAATTAAATGATAATTAAATCGCAAAACTTATATTAACAACTCCAATTAGAACCAATATGTATCACTAACATTCATTATAGCTTTAATTACAAAATGTTTATGGGGCCCTTCGTTTACGTGTGTCGCTCTTGGTAGCCGTAGAAGTCGACTCCAATAGTTCACCAGCCTTTATCGAAGGGCCCCACCTATTCGTCGAAACGTGGAACTCGCCTTTTAGATTTATGACCTCATCGTAAATCCAGCCAACGAGTTGTTCTTGGATTGCTGTCACATGCGCCGACGTGAATTTCTTACAATCTTGCAAGCGGCAAAGACCTCCGGTCTGGATGTCCATAAATTGGCACACATAGTAGCCTCATAAATTGTTTCCTGGCTGCTGAAGCAAGATCCGTATTGGAAAAGGCTGAGAGCGTGAAATGGATGCATGGAAATTAAGTTAACTAACTAAAAAGATAGCATGATGGCATACATACTTGAGAGGCAAATGTAACAGCGAATTTCTATTTGAATTCACCGACGATTTCGGCACGAAACCGTGCGAATGCACTACACATATGATTGCAAATTGAACATGATTAGAATTTATTTTAAATGAAGTAGAACTAGCACGATAATGAAAGGAACAAGAATACCGGTCGAGCATGTCGTTCAGGTTTTGATAACATTCAATTGGTTTCCTCCTCGAGTCCATAACTGTGATCATGCCACGATCTAGCTCGATAATGAGAAGAATCCAGTGAAAATTTGTGCATACATATGTCAACGTAGGTAACTGATTAGTTCTAGCATCGTGTTATGGAAAAGGGTTAGAACGAGGCGGCACGAAAACACGTACTCAAAGTTGTAGGGTAAAAGTATCTTTGCTTTATATCTCTGACCCATTAGCCCATTGAATATGGTGTTCTCTGTATCGATAGGGCAGCTAGTAACAAATGTGTTGTTAATGACCGAAGGGTCAAGGAAGCCTATGTCATAAATAGCCTCCTTTCTGCATCTTTGTATCTCCATTCTACATAAGAAGAAATTTGTTAGGCTTGCAAGTTAGTATAGTCAAAGGGCCCACACAGTAGATTTTTGCAATTAAATAAGAACATACAGAGTCTAGCAACTCAACATGACCATGTCGAGGGCGTCTGTTTGGTATAGATCGTACATTATGCGCCATTCGACATAAAATTCTCCATCGCCGTGAAAAAAATCTCGGTCCGTGTACTTGACGGCGAATAGCTCTATGCCATGCCAGAACGCATCCAGGTACCATTCATGGAATTGGCGCATCCTAGTTGGCAGCTGGCCAACCTCGTCATGCCTGACCAATGGTGCGCCCGGTATAAATGACCATTTGACTTGAGCAGATTCAATCTCCTGGTTGCCTAATACTTGATCTGGGGCAAGACCAGTTTCTTCAAGGAATTTTGCTATCTCATTGGCCTTCTGCTCAGCTGATGACGTCTTCTTCTTGCTTGCCTTAACCAGTGTGCGCTTGTAGTCAGAGACACGAGGTTTTTCCTTTGAATCTTTCAAACCTTTAATTGTCCTTAGGACTTTTAGAAATTCTTCTGTACCAGGTTGAATCTTCTTCTCTAGTGACCTAGGTTTAAAAAACTCAGTGACCTCGGCCCTGATTACCTTGGCGGTCTCCTCCTTCGTGTAGGAGACGAGCTTCTTCTGATGGGCGACGATTTTGGTGATGGAGGTGTCGGAGAGGACCGCTTATGTGTGTCTCTAAAAATGATGTACTTCTTACGCCACAGAATGAAAGTGTGCACTGTCTCTCCTAACGTTGTAGTTCCGTCACCTCCGGGAATGTTGAGGTCAAGGTCCTCGCACCCTGGGCATACCTCCTCCATCGAGACCTTGGAATAGCCCGACGGTATCTGCTGGCCATGGATGACCTGCCCCGGCTCCATTTGGTGAGCCATGCCATGAGCCGCCATGAAGGAGATGTTCTTCGCTTGGATGTGCAGCTCACAAGGTGTCCGTTGCGTGATGTCGTCCATAGACCAGTGGCCCAAGTCCTCTTCGGGCAGCCCACCAGAAGCGCAACTGCTCCGCTGCCCCGTGGGGCTAATGATGTCTGCATTAGTAGGAGGTTCCTGGCTCGCATCCACCCGTTGGCTCAAGGCTAACTGCACCTGTCTTTGGACCTCTTCCTTTATGCTTTCTTGTGTTTGATTCATATGTTCTTGAACCATTTGATTCATGCGTTCTTCTAGCATTTGCATCCGCTGTGCCTGTCAGGACTTGCTTCTCGCCCGACTCCTGTAGGTCTCGGCGTCCTTAGCAAAACCAATCTTCCACGGAACAACGCCAACACCTCGTGTGCGTCCAGGGTGCTCCGGGTTTTGTAGGGACTTTGTTAGCTCATCGTTCTCCCTATTTGCCATAAAGGTGCCCTGGGAAGAGTCCTCGATCGACTGTACAAGTCTACTAGCGACATCTGTCAGCACATTCCCAAACACCGGGTTTCCATCATCGTCAAGTGCACCGTCATGAGCATAAAACCAACTCTTCGCTCTGTCTGGCCATTCCAAAGTTGCTGGCGTGACACCCTTCACAAGCAATCCCTGTTCCCTCTGCTCCCATTTGGGCATCGCTCGACGGTAACCACCAGGGCCGAGGCGGTGGTGATATTGCTTCTTCTGTGCATTCTGAATGTTCTTTTCGGTCAAACTTCGACCTTGTTCCGAATTCTTATAGTTGACGAACGCATCCCAGTGATCCTGCAACTTTGGGTGCTTGTTGAGGTCGGGTGTTAGGTCCTTCTTGATATATTCCGTGGTCAACTTCTTTTTATATGTCTGGAATGCGATGGCTATCTTCTTCAACGTGTAACTCTTCACCTTCTCTTCGGTCCCTTCGAGGAAGGTGAATGTCTCCTTCAAATCGGTCCAGATCATATTCTTTGTATATTCAGGGGCATTCTCCCATTTCGCGATACTAATTGGCACGTGGTCCCTGATGTGGAAGCTGCATGCCGAATTGAACGGTGGAATCACCCCCTCGGGTTCAATAGGTTGGCCTTTATCACCGACTACAGTAATAATATGTCTGGCCTTCGACTTCTTGCTTGGACCTCGGTGACGTGATGGCCTGCTCGATTGACTAGTCTGAAAATATGATACAATGATGAACGAGTTAGAATGTTGACTTAGCATGATAGTGGAACCAGCATATACGCATTCGTACTAATTACCGTGGCTGCCTCAACGGACTCGACGGGCCTTGCTGCCTCGGCGGCCTCGGTGGGTTCACGACCCTCCGCCTCTACAAGATCACCTCCCGCAATCAAATTCCTCATGAACTCCTCTCCATCATATCCTTCGTCCGCCATCGTTATTTCTTAGGCTAGAAAAGGGCACTAAAAATTAACAAAAAAGATCAACAAAAGTATACTTACACATTTAACATATAATTACATAGATAACATATATTTACACATTTTAGAATTCAAAATTTGACTTTGGCATCCAATTGAAATGAACCACCCACGGACATAAGTTCTCGGACCATAACCCACAAACAACAAGCCACACAAGAGTTCATTGATTCTAATAGATGGCAGAGAGAGGGGGGAGACAGAGAGGGATCGAGAGAGGGGGGAGAGAGGGGGGAGACAGAGAGGGAGCGAGAGGGGGACACAGAGGGATCGAGAGAGGGGGGAAACAGAGAGGGAGTGATAGAGGGGAGACAGAGAGGGTGCTGGGGATAGAGGAGGACAGGTCACGCGTGGCAACGACTCGGAGGGTGGTGGGAAAGAGTGGATAGAGGAAGATGGGCGGCAACGGCTAGTATACTACCAACATACTTACACATTTCACATATACATATATATCTTAGAATTCAAATTTACATGAGCCACATTTCACATATACTTACACATTTCAAATTTACACAATTCAAATTTACATATACTTACACATTTCAAATTTCACATATACTTACTCATTTCATAAGCCACATTTCACATATACTTATACACATTTCACATATTGTTCGCGCTAAAAACGTGAAGCAGGATCCTTAGCCTCAAACACACAAGACAAACGACGGGTTTGCAGAGCGTGCCAGTCAATTTGACCTGAAATTGACAAGGTGGAATTTGTAATTTGATCAAAGCCGATAAGAAAAGATTTATCGGCTTTTCGCTAGTCGGCAAGAACCGATTAGGGGATAACTAGATCAACCAATTATGATTAATCCGGATACAAGGTAAAATCGGCTTCGAGAAGGTGATGCGCAGCAAAGCGAAGCAGATCGAACCTGGGTGAAATCGGCTAAACCAACAATCGGCGATGCGCAACTATGTTGATTCCGTCGACTTGCAGAGAGATCTATGAAGCTAAAACGATGTAAAAGAAAAGCTTGTAAAAAGTAGACATGTGTTGGATTGATTCTTTTTCTCGCCCCGTGGCCTTTGATTTATATGCCTTGCCCGATCCGAGTTCTCCTCGGATACGGCAACCAGACCCGTATCGGCCTTTGATCCGATTTCTTTTCATCTTCGGATATAGTCCTTATCGGTTACGGCTTTCCCTTTCCGTGCGTGGTCTTTCCGTTTTTCTGCCCATGCCGAATTTTGGTGCAAACATATGCCCCCCATTTTTGAAAGGTAGCTTGATATCTTTCAAAAATCCCTTCGCCTTTTTCCGTGATCGGCTTGTCGCTTAAGATTCACCTTGGTAACTTCCCCATTAATGGCGCCGCAATGCCCTCGGTGCGTTTTTAATGCAGCAATTGTTCCCGCCTTTTCACCTTTTTCACCGAGGTATAAATATGAGGTCCCCCCCTACGGTCATTTTCACTCTCGCGTGCTCTCGCTCACCTTGAAATCGGCTTTTCTTCGCGTCAATCCCCTCTTCCTGTTGCATCGGCTGAAATGGACGTATCCCAGGTACTCATTCCGATCCCAGATAGCGACCATCAGTATTTTCTAGGCCCAACAGGAACTATAGAAACCGATACTGTTGTTGGAGATGAGATCCCTAGACTTCCTTTGTCGGCTCCTGGCTACAACATTAAGGAATGGACCAAAAGCTTTAGGGCTTGGCCGACAGCTCTCAAGGGCTGGAGGTCCTGGTATATTAGAGTATCAGCCCAAAAGAAGACGGAGTGGGAAGGAATGGGTATTGCTGAGTGTATTCCCATGTCCTTAGCTGCTCTAGAACCCAATGAATCCTTGGTGGCCGCCGCTTGCTATTTTTGGTCGGATTCCTTTAACGCCTTCTTTTTCCCAACTGGTCCTATCGGCCCAACCCTCCTAGATATGGCCGAATTGTGTTGCCTTAGGCCTGATGGAGACCAAATATCGGCTTTTAGCGGGAAACCTCAGTGCAAATTGACTCGAAAAAAGGGAGAAGGTTGGTCCAAATATATACAAAACAATAACAAAGTAACCGGTCCTGTATCGGATGAGGAACATGTCGCTTTTCTCAACCTATGGCTAGACCGATTCCTCTTCTGCGGTGCTTCCTTAGGACCAACCCAGGTTTATCAATTTATGTCGGAGCAACTAGTTATGGGTCGTCGGCTAGCTTTAGGGAAATCCTTGTTCGGGGCTGTGTACCATATGATGCATATCATCCAGAGTCGGCTCTTTACCGGCAATGGTTCCTATGTCGTGGGCAATGTTGGTGGCCCACTTTGGTTTATCCAGATCTGGCTTTACTGCGTTTTCGGCCGCCTCATTATCCCAGATCCTTCGGAAGAATCGGCTTTCCCAATAGAAGATTTTCCTGAAGGCGCAACCCCCAGATTCCAGCCTAGCCGATCTCCGGGCGAAAAATTTATTATGTGTTCGTCCGATGAACCCAAAATCTCCCCGGCCGGTTTTCATAAGTACTTATCCTTTTTTTTGAATCTTAACCAAGCCACCTTCAATCGTCGAGATTTCTTTTCGTATAGCCAACTAGCCGATCTCCCATGGCCTTCTTTTCTCCGTTTAAACTCTGATAGCTCTCTAATGCCCCAGTCCACTCTTGATCTGCTTCCTTTGCTGATTTCTCCTTGCATTCTTCACGTCGGCTTGAGTACTCGTAATAGAACATTTCAGCCGACCTATGAGTTCTATCACCCTTCTGTGTATGCACGCCAGCTGGGTTTTGGACAAACAATTCCTTGCCTTCCCTTACTTAACATGATCAAGCCACGAAACAAAGTCACTAACATTACTGCGGCGGAGCTTATTATCGAACTAGCCGATGAGCTCCATGTGGTGGACTTGCCTTTCCTCGTGCTGAACACACGTCGATCGGGCCAGTTTACCTCGTGGTGGGCTTCCATAGCCGAGTCGCTCCTGCGGAGGCGTACTATTCATGAGGTCTTGTCCTCTTTTCTCCCTGGCTTTCAAGAGCTGACGGAGGCCGCCACCGGGTCTAGCTCGAGTTCAGGCTATGTTAACTCGTCTTTAGAGGTACTTTCATTTTGATATGTTTGTTGAAATAAGATTTTCATCGGCTTAACCATATCTTTTGCCTTTTCAGACTAGCAAAAGGTCGACTCCAGCGCAAATCGCATCGGCCGATGACCATTCGAAACGGCAAAGGCTGTCGACCCCTCTTGCTGGTTTATCTTCTGGCACGTTGAGGGTTAACAACCCATCATTGTCGGATCTCGCCGAGCGGCATGTTGAGAGTAGGTTTAGCTTTGTTTTTTTGCTCAAAATTTCCTCCGTCGGCTAACCCCGTGTTTGCCATTTTCAGAAAAGAAGAAGAGCCGTAGAGTCGTCATCAAGCGATATTCAAAACCTGCTGGTCGGGATGCAGCGTCATCTCCAGCTGGATCGGCTACTGCGGTTAGCTTCGATCCTTAATTTAGTTTTCCGTATTTGGCTTTTACTTATATTTTGATGCTAAGTGTTATTATTTTAGGAAACTCCTTCTATTCAGATGTTGGAAACTTTAGCCGATGCTGAGAAAAATCCGACAGATGTGCTGGTCTTATCGGCTCCTGCTCCCGTACCATCGCCTGTTTCCCCAACCCAAAAACCTGCTGCTGTTTCCCCGACGCTTGAAGCGGATCCTGTCGATCTTCTAGGTTTTTCCTTGGACGATCTGGGCGACCCCGAGATCATAGCTACTACTGACTATCCGGCTGACGTTCAGCAGATTATTGATGCTGCCGCAGAGGCATCGGCTGCCGTGACTTCCGCACCAGGAATGCAGGAGAGGCTCAATCGCCTTTTTGACGCAGTCATGCAGCCTGAAGCCCGTCTCCTGGCTGATACGCAACCCCTGAGAATAGCTATGGCCGCAATGGAGGCCGACTTGCCTCCAGAAGTCATGAAGGCCCTTTTGGATGTTTGTCACTTGGACGCTCAGAATGACACAGTTGCAGCCGCCAGAGAGAGGATTGCCCAACGTACTGCGCAGCAAGCCGATCAAGATACCTTGGACAAATTGGTGGCCGATACGAAAGCCAAGAAACATCAGTACGACCAAGGTATGTCTGCCTTCAAATCGGCTAAGATGAAGCAACAAGACTTGGAATCTACGAGGAAGTCTCTGGAAGAGCAGTTGGCCCAAGTGACCCAGCAGCTGGCCGATCTTCAGACGTCTATCTCTTCTTCGGCTTCATCTTTGTCAGCGCAGAAACACACCCTTGGCGATATGGTGGTGGCAGTGAAGAATCAATCGGCTAAGATTAAAGTAGTACCGGGGAGCGCGATTGAAGACAAGCGTATTGTCGATAATGTTCAGGACACTATTGCCAAAGCTGCGGGGGCCTTATCGGGATTAGGAGCCCGTCTGCCTGGATCTGGGCTGTAATCTTTCAAACAATGTTGTCGTCTATGTCTTGCTGCCGGTTTTTTGGGATACTTGTATGCGACGATCTTATCATCGGCTTCATAAGCCGATTGTTTTAATTTTCCTGTTTCTTGATGTGATTGGATATCTATGATCCAACCCAGACGCTGGGGTAGTATGCTTTTAGATATGTTCCGTTGATTGCTTTAGGTAGGATGAACCCGTCTAAGGACTCCAGTATATACGAATTCCTGTCAATTAGCCGATTTATCTTATAAGGCCCCTCCCACGTTGGAGACCACTTACCGAATCGACTATCTTTAGAACCGATCGGCAATACGGTTTTCCATACCAAATCAGCTTGATTAAAAGATTTTAAAATCACCTTTTTATTATATGACTTGGCCACCCTTTCCTTATTCCTTTTAAGCCGATCTAATGTGATCAGTCTTAGTTCGGCTAAGTCGTCTAGATTGTCAAGCATTGCTTGTTTGTATTCATCGGCTGGCAAACTATTTTGCTTAAATAGCCTTACTGAGCCGATGTTAACTTCCACGGGCAAAACGGCTTCTTGTCCATATACCAACTGAAAAGGCGATAATTTAGTTGATCCGTGATGGGATAGCCGATAAGCCCATAAAGCTTCCGATAGCGTTGAATGCCATTTCCTTGGTTCTTCCTCAATTTTTCTTTTTATTAGCTTTATTAAGGTCTTGTTCGATGACTCGGCCTGCCCATTTGCCTGAGCATAATAAGGGGAGGAGTTGAGTAGTTTTATCCCAAGACTTTCTGCAAAGTCTTTGAACTCCTTTGACGTGAACACAGTTCCTTGATCGGTAGTGATCGTTTGCGGGATCCCAAACCGATGGACGATGTGTTCATTTACAAAGTCGATCAGCTCTCTGCTAGTAACTTTCCTGAGTGGTACAGCCTCAACCCATTTTGAGAAATAATATGTGGCTGCGAGAATATATTTATGTCCTTTGCTAGATGACGGAAATATCTGGCCGATTATGTCTATACCCCATCCCCTAAATGGCCATGGTTTGATGATCGGATGCAAAGTCGATGCTGGTGCTGACTGTATGTTACCAAATTTTTGGCATGTTTGGCATCCTTTATAGTATTTGAAGCAGTCTTCTAACATCGTCGGCCAAAAATATCCCGTTCGTCTCAGTATCCATTTCATTTTATGGGCTGATTGGTGTGATCCGGAAATCCCTTCATGGACTTCTCCCATTGCTATTTTGGCTTCTTCATTTCCTAGGCATCTTAGCAATAAACCTTCCATGGTTCGAAAGTATAATACATCCTCCTGTAGAATATACTTGAGTGCTTTGCGCCTGACCTTTCGCTCAGTCGGCTTAGATGGGTCTGATAAATAATCCCTTATTTCTGTTCTCCAGTCGACAGGGTGGACACACAAGATCGGCCAAACGTTTAGCTCGATTGGTTCCTGTCGGCTTTCTCTCCTATACCCTGATGCACATTGTGCCAATTGGTTTGCTTTGTCATTAGCTTCTCTGGGGATGTGCTCTATAGAAAACGTAGTAAACGTCTCAATAATCTGGAGGCATTGCTGCAAATATCGGGTTAGCGCACCATCGTTGCATCGGTATTCCCCTTTGACTTGCTGTACAATTAACATCGAGTCTCCAAAAGCTTCGACGTCTTTTATCCCGATGCTGTCTAGCAATTGTAGTCCCCTCAATAACGCTTCATACTCTGCTTGATTATTTGAACATCGGCTAGTTAGCCGATACATGAACTCGTACTCCTGTCTTCTGGGTGAAATTAATATTACACCGATGCCCTCACCTTCCTGGCAAACGGATCCATCGAAATACAACTGCCAAGGAGCTACATCGGTCGTTCCTGCTAATGTTTCACTTCCTGCGATGAAATCGGCTACAGCTTGCCCTTTCACAGATTTAGCCGATTCATAGGTCAAATCGAACTCAGTTAAGGTGTATGCCCACTTACCAAGCCGACCTCGCAAAATTGGTGCAGATAGTATGTACTTGATTATATCGGTTTTGCAGACTATGATGCATCTCGATGCCAGCATATAATGCCTCAATTTAGTGCAAGCAAAATACAAAGATAGGCACAATTTTTCTACTAGGGGATACCTGGTTTCTGCATCTAAAAGGCGTCGGCTTAGATAAAATATTGCTTGTTCTTTCCTATCGGCTTCCTGTGTTAAAACTGCTCCTACTGTATCGCCTTCAGCCGATATATATAGTCTAAAAGGTATACCATATTTTGGTGTGGTCAATACTGGTGGACTCATCAGATAACCCTTTATGTCGTCGAAGGCCTTTTGTTGATCGGCTCCCCATTTGAATTCTTGGTCGTCTTTAATTTTCAGCAGAGGTGTGAAGGCCCGAATACGTCCTGACAAGTTCGAAATGAAACGTCGCAAGTAGTTGATTTTCCCTATCAATACTTCCAACTCCTTTTTGCTTGTCGGCGGTCTAGTATCGGCTATAGCTTTTACTTTGGCTTGGTTTACTTCAATCCCTCCTTCATGTACTGTAAACCCAAGAAATTGTCCAGCCGATACTCCGAAAGCACACTTGAGAGGGTTCATTTTTAACCCATGTAACCTTGTGCTCTCGAACATCTTCTCCAGATCGGCTAAATGTTGCCAGTCTTCTTTAGACTTTACCACCACGTCGTCAATGTATATTTCCACAGTATTGCCGATTAAATCATGGAAAATATGGTTCATAGCACGCTGATAAGTGGCGCCGGCATTTTTTAAACCGAAGGTCATAACTTTCCACTCATATAGCCCCAAAGCTCCCGGGCATCTGAAAGCTGTTTTGGGTATATCGGCTTCGGCCATGAATATCTGATTGTATCCGCACTACAACACATATGGCCTTAGGTGACAATTAGATTTCGTCGTAAAGAGGCGTTTTTTTGTCACCGTATGCAATCCGTGACACTCCTGTGACGAAAAACCGTCTGTCACAGAAGGTGCGTCTCTAAAGGCCTTAGGTGACAAAACAAGGAAAAACGTCATAAAATTAGTGACGAGCGTTACATCGTCACATAGAATTATGATGCTGTGAATTGTCACATTTTGAAACAAAAAACGTCACAAGTGAATGACTGTGAAATACCCCACACAATCAATTAACAGTTAACGATGAATTAGGAGGAAAATTAAACAAAAACAGTTAATAAACTTTATTAACGTATATGAAATATTATATTATAAATTGAAAATCAATTACAACTATGGAATTAGGAAACAATAAAAGTCTCAGTTACAAAATTCAATCCACTGATTACAATCTAATTGTACAGAATTACAAAGTATAAAATTCTAATCTAATGATCTTGATCTTCATCTGCATAACTTTGCATTGTAAGAAAACAACCATGCATTAGATTAGAATAGAAATAAGTAATTAAATTGAAATATAAAATCTGAGATAGAACTACCGTCAGTCTTTAATTAATTATCGTTAATTGAGGTACCCTAGATTATCCAGGGGTTAATCTGGCCCCTCTAGCGACTATTAGTTGCATCATTCGGCATTATACAAACCTAGGTAGACCGTAGATGCGTGTATCAATTAGCAAACCAGAGAAATCAAATGTGCCTCAAGAAAACAGTAGGAGACCACACAGTAGAAGAAAGAGATAGAGTTCAGTTACTGTGCAAAAGGAGACAGCACAACCCTCCCAATTCAACCGAGTACTGCATCAAAGAGGACAGCACAACCATTTCCAGAACCAGCCGCAGATAGTAGAGATATTGGCCTCAGTATTTTAGATTGAAGCATGCAAGGGTTGCATCATATTTCCCTAGCCAAACATGCTCCCCCGGCGCACTAACAGTGGGAAAAATACATGATACCGTCCAACTTGCAGTCGATCAGTTCAATGAATCATGCATCATAGACCAAGAGGAAATAGCCTAAACCTCAGGACATGGCATCAACCCATCATTTGCCATGAAAGCAAATTAGTAAGGAACCATTGTCATCATGCCATACATAAGCAATTAAGAAATGGTTCTAAGTGTTGTTTAGCATTCAATCATTCAGCATATATTAAGCATATCTGTTTATCATTCATGTCAATATGAGCAAACCCTAAGAAATCGTCCAATGCACATCACAGATCAAAGACAACTTGATGTCAGTGCTAGTATCCTAATCACAGGCATCATGAAACCTTAGTATCAAGCAATCATGGAATCATCCCCAATCACAATAAGGATTCGATCATTAGGGGGGACAATAAATCAAGGGATCGTCAAACCATAGATCAAACCGAGACCACATCATCCGACACAAGAGGCAAAGGGGAGATCGGCATCCAGAGAGAGAAGAAGGGGTAGAGATTAGGGTTACCAACCCTAAATAGAAAAGGGAAGAGGGGGATTGAGCTAGGGATTACCAAACCCTAAACCGAATCAGGACCAAATCCAATAGGCGCAAGGAGGCAAACCAGGACACAGCTGGTGATGGAGCAGAGCCGAGCCGAGGCGGCGTGATCGCCTAGAGCGGCACGGGCTAGCGCCAGCCGAAGGGGAGGAATTCGCGCGGTGCCCCCGCTGATGCAGGTGACGGGCCGGGTGAGGCCGAGCCAGGAAGGAGACCGAGCCGGAGCCATCCGGAGGAGTGAGACCGAGGAAGCGGGCGGAGGCGCCATGGAGCCAGGAGCAGAGAGAGCAGAGTGGAGTCGGGAGGAAGGAGAGGCACAGGAGAATGCGAAGGGGAGGAGACCCAACAGGCCAAAGGGATAAGAAGGAAAAGAATAGACAAAAAATAGGAAATAGAAGAAGAAATAAAATAGAAAGAAGAGAAAAGAAAAGAGAAAAACAAGAAAAATAATTAAATCTGGACATGTCACCCAAATCTATAAATTTTAATCTCGATAAAACCTTCGAAATCAATTCATATAATTGTACATTTCGCGTATAGCAGAATCAAAATAAAGGTTGAGCTAAGTAAGACCAATGGGAAACCTAAACCTTATCAATAGCTAGTTTAATGAATAAAAGTGGATAATCATAACTAGGTTAATATATTACTTAGACCGTATCAACTTAAATAGCAATACGTTAAAGTAGACTGTATCAATTTAAAGTATTGCAACCGTAATATTTTTGAAATTAAAACACGCTAAATGAAGAAGACGTCAAATTAATGTGTATTTATTTATATGCCGAATTTAAATAAACTAAACTTATTCATTAAATTAACTTGAGTCAAAAAGTAAAGGTAAGAACTGAACTTGATTGAGGTAGAACTTGAGAAACAACTTCAGTATAGAAGACTTTGGTTTTTGTCCATCTTGAACTGGTTCAGCCATGATTACTTCCATCTTGAACTGGTTCAGCCATGATTACTTATTCATTAAATTAGGCTAGTTTATGATGATTTCTGGTTTGTCTTAGTGACGGACACCACATTTTCGTCACAAAGTTGTATCCAATCCTACAAAACGTCATAAATAGAATGATTCAATGACAAATAGTTATATTGTCATGAGATATTCGTCATAGAAGGTCATATGTGTTGTAGTGCCGGCATTTCCATCCAAAAAACTTATGATTTTATTTCCGGATGCAGCATCGATAAGCATATCGGCTATAGGCATCGGGTACTCATCTTTTGGTGTGGCCTTGTTTAAATCTCTAAAATCAACACACACCCTGAGTTTGCCATTTTTCTTTTTTACAAGGACGATATTAGAGACCCATTCAGCATATCGGCACGGTTGGATAAACTTCGCTTCTAGCAATCGTCCTACTTCTTCTTTTATAGCGTCATACAACGTAGGATTAAACTGCCTAGGATATTGTTTGAATGGCCGATACCCCGGCTTTATGGGTAGCCGATGTTCAACTAGCTGTCGGCTTAAACCTGGCATCTCATAATACTCCCATGCAAAGCAATCAATATATTTTTTGAGTATTTCGACCAACTTTGCTTTATAACTGGGTTCTAATTTAGCACTTACAAATGTTGGTCTTTTACTATCACTTTCCCCAATGTTGATCTCTTCGAGCGAATCGGCAGAAGTAAATCCTAACCCTTTCCTTTCTTCTTCAAAATCCTCAACAGCTTCGTTGTATTCTTTTTGCCGATAGCTCCTTGCCTTTTCTTGTAGTTTTGCTAGTGTCTTGGACTCCATCTTCTTACTACTTCGTCTGTCCGATCAAACGTATTGGGTTTGACGCTGATCGGCTTGAATCCTGACTTCTCGACACAGATAAAATCGCAATCGTCCAAGACTTTTCCTGATATACATTCGGCTTCTTCGTGTGGCCAATTGGTATCAGGGCTGGCCATGGCGATATGAGCCGCTGTGTCGACTGGCACAACTTCTACTGTATCTTCGTTCCATTGCACCAATTTCTGATGCATAGTTGATGGTATGCAGCAATTAGCATGGATCCAGTCCCGCCCAAGGAGCACACTATAATTGCCTTTGGCTTCTATCACGAAAAATGCAGTCGGCAAAGTTTTATTGCCGACTGTTAGTTCCGAGATCATCACACCTTTAGCTTCAGTGGGGTCTCCCGTGAAGTCATTTAGTACCATGTTGGTTTTGATCAAATCTTCATCGGCTTTACCCAATTTTCTGAAAGTGCTTAACGGCATCAGATTAACAGTCGCCCCACCGTCGACCAACATACGAGATATCGGTCGGCCATTAATGTACCCTTTGAGGTATAAAGGTTTCAGGTGTCGATGCGTATTTTGTGGTTTTTCAAACACAGCGTCTGGTGCACCGAGACATAATTGGGCGAACACTTCTTCAGCCGGTTCTTCGGTTTTGAACTCGGCAGGTAGAGTGAATACCATGTTTATATCCATTGGTGGTGTATCATCTCGGATCATCGGAGAACCGGATTCGACCGATTGATCTGAGTCACTATCGATCTGTTCCTTCTTTCTCCACTCTTTTTTCAAAACCGGTATTGGCCTTAACTTATTGAACATCCGATCCCTCTCGCTTTCTTTTTCGGCTTCCCTTTCTTCTTGTGTCTTTAATCGCTGAAGCCGCCTGCGTTGTGACTTCTTTGAGACTGAGGGGCACCACCTAGGTTTAGGTTCTATTGGCTTCCTTACCTTTCCAGCTAAATTGCTCATTTCGCTGTCAGATTCCATTCTACTTGTGTTATGAGAAGCCGATAATTCCTGATTTCGGGAGGACTCGCCTTGCTCTGATGTTGACAACCTTTCATAGATCGGCCTCCTGCTTCTCACTTCTAGTCGATCGTGTATCGGTCTAGACAACCTGTCTTTTACAGATTGGTTTGGCCGATATGCAGACGAGTGTTGCATATGACAAGATACAACTGTTGGTAAGGTCATCCCCCTTTCCCAGCAAAACTGCCAAAAGGGACATTGCCGATGTTTCTCTTCTTCAGTAGTTGGTCGATGTGGCATATTTGGTCACCAATAATAGTTGTCCGTCTCCTGATTCGATTGATGAAAACTCTGGTGTTGTCGAGTGTTACATCTTCGACTTATCCTCTCATACTTCCCCAGGAGTTGTGAGAAAGTCGGCTTTGGTTTGAAATCGACTTTTCTTGGAGCCCTCTCAGCCCGATACCATTTTCCGATTTCCAAGTCTCCTCTTGGTTTTACCGTCCTGGAGTTCTGTCCGTTTTTATCGGCTTCTATTTATATAGAGCCGATAGTGATCTGCACTGTTTCATCTTTTGATCGTGCTTTAATTCCCTCAGTCGGCTTAGCATCTTTTACAGGTCCTTTTCCCTTTTGCGAGCATTGCACCATGTTGACTTGGAAAGGATTCATATCTATCTGCATAGCCGATTCTTCTGCAAATTTTAACCTGCCTTCTATGATGGCCGATTGAATCTGTTGTCGAAAAATATTACAGTCGTTACTGTTATGCGAAAATGAATGATGCCATTTACAGTACCTTCGTTTCTTAATTTCTTCGGCCGACGGGATGATGTGTCCTTCTGGTAACGTTATGAGTTTTTCTTGTAGTAATAAATCAAATATCCTATCACATTTTGACACATCGTATGAATACTTGACTTCTGCCTTATTTTTCGTCGGCTTAAGTAGAGAGCATACGAGCGGTTTTTTGGAACCCTTAGTCCACTCGGCTATGTTTATTTCTGCTTCCTCGTCTTCGGAAGTATCGCTCGAATTATACTCTACCATGTTCACTTTGGCCTTTTCATTACCGTTTAATCTAAATTTTTCTTTAAATCCTTTATTCTCTGCATATCGGCTTTCATGTGCCGATACACGATGGAGTAAGTGGCCTAGATCGGGAAATTCCTGGCCAGATACTTTTTCCTTCAATGGGGGAATTAATCCTTGGAATGCTAAATCGGCCAATTGATCATCGGGTAATGCTACGTTGAAGCATCTATTTCGTATGCCTCTAAATCTTCTGATATAGTCAGAAACCGATTCGCCGTACTTCTGTCGGACTGAACTAAGATCAGAAATCGTAAGTTCCGTAGTCCCCGAAAAGAAGTATTCATGGAATCGGCTTTCCAAATCGTTCCATACATGAACTGAATTGGAGGTAGATTGGTAAACCAAGTGAATGCAGTACCAGATAACGATAAAGGAAATAACCTAATTTTTAATCCATCGGATTGTGCAGCTTCCCCACATTGAGCCATAAACCGTCTGATATGTTCAATAGTGGTAACAAAATCATCACCCGAAAATTTGGCGAAGTTTGGTATCCTGAAGTTGTGTGGGTATTGTATGCGATCTATATAATCGGGGTACGGCTTCCTATAGCCGATAACCCTTCCTTCCGGGTCAGTAGGGCCGAACTGTTCTCTCAAAACGTTAGCAATTTGTTCCGCCCAATTGACATTGTCGGCTTGTGGTGTAACCGGACATTGCCAATTTTCATTGTTCACGCCCTGCCCCCCGAGTGCAAGCTCGGGTCTTTGTCCAAATCGTGCCACAGGAGGTCTTGGTACTTGGTCATAATCGTGATTAGAAACCAATGTATCGGGTAGGGGTGCGAGAGGTTCAATATAAGGCACTACCCTATACGGCGCTTGCCTCATAGTTGCGGCTAGTGATTGTGGAACCTGATCTGTTTCAATCGGCTGATAAGCCGACAAACCGATACTACTGGAAGGTGCATTCGATGGATTTGGTGCGCTTATTTTAGCCCCATCTGTGTGCCCATGGTAGTGCGCGAATCCCCCTTTCTGTGTGCTAGGCTTTAAAACAGTAGGTTGAGTCGGCATCGTGACCGGTGTTTGAGCCGACACGTTTACTGTATTGGCGTTGTAACCGTTCAATCTCTAGTTGACATAATTTTTGAATGATTTTCTCATTGTGGCATAATTTTTCTTCCGATTTTGACATAAAAAATTTCTTAAAATTATACTATTATGAAAGTACGATTCGAGATGAATGTACACATATGATTTTCATGCATCTAATCTAAATATTTATAAAGATATTCATAGCTAAAGTTTCAAAATTTTGACTACACATATCTCAAATCGACAAGTTTTTGCGAGCTGGAGAGAGCATCATCTCTTGTCTTTCAATGTTAAGCGAGGTATCTAAGTTGTTTTCTATTACACTTTTTTTTTTAAAAATTCAATCTAATGTTAGTACTCCCTCCGGTCTTCAAAAAAGCTGACGTTTTGGACAGAGTGATGGCCAAACTTCAAAACTTTGACTATTGATATATTATTAAATATTTAAATTGGATACGTGAAAATTATATATGTACATTCATCTCGAATCGTACTTTCATAATTTTTCTTCCGATTTTCTCCTGATTTTCACTGTCCAATTGAATGTTTCTCGAAGCCGTTTTTTTTGAACGATTTTCTCATTGTGGCATAATTTTTTTGAATGTTTTTTTTTATGTTTCATAATTTTTTTTGAATATTTCAATTTAACGGTTGAGGCGGCGGAGCTTCAAGAAGGGGGAGGTAAAACATTATATATTATATTAATAATTCATTACATAAAACATTACATATTATATTAATAATTCATAACATAAAACATTACATATTATATTAATTAATTACAATATATATAATATATATGTGACACTACGGTATGGTGTGACATTATAAAATGTGAAATTAGAGAATAAAACCTTTCGGCTTGAGGTTTACTCGCGTTTTTGGGCCTTTTGAAGTGTTGTGACACCACGGAGCGTCGTAACCTTATAAAAGGTGCATGATGAGGTCAAAAACATATTGAAATATGATATGGGAGGTTAAAACCATAAGGTATGGAGGTTAATAGCGTTGTCGGGCCGTTTCCGGGGTTTTGGGCCTTCCCGGGGGAGTTTGGGCCTTAAAGAGGGGGTTGTGGGCTTTGGTGGGATGGAGTGGGAATCCATTTAGGATTAGGAAAGGAGCTTAGGGCTGGTTAGAGGGGGGTTTCCCTGCCCTTTTGGGCGTCCTCACCCTGCCCCTTGCGCCCCCAAGTGGCTTAGCCGCCTCCCACACCTCCCCACCTCCTCCTTGGGCGCCTCCACCTCCCCCAAGCCTCTCCCCTTGTGCCACCACCCTCTCCACCACCTCTCCACCTCCCTTGCTGCGCCTAGGTGAGTTCTTGGCCTCACCACCTCGAAGATCCATCCATTGGAGTGCTCCGCGAAGAGGAGATCCGGTGGATTTGGAAGCGAGGAAGGGGATCGCGCGAACCGGGAGGAGATCTATTGGGTTTTCGTGCATCGGGCAAAGGTATGTCCATGGAAATCCTTGGGGTTGATCTAGGTACTGTTCTAAGGGTGTTTATCAAGTTTTTGGATCAATTGGTGGTGCTGGAATTGAGTAATTTGGATTAGATCTAGATGTTGCCACGTTCTGTTTTTGGGACAGCATGAGCAGTCGACCTAGGGTTTGCGTTTTCGTCAATTTAGAATCCGAATCTGTCCGTACGGATGTTTAAGAAGTTGTAGATAATTTCATTATATTTCAGTGGGTATAAAGCACGTTAAATTCCGCCCAGCCGTTTGAAAGTTATGCATGTTTTACCGAGCGTGATAAAATCTGTGACGTAATTGGAACAGATCACGGTAATCTGTAGATTAAACAACTTTAGATTCCGAATCAGTCTTTCCATATACCTAGAGAAAGTTGGGAAATTTCCTAAGCTACGCGAGGATGTACTCGTTTAATTGATTCGGAGTCCCAGAACTCAAGTTATGCCTTTTGCAAGGCTGCTGTCCCGACGGGACAGAACCTCTGTTTTTTGGTTTTGCGAGTAGTTGGTAATGTCGGGGTAGATGAGGGTTTGCGTACTGTTTTGTGGACATGATTGTGAGCATGTGGTACCTATGTGCAGGTGGTGCGACCCCGGGAGTGCCCTCTACTTCCCGCCAATCCGTTGCCCGTGGTTGTGGCAAGTGTGTTATGATGGATAGCGATTTGTAGGTTGCTTGTTGAGAATAGATGGAATTGACTACATGATATATGATCACTTGCCATGCTTTTATGATTGCCAATGATATGATGAGCATGTTTAATATGTTATGATGCCATGTGTTAATATGTGAGTTAAATATGATGTTGGTATAAATGCATACATGGCATGTTACATGGCTCGGGCGGTGAGAAAGTCATAACTAGTCCGGGAAGGTCGGTAAGAAAGTTATGACTAATCCGGAAAGCCAATGAGTAAGTCCTACATCGTGATTCCATTCACCGCGGTGAACGGAAGCGAGGAGTAGGCACCCTCCATCTTCGGGATGGAAGGGGGGAGAGGGTGCACACCGACGGGTGTGTACTCAACCATACCGGTATGAGTTTCCAAGGAGACATGAGCATTGCATTACATTGCATACATAATGATGATGATATTGTTAAGTGTTCATGAATGAGATGATATATATGATGGGAGATGTTATTGCCATAATATTGTTTTTGTTGTCCATTGCAATATGCTTGCTGAGTTTCGAACTCACGCTTGTGTTTTCTTGTTATTTTAGGTACCATGAGAACGGCATGCGGGGAAGGGAAATAGTCACACGCCCACACGTAGCTTCACCATATTGATTCCACAAGTCATTCTATTAGTTTGATAATAAATTGCGTGTGATGATTATTGTTTTAAGGTTTAGCTTTGCTATATGAGAGTTTTATTGTTCGTTTGACCCTTGGAGACATTATGTGTTTGAAACTAGACGTATATTGTTGCTAAGTCGTTAATTATTGCTGTTTTTAGTTGTCTCTCATAATCCATATGTAACACCCCGGCATTTAATATGCCTGAATGCTACCAAACATAAGCTAAACAACATCTAAATACCACATTTAACATAAAATTCCAGCAAAGGTGCATAGGCTAAAAAAACCGAGATTTCGGCAAAGACCTCCTTTGTTTTAACATGGATTTAAGGAGCAACAACAGTATAGCATTATAAGGCAATATGAGAGACATCTAAAACAGCAATAAATGGAGTCTTAACGACAATATAAGACTAACATCAAGCACTTAAAGTCTCCAAGTGTCAAATGAACAATAAATCTCTCATAAACAAAGTTAAACCTTAAAGCAATAATCATCACACGCAATTTATTATCAAACTAATAGAATGACTTGTGGAATCAATATGGTGAAGCTACGTGTGGGCATGTGACTATTTCCCTTCCCCGCATGCCGTTCTCATGGTACCTAAAATAACAAGAAAACACAAGCGTGAGTTCGAAACTCAGCAAGCATATTGCAATGGACAACAAGAACAATATCATGGCAATAACATCTCCCATCATATATATCATCTCATTCATGAACACTTAACAATATCATCATCATTATGTATGCAATGTAATGCAATGCTCATGTCTCCTTGGAAACTCATACCTGTATGGTTGAGTACACACCCGTCGGTGTGCACCCTCTCCCCCCTTCCATCCCGAAGATGGAGGGTGCCTACTCCTCGCTTCCGTTCACCACGGTGAATGGAATCACGATGTAGGACTTACTCATTGGCTTTCCGGATTAGTCATAACTTTCTCACCGACCTTCCCGGACTAGTTATGACTTTCTCACCGCCCGAGCCATGTAACATGTCATGTATGCAAATATGCCATCATCATCATAAACTTGTATATTTAACACATGGCATCATAGCATACTCATCATATCATAGGAAAACATTAAAGCATGGCAATTTATCATATCATGAAATCCATCTTTCATCTAGTCTCAACAAGCAACATAACATTCGTTATTCATTACAACACACTTGCCTCAACCACGGGCAACGGATTGGCGGGAAGTAGAGGGCACTCCCGGGGTTGCACCACCTGCACATATGTACCACACGCTCACAATCATGTCCACAAAACAGTACGCAAACCCTCATCTACCCCGACATTGCCAACTACTCGCAAAACCTAAAAACAGAGGTTCTGTCCCGTCGGGACAGCAGCATTGCAAAAGGCATAACTTGAGTTCTGGGACTCCGAATCAATTAAACGAGTACATCCTCGCGTAGCTTAGGAAATTTCCCAACTTCCTCTAGGTATATGGAAAGACTGATTCGGACTCTAAAGTCGTCTAATCTACAGATTACCGTGATCTGTTCCAATTACGTCACAGATTTTAACACGCTCGGTAAAACAGCCATAACTTTCAAACGGCTGATCGGAATTTAACGTGCTTTATGTCCACAGAAAGATAATTAAATTATATACAACTTCTTTTAAGTCCGTACGGACAGATTCAGATTTTAAATTGACGAAAACTCGAACCCTAGCCCGACTGCTCAATCTGCCCGAAAACAGAAACGTGGCAACGTCTAGATCTAACCCAAAGAACTCCAACCCAGCACCACCAATTGATCTAAAAACTTCATAAACACCCTAAGAACAGTACCTAGATCAAACCCAAGGATCCTCATGTAGGATCGAAGTATACGAATATAGCAATCAGAGGGGGGGGTGAATGATTGTGCGGAAGCTAAAACCAAATTCTTGATCTATTAAAAGTTCACCCCAAAACAGAACCAAATAATTGCCTCGTTTTCGACAAAAACAGAATGATAGAGGTTCGGTAAAACGCGAATTCCTGGAGATCCAACCGTTAGATTGATCTGAAATTTGGACACGAGAAACTAGATTCCAATACGAATCGAACCCAAAAAGAATCAGCTCGATCGGACTTACAGATCAAAAGTTATGAGCTTCGCAAGCTTGCTGATCCAGAACTTGACGAGAATCAATCTAATCAAAACTTCAAGATTAAACAAGAACGACAAAAGATTGATCAACTAGACTTTGAGAAACACTAGATCAATACCCTAGACAGGTTTTTGATGGATCAAATCAAGATAAAACTTAAAGAACAAAAACCAATCTAGAACTAGAACAAGCATGCAAACAAGAACCAAAAAGAGAACGTTGAAGCAATGCGGGAACTAGAAGAATTGATCTTTATTTCTTTTGTCTAAAGTACTCTCATCAAAGGAGTACAAACCCTAAAACCAAGCTCAAGGCTTGATGCGCTTAGCTCTGCTTGGTGCCTTTCAACAGGAGACCCCCCACCTATTTAAAGCACCAACCCACAAAGAGTTCTGAATACGATTCCTATTTCCTAGAAGGAATCCGTATCCAACACAACTCTACTTGGCCCAACCTGGCCGAGTACAACTCTTGCACGCGTATGGTAACCCTTCCATACTCACGTGACTAACACTTTGCACGCGTATGGCCACCTGCCATACTCACGTGACTAACACTTTGCACGCGAATGACCTCCTGCCATTCTCACGTGACTAACCATTCTTCATGTGCACCATTCTCTTAGCCCGAACGTCCAGCATGACATCCTTGACCACCAAGACCTCAGTTCCTCCTGAACCTAGTCCCGAACCTCAGTTCCTCCATGAACCTAGTTCCAGTCCCGTCATCGACCACATTCGTCTTCGAGCAATACCTGCACATGAACAAACCACAAAACAATTCCGAGCACAAGTCCACGACTTGACTCAATGTCAATCCATGCAACTACTCACATGAGCATTGCATAAAGTCCACTTCAAAACAAGTATCATGAAATTATCACAAATTTCATAATCTCAAAATCAAATTCAAATTTCAATCTCAAAGTCGCTCAAAACCTAATTGAGCAAATCCCATTCTGACGGACAAACAAAACCAGTCCGGCGCAAATGCCAAGTGAAACCCTAGAAAATAGCTTCACAACGGACCAACAAAGTGCATCCAGTTGTACAAGGGAAACTCTCGGTTCCAAAAGAAAACATTCCGGCCAAAACATGTTTACGACGGACAACCAAAATCGGTCCGTCGTACATGCAAAAGTCTTAGTTCAAAAATGCTTTCAAATTCATGTTCACGACGGACAAAAAAACTTGTCCGGCGCAAACGTGCCACGCTCGGTTTCAAAAACAACATGGTCCGAACGAAACCCTAAAGCAAAAATGCATTCACGACTGACCAAAGAAGTTTGTCCGCCGTACATGCAAAACTTACTGGTTTCTTGGAAGATTGAGTTTGACTCATGAGCTCAAAAACACGTTCACGATAGACCCAAAAACTTTGTCCGTCGTACATGGGAGACTTACTGTTTCTTGAGATCTTGGTCCGGCGCAAAAGCGAAACTTACTGCTTCTTGTCAAATTGTCAAGCACATGCACCAGCACATTTGCAAATTCAATTCTAAGCCAATTTTTCAGCACATGATTTCACAATCTCCCCCTTGATGAAAACATTGGCAACACCACTTAGAATTGAACATTTGGCATTCACTATACAAAAGATTTTGAAATCCAAAGGATCAAAGACCAAAGTAAGAATGAAAATGTGTGTGAAAATGCAAAACAAAATCTCCCCCTGAGAATGAAAATGTGTGTGAATGTGCAATGTGTCCAAGAATTCCAAAATTCTCCAAACTTCTCCCAAAATTCTCAAATTTCCAAACACAACTCCCCCTTCTTCTTCTCCCCCTTTTTCCTTAAACTTTTCAATGATTCCCAGATTTCTCCCCCTTTGACAATGGATTCATCAAGAGTACAAAAGAGAGAACAGGTTCAAAATTTTTCCTGTAGCAAAGATTTCACAAGGAGAAACAAGGGAGTGCCAAGATAGGAAAAGATGAGCTCATTCGATCATATAACCTTATATATCACATAATATGCAAAATACATGATCTTGAAGTGATTTTAACAAGTTAGGGAATGACATGCATCTCAACCTCAATTTAGTCAACTATAGCCAAGTACTAAGCAAGATCTTAGCAGAAAAAGCAAGGCTTTAAAAATTGAAGCAACTAACAACTTAGGGCGAGCAAGTAGTTTCAACTCCAATCTAGTAGACCAATTTAATCTTTAAACAATAAATCGCATGTGGCATGCTTGAAGCATACTTCTTTTATTTTCTAGGAGTGGCATGCTTGAAGCATACATCTTATCTTTGAGGAAATGGCATGCTTGAAGCATACATCTTAACCATTTTAAGGAAAGCATGCAGAAGCATACAACTTGAAGCTTTTGCTTTTAACACCCCTTTTTTATTCCCTTTTCTTTTTCTTTTTCTTTGATTATAAACATGCAAAAATGATTAAATGGTCTTATGAAAGAGTAAAGTTGAAACCACACTTGCTTCATAGCCCAAATTTGTCAAGAGGATTCAATATCAAGCCTAGAAGAGTAAGATATCACAGAGTATTTAGCTATAGGCAATCGGATCGAGGAATTTAGCAATGTCATTCTTAGTTCAAGTGAGACAATTTAGATTATCATATATTAGCTCAATTATATAGTATATAAAGAAATATGATAAAGTGAGCTCATCAAGTGAAAGAACTTGGCAAAGAAACTCCCCTCAAAACAATCCCATTGGATGAACAATTCCAAGTTCTCCCGAATAAAAGCAAAGCGAGAAGAAGACAAAGGTTTTGTGAAAATGTCTCGCCAATTGATGTTCAGTATCCACATGATGAAGCACAATGTTGCCTTTTTCAACATGATCTCTAAGAAAGTGAAATCTGATGTCAATGTGTTTTGTTCTTGAATGTTGCACAGGGTTCTTAGCAATGCAAATTGCACTAGTGTTATCACACAAAAGAGGAACACTATCCAAATTAACCCCATAATCTTTAAGTGTAGCTACTATCCAAAGAATTTGAGAACAACAACTAGCGGCTGACCACATATTCAGATTCAGCGATTGATTGTGCAACAGAAGATTGCTTTCTAGATGACCATGCAATGAGAGAATTTCCCAAGAAGTGACATGAACGGAAGTGCTCTTCCTATCAATTCTACATCCTCCAAAATCAGCATCAGAAAAAGATCTCAAACTAATGCATGAGGAAGCGAAAGCCAAATGCCAAAATCTTGAGTTCCATGAAGATACACGAAAATCCTTTTGTGACTTGTCGATGTGAAGCACGTGGGAAGCTTGAAAACGAGCACACAAGCACACGACAAATTGTATATCCGGCCTTGATGCAGTGAGGTACAAAAGTGAACCTATCATGCTTCTATATTCCTTTTGATCAACCGGCTCACCATCTTCATCAGGTCAAGTGCGCAAGTGCTCTCCATAGGTGTCATGATCGGCTTGCTGTTTTCCATCCCAAAACGATGTAGCAAGTCTCTTGTATATTTGCTTTGATGCACAAAAGTACCATCCTTCGTTTGCTTGATTTGAAATCCCAAAAAGTATGTCAACTCACCCATCATACTCATCTCAAACTCCTTCCTCATTGTTTCGAAAACTTCAGACACTAAAACATGAGATGAACCACCAAAGATAATATCATCAACATAAATCTGAACGAATAATTGATCATTGCCTTGCTTGAGTAAAAGAGAGTTTTGTCAACCTTTCCCATTAAAAAGCCTTTTCAAGTAAAAGGTTTTTAGCCTATCATACCATGCTCTAGGGGCTTGTTTCAAACCATACAAAGCTTTTGATAGTTTGAACACATGATTTGGAAACTTTGGATTTTCAAAACCAGGTGGTTGCTTGACATAAACCTCCTCATTTATGTAGCCATTCAGAAAAGCACTTTTCACATCCATTTGATACAATTTGAAACCTTTGGATGCAGCAAAAGCTAAAAGAATTCTAATGGCTTCAATTCTAGCAACAGAGCAAAAGTTTCATCAAAATCTCAGCCTTCAAGGGGAGGGTAACCTTGAGCAACCAATCTCGCCTGGTTTCTAACAACACCCCCATCCTCACTTGGGTTATGTTTGAAAACCCATCTAGTTCCAATAACATTAAAATCGAGGTGGTGAGACAAGTTTCCAAACTTTATTTCGTTCAAAATTCTCTAATTCTTCATGCATGGCATTGATCCAAGATTAGTCGAGATAATGCATGAGATATATCTTTGGGTTCAAAGGAAGCAACTAAAGCGAGAATGAGCATGAGTGTCGAATGAATAAACCTGGATCGGAGTGACTCTCTCATTTAGATCTCCAATCATTTGTTCGAGATGGATGCATTTTCTGAATGTGCAAGGGAGCATTGGCTTTTGAGACTTCTCCTTCTCCTTCTCCTTCTTCATTTTCAGCATGTACAGATGATGTTGTAGCTTGAGGATGGTTAGCTGTAGGTGATGTAGTAGTAGGTGCCAAAGGTGCTCTGACTTGTTGTGCATTAGAAAGAGTCAAGACCTCATCTTCAACATCATCATTATCTTCAAAGATTTTCTCCCCCTGAACATATGCGTCTGTACCTGCATTACTTGGACTAGTGCCTGGACTAGCCTCATCAAAAGTAACTTCACAAGTTTCCACAATTTTGTTAGTCTCCAAAACAAGCACACGATAGCCACGAGTATGAGCAGGATATCCAAGGAAAAAGCCATCCATTGATCTAGCTTCAAATTTATCAAGATTTCCAGATTTCAAGACAAAGCATTTGCATCCAAAACCCTAAAGTGAGAAACAGTAGGCCTATGTCCAAACCGAAGCTCATATGGAGTCTTACCCAATTTTGATCTCAAAAACACACGGTTTGAAACATAACATGCAGTTGAAATCGCTTCAGCCCAAAAGTTTCTAGGAGTATGATGTTCATCTAACATGGTTCTAGCCATCTCAACCAATGTTCTGTTTTTCCTTTCAACTACACCATTCTGTTGAGGCACTCTAGGAGATGAAAATTGATGATCAATTCCTTTTCAAAGACAAAAGAGATCAAAGGAAGCATTTTTGAATTCAGTTCCATTATCACTTCTAATAGCTTTGAGAGCTCCTGGATGGTCAACAGAAAGCCTAAGAACAAGACTTCTAAAATGACTAAAAGCCTCATCCTTAGATGCCATAAAATACACCCAAGAGTATCTAGAAAAATCATCAACAATCACAAGCACATACCATTTGCCTCCAAAGGATTGAACTCGAGATGGTCCAACTGTATCAAAATGTAGAAGCTGTCTTGGAGCGTTTGTCATCACCATGGTAAGAGGTGGATGTGAACCTGCAATCATCTTACCATGTCTACAAGAAGAACATACTAGATTGCTGTGGCGGCAATGGCCACCAGGGGTTTCTCTTTCTCTCTTTCTCTTCGTCGGACTGTTTCTTGTTTTTCGGGGAACTTGCTTCTACTCTGTCTTCTTCCCCGCTTTATATGGCGGGCCTGGGATATGCCCGTATTGATTGGCCTTCTTTTTCTTTATTATTTCTTGCCAAGGGCTAACCTGAATTTTTTTATTGACTCACGTCTCTCATACGTTGGGTTTTTTGCCCTCTGTTCGTACACCTTTTATAGGGGTTAGACGGGAATTTCACTTGTGTTGGGGTCTCAGATTGCCTGGACACGTCACCGTGTACTTGGGAGGAGTTGTTGGAGGGTGTCAGACATTGGTGATTTGGCATTAGGTTCACGTCGGAGGAAGACACGGCTGGGAGTGATTCCCTCCGGTTTCCTCCTTCGCCACGGAAGGGTACTTCCCCTCGTTGCGGGGGGAAAAGGGGTGATCCTTATCCATCTCCTCCTTTTACCGGGGGTTGACCCCCTAGAGTATGGACTCATGGCTTTGTCGAAGGAAGAGGTTGGCGTTCATAAAACCGTTCATGTGGGTCACTAGACGCGTGGTGTTTCGCTTAGTTGGCCGAGGGGAGGGCTGAGCCTGGCCGGCCCACCACACTAGCCCCTCATGTCAGCGGGTAGAAGTCGTTCTGCTCGCTGGGATGCAACATTAAACGTCCGAGAGTTTTTTTTTTGTAGAGATAGGGTTTTCCGACGGTGGCGAAGTTCATCTTCTTTGGCTCCGCATTTCGTCCGTTTTCTTTTCTCGTTCGCGTTCTCCTCTAGTGCCTGTCTCCCTGATCTCCTACCCACCCAGATCTCCATGGGTCCTAGGCGCCCTCCTAAGATAAAACCAGTTCTGAGCGAAGAGGATGCCGCGGGATTATCCCCCATTTTGGGGCTGTCGGCGTTGAGCTCTGCCGACCTTGATGCATTAGCGGCTGACTTTGGGGTAATACGCCCTTCCATGCGCCTCCCGGGTGGTGAAGAAACCCCTCAGCCTCAGGCGAATGAAGCAGTGGTGTTCGCGGCATTTCTCGAGGCAGGACTTCGTTTCCCGTCGCCTCTACCGTCGTCAAGATTCGGTTTTCCATGCGGAGCTGTCACAGCTTACTCCTAACGCCATCGTGCGATTGGCAGTGTTGGAATGGGCGTTCCGCCCGGCTGGAATCCACCTGACAGGGCGCTTGTTTTCTCTCATAGAAGACGCGTTTTGGCAACCGAAGCAACAGAAAACAGGGAACGAAGGTCGTAAGTCATGTTTCCTTCTCACGAATTTCCAGACGAAGAGATCTCTTATAAAGGAAATCCCAGAGCGGCCGCCAAGGAAATGGGACTCGGGATGGATGTCGGTGGTATTATCAAATTCTCGTGGGCACGGACTCTCCTCTCCATACCCGATGGGTCGATCCAGCGCGATTCGATCCCCTAATTGGAGCGCGACCGCGGAAGAAATTAGACATCTTGACTATCTGAAGGCCCTTCGTGCCCAGAGTACAATGCGAGATTTGGTGGAAGAATACTGCCTATGTCGTATCGACCCTTTGGCCAGGAGTTCCCCCGTTACTCTGGAGCGGTCGCTGGGAGGTACGGTGTCCGTGATTCGACCTGAAGGGGTACAAGACCGGGGGCGTGGGGCGGCCGAGAGATTGGCTCGCAAGCTTCTGGGCCCTTGCCAGGCAACGGAGTATGAAGCCGCTATGGGCGCCGTGGGGGCCACCCGATGCTCTCGTTTTATCGATCGGGGCGCCGCGCGCCCCCTCATCCCCGAGGGTCAGTTGGCTCTCCCCGCCCTGCCAAACGAGCAAGGTTAGCTCGTGTTGCGCTGCCCCAAGCCGCTGCCACTTCGGGTGGGAGCGAGGATTTGGGGGATGATGACGACGAGGAGGCGGATTGGGATTCGGAGGAATCCAGCGACGAGGGTGATTCCTCCGGCTCTGTGGCGGCTACGCCTCTCCTGCCTCCGCCCCCTTCGGGTTCTGTGGGTGCGGGGGGTCTCTCCGAAACGATTCCCTTGGCTGTTGTGGGCGAACCCTCGCATGTGCCATCTGCCCCAGATACGAGCTTTCCTGGGGCAACATCAAGTCCGGCTGCTATGGGGGAGGTTCCCTCGGCCCTCCCACTTGACCCTTCTGTTAATGTGCCTGTTGACGGAGTCGATCCCGGTATTCATTTACGGGGATTCCTGAGTGGAGACTATCGGCGTATATGACGAGGATGATGGTGATTCTCCGGTGCGGAGTGCGCACAAGGGCAACTTGAAGATGGGACCGCCTCACGATGTGGGAGACTTCGGGTTTGCGGTTGAACATTTCCACTCTCGACACCCCCACTGGGGAGAAGGTCTTACTCTGATACTTTTCCCGCCACTCGTTAGGGTGCGATATTCTTTCAGTCTTGATGAGGTTAATGCAGGAGGTAATAATGCGGAGGAGGCGGAGGATTTAACACCGTTGAAACGAGTCCAAAGCGGGGCGCTTGCCGCCCTTTGCTCGCGGAGGAGGAGGGTCGAGAACCTCCGATTCCAAGTACTCAAGGCGTCCCCCCCCGGATGAGGGGATTTTACCTTCGAGCCAACCAGCCCCTGCGGGTGGTGTGGGCTCTTCCTTTGTCCGCTTTGATTTGTCGGATTTTTCAGCCTCAGATTTTGAAAGGGGGGCGGCTGTTTCTCCGTCTTTAAGAAAGATGCGCGCGGCCTTTTCTCCTTACAATAAATCTGTGGCTTTATTTGAGGAAGTCAATGACCTTTCTCTCTGCGAGATCTCGATGGACCATCATTTAAAGGTACCCTTCCTTTTGAGCTTATCCTACTGGTATCAATGTCTTTCAATACCCTGCTTCATATCTTCTCCATTTTTAGGGGGCTGTACTCGCTTCAGAAATATCGCGTCGATTTCGGACGTACTTGGGTCAGTTTAACAAGGGGGCCCAGGATTGCGAGGCCGCGAAGGAACGGGTAGCGGAACTAGAGGCGGAGAAGGCTAATCTTTCAAGGGCACTTCAGGACTCTGAGGACTCGTTGGCCAAGGTGCAGGCTGAAGCATCCCAAAGTCGGGATTTGGCTGCGAAAAATGCAGAACTCGAGGGGGTAATTTCTCTGATGAGGGACCGTCTCGCCGAGGAGGAGCGAGCCCGCATGGCGGCGGAGCGAAACGAAAAGAAGAAAGATGATCGAATAGAGGAATTGAAAAACCTATTGGTGGTTGCTGAAGAGGGCAAGAACATGTTGAAGAAGCAAGTGGAGGAATTCCCCTCTCAACTCGCAACGGCGCGGAGCGAGGTTCAAATGCACCTTCGTAACACTCAACGAGCGGAGGAGCGTCACGACATGGTTCAGAAGGAATTGGAATCCGTTGTCTCGGGGATTCACGGGCTCTGAGGCCTTCCTTCAGCCTCCTCGGTTCGGTATTGATGCGGCTCCGAGTCGTATTCCTTCCTCCAGCCTGGAAGCTGTCTCCTTCCTTGAGAAATCTACTAAGATTTTTGGGGATTCAGCACTGACCTTCGGCGATTACTGCGCGAGACTGGGCTCCGTCAAAACGGCTCAGCTATTGGAGGCAAAAGGATGTACTCATATACGCGAGCACTTCGGTTTTTCTTCTGCAGCTCCATCGTTACCGGGGTTCGGAGATATCCCTTCGTCGGTGAAGCCTTCCTCCGCCGCATCTAGGTTATCGTCAAGCTTTATGTCAGATTTCTGGAAGCAGCACGGGGAGCCCACTGCAAGGGAGTCGGTTCGTCGAGCTCGTGCTGTGATGCGTGACTCGGGGAAAGGCAAAGAGAAGCCGCCTCCTTCTTAGTTGGTGTATCTTCGTGTGAGGGGATTTTTGTAGACACTTGGGTTAAATCACCCATTTTATCAAATGACCATGTATGTTCGTTCGCTCTACGAGTCCCTTCGTCCTAAAAAAGCGTTTAGCTTCTCCCAACGGAGACCAAACGTCGATGTGAGTATTAGCGGGACTTAATGGTCCGGCGAACTTCTCGGGGGACGTGTTGACGCTTGGGCTTCTCGCGTTATTATTTAACTCTGGCCCTTTTCACCTTCCTCGCCCACCTTGTTAGTATCAGAGTAGACGATCGCTCTCTACCCCTGTCTTCCTTTGCTTTTTCAATGGCTGACCTCCTCGGGGAAATCATGGAAGAAGACCCCATTTTTGCCAACCTGGATGAGGGCCGCTTTGTGGCGAAGATCCCACCATCGCTGGGGAGGAGGGAGCCCCTATCATGGTTCCCGATCTTACGGTGACGCTCTCGCTCCTGGGGGTCTTCCAGCCGCCGACGATTTCGAGGCCTTCATTGAAGGTCTATGGGCGGATTTTGACATGATAATGGCCGCAGAGGAGGCCCTCGCCCGAGACCTCGCCAACCTCGACATATTGATCGGGATGGTGCCGCGGCTGCTAGAAGCCAAGGATGCCCTCGCGGAAGCCGTGGCGCGTGCTAATCGCATCTAAGTCCGCTTGCTTCAGTACAAAAGCTTTTGTTGGATTACTGTACTATGTATGCTTGGGACGATATTATGTAATTCCCAGTCGGGGATTTGTACTTATATCTGTTCTTTGTCTTCTCTGTTTGAATTCCTTCTGATCTTGCATTCTTAGCTTCCTATCGTGCCTTGAGTAGTAGTCGTGAAATGGTCTCGTATGGTCGCATAATGCGTAAGCACCCCCTCCTTCCTTGCCGAGGGAAAGACGGGATACCGGCTTGGGTGTATTTTCTCAATGACTTGGCAAGGGTAGTACGATATGTTCTCCGGTCCTTCGGAGCGAAGGTGAGGTTGGCACCTTAACCCGGACGGTTATTTCGTGAATAGATGAACGGGGACAGCGAACGAATTGTAGTGTCGGTGCGACTAACTATCCGCGAATTCTTACCCTGCGAGGCAACGGTCTCTGTAGCGAGGGATGGGTGGGAATTTTGCCCGACCAAGCATCCGCGAACTCCTACCCGGCGCGGGGCAACAGGTCTCCGGAGCGAGGGATGGGTGGGACTTATGCCCGACCAAGCATCCGCAAAATCCTACCCGGCGTGAGGCAACGGGTCTCCAGAGCGAGGGATGGGTGGGACTTTTGCCCGACCAAGCATCCGCGAAATCCTACCCGGCGCGAGGCAACGGGTCTCCGGAGCGAGGGATGGGTGGGACTTTGCCCGACCACGCATCCGCGAATCCTACCCGGCGCGAGGCAACGGGTCTCCGGAGCGAGGGATGGGTGGGACTTTTGCCCGACCAAGCATCCACAGACTCCTACCCTGGCGAGGCAACGGGTCTCCGGAGCGAGGGATGGGTGGGACTTATGCCCGACCAAGCATCCGCGTACTCCTACCCGGCGCGAGGCAACGGGTCTCCTGAGGCGAGGATGGGTGGGACTTATGCCCGACCAAGCATCCACAAATCCTACCCGGCGCGAGGCAACGGGTCTCCTGAGCGAGGATGGGTGGGACTTTTGCCCGACCAAGCATCCGCGAAATCCTACCCGGCGCGAGGCAACGGGTCTCCGGAGCGAGGGATGGGTGGGACTTTTGCCCGACCAAGCATCCGCGAAATCCTACCCGGCGCGAGGCAACGGGTCTCCGGAGCGAGGGATGGGTGGGACTTTTGCCCGACCAAGCATCCACAGACTCCTACCCTGGCGCGAGGCAACGGGTTTCGAGCGAGGATGGGTGGGACTTATGCCCGACCAAGCATCCGCGTACTCCTACCCGGCGCGAGGCAACGGGTCTCCGGAGCGAGGGATGGGTGGGACTTATGCCCGACCAAGCATCCGCGAAATCCTACCCGGCGCGAGGCAACGGGTCTCCGGAGCGAGGGATGGGTGGGACTTTTGCCCGACCAAGCATCCGCGTACTCCTAATAGGTTTCTTGATTTGAATCCTGGAGAACATGAAGATGGCTCGAACTCGCAATGTCTTTCCATTATTTTATTGATAAGGATCGGTGCATTTCTTTCCTTCGGATTCCACCACCTACGGAAAAAATTTTTTGAGTGCGTCGGTGTTCCAGGTCCGTGGTATCTCTTCTCCGCAGGGGGTAATGAGCTTGTGGGCACCCTTCGCTGTTGACTCTTGGATGATGTATGGTCCCTCCTGTGTCGCTTTCCAGCCATGAAGGCCGGAGCGCCCGCTTGAGCACCATGTCCCTGTGGTGTAGTTCACGCTTTCTTCACCTTCTTGTTGAAGCTTCGGGTGGACGCCTCCGCGTAGGCTTTCATGGTCTTTAAGGCTTGAAGCTTGTGTTCTTCCTTTAGATCACACGTGATGTCAATTGCCTCATGGGTCGGGGTTTTGATTACTCGTAAGGATTTTGCACAGATCTCCGCAGGTGAAACGGCTTCTTCCCCGAAAAGGAGACGGAAGGGGGAGAACCCGGTCGCTCTTGAGGCCGAAGTGCGGGTTGCCCATAAGACGTGATCCAGCTCGTCGGGCCAAAGCCCCTTCTTAGAGCCGTAAAGCCTTTTTTTTATGCCATCAAGAAGTAACCCGTTCGCCCGTTCCACCGCCCCGTTCAACTGAGGATGACCCACTGAGGCGAAGCAGATCTTTATCCCGAGATTGTCACAGTAATCGCGGAATTTCCAGGAGTCGAATTGAGTCCCATTGTCGGTTACGATCTGGTAAGGGACCCCGTATCGGCAGATAATCGTTTTCCATAGGAATTTGACGGCGGCCTCTGCGGTTATCTTCGCAACCGGCTCTGCCTCGATCCAGCGGGAGAAGTAATCGATGGCGACGATTAAAAACTGAAGGTTTGCTCGAGCTTTAGGAAGCGCCCCAACAATATCTATTCCCCACTTGGCGAAGGGTCAGACCGGGGGTACCGCATGCAGTTCATTGGGCGGGGCCCTCGTTTGCTTGGTCATCCATTGGCACGCATGACAGTGTCGGACCATGTGCTCCGCATCTTGCAACGCTAAAGGCCAGTAGAGCCCCATCCGGAATAGCTTTCTCACGAGATTCCTAGGGGCCTGGTGTGCTCCGCAATCTCCCTCGTGTGCTTCAAGTAAAGCTTGAACTCCTTCTTCTCGCGAAATGCAACAGAGCCATGGAGCGTAGAGGCCGCTACGAACAGGAGGCCGTTGATGATGGCGTACTTCTTTGCTCGTCTTTCGACGCGCCTGCGTGTCTCCTCATCTGCAAAACTCCCTCCAGGAGGTAGTTGTATATCTCATCCCTCCAGCCTTCACCGGCTGCCCGAACGATGAGGTTTATCTCGGGAAGGAATGGAGGTGCGAAGTATCTCGAAGAAGATTGTCGAAGGTAGGCTTCCTCCGGTGGTCGCGATCTTGGCTAGATCGTCGGCGCGTTCATTTTGAGACCTGGGAATTTCATTAACGGTGAACCCGTTGAAGCCCTTCTCCATTGTCAGGATCATCTCGACGTACTTCTGGAGCTGTTCATCCTTCACTTGATATTCTTTGGTGATGTGCCCCTGAATGAGTTTCGAGTCGGTGTATATTATCGCCTTTCTTGCTCCCATGATCTTTGCTTTTCTGATACCCAATAATAGCGCTTCATACTCGGCTATATTGTTGGTTGAAGGAAATTCCAGCCTTGTCGCGAACTCCACTTTTTCTCCTGGGTGTGTGTATCACCGCCGCTATTCCTCGCCCCACTCGCCCCAAGACCCGGCCGAGTGGATGGACCACATTGTTGGAGTTTGGTTGTTCTCCTGGCTGGGGAGGTCCATTCTACCATGAAATCGACGAGGGCTTGGCTTTTGATTGCCGTGCGAGGAATTATGGTTAATTCAAAGGGAGCTAGCTCGACCGCCCACTTGCTGATGCGCCCCGTGCTTTCCCTGCTGAAGAGCATAGACCCTAGGGGATATGTAGTTGGCACCTTGATGCGGTTGGCTTGAAAATAATGCCGAGCTGAGATGCCATTAACAGAGCGTATGCCAGTTTTTCCATTTCCGAGTATCGTAGCTTCGCTCCTTGGAGGGCTTCAGAGACAAAGTAGACCGGCTGTTGTTTGGCGCCTTGAGGCCGCACTAACACGGCGCTTACGGCCGAGGGGCTAGCTGCTAGATATAACAGAAGCTCCTCACCTTGCTTCGGGCTTTGTAGGACAGGGATTTCCATGAGGCTCTGCTTCAAGTTATCGGCGCGCGTTGGCATTCCCTGTCTGCATTTAAACTATCGTTTGTGCGCAAGGCTTTAAAGACCGGCAGATTTCGCCCGCTGATTTTGGCAAGAACCGATCGTGGCCGCTATCCGCCCGCCAACCGTTGTACTTCTTTCAGGTTTCTTGGTGGGGCCATGTCTTGGACAGCTCTTATCTTTCTCGATTCGCTTCTATGCCCGTTGGGAGACCAGGAAGCCTAGCAACTTTCCTCAAGGCCCACGCTAAAACGCATTTTGACTCCGGGGTTAAGCTTCACCTTTCCTTTTATCAAATTTACGAAAGTTTCGGAGATCCTCGATGTGATCTTCTTTCTTCTCACTTTTGACAATGATATCGCCAACGTAGGCTTCCACATTTCTTCCCAACCGATCGGCGAAGAACTTCGTGATGAGTCGGCGAAGGTAGCACCTGCGTTTTTGAGCCCGAAAGGCATCCGCACGAAGCAATAGGTACCGAAGGGAGTAACGAATGCTGTCTTGTCTTCGTCTCCTTCTTGCATATAGATTTGGTGATAACCAGAGTACGCGTCAAGGAAGCTCATCCTTTCTGACCCGGAGGTTGAATCAACCAGCTGGTCGATGCGCGTGGGGAAGTCATCTTTCGGGCATGCTTTGTTTAAGTCGGTGAAGTCGATGCACATCCTCCATGCCCGCTAGCCTTCTTGACTAAGACGATGTTGGCCACCAATCCGGTATCGAAGTTTCGCGGATGATTCCCACTGGAGCAGCTTTAGCCACTTCCACCTTCGCAGCTTCTTGTCTTTCTGCTGCAAGTTTTCTCAATTTTTGCTTCCTAGGCTTCACGTTTGGATTAATAGCGAGAGCATGTTCAATAGTTTCTCTCGGGACGCCAGGAAGGTCTTCAGGCCCCCAAGCGAACACGGTTTCATATTCCTGGAGGAGCAGCAGCAAGTGTTTTTCCTCCTCTGGAGACAACATGGCGCCGATGCTTACTGTCTTGCTGCTTCCTGGCCTGAGCGGTATCCGTTGGGTTTCTCCCTGGGGTTGTGGTTTAGGGAGCCACCGGCTGCGACTCGCAGGTACGACGGGATCTAGCTCAGTAGTGCGGACGTGTTTGACTTGAGGTGGGTTCTCCATATCTATCTTCCTTGCCAAGGCTTGGTCTCCTCGCACCGTGATGACACCATCTGCGGTAGGGATTTTCATGCATAGGAAACCGTGATGAATTATGGCCCCCATGGTTGTCAACGAGCCCCTGCCTAGGATCGCATTGTATTGGAATGGCATGTCTACCACATCGAATGTGACGCGACTTGTGACACTGGTTTGTGGCGTCGCGAATGTGACTTCAAGATCCAATTGCCCCAGGGTGCTGACCGTGCTTCCTCCAAAACCCATCAGCGGCACCTCCGATTTTTTCAACCGATCTTGTGGAATCATCATTTGTTGGAAAGCCTTCATGGATAGTATGTCCGCGGCGCTCCCTCCATCTACCAATATTCGGCGCATTGCAATCGGCGATAATGGCGATTACTACCAAGGAATCTTGGTGCGGGAAGTGTACCCCGTGGCGTCCTCTGTGTGAATGTGATTGGCTCGCATTTTACCGGGAGGAAGGGTGGTGGGGGTAATTGCAATGTGGTTAATTTGCCGGCGACGCCTTTCCTCTATCTTTTGACGAGAGATGTGATGAGGAGCCCCCGCAATGACGTTGATAATGCGACGAAGATGATTCATTCCTACTCGAGGGGGTGTTGTCGCCCAACAGGAGGTGCTTCCGGCGCGCAGATGCGTCTTGACTTCTCTTTGTTTCGCCTCGAACCGCTGATATCCGTTGATCACTTTGCATTGGATGGTGTCGTGAGTGATATTTTCCCCGTGATATTCACAGAAGTACTGCCGGGGCTCTGTCCCTTCCTTCTTGTTAACTCGGCTTCCTCGTCTTGCTTTCCTCGCCCGGGTGGTCCTCGTCTTTGCCGCTCGCGCCTGTCGCCCGTGGCTTGCCGATCTCTTGGCTTTTCAATGTGGTGGATTCTCCTCCTCTCGTCTCTTCTTCCTGGCTCTGGGTATCATTCCCTCATTTTTGGGTTGGGCGGGAGGTCCTTCCTCGCCTCTCTCTTGCGCGGAGCGAATTCTTGCTTCTCTGTTGGGGCCCGTCTTCCCTTCGGAAGTTGTCTTCCTCACTTGTAGCGTACTCCCTCATCTTCGCAAAGAGTTCTTCCACCGTGCGCACCTCTTTACGAGCGAGCCTTTCCGCCTAACGGTCCCCTACGCAGCCGCAACGCGTGCGCATTGATGATAGTAGTGTTGCTTACTCCTCGCACTGGCACTTAATCCGGAGAAACGCTGAAGTAACTTTTAAGGGTTTCCCCTTCGGCGTTGTCATTTGCAAATAGGTCACTTTCCTCTTTCATTCCGTCGGTTACCCTGAAAGTTGCCTTCAAGCTTGGAGCGGAGTTGCGCCAACAGTGATCGGCCGGGGCTCCAGCGAAGAGTACCAGACAGGGCTATGCCTTCAAGGGCTAGAAGGAGCCCTTCACCTTGATGTCATCATCTCCTCCCGCCGCTTCAATCGCCAGTATCATAAACGCGAGGAACTCCCTTGGGTCCGTCCGACCAGTCATATGGCTTAACAAAGGGGAAATTTGAAGCTTCCTGAGGGCCATTTTTTGGTGCGTAGGCGGGTCTTGAGGGGTTTGGATCGTGATCTTCCCTGTGCGCCATCGCAACCGCTGGAGATAGCACCTCGCGGCTCGGGCTTTCATCTTGTGATTCGTATTGACCCCCGTCAGATTGTCCTTGCAGACGCCTCAACTCTGCCATGAGTTGCTCGTTGGCTTCCATCAGCGCCCGCACGTTGGGGTCAATCTCCTCCTGAGCTCCGGTTCCTCCTCCGTGGGTTTCTTCATTTCCGTGGGTCTCTCGGCGATGAGTCGGATGTGTCGACGCTTCCGCCACATCTCCTCCTGGTGTCGAAACCGTTCGTCCTGTCGTCGGAGGCCGCCGTTTGGGGGCTCGCTTGCGCACGGCCACCGGAGTCTGTGGATGTAAAGTTCCCGCCATGTTTCGGGCTTCTGTTGCGGCTGGCATCCGCGTCTCGTCATGCAGAAGTCGAGGGGGATCTCAGATTGGCTTCGTGACGCCGCCTTGGTTCTTGTTCTGCCGTCGTTGCCGCCCCCTTGAATCGCCTCCTTTCCTTTCTTTGGTGGCATGGTTGCAGGAAACTTACCCTTGAGCTTGATCGGCAGGTGGTGGTTTCACCTTGCGGTTGGGTTCCCCACGGACGGCGCCAGTGTGGCGACAATGGCCATCAGGGGTTTCTCTTTCTCTCTTTCTCTTCTGAATTTGTTTCTTGTTTTTAGAACTTGCTTCTACTCTGTCTTCTTCCCGCTTTATATGGCGGGCACAGGATATGCCCGTATTGATTGGCCTTCTTTTTCTTTATTATTTCTTGCCAAGGGCTAACCTGAATTTTTTATTGACTCACGCCTCTCATACGTTGGGTTTTTTGCCCTCTGTTCGTACACCTTTTATAGGGGTTCGACGGGAATTTCACTTGTGTTGGGGTCTCAGATTGCCTGGACACGTCACCGTGTACTTGGGAGGAGTTGTTGGAGGGTGTCAGACATTGGTGATTTGGCATTAGGTTCACGTCGGAGGAAGACACGGCTGGGAGTGATTCCCTTCGGTTTCCTCCTTCGCCACGGAAGGGTACTTCCCCTCGTTGCGGGGGGAAAAGGGGTGATCCTTATCCATCTCCTCCTTTTACCGGGGGTTGACCCCCTAGAGTATGGACTCATGGCTTTGTCGAAGGAAGAGGTTGGCGTTCATAAAACCGTTCATGTGGGTCACTAGACGCGTGGTGTTTCGCTTAGTTGGCCGAGGGGAGGGCTGAGCCTGGCCGGCCCACCACAATTGCTATCACCCTTAAGCTTAGGCAGGCCACGTATAAGATCTAAACCACTTACACGAGTAAGATGATCAAAACCAACATGACCAAGTCTACGATGCCAAAAGAATAAATCTTTAGAAACATTGGCAATTAGACACCTATGCTTAGAAGAAGACGATGCATCAAAATCAGCTTTAAAGACTCTTCCAAAACGAGAAATTTTGAACACAAGATCACCTGAAGCATCTAGCACTTTGCATTCATTTTTCTTAAAGCTTATCTCAAGATCTTCATCAAGCATTTGTGAGACAGAAAGCAAGTTATATTTCAAATTTTCAACAAGAGCCACATCTTTGAACATAAACTTGTCACTTACCTTTATTGTACCTTTTGCCACAACAGAAGAGGAAGAAGCATCTCCAAAAGTAACACTTTCAAAGACGAGATGCACGAGTGAGGGAGGAGAACCAATTCTTATTACCGGACATGTGGCGTGAGCATCCGAATCCACTAGCCATATGTTCTCCTTCCTCGCGAGAAGCCTACATAGCAACAAAACATGTCGAGGTCTCTGATCTTGGGGTTAGGAATGAGATTTTTGGGAATCCAAAGATCGAGACACACGACGCACAACAAGAGGGCACAACACGATAATTTTTATGCACAAAATCAGATTTTCCTTTTCCCATGTTTGTAGGAGCAGAAGGTGTTTTCATCACTCTAGGCGCATAAAAATGTGCTTTGCTGAAATTTGACCTAGCCTCGCTTCTTTCCTTCTTTGTCTTTGTTTAGCTAGTCTAAAGCAAAAATCTACTAAGTGTCCATCTCTACCACAATGAGTGCAAGTGTACTTGACATGATGTTTAGCTTTAACAAGAAAAGCACATTTTGCATTCATCATAGTAGAGGATAAAAACCAGCAGATTGAAAAGCAATTTTCTTAGGCTCATTAGATAACTCAATTTTGCAAGGAGCCTGAACAACGGCGAGGTTTAGTTTCATATGTGGCATAAGGATCAAAACCTAAACCTCTCTTGTTTGTGCTAACCTTAGATTGATCCAAAATCATGTTCAACTTCTTCTTGCCATTAGTGAAACGTTCCAAAGAATTTTGCAAGTAATCAACTTTCTTAGCAAGAGTTAAACAATTATTGCAGGAACATCTACTTTTCCTTTTTGCTTGCGACAAGTTGAGCATGAGAGAATTTCATGTGAAAGCAAATTATCAGTTAATTGAGAAACCCTAGCATTTGCATCTTTCAATTTTAATTCAAGAGTTGAGCATTTAGAACAAGAAGTTGAACTATGCAAATCATCGATTGGAACAGCTAGCATGTACAACATGTTTCTCATTTTTCTCATTTAGATGCAACAAAAGAGCATGTTCTTTCCTAAGCAAGGTGAGCTCATTGTAAATTAAGTCACATGATTTGCAAGTATCATCACTAGGAATCAAAGTCTTAAGTCTAGCAATTTCAGCATTCAATGATTCAATAATGAAATCATGTTTCTTAATTTTCTTATCACGCTTTGTCAAGCAATTTTCCAAGACGAGCAACACAATAGCTAATTCATCATAAGAGGGATCTACCTCATTGAAGTCGCTGTCGTGGTCGCCCCTCGGTGAAGCTATCCTTGCTGCTTGCCATGAGACATAATCCTATCAAATCATGCTTGCTTGGAGTTGCATCATCTTCGCTGCTCTCCGAGTCCACATCGCTCAAATTGACTTGTTCAAGAGCCGGAAAGAACTCGTGAACCACCTTGCGGTTGATGAAGCTCTTCTTCTTCCTATCATTTGACGAGAACCTTTTCTTCTCATTCCTTACATCGTTGTCCTTCTCCTCCTTTGATGTTTTTCCTGCAAGCTTAGGACAATTTGTGCGAATATGGTTGAGGTCACCACACTCATAGCATCTTGGAGGACCACCTCTCTTTCTCATTCTCACATTCTGCAAAGCTTTGTTAAAGCGAGAAGAGAGTAGTGCCAGATCTTCTTCAGGAAACTCTTCAAGTTGCTCATCTGTTAAAGAAGACATGGAAGACAAGGCAAAGCTAGAAAAAGAATTTGCATTTGACATGTTAGGGTTAGAGATCAAAGCAATTGATTTAATGTTACCCTTCCTGGCAAGAACATCCAACTCATGAGTTTTCAACTTAGAGTAAAGAACATCTAATGTGAGTGTGCTCATGGTAGTAGATTCTTGTATAGATGTTACTTTCATCTCCCACACTGACATGTCCAAAGCACTAAGCAATTGTCGAGCATTTTCAGCATCAGTGTAGCTAACTCCAACAAAGACGTAGATTGCTAAGAATTTTATTGAAACGTGCAAAGAAGTCATCTACAGATTCACTAGGTTTCATCTCAAAACGCATGTATTCTTTTTTGTAAATATCTTGGCGAACCTCTTTGACAGTGTTAGAACCCTCATGGTAATCACAAAGAGATTTCCATACCTCATATGCAGATCGAAGATGAACCACACGATCAAAGTCGCTGCGTCCCAAGCCTTGGATGATCAAGTTGCGCGCCTTGCTATTTGCTTCAACATGTGTGCGATTGGTGTCATTGACGTTGTCGTTTGCAGGGACTTCATATGGCTTGTAGACCTTCTCCCAAATTGTGAAGCCCTGTGCTTGGATGAACGCCTCCATCTTGGCCTTCCAAAACTGAAAATCAACACCATCGAACACACATGGTTTTGTCGAATAACGATCCATTGATCTAATCACCGGTTAAGATAGATTAGAGAAACCTTGCTCTGATACCACTTGTAGGATCGAAGTATACGAATATAGCAATCAGAGGGGGGGTGAATGATTGTGCGGAAGCTAAAACCAAATTCTTGATCTATTAAAAGTTCACCCCAAAACAGAACCAAATAATTGCCTCGTTTTCGACAAAAACAGAATGAAAGAGGTTCGGTAAAACGCGAATTCCTGGAGATCCAACCGTTAGATTGATCTGAAATTTGGACACGAGAAACTAGATTCCAATACGAATCGAACCCAAAAAGAATCAGCTCGATCGGACTTACAGATCAAAAGTTATGAGCTTCGCAAGCTTGCTGATCCAGAACTTGACGAGAATCAATCTAATCAAAACTTCAAGATTAAACAAGAACGACAAAAGATTGATCAACTAGACTTTGAGAAACACTAGATCAATACCCTAGAGAGGTTTTTGATGGATCAAATCAAGATAAAACTTAAAGAACAAAAACCAATCTAGAACTAGAACAAGCATGCAAACAAGAACCAAAAAGAGAACGTTGAAGCAATGCAGGAACTAGAAGAATTGATCTTTATTTCTTTTGTCTAAAGTACTCTCATCAAAGGAGTACAAACCCTAAAACCAAGCTCAAGGCTTGATGCGCTTAGCTCTGCTTGGTGCCTTTCAACAGGAGACCCCCCACCTATTTAAAGCACCAACCCACAAAGAGTTCTGAATACGATTCCTATTCCTAGAAGGAATCTGTGATCCAACACAACTCTACTTGGCCCAACCTGGCCGAGTACAACTCTTGCACGCGTATGGTAACCCTTCCATACTCACGTGACTAACACTTTGCACGCGTATGGCCACCTGCCATACTCACGTGACTAACACTTTGCACGCGAATGACCTCCTGCCATTCTCACGTGACTAACCATTCTTCATGTGCACCATTCTCTTAGCCCGAACGTCCCGCATGACATCCTTGACCACCAAGACCTCAGTTCCTCCTGAACCTAGTCCCGAACCTCAGTTCCTCCATGAACCTAGTTCCAGTCCCGTCATCGACCACATTCGTCTTCGAGCAATACCTGCACATGAACAAACCACAAAACAATTCCGAGCACAAGTCCACGACTTGACTCAATGTCAATCCATGCAACTACTCACATGAGCATTGCATAAAGTCCACTTCAAAACAAGTATCATGAAATTATCACAAATTTCATAATCTCAAAATCAAATTCAAATTTCAATCTCAAAGTCGCTCAAAACCCTAATTGAGCAAATCCCATTTACGACGGACAAACAAAACCAGTCCGGCGCAAATGCCAAGTGAAACCCTAGAAAACAGTTCACAACGGACCAACAAAGTCTGTCCGTTGTACAAGGGAAACTCTCGGTTCCAAAAGAAAACATTCCGGCCAAAACATGTTTACGACGGACAACCAAAATCGGTCCGTCGTACATGCAAAAGTCTTAGTTCAAAAATGCTTTCAAATTCATGTTCACGACGGACAAAAAAACTTGTCCGGCGCAAACGTGCCACGCTCGGTTTCAAAAACAACATGGTCCGAACGAAACCCTAAAGCAAAAATGCATTCACGACTGACCAAAGAAGTTTGTCCGCCGTACATGCAAAACTTACTGGTTTCTTGGAAGATTGAGTTTGACTCATGAGCTCAAAAACACGTTCACGATGCACTCCAAAACTTTGTCCGTCGTACATGGGAGACTTCTTGCTTCTTGAGATCTTGGTCCGCGCAAAAAGCTTAAACTTATCGCTTCTTGTCAAATTGTCAAGCACATGCACCAAAGACATTTGCAAATTCAATTCTAAGCCAATTTTTCAGCACATGATTTCACAATCTCCCCCTTGATGAAAACATTGGCAACACCACTTAGAATTGAACATTTGGCATTCACTATACAAAAGATTTTGAAATCCAAAGGATCAAAGACCAAAGTAAGAATGAAAATGTGTGTGAAAATGCAAAACAAAATCTCCCCCTGAGAATGAAAATGTGTGTGAATGTGCAATGTGTCCAAGAATTCCAAAATTCTCCAAACTTCTCCCAAAATTCTCAAATTTCCAAACACAACTCCCCCTTCTTCTTCTCCCCCTTTTTCCTTAAACTTTTCAATGATTCCCAGATTTCTCCCCCTTTGACAATGGATTCATCAAGAGTACAAAAGAGAGAACAGGTTCAAAATTTTTCCTGTAGCAAAGATTTCACAAGGAGAAACAAGGGAGTGCCAAGATAGGAAAAGATGAGCTCATTCGATCATATAACCTTATATATCACATAATATGCAAAATACATGATCTTGAAGTGATTTTACCAAGTTAGGGAATGACATGCATCTCAACCTCAATTTAGTCAACTATAGCCAAGTACTAAGCAAGATCTTAGCAGAAAAAGCAAGGCTTTAAAAAAATTGAAGCAACTAACAACTTAGGGCGAGCAAGTAGTTTCAACTCCAATCTAGTAGACCAGTTTAATCTTTAAACAATAAATCGCATGTGGCATGCTTGAAGCATACTTCTTTTATTTTCTAGGAGTGGCATGCTTGAAGCATACATCTTATCTTTGAGGGAATGGCATGCTTGAAGCATACATCTTATTTTTTAAGGAAAGCATGCTCAAGCATACAACTTGAAGCTTTTGCTTTTAACACCCCTTTTTTTTATTCCCTTTTCTTTTTTCTTTTTCTTTGATTATAAACATGCAAAAATGATTAAATGGTCTTATGAAAGAGTAAAGTTGAAACCACACTTGCTTCATAGCCCAAATTTGTCAAGAGGATTCAATATCAAGCCTAGAAGAGTAAGATATCACAGAGTATTTAGCTATAGGCAATCAGATCAGGGAATTTCGCAATGTCATTCTTAGTTCAAGTGAGACAATTTAGATTATCATATATTAGCTCAATTATATAGTATATAAAGAAATATGATAAAGTGAGCTCATCAAGTGACTAGTCTCTACTAAACATCAATTTCCAAATTAAAGTCACTAGTCTCTACTAATCCGTTAGATTAGCACATCTTTAAACACCAAGCAAAGCTTCTTAACAATATCAGCAGTTTACATCATCTTAATGTTTTAACTATGCATCAAGGTTTAAACTTTTAACATTAACGAGGATCATAAGCACTTTTAAAGCAAGGCAACAGATTCTAAGCACGAACATTAACACTTTCAATCATTCTCGCTAAGAGTGAACTACAACACTAGTAGTCTATTTATTCTCAAACTTAGAGATTTTACTCACATTGAATTGATTCAACTCAAAATTTAACTTAGCAACACATCAATCCATAAACCACATTGTTACCTACTACATAACATGCTTAAACATCAATTCTTACTAGGGACAAACGATTTCAGTCAAAAGACTACTTACTTTGTTTGCAGCATTTAGTTTTAAAACTCATCCCAAAATTCATAAGGAAACTTGACTCAAAATTGCAATGAGACAAACCCAAACTTGGTCATGCAAAGGAATTTTCCAAAACACTTTTAAATCTCAAGGACTCCCATAAGGAAAAAGGTTGAAAGACAATTTTCTCGAAAGGGAACCAAGCGCTCAATCAAACCTTTGCAAATAAAACCTTAACTCCAAACCCCTAACTTTCACGACTCAAGAGGGGCTTTCAAAGATGATTTCTTAAACCAGTAAAATGACGAATTCAAACACCACTTACTCCTACAAAGCCACTGAACTTCAGCCCTGATAGCCAGGTCTGGCACAACTCCGAACAAAACTCCTTTAGCCTCGGAGAAAGACAACCACAGGAATAAATCGAATGCTTCTTCCCATAAAGAAATCAAGAAACTAAGCATTAAAACTTGGAAAGGCGCCCAAAAGAAGCTTAACACTAGACTCCTCTTCTTCGTCTTCACCCAAGGAAGACAAAACCACACACCGCATACGGAACGATCGGCGAAAGCCCATCACCTTTTCATTTGGTTCAAAACAGCTAAAGCCAAGAAAAGCAACAAACACCGACCGTCAGAACAACAAAGAACATCCGAAGGAAACCACCATTAACTCTTCCTTTTCGTCTCCAATCAACTACCCGATTTACGACAGGAAGGGTAAGCGCTTTTCTCCTACAGGGGTTAACAGTTCTTCGGTGATGGCGCTAACCGGCCACACCGTCAAACCTCACCCTAACTATAAACAACAAGAGGTGACCGAAACCCTTCTTGCACCACAACCCCACTCTTATCACCACAACATATATCATTGACATAGCAAAATGCATTGTCAAAAGAAGCATTCAACATAAAAGCTTAAATACAACATTTAAGCGTAAAGAAACGATACCCATACCCTTTCCTACTTTGTGCATCCAGGTGTGTGTCAAATTTTAGATTAGTTATACCATTTTTTGCAAGTTTTAATGTTGCTATCCTATGACAAAGTTTTAGTTGAAACCTAAGCCATGTTTCTAAGTTATTCCACATCATATTTTAGTTGTACCCTATGGCATGACACTAAAATTCACATTCCAAGGACCTACAGCCCGCTCGATACCAAGCTGTAACACCCGGCATTTAATATGCCTGAATGCTACCAAACATAAGCTAAACAACATCTAAATACCACATTTAACATAAAATTCCAGCAAAGGTTCATAGGCTAAAAAAACCGAGATTTCGGCAGCACCTCCTTTGTTTTAACATGGATTTAAGGAGCAACAACAGTATAGCATTATAAGGCAATATGAGAGACATCTAAAACAGCAATAAATGGAGTCTTAACGACAATATATGACTAACATCAAGCACTTAAAGTCTCCAAGTGTCAAACGAACAATAAATCTCTCATAAACAAAGTTAAACCTTAAAGCAATAATCATCACACGCAATTTATTATCAAACTAATAGAATGACTTGTGGAATCAATATGGTGAAGCTACGTGTGGGCGTGTGACTATTTCCCTTCCCCGCATGCCGTTCTCATGGTACCTAAAATAACAAGAAAACACAAGCGTGAGTTCGAAACTTCGGCAAGCATATTGCAATGGACAACAAGAACAATATCATGGCAATAACATCTCCCATCATATATATCATCTCATTCATGAACACTTAACAATATCATCATCATTATGTATGCAATGTAATGCAATGCTCATGTCTCCTTGGAAACTCATACCGGTATGGTTGAGTACACACCCGTCGGTGTGCACCTCTCTCCCCTTCCATCCCGAAGATGGAGGGTGCCTACTCCTCGCTTCCGTTCACCACGGTGAATGGAATCACGATGTAGGACTTACTCATTGGCTTTCGGATTAGTCATAACTTTCTCACCGACCTTCCCGGACTAGTTATGACTTTCTCACCGCCCGAGCCATGTAACATGTCATGTATGCAAATATGCCATCATCATCATAAACTTGTATATTTAACACATGGCATCATAGCATACTCATCATATCATAGGAAAACATTAAAGCATGGCAATTGATCATATCATGAAATCCATCTTTCATCTAGTCTCAACAAGCAACATAACATTCGTTATTCATTACAACACACTTGCCTCAACCACGGGCAACGGATTGGCGGGAAGTAGAGGGCACTCCCGGGGTTGCACCACCTGCACATAGGTACCACACGCTCACAATCATGTCCACAAAATAGTACGCAAACCCTCATCTACCCCGACAATGCCAACTACTCGCAAAACCTAAAAACAGAGGTTCTGTCCCGTCGGGACAGCAGCATTGCAAAAGGCATAACTTGAGTTCTGGGACTCCGAATCAATTAAACGAGTACATACTCGCGTAGCTTAGGAAATTTCCCAACTTCCTCTAGGTATATGGAAAGACTGATTCGGACTCTAAAGTCGTCTAATCTACAGATTACCGTGATCTGTTCCAATTACGTCACAGATTTTAACACGCTCGGTAAAACAGCCATAACTTTCAAACGGATGATCGGAATTTAACATGCTTTATGTCCACGGAAAGATAATTAAATTATATACAACTTCTTTTAAGTCCGTACGGACAGATTCGGATTTTAAATTGACGAAAACTCGAACCCTAGCCCGACTGCTCAATCTGCCCGAAAACAGAAACGTGGCAACGTCTAGATCTAACCCAAAGAACTCCAACCCAGCACCACCAATTGATCTAAAAACTTCATAAACACCCTAAGAACAGTACCTAGATCAAACCCAAGGATCCCCATGATCATACCTTTGCCCAACGAACGAATCTCCAATAGATCTCCTCGCGGATCGCTCCTCGCTCCACGCTCCTCGCTCCTCGATCCTCGCTCCAACGGATGGATCCACAAGGTGCAAAGGTGTGGAGACCACCCTAGGGCAGCAAGGGGGTGGAGGAGAGGTGGTGGAGAGGTGGGGCAATGGAGGAGAGCAAGGGGGAGGCGCAAGGCTCAAAGGGAAGGGGCGGCTAGGGCTTGGCAAGTGGGGGGAGGTGAGGGGGGCGCACCAAGGCCTCAAGGGGCGCAAAGGCAGCAGGGAGGACGCCCCAAAGGGGCAGGGAAACCCCTTTTACCAGCCCCCATACCCAATTCTAGTCCGTTACGGAGACCTAATCCATCCCACCAAAGCCCACCAAGGCCCAAAACTGCCCCGGGAAGGCCCAAAACCCCGAAAATGGCCCGGAAACGTTATTAACCTCCATACCTTATGGTTTTAACCTGCCATACCATATTTCATAAAGTTTTTGACCTTAACATGCACCATTTAAAAGGTTACGACACTCCGTGGTGACACATCACTTCAAACGGCCCAAAAACGCGAGTAAACCTCAAGCCGAAAGGTTTTATTCTCTAATGTCACACCATACCGTAGTGTCACATTCTTCCCCCCTTCAACAGGATTCGACCTCGAATCCGAAGGACGCCATAATCAACAACAAAGTCCCCAAGGGACAAAAGGCTTCTCTGCAGCTCAAAACATTCACACAACGACTAAAACCGGAACAAACAACAAACGAGTTCCCAAAACCAACACATAGAGAAAAAGTGTTGATCTAGCTCAACTAAGGGCAACCCCTCACAAATCGACCTTCACTTCAATTCCCCAACAGAATCTGCGTTTCAACCCCAAAGGGCTCCATCAAACCAAAACGCTCGAATCCTCATGGCAAACACTTCATACTTCTATCACAACCAACCTGACTACCATACTCCATTAAACTCAACATGACATAATCAAAGGAAGTCACAATTTCTTTAACGACCTTTCTACATTCCCGAAAATTTTCATCGAGGGGAAAACTCATTAAGGCACACTTGCCCTTCCGATACACCATCATACTAACATTTTATTCCATCCTTTCCCAGACAAGACTCAAATCCAAGAACAACTAGTGACGACAAATGCTCACGGCAGGACAAATATCACCAAACTACCGTCAACTTCACTTCCACCCATCGCTACACTTAATAATGGTTAAACCCATACATCATCAACCTCCATCACAAACCACCCTTATACCACTAGGGTTCAACACCTAGCCCCAAGCTAGGATCGAAAAACCTTACCAAACCACAATTGGTTCCTTTCTTAAGAGGGTCTCGCCCTCACACAAAAACACTTAGCTATCAAACCCAAGTGTACTCACGACAACTCAAACCCAAAGCGTTAACAACCATTTTGGAAAGAATTCGGCAACATCCAAAGAGCACACAAAGGAAGCATAAATCCCCTACACCACAACCAAGATACCATAATTTATTCATTCTTTCTTTTCATACTAGAAAGCAAGAGAAATCTTGTTTCATGACATAAATGCGCATTCTTCAGGAGCACTCCGGATTAGTCATATCTCCATATATGACTTTCTGACCGACCTGGCTCAACAACTCTTTTATCATTTAACATGTAAAAACGATGTCATGTTTACTTTTCACCATTCATTCATCATGGAACAACGGTACCGAATAGTCATTCACCAAATAACTTCTTCCTCGGTATCAAATGATTGAAATACCCATAACACTGACGGTTGCGCTAAATCATATAGACTATGACGGCAACATAATTAACAGTAAGGCACCACATCAAATCAGAACCCACCAACGATAGATAGCTAAACTTTGCAAAACATCGCATTTTAACCAAAATCAACGTTTGGAAAAAGACATCGGCTCCAACGTTTCAACATCTGCGCAAACAACCTGTAACACCCCAAAATTTTTCTTTTCTTAAATCCATGTGTGATTCGGTACTTTGGTGAATTTTTGGAATTTTCTGGAATTTATTTGGATTTATTTGGAATTTATTGGAATTTATTCCATTTTGAAATAATTAAAGAATTTAATTTTGCAAATAAAAATTTGTTGAAAATATTTTATTTGAATCCAAAATGTTCCAAAATATTTTCCAGAATTTTTCTGGAATTTTTCTGAGTCTTTTGCTATTTTTAATGATTTAATTGAATTTCTCCGTCGTCCTCCGCCGCCGTTGAGGTCAGATCCGGAACCGGGAGGTCAAGCCGCGTCGGAAGGGACCTCTCACCTCGCCGGAGCACGCCCGAAGCGCTGTTGCCGTGGTCGTCGTCCCCAATCCCGGTGAGCCAGCGCCGCCGCAAGCCATCGCCGGACCCCGAGCTCGCTCCGCCGTCCGATTCCGATCCAACATCCCAGATTGCGCCATGTCATCTCACGGTGAGATTCCGTCCAAAATCCCAGATCCAATCTCGACCGTTGGATCTAGATCCAACGGTCCAGATCAAACGCGTTAACCCAAACGCGTGAGAGGCAGATCTAATCTGGGCCGTTGATTTTCAAATCAACGGCCGAGATTGCGCCACGCGTCCGGGAAGGCTGACCGCCGCGGTCAGCGCCGTCCACGCGTGCGTGCGTGTGACGCTGACACGCGGGGCCCGCATGTCGGCCGCCACCACTCGCACCATGACGCCACATCGACGGCGTCATGGCGGGCCCGCATGTCACGGCCGCCCGAGCGCCGACGCCAAGAATGACGCTGGCTGATGGGTCCCACCGCCAAAGATCGTGGTGAGCCCGGCCGACGCCGCAGATGGCGTCACCCGAGTGGACCCACATGTCGGGCCGACACGTGAAGCCGTGGACCGAGTCCACGGTGAGACCCGAGCCGGCGTGGACCAAGTCCATGGATCGGTGACGTCGGCAGACCAATCAGAGGTGACACGTGTCCAGCCGACGCAATAATTAATTTCGAAAAGAAAATGATTTATTAATTCGAAATAATGATTTCAGATTTTGTTTCAAACTTCAAACGCTTATAACTTTTGCGTTTCAACTCCGATTTGAGTGATTCAAATTTCTAAATTTGTATAAAATTGAGATCTACCTAAATATAAATTTTATTTAATTTTTTGACTAAAGTTTTTCTCTGTAAAATTATTTAATTGATTATTTAAACTTTAAATAATCATAACTTTTGCGTTTTAACTCCAAATTTGACGATTCCAGTTTCTAAAAATTCATAAAATTATGTTCTCTCTGTTTATGGATTTTATTTGGATGATTGGATACTTTTTGCCTATTGTTTATTCGTGTATTTGCTATTTGCACGCTTTACGAGTAGACGTTAAAGTGCCGGAAGGATTTGAAGGAGAAGTATTGACTCAGGATCCAACTCAAGACCAAGAACAAGTACTTTTTGAAGGCAAGTTGTGCTTTGACCATGTTGATCCTATTTCGAAATCTATTTTGATTTAACCTATTGCATGCTAGTTCAATTAGAAAATACTTTATTTAAATTTGGGGAATTAGATAAATACCAATTTGCTGTATGACACCTTGATTACTTAAATATGTGCCATGACCCCCTTGTCACCCTAGTTGTGGTTTACTAGTTGGACATTATTAAATTGCCAACATGGGTTTTAGACCGTTGTAGTAAACTGCTTAGAGCACACTTTCGTGCTCATGACATGATTTTGGACAAACAAATGTTAATATTGACTTAATGATATATTGAACCTGTTTTGGAAAGGTATCATGTGATGTTGATGGCACGTGGTGCATGGTAATCAACTGGGGTTTGATAAATAGTTTTTCGACCGGGGCATGTGGCAAGAATAATCAGGTGGGCCAGTTGTGGCATTGGGGATGTTGATTTGGTTCTTCGGGTAGTCTTGCCCTGGTCACCCTAAGGACTTAACCTTGCAAGCCTTTGAACTGGGTCTAACGTGCAACCACATGTCTGTAATGGGACGGACCTAGTTGACTAAGTTGCTAATAACGCACTGTGGGACCTCGGGAGGTCAACTACACCCTTTGTGTAAGTTGTGCGGGGAGCGTCTGGAGTGAGGCCAGTACCCATCTAACGGTTGATTGGCCTAAACTTCGCCTTAGCTAAGGGAAGGGTTAGTGTGCAATAACCGGGGAGGACCACTTGTATTGTTAGAAGTTTCCGAAAGACTTTGTTACGGGAACTCGCCTTTGTGGTGTTTGACTGTATCTTGTGGGTAAAGTGCATAACCTCTGCAGAGTGTAGAATCTATTCGAATAGCCGTGTCCGCGGTATTGGACATCGCTCGGGAATTACAGTCAAGGGTTAGATTTTCTCAAAAATAACTTGGATTTGAAAGGTTGGGTTGGATTAATAATGATGTTGATGGAAATGTGGATTAGGATGGGAAAGATGTGTATTAAACTCCTTGAAAAGTTATCTATGCTTTACTTATTTCTACTGCTTTCGAATCTATTTATGATACTTGTTAAATGCTGTTTTCTGCAAATATACCTTGAGCTATTCCTTTGTACCAAGCCATGCATATAGTATATTAGCCTGCATTCTGTGCATGACTTGCTGAGTACCAAGTACTCACCCTTGCCACAATACAACACCAGTTGAAGAGGAGACTACACCAGCTTTGGAGGAGGAGCTCCACGAGGAACCGTCTACTTAGGAGCGAGCCGGTCGGTTACTGTGGTATCTTGGATGGCGCCACGGGTTATTTGATTTTCCGCTGCTACTATTTCTCTCTTAATAAGTTTCACTCGAGGCGCAGTGCATTTGTAACTTGACCATAAGGTCGAGTAACCAGTTTGACTATTTAAATAAAGTACTTTATTAGTATCGAGTGGTATGATTGTTATATTTACCGATGTTAAGACTGTGTGCACTAGCGTGTTCCTGGACTAGTGTTGAATACACAGAGGGTCCGGATTTGCAAATTCGGGGTCCCGACAGAGGTGGTATCAGAGCCAGGTTGACCGTAGGCTCAACCCTAAGCTAGAATGGTCGTAGCGAGGATAAAACCTATTTTCTAAAGCTAAAAATTTGTCAAGATAAGAAATGACATCTCGACTTACCCCCTTCTCTCTTTCCTTGTCTCTTGCTGAATATTCCCTTACCTTGTCACGATTTAAAATTTCGAGTTCTTACGTGAGCACTTTTGTGATAGATGGAGGGAGAGTTCAACTACGTCGATCTGGAGGTTGGTCACACCGCGGAACTTTGGCATATGCTTCAGACTCTCGGAGATTTTGAGAAGCCGCAACACCAAGTGGAAGTGATCAGACAAGCAGGATTGATCAAGGCTTGTGACGTGAAGATTGAGGTACCTGCTAGGAAGAAGGGCCCAGGCAATCGCCCGATACACTGCACTGCCAGGAGGTCTACAATGCAGATGAGTATCCAAGAAGTGTCACGACGAGCAATGCGGCACATTACCCGTATCTACGCCAGAGAGTTGGAGAGCACGGTGTTCCGTTATCACCCGCGCAGCAATAACCTTCTTGACCCGAAGGCGATTCAGGATGAGGATGCCATGGTTACACAGTTGGCACCACTTGTTGTCGCCAGGAGGATGTACTCGATGATACAAGCAAGGAGCTCTGAAGGCCCGCAAGGAGATCACGGCCAGAGAAGAAACGAGATGGCGGGAAGCTCAAGAGTATGTGTCACACCTTCTGCGAAGGATTGATGAGTTGGAGATGGCTTTATACGGACCAGAACCAGAGCCAAGATTACTCGAGCTACACGAGCCGAGATCCGGAGGAGTCGGATCTCGATGAGGACATCGCTTCTTCGACTACCACAGATGACACGATTCTTTGGACATGGCAATCGTTTCGCGCCTATGCCGCAGCATCCGTACCCAGGCCGTGGAGGTTTTCTCGATGAGTGAGCGTAGGTTCTATAGTGAGACTCCTTCGCCGAGTCGCGTCATAGAATAAAGAGTCACCTTTAGGCGTTAGACTCCAGTGTTAGTTCAATTTGGATTTTCATTGTTTGCTGAGTGTGCAGTATGTGTTGCAAGGCCCTTAGGCATTGTAAGCAACCATACCAAGTTATTAATATCAATAATAAAGTTGGACCTTAAAGTTACACCTTTCGCCCCGCATAAGTTCCATATTACTTGTCTATTCTTGATTCCCCCTCATCTCTAAGACTTAGAGCAAATCGACAGATGGTGAACACCCGCGGAAACTTTGGAAGCAATGGAAGTGGTTCTCGCCCAGCAGAAAACCCCAATGATGGAGCACCAGCACCGCCAGTTGATATGCAGAATTTTGGAGCATTTCTTGCTGCTCAGACTCAGTTGATGCATGCTATGATGCAACAAATGCAACACGTCACTGCTCAGGCCACAGCTAATCAAGTCAATCAGGGACAACGCCAGAATACAAGACTGTCAGAGTTCATGAGGACTCATCCACCCACTTTCTCCGGGAATGCCAATCCATTGGAGGCCGATGATTGGTTAAGGTCAATTGAGAGGAAGCTACACATAGCTCAATGCATAGGAAATGAGACCCCACTCTACGCTTCTCATCAGTTGGAAGGAACAGCCGCTGAATGGTGGGAGAACTTCTGTGCCACGCAAGAGAACCCTCAAGATATCACTTGGGAAGAGTTCACAGCTGCATTCCGCCAGTATCACGTGCCTGAAGGAATCATGGACCTTAAGAAGGAGGAGTTCAGAGCACTGAAGCAGGGTAATCAGCCAGTGGCCGACTACCTGAACAAGTTCACACAGCTAGCACGCTACGCACCAGAGGATGTAGCAACAGATAAAGCCAGACAGTCTCGCTTCATGAAGGGACTTAACTCAGGACTACAAGTAGGATTGATCACCCACACCTTTCCAGATTTCCAAGAATTGGTGAATAAGGCGCTTATTCTTGAGGACAAGCGCAAGGAACTGGATGAGAACAGGAAGCGCAGAATGCAATAGCAGGGATCACGCCAGGGAACGCATAGCGGCGTCGAGAGTTGCACCAAATCAATTTTGATTCCAGCCACGAGAATGCTACAAGGACACCGTCACGGCACCAAGACCCGTCAATCAGAACTACGGACCCCAGCACCTGCTAGAAACGCCGCTCCAGCGATCGAAGGAACAGTGAGACGCTGCTACAACCGCAACGAGCCAGGACATTTTGCCAACAGTTGTCCAAAGAAGACAGCGAGAGTGACCCCGCTCGCTTAAACTTGGGAACCACCCGGCTAGGGCGCCCGGCACCAGGAACCACATCCCAGGCCGTGGTGAGAGGCCGAGTCAACCATGTCACCAGATGCACCTTTGCGAGAATGCTACTGACGTCGTCTTGGGCTTTCTTTGCTAGAAACGATTTGGGGATTGCAAGACTTAAGTGCATGCTTTTAGTTCAAACCCCTGGTCCCGAACTCCGAACGAAAGTAGGATGTTCCGGGGTGAGAATACTAATAGATGGAATAGAGTTCCTAGCGAACCTTATAATTTTGGAGACCCAGACCTTAGACATTATTTTGGGGATGGACTGGTTATCCAAGCACGAGGCCGTATTGGATTGTGGACGAAGGACTATCTCAGTTGAGAGCCCGTGTGGAAAGAAAGTGGAATTTCAAGCTACTGCCGTTAGAGAAGGACAGTTGATGGTTAACAGCACCAAGGCAATCAGCATAGGGGATGTCTCAGTAGTGAATGAGTACCCAGATGTTTTTCCCGAAGATCTACCTGGTATGCCGCCAGACAGGGACATAGAGTTTGTGATAGAGCTTGTACCTGGTACAGCGCCGATAGCAAAGAGACCTTATCGGATGTCCACCGAGGAGCTGGTAGAGATGAAGAAACAGCTAGAGGAGTTAATGGAGAAAGGATTTATCAGACCAAGTTCGTCGCCGTGGGGAGCACCAGTTTTGTTTGTCAAGAAGAAGGACGGGAGTTTCAGGATGTGCATCGACTACCGTGCACTCAATGAAGTCACCGTGAAGAATAAGTATCCGCTACCCAGGATTAATGATTTGTTCGATCAGCTGAGAGGAGCCGGAGTTTTCTCCAAAATTGATCTGAGATCGGGATACCATCAGTTGAAGATCCGATCGGAAGATATCCCGAAGACTGCATTCTCGTCAAGATATGGACATTACGAGTTTACAGTTATGTCTTTTGGACTGACGAATGCGCCAGCATATTTCATGAATATGATGAATAAGGTGTTCATGGAATATTTGGACAAGTTTGTTGTCGTGTTCATAGATGATATCCTAATCTACTCCAAGACAGAGGATGAACATGCCGAACACTTGAGGCGAGTTTTGGAAAAGCTGAGGGAACAGCAACTCTTCGCCAAGTTCAGTAAGTGTGATTTTTGGAAGGACAAGGTGGAGTTTCTTGGACATGTAATGACCGCAGAAGGAGTCGCCGTTGATCCAAGCAAAGTAGAAGCCGTGTTACATTGGGAGCAACCGAAGACCGTGACCTAGATCCGGAGTTTCCTTGGAATGGCAGGGTACTACCGCCGTTTCATTGAAGGCTTTTCGACAATTGCGAAACCTCTTACGCAATTGCTGAAAAAGGAGAAGAAGTTTGCATGGACGTCAGAATGTGAGAAAGGATTTGAGAGTGAAAAGCGATTAACATCAGCACCGGTGTTAGTTCTACCGGATGTTGCTCAAAGCTTTGATATTTATTGTGACGCATCGCGCCAAGGACTTGGATGTGTGCTGATGCAGAATGGAAAGGTCGTCGCTTATGCATCAAGGCAGTTGAGGCCGCATGAGGAGAATTATCCGACGCATGACCTAGAGTTAGCTGCCGTAGTGCATGCCTTGAAGATATGGCGTCACTATCTGATCGGGAACAGATGTGAAGTGTATACAGATCATAAGAGCCTTAAATACATATTCACCCAGTCAGATCTGAATATGAGGCAAAGGAGATGGTTAGAGTTGATCAAGGACTACAATGTTGGAATCCATTACCATCCCGGGAAGGCCAACGTAGTTGCCGATGCCTTGAGTCGGAAAAGCCATACCGTGAGTATGTTGCTAGCCACAAGTCAGGGTGAGTTATGTGAGGATTTTCAGAGAATGAAGATTGAGGTGGTACCTAGCGGATCCTTGGCCGCATTGGAAGTAAAGCCTACCCTAGAGGATCAGATCCGGGAAGTACAGAAGGATGATGACAAGATCCGCAGGATTAAGTCCATCAAGGAAGAAGGCAAGGCAGAGGACTTCAAGTTGGATGAGCAAGGCACGTTATGGATGAAGGATCGCATTTGTGTGCCCAACAAGAAGGAATTAAAGCAACTGATTTTGGAGGAAGCCCATGACTCCAAGTATTCAATTCATCCTGGAAGCGCCAAAATGTATCAGGATTTGAAGGAAAGATTCTGGTGGCCAAGCATGAAGCGTGAAGTTGCCGAGCATGTTGCATTGTGCGATGTATGCCAGAGAGTTAAGGCAATGCATCGAGAGACCAGCAGGATTACTACACCGCTGAAAATACGAGTGGAAGTGGGAGGAAATCCGAATGGATTTCATTACCGGTTTGCCTAAGACTCAAGGAGGTTATGACTCCATATGGGTTATAGTGGATCGTTTGACCAAAGTAGCCCATTTTATCCCGTGAAGACCACCTACTCGGGAGATAAGTTAGCGAGTTGTACATGATCAGGATCGTCTGTTTGCACGGAGTGCCAAGGAGGATTGTATCGGACAGAGGTACCCAATTTACCTCAAGGTTACGGAATAAGTTGCACGAAGCCATGGGAACCCGTTTAAACTTCAAGATCTGACCTATCATCCACAGACGGATGGACAGGCCAGAAAGAGTCAACCAGATTACGGAGGATATGCTAAGAGCATGTGCATTGGCTTATGCTACTTCTTGGGATAAGAGTTTGCCGTATGCCGAGTTCGATTACAATAATAGTTACCAAGCTAGTTTACTGAGATGTCACCTTTGAGGCCTTTGTATGGTCGACCCTGTCGGACGCCATTGAATTGGAATGAGACCGGCGAGCGCTGTGTCTTCGGGCCTGATATTCTTCAAGAAGCTGAAGAGCAGATTGCCGTGATCAGGGAAAGGTTGAAGATAGCCCAATCACGACAGAAGAGTTATGCTGACAACCGTCGCCGAGACTTGAGTTTTGAACCAGAAGACTTTGTATACCTCAGAGTTATGCCTCTCAGGGGAGTTAAGAGGTTCCATGCCAAAGGGAAACTCGCACCCCGTTATGTTGGACCATTTAAGATTTTGAGTCGCAGAGGCGAAGTTGCTTATTTGGAGTTGCCACGATCGTTAGCGAGGAGTACATGATGTATTCCATGTGTCCCGATTGAAGAAGTGTCTCCGAGTACACGAGGAACAGACACCGCTAGAGTCAATTGAGTTGCAAGAAGATTTGACTTACAAGGAGCATCCCGTAAAGATTTTGGACACTATGGATCGAGAGACCAGAAATAAGTCAACCCGTTTCTGTAGAGTTCAGTGGAGCAACCACACGGAGAGTGAAGCAACTTGGGAACGCGAAGAGGATTTGAGGAAAGAGTTTCCAAACCTATTCCTCTAGTAAGCCCTGAATCTCGGGGACGAGATTCTATTAAGGGGGGAGGTTTGTAACACCCCAAAATTTTTCTTTTCTTAAATCCATGTGTGATTTGGTACTTTGGTGAATTTTTGGAATTTTCTGGAATTTATTTGGATTTATTTGGAATTTATTGGAATTTATTCCATTTTGAAATAATTAAAGAATTTAATTTTGCAAATAAAAATTTGTTGAAAATATTTTATTTGAGTCCAAAATGTTCCAAAATATTTTCCAGAATTTTTCTGGAATTTTTCTGAGTCTTTTGCTATTTTTAATGATTTAATTGAATTTCTGGGAATTTAATTGGATTAATTAAATCGAGTTGGTTTCACTTTGTTTCATCCGATCGAGCCCGAGTCGACTCGAGTTCGAGTCCGACTGAGCCCGACCGCGCCGTGGTCGTTTAACCCGCCGGCCGAACCTTAATCGCTGCGTGTCCGTTGGATCTTGATCCAACGGCCACGATTGAGCCACGTCACCGAGCCCGAGCCCGGCCGAGCCAGCCAGCTCGCCCGAGTCCGACCCGGACCCAAACTCGCGCACCGTTGGATCTTGATCCAACGGCTGTGCGCGTGCCACGTCACCCTACCCGTGTCGCCGCCGGACTCCGCCGCCGCAACGGAGCAGGTCTCGGTTTCCGTGCATTTCACGGACACCGAGGGCTCTATTTATTGCGCCGTCGCCGCCATCGTGACCGCCACTTCATTGCGCACCTGTAGCCCTGCATAACGCCACCGAGCCGCCGCTGCCTAGCCGCAATCGCCGCCGAAGTTGCCGTAGCGTTCGCCGTAGTTTTTCGCCGATTGCCGCCGTCTCCGTCGTCCTCCGCCGCCGTTGAGGTCGAGATCCGAAGGAGGTCAAGCCGCGTCGGAAGGACCTCTCACCTCGCCGAGCACGCCCAAGCGCCCGTTGCCGTGGTCGCCGTCCCCAATCCCGGTGAGCGGCGCCGCCAAGCCATCGCCGGACCCGAGCTCGCTCGCCGTCCGATTCGATCCAACATCCCAGATGCGCCATGTCATCTCACGGTGAGATTCCGTCCAAAATCGAGATTCAATCTCGGCCGTTGGATCTAGATCCAACGGTCCAGATCAAACGCGTTAACCCAAACGCGTGAGAGCCAGATCTAATCTGGGCCGTTGATTTTCAAATCAACGGCCGAGATTGCGCCACGTGTCCGGGAAGGCTGACCGCCGCGGTCAGCGCCGTCCACGCGCGCGTGCGTGTGACGCTGACACGCGGGGCCCGCATGTCAGCGGCCCAGCCACCCTGCACCATGACGTCACACTGACGTCATGGCGGGCCCGCATGTCGGCCGGGCCGTCCCGAAGCGCCGACGCCAAGAATGACGCTACCAGTGGGTCCCACACAGCCGAAGACGTGGGTCGAGCCCCGACGCCGCAGATGGCGCTACCCGAGTGGACCCACATGTCGGGCCGACACGTGGAAGCCGTGGGCCGAGTCCACGGTAGACCCGAGCCGAGCGTGGACCAAGTCCATGGACCGGTGACGTCGCCAGACCAATCAGAGGCCGACACGTGTCCAGGCTGACGCAATAATTAATTTCCGAAAAAGAAAATGATTTATTAATTCGAAATAATGATTTCAGATTTTGTTTCAAACTTCAAACGCTTATAACTTTTGCGTTTCAACTCCGATTTGAGTGATTCAAATTTCTAAATTTGTATAAAATTGAGATCTACCTAAATATAAATTTTATTTAATTTTTGGACTAAAGTTTTTCTCTGTAAAATTATTTAATTGATTATTTAAACTTTAAATAATCATAACTTTTGCGTTTTAACTCCAAATTTGACGATTCTAGTTTCTAAAAATTCATAAAATTATGTTCTCTCTGTTTATGGATTTTATTTGGATGATTGGATACTTTTTGCCTATTGTTTATTCGTGTATTTGCTATTTGCACGCTTTACGAGTAGACGTTGAAGTGCTGGAAGGATTTGAAGGAGAAGTATTGACTCAGGATCCAACTCAAGACCAAGAACAAGTACTTTTTGAAGGCAAGTTGTGCTTTGACCATGTTGATCCTATTTCGAAATCTATTTTGATTTAACCTATTGCATGCTAGTTCAATTAGAAAATACTTTATTTAAATTTGGGGAATTAGATAAATACCAATTTGCTGTATGACACCTTGATTACTTAAATATGTGCCATGACCCCCTTGTCACCCTAGTTGTGGTTTACTAGTTGGACATTATTAAATTGCCAACATGGGTTTAGACCGTTGTAGTAAACTGCTTAGACCTGCTACGTGCTCATGACATGATTTTGGACAAACAAATGTTAATATTGACTTAATGATACATTGAACCTGTTTTGGAAAGGTATCATGTGATGTTGATGGCACGTGGTGCATGGTAATCAACTGGGGTTTGATAAATAGTTTTTCGACCGGGGCATGTGGCAAGAATAATCAGGTGGGCCAGTTGTGGCATTGGGGATGTTGATTTGGTTCTTCGGGTAGTCTTGCCCTGGTCACCCTAAGGACTTAACCTTGCAAGCCTTTGAACTGGGTCTAACGTGCAACCACATGTCTGTAATGGGACGGACCTAGTTGACCTCGAATCTGAAGGACGCCATAATCAACAACAAAGTCCCCAAGGGACAAAAGGCTTCTCTGCAGCTCAAAACATTCACACAACGACTAAAACCGGAACAAACAACAAACGAGTTCCCAAAACCAACACATAGAGAAAAAGTGTTGATCTAGCTCAACTAAGGGCAACCCCTCACAAATCGACCTTCACTTCAATTCCCCAACAGAATCTGCGTTTCAACCCCAAAGGGCTCCATCAACCCAAAACGCTCGAATCCTCACGGCAAACACTTCATACTTCTATCACAACCAACCTGACTACCATACTCCATTAAACTCAACATGACATAATCAAGGGAAGTCACAATTCCTTTAACGACCTTTCTACATTCCCGAAAATTTTCATCGAGGGGAAAACTCATTAAGGCACACTTGCCCTTCCGATACACCATCATACTAACATTTTATTCCATCCTTTCCCAGACAAGACTCAAATCCAAGAACAACTAGTGACGACAAATGCTCACGGCAGGACAAATATCACCGAACTACCGTCAACTTCACTTCCACCCATCGCTACACTTAATAATGGTTAAACCCATACATCATCAACCTCCATCACAAACCACCCTTATACCACTAGGGTTCAACACCTAGCCCCAAGCTAGGATCGAAAAACCTTACCAAACCACAATTGGTTCCTTTCTTAAGAGGGTCTCGCCCTCACACAAAAACACTTAGCTAAAACCCAAAGCGTTAACAACCATTTTGGAAAGAATTAGGCAACATCCAAAGAGCACACAAAGGAAGCATAAATCCCCTACACCACAACCAAGATACCATAATTTCTTCATTCTTTCTTTTCATACTAGAAAGCAAGAGAAATCTTGTTTCATGACATAAATACACATTCTTCAGGAGCACTCCGGATTAGTCATATCTCCATATATGACTTTCTCACCGACCTGGCTCAACAACTCTTTTATCATTTAACATGTAAAAATGATGTCATGTTTACTTTTCACCATTCATTCATCATGGAACAACGGTACCGAATAGTCATTCACCAAATAACTTCTTCCTCGGTATCAAATGATTGAAATACCCATAACACTGACGGTTGCGCTAAATCATATAGACTATGACGGCAACATAATTAACAGTAAGGCACCACATCAAATCAGAACCCACCAACGATAGATAGCTAAACTTTGCAAAACATCGCATTTTAACCAAAATCAACGTTTGGAAAAAACATCGGCTCCAACGTTTCAACATCTGCGCAAACAACCGCAAAAAATTGTATCAAAAGAGAGGGAAACTCAATCCCAAAAGAAAACTCTTCACTAACCAAATTTACTTATGACACATTCATAAAAATCCAGACTTGTGAAACATCCGCACACCAAACACATTTTTTCCAAATGACTCCAACTCTAGCCAAACAGAGTTACACATTAAGGGCTCAACTCAAAAGGTTCCAACACAACCCTTTAAGACCATCTGCTTCCTTTTAAAATTAATTCCAAAGATAATCCAGTGCGAACGCGAAAGGGCGCGATCGACTCAAAACTTTTGGGGTGTAAATCCATGCTCATAGCACCGACTAAACAAATTAGCCAAAACCAAATATTTGCACCAATTTCTACGGGTTTTAGGGAAACTCCGAAACACACCTTATGGAACACCTTGACCGAAAACCCTTCAACCAAAATGGCAAACAACCAAACCAGTCCAAAAACCTTTAAACTCAAGCTCAGCACAAAAAGAACCATTTCTAGAACTCCACTACGCTTTTAATTAAAAGACTTTAATAATCACTTTTTTTTTCTCCCTGAGGAGCCCCAACACAATTCAACCAAAAGCTTCACAACAAATTCTTCCTCTAGTTACCATTCCCAACACTTTTAATAAGGGTTTTTGATGCTTATCAAAAAGGCACCCAACCAAGACTATAATGATATGATCCCCACGGATCACCGAATCATAATACTTCTTATTCTAAATTTGAAACATAATACTTCCACAAATCTTTCAGCAAGATCAACATATAAATTTCATACCTCCTATCTATTCACGTCTCGATAACCGAACCTTATTCAGTTAAACAACGACTTGAACATGTAAATATTATCTCTACAAGACAAAGTTCATAGCTAGGATTCCAAGGCATACATTCATTAAGGATAAAACTCTACATCAGGTTAATTATCCATGGTTCACTCCATCACCACAGGTTACAACACCCTCCATTTAGTCAATGGTTTCCAACAAGTATTCTACACAACTACCACCACTACTAAGTCATCAATAAAAACAAATGGGCATAATCATCAACCGATCAACATTACTTTTAGCTACCCTATACATAGGTGATAACAAAATTACAACATACTCCAACTATTTAAAATAGATTGAAAACTAGCATTGAAGGGTCACAATTGCATACTTCCAAATATACTAGTAGTTTGCAACAACATAAATAACCACTCCAATCAACTTCCAAATTAAAGTCACTAGTCTCTACTAATCCGTTAGATTAGCACATCTTTAAACACCAAGCAAAGCTTCTTAACAATATCAGCAGTTTACATCATCTTAATGTTTTAACTATGCATCAAGGTTTAAACTTTTAACATTAACGAGGATCATAAGCACTTTTAAAGCAAGGCAACAGATTCTAAGCACGAACATTAACACTTTCAATCATTCTCGCTAAGAGTGAACTACAACACTAGTAGTCTATTTATTCTCAAACTTAGAGATTTTACTCACATTGAATTGATTCAACTCAAAATTTAACTTAGCAACACATCAATCCATAAACCACATTGTTACCTACTACATAACATGCTTAAACATCAATTCTTACTAGGGACAAACGATTTCAGTCAAAAGACTACTTACTTTGTTTGCAGCATTTAGTTTTAAAACTCATCCCAAAATTCATAAGGAAACTTGACTCAAAATTGCAATGAGACAAACCCAAACTTGGTCATGCAAAGGAATTTTCCAAAACACTTTTAAATCTCAAGGACTCCCATAAGGAAAAAGGTTGAAAGACAATTTTCTCGAAAGGGAACCAAGCGCTCAATCAAACCTTTGCAAATAAAACCTTAACTCCAAACCCCTAACTTTCACGACTCAAGAGGGGCTTTCAAAGATGATTTCTTAAACCAGTAAAATGACGAATTCAAACACCACTTACTCCTACAAAGCCACTGAACTTCAGCCACGATAGCAGTGTCCGGCACAACTCCGAACAAAACTCCTTTAGCCTCGGAGAAAGACAACCACAGGAATAAATCGAATGCTTCTTCCCATAAAGAAATCAAGAAACTAAGCATTAAAACTTGGAAAGGCGCCCAAAAGAAGCTTAACACTAGACTCCTCTTCTTCGTCTTCACCCAAGGAAGACAAAACCACACACCGCATACGGAACGATCGGCGAAAGCCCATCACCTTTTCATTTGGTTCAAAACAGCTAAAGCCAAGAAAAGCAACAAACACCGACCGTCAGAACAACAAAGAACATCCGAAGGAAACCACCATTAACTCTTCCTTTTCGTCTCCAATCAACTACCCGATTCTGACGGGGAAGGGTAAGCGCTTTTCTCCTACAGGGGTTAACAGTTCTTCGGTGATGGCGCTAACCGGCCACACCGTCAAACCTCACCCTAACTATAAACAACAAGAGGTGACCGAAACCCTTCGGTACCACAACCCCACTCTTATCACCACAACATATATCATTGACATAGCAACATGCATTGTCAAAAGAAGCATTCAACATCAAAGCTTAAATACAACATTTAAGCGTAAAGAAACGATACCCATACCCTTTCCTCTTTGTGCATCCAAAGTGTGTGTCAAATTTTTAGATTAGTTATACCACTTTTGCAAGTTTTAATGTTGCTATCCTATGACAAAGTTTTAGTTGAAACCTAAGCCATGTTTCTAAGTTATTCCACATCATATTTTAGTTGTACCCTATGGCATGACACTAAAATTCACATTCCAAGGACCTACAGCCCGCTCTGATACCAACTGTAACACCCCGGCATTTAATATGCCTGAATGCTACCAAACATAAGCTAAACAACATCTAAATACCACATTTAACATAAAATTCCAGCAAAGGTTCATAGGCTAAAAAAACCGAGATTTCGGCAGCACCTCCTTTGTTTTAACATGGATTTAAGGAGCAACAACAGTATAGCATTATAAGGCAATATGAGAGACATCTAAAACAGCAATAAATGGAGTCTTAACGACAATATATGACTAACATCAAGCACTTAAAGTCTCCAAGTGTCAAACGAACAATAAATCTCTCATAAACAAAGTTAAACCTTAAAGCAATAATCATCACACGCAATTTATTATCAAACTAATAGAATGACTTGTGGAATCAATATGGTGAAGCTACGTGTGGGCGTGTGACTATTTCCCTTCCCCGCATGCCGTTCTCATGGTACCTAAAATAACAAGAAAACACAAGCGTGAGTTCGAAACTCAGCAAGCATATTGCAATGGACAACAAGAACAATATCATGGCAATAACATCTCCCATCATATATATCATCTCATTCATGAACACTTAACAATATCATCATCATTATGTATGCAATGTAATGCAATGCTCATGTCTCCTTGGAAACTCATACCGGTATGGTTGAGTACACACCCGTCGGTGTGCACCCTCTCCCCCCTTCCATCCCGAAGATGGAGGGTGCCTACTCCTCGCTTCCGTTCACCACGGTGAATGGAATCACGATGTAGGACTTACTCATTGGCTTTCCGGATTAGTCATAACTTTCTCACCGACCTTCGGACTAGTTATGACTTTCTCACCGCCCGAGCCATGTAACATGTCATGTATGCAAATATGCCATCATCATCATAAACTTGTATATTTAACACATGGCATCATAGCATACTCATCATATCATAGGAAAACATTAAAGCATGGCAATTGATCATATCATGAAATCCATCTTTCATCTAGTCTCAACAAGCAACATAACATTCGTTATTCATTACAACACACTTGCCTCAACCACGGGCAACGGATTGGCGGGAAGTAGAGGGCACTCCCGGGGTTGCACCACCTGCACATAGGTACCACACGCTCACAATCATGTCCACAAAACAGTACGCAAACCCTCATCTACCCCGACATTGCCAACTACTCGCAAAACCTAAAAACAGAGGTTCTGTCCCGTCGGGACAGCAGCATTGCAAAAGGCATAACTTGAGTTCTGGGACTCCGAATCAATTAAACGAGTACATCCTCGCGTAGCTTAGGAAATTTCCCAACTTCCTCTAGGTATATGGAAAGACTGATTCGGACTCTAAAGTCGTCTAATCTACAGATTACCGTGATTTGTTCCAATTACGTCACAGATTTTAACACGCTCGGTAAAACAGCCATAACTTTCAAACGGATGATCGGAATTTAACGTGTTTTATGTCCACAGAAAGATAATTAAATTATATACAACTTCTTTTAAGTCCTTACGGATAGATTCGGATTCTAAATTGACGAAAACTCGAACCCTAGCCCGACTGCTCAATCTGCCCGAAAACAGAAACGTGGTAACGTCTAGATCTAACCCAAAGAACTCCAACCCAGCACCACCAATTGATCTAAAAACTTCATAAACACCCTAAGAACAGTACCTAGATCAAACCCAAGGATCCCCATGATCATACCTTTGCCCAACGAACGAATCTCCAATAGATCTCCTCGCGGATCGCTCCTCGCTCCTCGCTCCAACGGATGGATCCACAAGGTGTAGAGGTGTGGAGACCACCCTAGGGCAGCAAGGGGGTGGAGGAGAGGTGGTGGAGAGGTGGGGCAATGGAGGAGAGCAAGGGGGAGGCGCAAGGCTCAAAGGGAAGGGGCGGCTAGGGCTTGGCAAGTGGGGGGAGGTGAGGCGGGCGCACCAAGGCCTCAAGGGGCGCAAAGGCAGCAGGGAGGACGCCCCAAAGGGGCAGGGAAACCCCTTTTACCAGCCCCCACACCCAATTCTAGTCCGTTACGGAGACCTAATCCATCCCACCAAAGCCCACCAAGGCCCAAAACTCCCCCGGGAAGGCCCAAAACCCCAAAAACGGCCCGGAAACGGCCCGGAAACGTTATTAACCTCCATACCTTATGGTTTTAACCTACCATACCATATTTCATAAAGTTTTTGACCTTAACATGCACCATTTAAAAGGTTACGACACTCCGTGGTGACACATCACTTCAAACGGCCCAAAAACGCGAGTAAACCTCAAGCCGAAAGGTTTTATTCTCTAATGTCACACCATACCGTAGTGTCACACCATACATTGCTATACTGTTGTTGCTCCTTTAATTCATGTTAAAACAAAGGAGATGCTGCCGAAATTTCAGTTTTTAGCATATGTACCTTTGCTGGAATTTATGGTAACTTGTGGTATTTAGATGTTGTTTAGCTTATGTTTGGTAGCATTCAAGCATATTAAATGCCGGGTTGTTACAATATATAGCGGCGCGCGGGTGGTGGGTGGCGCGATCACCCATACCACCACTCGTCGTTGCTACCGGGGGGGGGCTGTCGTTGCCGGAGTCGTCGTCAGGCGGGGGGGCGGTTGTCATTGTCGTCGTGGTGGATGACGTCTTCATCATCGTCATCCTCCTCCTCCGTCGCGCTCTCCCCGCGGACCCAACCCTCCTCCTCCTCCTCCTCATTGTCCTCCTCCTCCTCCTCCTCCTCCTCCTCCCGCTCCTCCTCCTCCTCCATGTCCTTCTCCCGCTTCTCCTCCTCTGGAGGTGGTGATGATGGCTGTGAAATCATGTGCTGAAAAATTGGCTTTGAACTGAAAAATTAACTTAGATTTGAATTTGCAAAATGTGTTTGTTCATGTGTTTTGACAATTTGACAAGAAACAGTAAGTTACGCATTAGCGCCGGACAAAGTTCTCAAGAAACAGTAAGTTTCCCATCTGCGACGGACAGTGTTTTTGGGTCTGTTGTGAACATGTTTTTGAGCCCATGACCGAAGTCATTTTCACATGTACAACGGACAGTTTTTCTTGGTCCGTTGTGAACAAGCTTTTTCGGTTTGGATAATTTCTTGGAACCAAGATTTTCACATGTACAACGGACTAATTCTTTTTGTCCGTCGTGAATGGACTTTTTAGGGTTTTACTTTTGTGAAACCGGCGTGGCACGCTTGCGTAGGACAAGCTTCCGGGGTCCGTTGTGAACTTGTTTTGAGCTCATGACCAAGCCATTTTGCATGTACAACGGACCAACTTTGTTTGTCCGTTGTGAACGTGTTTTTCCGCGTTTGGTTGGCTTCTTGGAACAGAAACTTTTCCTTATACAACGGACCAACTTTGTTTGTCCGTCGTGAATGCGTTTTCGCTCAATTAGGGTTTTGAGCGATTTGGATTTGAATTTTGAATGTGAATTTGAAATTTGTAATGATTTCATGATGCTTCTTTTGAAGTGGACTTTATGCAATACTCATGTGAGTAGTTGCATGGATTGACATTGAGTCAAGTCGTGGACTTGTGCTCGGATTTGTTTGTGGTTTGTTCATGTGCGGTATTGCTCGAGACGAATGTGGTCGATGACGGGACCGGAACTAGGTTCATGAAGGAACTGAGGTTCGGGACTAGGTTCAGGAGGAACCGAGGTCTTGGTGGTCAAGGATGTCATGCGCGGACGTTCGGGCTAAGAGAATGGTGCACATGAAGAATGGTTAGTCACGTGAGAATGGCGAGGAGGTCATTCGCGTGCAAAGTGTTAGTCACGTGAGTATGGCAGGTGGCCATACGCGTGCAAAGTGTTAGTCACGTGAGTATGGTAGGGTTGCCATACGCGTGCAAGAGTTGTACTCGGCCTGGTTGGGCCAAGTAGAGTTGAGTTGGATACGGATTCCTTCTAGGGACTAGGAATCGTATTCAGAACTCTTTGTGGGTTGGTGCTTTAAATAGGTGGGGGTCTCTGTTGAAAGGCACAGTAGAGCTGAGAGCATCAAGCTTTGAGCTTTGTTTTAGTGTTTTTACTCTTTTGATGAGAGTATTTTAGACAAGAAATAAAGATCAATTCTTCCAAGATTTTTGCGTGCTACAGTAACCTCGTCGCTACAGTATTTTCTGTTTTGGTTCTTGTTTGCATGCTTGTTCTAGTTCTAGATTGGTTTTTGTTCTTCAAGTTTTATCTTGATTTGATCCATCAAAAACCTCTCTAGGGTATTGATCTAGTGTTTCTCAAAGTCTAGTTGATCAATCTTTTGTCGTTCTTGTTTAATCTTGAAGTTTTGATTAGATTGATTCTCGTCAAGTTCTGGATCAGCAAGCTTGCGAAGCTTATAACTTTTGATCTGCAAGTCCGATCGAGCTGATTCTTTTTGGGTTTGATTTGTATTGGAATCTAGTTTCTTGTGTTCAAATTTCAGATCGTTCCAACGGTTGGATCTTCGGGAATTCTCGTTTTACCAAACCTCTGTCATTCTGTTTTTGTCGAAAACGAGGCAATTATTTGGTTCTGTTTTGGGGTGAACTTTTAATAGGTCAAGAATTTGGTTTTAGCTTCCGCTCAATCATTCACCCCCCCTCTGATTGCTATATTCGTATACTTCGATCCTTCAAGTGGTATCAGAGCAAGGTTTCTCTAATCTATCTTAACCGGTGATTAGATCAATGGATCGTTATTCGACAAAACCATGTGTGTTCGATGGTGTTGATTTTCAGTTTTGGAAGGCCAAGATGGAGGCGTTCATCCAAGCACAGGGCTTCACAATTTGGGAGAAGGTCTACAAGCCATATGTAGTCCCTGCAAACGACAACGTCAATGACACCAATCGCACACATGTTGAAGCAAATAGCAAGGCGCGCAACTTGATCATCCAAGGCTTGGGACGCAGCGACTTTGATCGTGTAGTTCATCTTCGATCCGCATATGAGGTATGGAAATCTCTTTGTGATTACCATGAGGGTTCTAACACTGTCAAAGAGGTTCGTCAAGATATTTACAAAAAAGAATACATGCGTCTTGAGATGAAACCTAGTGAATCTGTAGATGACTTCTTTGCACGTTTCAATAAAATTCTTCGCAATCTACGTCTTTGTTGGAGTTAGCTACACTGATGCTGAAAATGCTCGACAATTGCTTAGTGCTTTGGACATGTCAGTATGGGAGATGAAAGTAACATCTATACAAGAATCTACTACCATGAGCACACTCACATTAGATGTTCTTTACTCTAAGTTGAAAACTCATGAGTTGGATGTTCTTGCTAGGAAGGGTAACATTAAATCAATTGCTTTGATCTCTAACCCTAACATGTCAAATGCAAATTCTTCTTCTAGCTTTGCCTTGTCTTCCATGTCTTCTTTAACAGATGAGCAACTTGAAGAGTTTCCTGAAGAAGATCTGGCACTACTCTCCTCTCGCTTTAACAAAGCTTTGCAGAATGTGAGAATGAGAAAGAGAGGTGGTCCTCCAAGATGCTATGAGTGTGGTGACCTCAACCATATTCGCACAAATTGTCCTAAGCTTGCAGGAAAAACATCAAAGGAGGAGAAGGACAACGACAGAAGGAATGAGAAGAAAAGGTTCTCGTCAAATGATAGGAAGAAGAAGAGCTTCATCAACCGCAAGGTGGTTCACCGAGTTCTTTCCGCTCTTGAACAAGTCAATTTGAGCGATGTGGACTCGGAGAGCAGCGAAGATGATGCAACTCCAAGCAAGCATGATTTGATAGGGTTGTGTCTCATGGCCAAAAGCAGCGACAGCTTCACCGACGGCGATCATGACAGCGACTTCAATGAGGTAGATCCTTCTTACGATGAATTAGCTATTGCTGTTGCTCGACTTGGGAAATTGCTTGACAAACGTGACAAGAAAATTAAGAAACATGATTTTGTTGTTGAGTCATTGAATGCTGAAATTGCTAGACTTAAAACCTTGATTCCTGATGATGATGCTTGCAAATCATGTGACTTAATTTACAATGAGCTTACTTTGCTTAGGAAAGAACATGTTACCTTGTTAGAGCAAATTAATGCTGAAAATGAGAAAAATGAGAAACTTGTTAAACATGCTAGTTGTTCTACCATTGATTTACATGATACAACTCCATGTTCTATATGCTCCATACTAGAATTGAAGTTGCATGATGCAAATGCTAGGGTTTCTCAAATGACAGAAGATTTGCTTACACATGAGGTTCTTTCATGCTCAACTTGTCGCAAGCAAAAAGGAAAAGTGGATGTTCCCTGCAATAATTGTTTAATTCTTGCTAATAAAGTTGATTACTTGCAAAACTCTTTGGAACGATTCACTAATGGCAAGAAAAAGTTGAACATGATTTTGGATCAATCTAAGGTTAGCTCAAACAAGAAAGGTTTAGGTTTTGATCTTCATGCTTCATATGAAACTAAACCTCGCTCTGTTGTTTATGCTCCTTGCAATGACAAACTTGAGATTTCAAATGAGCCTAAGAAAATTGTCTTCAAATCTGCTGGCCTTTTATCTTCTACTATGATGAATGCAAATGTTGCTTCTACTTCCAAAGCTAAACATAATGTTAAGTACACTTGCACTCATTGTGGTAGAGATGGACATTTAGTAGACTTTTGCTTTAGACTAGCTAAACAACAAAAGAGAGAAAGGTTTAATGCTAGGTCTAATTTCAGAAAGGCACACTCCACTTCTCATTATGTGCCTAGGGTGAAACAAACACCTTTTGATGCTAAAAACACGGGAAAAGGCAAATCTGATTTTGTGCATAAGAATACTCGTGTTGTGCCCTCTTTGTTGTCGTCCGGGTGTCTCAAGATCTTGGATTCCTAAACATCTTATTTCTAACCTCGATCGAGACCTCGACACTTTCTGCTTCTATGTAGGCTTCTCACGCGAGGAGGGAGAACATGTGGCTAGTGAATTTCGGATGCTCACTTCATATGTTTAGTGATAAGATTTGGTTCTCCTTTACTCATGCATCTCGTGCTAAAAGTGTTATCTTCTGAAGATGCTTCTTCCACTTCTGTTTTCGCAAAAGGCACTAGTTCAAATGATGCAGGTACAAGTGCATATGTTCAGGGGGAGAGTGTCTTTGTTCATAAAGATGATGATAATGCTGTTGAGGACGAGATAATTAGAGGTTTACATGAGAGACTCTTCCCACGTGCTTGTGTGTGCTTGTTTTCAAGCTTCCCACGTGCGTCACATCGACAAGCTATCAAAAGGATTTTCATGTATCTTCATAGAACTCAAGATTTTGGCATTTGGCTTTCTGCTTCCTCATGGATTAGTTTAAGAGCTTTTTCTGATGTTGACTTTGGAGGATGTTGATTTGATTTGGTTCGTGCCACCTCTTGAGTAATCCCTTTTCTTGAGCATATTGATATTGGATTTCACTTTCTTAAAGATCATGTTGAAAAAGAAAAAATTGTGCTTCACCATGTGGATACTGAACATCAATTGGCAGACATTTTCACAAAACCTTTGTCTTCTTCTCGTTTTGCTTTTATTCGGGGAGAACTTGGAATTGTTCATCCAATGGGATTGTTTTGAGGGGGAGTTTCTTTGCCAAGTTCTTTCACTTGATGAGCTCACTTTATCATATTTCTTTATATGTTATGTAATTGAGCTAATATATGATAATCTAATTGTCTCACTTGAACTAAAAATGACATTGTGGAATTCCTGGGTGATTACCTATAGCTAAATACTCTGTGATATCTTACTCTTCTAGGCTTGATATTGAATCCTCTTGACAAATTTGGGCTATGAAGCAAGTGTGGTTTCAACTTTACTCTTTCATAAGACCTTTTAATCACTTTTGCATGTTTATAATCAAAGAAAAATAAAAGAAAAGGGAATCAATAAAAGGGGTTGTTAAAAGCAAAAAACCTCAAGTTATGTGCTTGAGGTGCTTTCCCTAAAAGATAAGATGTATGCTTCAAGCATGCCATTCCCTCAAAGATAAGATGTATGCTTCAAGCATGCCACTCCTAGAAAATAAAAGAAGTATGCTTCAAGCATGCCACATGCAACTTATTGTTTAAAGATTAAATTGGTCTACTAGATTGGAGTTGAAACTACTTGCTCGCCCTAAGTTGTTAGTTGCTTCAATTTTTAAAGTCTTGCTTTTTCTGCTAAGATCTTGCTTAGTACTTGGCTATAGTTGACTAAATTGAGGTTGAGATGCATGTCATTCCCTAACTTGTTAAAATCACATCAAGATCATGTATTTTGCATATTATGTGATATATAAGGTTATATGATCGAATGAGCTCATCTTTTCCTATCTTGGCACTCCCTTGTTTCTCTTGGTGAAATCATTGTTTCAGGAAAAATTTTGAACCTGTTCTCTCTTTTACTCTTGATGAATCCATTGTCAAAGGGGGAGAAATTTGGAAATCTTTCTTTGAAAAGTTTAAAGAAAAAGGGAGAGTTGTATTTGGAAATTTGAGAATTTTGGGAGAAAGAATTTTTGAAATTTTTGGGCGCATTGCACATTCACACACATTTTCATTCTCAGGGGGAGATTTTGTTTTGCATTTTGGTCAAAGAGGGATTTCTGTGTTTTCTTACTTTGGTCTTTGATCCTTTGGATTTCAAAATCTTTGGTAAAGTGAATGCCAAATGATCAATTATAAGTGGTGTTGCCAATGTTTTCATCAAGGGGGAGATTGTGAAATCATGTGCTGAAAAATTGGCTTTGAACTGAAAAATTAACTTAGATTTGAATTTGCAAAATGTGTTTGTTCATGTGTTTTGACAAGAAACAGTAAGTTACGCATTAGCGCCAGACAAAGTTCTCAAGAAACAGTAAGTTTCCCATCTGCGACGGACAGTGTTTTTGGGTCTGTTGTGAACATGTTTTTGAGCCCATGACCGAAGTCATTTTCACATGTACAACGGACAGTTTTTCTTGGTCCGTTGTGAACAAGCTTTTTCGGTTTGGATAATTTCTTGGAACCAAGATTTTCACATGTACAACGGACTAATTCTTTTTGTCCGTCGTGAATGGACTTTTCTAGGGTTTTACTTTTGTGAAACCGAGCGTGGCACGTTTGCGCCGGACAAGCTTCTGGGGTCCGTTGTGAACTTGTTTTGAGCTCATGACCGAAGCCATTTTGCATGTACAACGGACCAACTTTGTTTGTCCGTTGTGAACGTGTTTTTCCGCGTTTGGTTGGCTTCTTGGAACAGAAACTTTTCCTTATACAACGGACCAACTTTGTTTGTCGTCGTGAATCGTTTTTAAGCTCAATTAGGGTTTTGAGCGATTTGGATTTGAATTTTGAATGTGAATTTGAAATTTGTAATGATTTCATGATGCTTCTTTTGAAGTGGACTTTATGCAATACTCATGTGAGTAGTTGCATGGATTGACATTGAGTCAAGTCGTGGACTTGTGCTCGGATTTGTTTTGTGGTTTGTTCATGTGCGGTATTGCTCGAAGACGAATGTGGTCGATGACGGGACCGGAACTAGGTTCATGGAGGAACTGAGGTTCGGGACTAGGTTCAGGAGGAACCGAGGTCTTGGTGGTCAAGGATGTCATGCGGGACGTTCGGGCTAAGAGAATGGTGCATATGAAGAATGGTTAGTCACGTGAGAATGGCAGGAGGTCATTCGCGTGCAAAGTGTTAGTCACGTGAGTATGGCAGGTGGCCATACGCGTGCAAAGTGTTAGTCACGTGAGTATGGTAGGGTTGCCATACGCGTGCAAGAGTTGTACTCGGCCTGGTTGGGCCAAGTAGAGTTGAGTTGGATACGGATTCCTTCTAGGGAATAGGAATCGTATTCAGAACTCCTTGTGGGTTGGTGCTTTAAATAGGTGGGGGGTCTCCTGTTGAAAGGCACTAAGTAGAGCTGAGCGCATCAAGCTTTGAGCTTGGTTTTAGGGTTTGTACTCTTTTGATGAGAGTATTTTAGACAAGAAATAAAGATCAATTCTTCCAAGATTTTTGCGTGCTCTAAGAACCTCGTCGCTACAAGATTTTCTGTTTTGGTACTTGTTTGCATGCTTGTTCTAGTTCTAGATTGGTTTTTGTTCTTCAAGTTTTATCTTGATTTGATCCATCAAAAACCTCTCTAGGGTATTGATCTAGTGTTTCTCAAAGTCTAGTTGATCAATCTTTTGTCGTTCTTGTTTAATCTTGAAGTTTTGATTAGATTGATTCTCGTCAAGTTCTGGATCAGCAAGCTTGCGAAGCTTATAACTTTTGATCTGCAAGTCCGATCGAGCTGATTCTTTTTGGGTTTGATTTGTATTGGAATCTAGTTTCTTGTGTTCAAATTTCAGATCGTTCCAACGGTTGGATCTTCGGGAATTCTCGTTTTACCAAACCTCTGTCATTCTGTTTTTGTCGAAAACGAGGCAATTATTTGGTTCTGTTTTGGGGTGAACTTTTAATAGGTCAAGAATTTGGTTTTAGCTTCCGCTCAATCATTCACCCCCCTCTGATTGCTATATTCGTATACTTCGATCCTTCAAGCACACGCCAAAGGGAGAAGAAGGAGCTGCCATAGTTAATTGTGCTAACTAACGATCATCAGTACGTCTACATCCTCACTCGATCTGATGGTTTTATAGGAGGCCGGATCGGAAAACAAGATTTCGGATGAACACGAATTAAGAGTTTCATCGTAAAGGCGCGCGGGATCGAGGGGACGCGCGGGAGACGAAGCGCATTAGTACCGGTCAAACACACCAATCGGTGCTAATGTGCTAACATCAGTACCAGTTGGTTACACCAACCCGTACTAAGCAGCACAGGAGCCGAGGACGCTGCTTAGCAGCGGTTTGTTTAACTAACCGGTACTGATAACACGAACATCAGTACCGGTTGGTTACATCAACCGGTGCTAAGAACCCTCCTCAGCTCCTGTGCTGCTTAGTACGGGTTGGTGTAACCAACCGGTACTGATGTTAGCACGTTAGCACCGGTTGGTCTTCCAAACTGGTACTGATGATCCCCCGGACCTGTAGACCGTTGAACCTGGACTGATGTAAATGTTTGTCCCGGTTCATGCATAACCGGTACTGATGTAAATGTCTGTCCCGGTTCATGCATAACCGGTATGGAAGACCAAATCTGTAGTAGTGAATGATGGTCCAAGTATCACTTTGTTAGTTAACCCCTGCTGTCGTCATAAGCTAGTCATGTGCGTGTACTATTCACATACTAGATCATTAAATTCGAGCCGATGGCCACGAACTTTACATGCTTAAAATTCTCCGAAGTGCGGCAAAAGCATGGCCAAGTTTTAATAGTTTTATAGCCAGTTCAAATACTGCAGGGTCGGTCAGTTACCATCTCCAGACTAAACTTGTAGCATATCTTCTTAAACTAAATGAAGAGAATGAATTAATTCTGGAACCAATGTTTGTGTAGAAACTGAATTCATGCTGTATTGGAATTTTTTTTAAAATAATATTTTTTTTTAAAATCAATTGCGGATTTAATACTCAGAAAATAAAAATTGCAAAATTAATACGTGTTCACCGTACCATTCGGCGATTATCCCAAAATACCCTAATTACCCGATTAAAGCCGATTAATCGTCCTCTGTTTGGTTAAGGCTATTTTCGTCTTACCATATGGCGAAAATAGTATTTTCGCCATACCAGCTGATGAAAATTCTATTTTCGCCATACCAGTCGGCGACAATACCCAAATTATGAAATAATTTTCCAAAAATCATGAAATAATTATGAATTATTTGTAGGGTGTAGGATGTCCCATTTTTGCAAAAATATATAGAAATCAATTGAGTTGAATAAACTAAATAAGTATAAGAAATTAAAAGTGCATGAAATTGTTAAGCCTTTTCGGTAGCTTGTAAAATATCACGTTTAAATATAATTTTTTGCAACAGTACTGCAGATTAGCTCTTTGATATATGGAGTGCCATATTCTGAAAAATATTTTATGTACACCTTACGTTGCTACAAAAATAGACCGTCGCAATAACCCTAAGTATTATTGTCAACGATAACTTTGAACCCTTTTCGGTGGCCCATAAAATATCACGTTTAAATGTATTTTCTTGCAACTGTACTGCAGATTAGCTCTTTGATATATGGAGTACCATATTCTGGAAAAATATTTTATGTAAACCTTTCGTTGCTACAAAAATAGATCGTCGCAATAACCCTAAGTATTATTGTCAACGATAACTTTGAACCCTTTTCGACGGCCCATAAAATATCACGTTTAAATGTATTTTCTTGCAACTGTACTACAGATTAGCTCTTTGATATATGGAGTACCATATTCTGGAAAAATATTTTATGTACACCTTTCGTTGCTACAAAAATAGACCGTCGTAATAACCCTAAGTATTATTGTCAACGATGACTTTGAACCCTTTTTGGCGGCCCATAAAATATCACGTTTAAATGTATTTTCTTGCAACTGTACTGCAGATTAGCTCTTTGATATATGGAGTACCATATTCTGGAAAAATATTTTATGTACACCTTTCGTTGCTACAAAAATAGACCGTCGTAATAACCCTAAGTATTATTGTCAACGATGACTTTGAACCCTTTTTGGCGGCCCATAAAATATCACGTTTAAATGTATTTTCTTGCACCTGTACTGTAGATTATCTCTTTGATATATGGAGTACCATATTCTGGAAAAATATTTTATGTACACCTTTGTTTGCCTACTAATTATACTATCGCAATAACCCCAATTGACAACTCATGATATGAATAGTTTAGCCCAGGAACACTTTAGCCGAAGTGTTTAAATCATTACAAGCATTGTAAAAAGCATGTAGTTGCAGCCAGTAACCTTAGTAAGCAAACTCAACCTTAGTAGGTTAGATACAACGAAAGTTAAGATGATATTACTAGGATATTACAACAGTGACGAGATTGCTAGAAGAAGTGCGGATAACACTGATTGTCATGGTGGAACAAGTGATCGTTTCGCTTATGTTCGTAGAGTGAGAATGACGCGCCACATTTTCTACATATTACATCACCCGTCAATCTTGTGCGATTTGTTCTCAGACACCGCTGAATCTCTCTTATGAAAGAGCTCCATGGCCGTGCGCAGTGCTCCCAGCTGCTGACGAATGGGTAGCCTATGCCATATGTCTCTGGGGTATGAGAAGTAACTTGTTTGTGTACATTCTGTGGAGTTCTGCCCTCCCATACGGGCATGCCATCCTGATTTTCGGCGCCCCCTATGTTAATACCACCCGGGTTCCCGGATGGTCTTTGTAATGCGTCAAGGATTTGTTGCGTAGTGCGGACCTCGGCCGGCTGCTTCCCCTTGTCCTTTTCTCTTTGAGAGGACGAACCCTCTTGCCCTTCGGGAGACTTGCCTAGACGCCTCCTCTGTTTCGGCTCGCACTCCACTATATGGTGCAGGAGGTGTGTGTTGGGCTTCTTGTTGTACAACTGTAAGCGTGCCCTACAGTCAATGCAATATGCCTGCTGTGGTGGTTGAAGAATACCGTATGCGTACTCGGGGTCCGGCTTTTCTGGGAGGTAGTAGCACCACGGTGAGGGTTGCTCTCCCCAGTTATCGAATACGGGAAGTTTGAGATGTGGGTGGTACGTTTCCGGGTCCACCCAGTTGAAGTAGCAGCACCATTCATCCTCGGGTAAAGGGCACCGGTAGAATCTTCGGTCTGCTAGATCCTCGTGACAGGTATCAACCACTGCCTGCAGGCCATGGTCGCACAGTTTGGGGCTTTGGGGTGGCCCTTGAGGAGGATGTTCCTGCCTTGACTTGAGCAATTTTGCAAGCTTCTTTTTGAATTCCTGTACGCGATGAACTGGTTTATAATGACTACTTTGAGACTGAAACATGAGCATGTCGCATGAAACTCACCAATTGGTTCGTCCCTTGCCCACCGACCCTTAACTCCGGTCGATCCATATAGGGGACATATCCGGGCGGCCTCTCCCACCGAATGAAGTTCTCGGGCGAAGTGGGGTAGGCGTCGTGGCAATTGTAGACAAATTCGTAGTCACATCGTTCCGGCCCATCGATCCATTGGAAGAAGCAACACCGGTCCTTGTGCTAAAAAAAACAAAGAACAATGCATGAATTGGTAGTGTTACCCTAATTTGTATTGAGACCGGTTGGTTTACCTCGTAGCCGTGGCCACAGCAGTAGTGAGCGCGGGCGGCCGTATTTCTGTGCATAGACTGCATCATCTTCGCTGGAAGGTTGCAGTCGCATTTCAGCCGGGGCAACTCGGGCAGGACTGGAGAGTCAACGGTACTCGCATCCGGGTATTCGGGGGGGGTTAATTTTCACTTGCTGAAGAGGCGACGGTAGAATGACATGTGGCCTAATGGGGCTTAATTTTTGCTTGCTGAAGTTTATTGCGCTTTTGGCGGTCACGATGCACATATCCCTCCCTCGGTTGGTTTTTATAGTCTTTGGTGAGGGGCCACCCAAAGGGAGAGTGGCGGACTTAAGAGAAGTTCAAATCATGAGCATCGGATTCTTCTTGACTTTGCATGTGATGGGACATGAGCCTGGCTATGGCCATAGCTTTAGACAGGAATCTCTCCCATAGTCGTCTAGAAGGCTAGGTCATGCGAGCTTTAGGCGGTGAGAAAGATGATATGACAAAAGTGGAAAAGTTGATATGACTAAAGCTGAAAAAGCAATAATGACAAGAGGTTGATATGACAAAAGCTGACAGAAATATATAATCAACCACGTAATATGAGAAAGTACACAAAATAGATGGTAAAACATAATATGAGAAAGTACCCAAAATGGGCAATACCACAAAAATTATGTCGCGGAGAGCCTAATCCTGATCACCCCCAGTGGTGGATCCTGACCCCTACCCCCACCCCTACATCTCTGCCGACGTGCTGAAGGGGGTGCATCATCGAGAGGTCGTGGGTGAAGCGCCCGCGACGGTCCCGCCTGGCCGTAGTCTGAAGGGCTTTGGGTGACGCACGCGTGGGGGTGGCAGGTCCTGCGTAGCTGTAGGAGGCTACTACTTCAACACCTCCTAACAGGGACACCCACTTCAGATACATATATAAATAATAGTACACAACAACATATATAAATCACAAGCCATGAGCGTCAATATTACATTACATGCAATTAATGTGACAACATGCATATAATTACATAATTCGATACATATTAACGATACACACATCGCCCAAACCCATGACATAGCCACCACCGCGTTCAGAACCTACAAGCTACGTGCACTGGTTTGCCTTGTGGCCATACTGACCGCACTCAGAACACCTCCTAACAGGACCACCCACTTAAGATTCATCCATGTCGTTGCGAATGCGCCTGGTCTGTGGATGACCAGATCGCTTCTTCCGCACACCTCCGCAAGGTCGGATCCGCAAGCAGATGCGCCATCTCGCATTGTCGCAGTGAAATCACCGTGTGCACGAAAACCACGGAACTCACCGGACCAGGTATGGACAACATGATCCTTCAAGTAGAAAGAGGACATGTATTATGACGTGTTCATCCCAATTTTCCCACAAGCAGCCATCACGTGTGAGCAAGGAATATGGAGAAGTCTTGTCTTATTGCAGGTGCATTCACACCATCCAGTTGCCCCTTGGCCTAGATTAACCTCGTGCGTAATAACCGCTGTGTCGGTTCCCAAACCCCTTTTGCACCGAAGAGTCACCTCGAAGCGGTACTCAGTGATTCCGAAGCTATGCACAATATGCTGCTGAGCTTTCATGGTTCGTTCCTCCATGTATGTCATCATCCGCGAACAATACGGCGTTTGCAATGTCGAGGCATGAAGTACCGCTTCGGCATGCCTTTTCTGGTAGTAGGCAACTATGCCGTGCAACATGCCTTCAAGGATGGCCACAAGCGGTAGCGGACGGAGGCCTTTGATGACCCAATTGTAAACCTCGGCTATATTCGTTGTCATGACACCAAACCTGTTCAACGCATAACAGTTTAGCACAACAACCCCATTTGTTCAGCGGTAATAAATATCTTAATGTAGTATACTAACCTGGAGCCTCCAGTGTCATGGAGCAATGCCCACTTCTCTAGAGGTTCCGCCTCTATCCAGTGCGAGAAATATTTTATGTTCCTTTACGTTCGTCTCCTCACATTGGGAGGATCGAGCTCCCCAAGAGGTGTTAGCCTTTTAGGTGGGCATTCGTTCGGTGTAGGTGGTTGCTTATTTATCTCCTCGATATGTGCACTTGTGTGCTTATCCAACTCAACCAACAACGCGTTGAACTTACATGCCTGATTCTGCTTGCATAACCTCTTAAATAGGTTCATCAGTTTCTCGCTCTTAAACTGCTTAAAGAAATTTGCTCCCAAATGCCTCATGCACCACCTATTCTGCAAGTCAGGCCATGAAAATGGTTCATCTGGGTCCTCCTATAGAGTCTTAATTCCCGAAAGGATACCTTTGTGACGATCATGAATGATGCACATGTTGGGCCGATCACCAACTACCCCCACCTTCAGATGTCTGAAAAACCACAACCAGCTATCCCGGTTCTCACCCTCAACAAATGTAAAGGCCAATGGAAGTATGTGGTTGTTCGCATCAACTGCAATGGCTGTTAGAATTTGCCCCTTGTATTTTCCAGTCAAAAAAGTACCATCCACACAAAGCAATGGACGACAGTACCTGAATGACGCAATGCAAGGGCCCAATGAAAAAAAGCACGACGAAATGTACAGATCCCATTTCCATCTGCTTCACTTTCTTTGAAAGCGGTGTATGTGCCAGGATTGGTTTGCTTCAATACTTCAAGCACACGAGGTAGGTTGCAATACGAAGCCTCGTATGTGCCAAACCTCTTCTCTAATGCTTTCTGCTTCGCATGCCAGGCCATCGAGTAGCTTTATCTGATACTTAAATGTTCGTAAGATTGCTTTCTAAATATACGAACACTCAATATCCCGCTTCTCAATGATTTCATTGAACATCACGCTAGCTATTAGAGCCTCATTCAAGTTACGGTGCTTGACAAGAACATTTTCTAGTCTGCATGTGTGCTCCTCCACTCTTGATGCAATCCAATACGTCTCACCCTTCGGCTTGTATGCATGAACTCGAAATTCACAACACAACCCGAAACTCTCTCTGCAACGCTAGTGCCCATAGCCTCACTGCCAACTTCAATTCAGAATTGTTCGGGAACCTTTGATTCAACCGAATGGCACCAGTACCATACTCACAATGCGAATCATGGCCCCACAAAGCTTCCATACCATCTTTGTTCTACCTATTCCATTCATCGGGGATGGGTAACTCCGCTGAGCCAGTACTACCATGCATTTCATCATCTTCCTCCCCTTCGTCATCTTGGCCGCTGGTATCATCAGGCTCCAATATTTCAGCTTCCTCTTCTGTCGCTATACGGTCCACCCAATCCAAATGATCCACAAGTTGACCGATCTCCTCCCCTTCATCAGCCCGACCTTCTGCGACTGCTGCATCACTGTGATCATCCCCCGCTGCTACCTCAATCGGCACCACTGGCTGAACTTGTTTAGCTGTAGCCGATGTGCTGCTCTCGCTCAAACCAGTAGTACCCACCTCTTCCCTAGGGCCCATTATTACTTCACCATTGCCATAATATACTCTAAATTTCACTGGTTCCGACATCACTGCGATGACATAGACAAAATACATTTTTCCATCACTACTGACATGTAAAATCGCATCAGTAAATTGAACAATGCTAATTAACTATCCCGCTATCGATACTCTAATATTATAATATTATAGCGCACGTGTAACATCGCTATTTGCTACAACATGTAGTCTTCAAAACAACGGCCGATTGGCCGATTAACTGGCCGATTAGGTTCTGATCAGAGCCCTAAAGATTCGATTTTATAGTTTTCTGTGATTAAACTTGGTAGACCGATTAATCGGGGCTAATCTCGATTTTTTTTGTACTTTAGTAATTGCCCTTGCTGACCATCTGATTAATGATCTTTAATCTTAGACCCGAATAGCTACCGATTAATGATTTCTAATCTTAGTCCAGTTAATCTTCCGATCGATCAATTAATCTCTAATCTTAGACCCGATCAGCTACCGATTAATGATTTCTTCAACATTTCTAGTATGTAAAACCATTACTGCAAATTGAACAACATTATAATATTCAAACTAAAATCCCTACCCTAAACTAAAGAACTAGAATCGATACTCTAAATTACACACCTAAATCGCTACTCTAAATTACACACCTAAATCGCTACTCTAGATCACACAACTCAATCACTAGTCTAAATTACACAACTAAATCGCTACTCTAAATTGAAGAACGCGAAATTAAGCAAAATTGCGATGTTACCTCCTCCTTCTCCTCTCCTCCTTCTTCTCCTCTCCTCCTCCTCCTCCTCCTCCTCCTGCTTCTTCTTCTTCTTCTTCTTCTTCCTCTTCCTCTCTCTCCCCCTCCTTCCCTCTCCTTCCTCTCCCTCTTCTTCTCTTATTCCGGCCGGCGGCGCCCCCTCCCTTTTTTTTTCCTTCGGTCGCTCGCTCTCTGCAAGATCGATTTGGCTTCGGCCGTGTTTTACTGAGCTATTTTCACCATACGGTTTGGCGACAACCTATTTTCGCCAAACCGTACGGCGAAAATAGGGTCTTCGCCAAATCGTACGGCGAAAATAGCTTTGATTCCTGTGTAGCAGATTAACTGCGGATTTAGGGTATTTTCGCCACACGGTTCGGCGAAAATAGCGTATTCGCCGTAGGGTATGGCGAAAATAGGGTATTCGCCGTACGGTATGGCGATAAAATATTAATTTTGCAATTTTGATTTTTCGAGTATTAAAACAGCAATTGATTTTAAAAAAAGTATTATTTTTTTAAAAAAATTGTTGTATTACAATCGCCGCAAGTTCTATATGTTGGCGTATTAGCCAACAGACCCCTTCCGACGAGGGGTATACTAAGTTCTAACCGGGGCTTTCGTGGAGATTGTTCGATGAAAAGAGAATCGAGGGCCAAGTATGCGAGGTGAGTCTGGCCTTTTGTCAGGTTCGGGCCCTCCTGAGAGTAATAGCCCTACTCCTGTCTTCTTGTATTTTTCGGTACCTCTGGAGAGAACTGGAAGATGAACAGCAGCCCCAAAAGAGCTCAGACCAGTCCACCCAGAGCGGAGAGTCTAGCCTGAGGAAAAATGATCGAACCCCCTCTCCCATGCACACCAGCTCCCTTTTATCTTGGGGCTGGCCGGGGCGCATGGGTCTTACAATGGTACACCCTACTGAGTACATGCCTTATCGCATTTAATGTAGCTGTCACTATTCTTACAGCGCATTTAATGCCCTGTCACAGCCGTCCTCTCCTCTGCTTCGGGCCCCGCGCACGCCGGCTTTGCCCGTTCTGCCGAGGTGGGAAATTGCACCATGACGTCCCTCGTCATTATGGCGCGCGTTGGGAACACACGCCGCCACACTGTGGTCTTTATTGCCCCCATTTAATGCGCACGATACGCATTAAATGTCTTTGACCTCCTGTGCAGATGCGCGGGCCGCTCAGTGGCCTCTGGAACGGAGCACCAACGGCGTGGCCTGGTCGCCACCTGCCACTGGGCGATCACACAGCTGACCACCAGCGGCGTGGCTTGGTCGCCACCTACCGCTGGGCGATCACACAGCTGACCGCCAGCGGTGTGGCCTGGTCGCCACCTGCCGCTGGGCGATCACACAGCTGACCGCCAGCGGAGTGGCCTGGTCGCCACCTGCCGCTGGGCGATCACACAGCTGACCGCCAGCGGAGTGGCCTGGTCGCCACCTGCTCGCTGGACGGTGCCTTCTTCAACCTACTAATGGCGCGGCCTGGATGCCACGTGTCTGCTAGCGGTTTCTTTTTTTACTAAAGTGTAGTGGGCACCCTGGTGTAGAATACGCCGACAGTAGCCCCCGGACCTACCTTGGAGCGCTCTTTTTGCCTTCTTCAGTCTCCTGGGTGGGTCCAGGAAAAGTGCCCACAAAACATTGCGGCTTTTAAAAGCCGCCGCCGTTTCTGGGCACCGAGGAGGATCGTGCAGCCGCCCCTGACTCGTAACCGGCGCTGGTCTGGGGAGCATGCCCATACCTCTTCCAATTCTTTTGGGTTTCCCGCCAGCGAACCGCCGCGCCTCCTCGAGTATCCCGTTGTTTGAACTGCCACGCCTCCTTGGGTTCCCCGCCGAGGCGCCCTTTCGTGTGCATAAATATAGGCGCTCCGGGGGGGAACGGTTCGTTCCTTCCCCAGTCTTTGCCTGCTGCACCCTCCTCGAGATGGTGAACCCTGCGCTGGAAGCGATGGCCGAGGACGTGGCTGTCGAGCTGGACGTCGCCCCGGTGGAGGACCAGGGGGCTGCGGAGGCCGCAGCGGACGAAGACTGATGAGCTTTTCTCTTGCTGATATGTTGCCTTCCCTTGTAGCGAACTTCTGCGAGCTTTAGGATCTTTTTCTATAAATATGTGTATTTTGCTTCGCACGTCTTACGCTTGGGTGCCTGTTGACGCTTCCATTATGCCGACTCTGAGTGAATAAAAAGGCAATGGCGCACGCTAAAGGTTAGTTAGAGTGCAGGGCCTGGATCCCTCGTGCCGGAAAGCCGATGTACCAGGGCATTAGGGCTCTTGTGAGATTAGTTACCCTCGTGGTCTCTTAGGGCCGAACACTTGGTGAGGTGTGGCAGGGTAGTAGGCCTTCGGAGATGGTGTTTGAGTCGCAGATTTTCACGGGGGCGCCCTGATCGTCATGACCGTATTGAAAACCGTGCCAAACCAACCGTCCGACCACCCATCCCTGCACGCCACGCTCATCCAGTGGGCCAATATTTACCGTCGAGAACTCAGAGATCCTTAATGTACTGAGGGCGAGAGCGCGGACACGGCCCATCGGGGCGCAAACCAAAAGAGAACAAAGGCGATAACTGTTTTGAATAGAGACTAGACATTGAATGAAACAGAGGTTCCCCCCGACCAGCCTGTGGGGAGGAAGACTCACTTAGCTGGTCGAGGCGTAGAACTCTGTACTTACAACCTTTTTAGGGGTAGAACTTGCGCAGAAGTTCTATGTTTTGAGAGTTCGCCAACTCCTCTCCGTCCTCAGTGACCAGCCTGACCGCCCCGGGATGAGAGACTAAGACCACCTTAAAGGGGCCCTCCCACTGGGGAGACTGTTTATACAACCCGGCATGCGTCTGGATTCTGCGCAAGACCAGGTCGCTCACTGCCAGTGTCCTCTCTTTAACCCGGGTGGCGTGGTACCGCCTGAGATTCTGCTGATACCGGGCAGCACGCACGGCTGCGCGGTCTTGTACTTCTTCGGTGAACGCCGCCACGCGCGGCGATCCTAAGGCCAACTCTGACGGTAGGACCGCCTCCGCACCGTAGACCAGGAAGAAGGGCGTTTCTCCGGTGGCCCGGCTGGGAGTGGTACGAAGCGACCACAGCACCGTCGGGAGCTCTTCAGTCCATCGGGCTCCACGCTTGTGGAGTCGATCAAACGCCAGGGTCTTGAGGCCCTTCAGCACCAGCGCATTGGCCCGCTCGACTTGGCCATTGCTTCTCGGGTGAGCCACCGAGGCGAAACAAACTTTGGTGCCTATTTCTTCACAGAAGCCCAAGAAGGCAGCGCTGGTAAACTGCGCGCCATTATCGGTGATAATGCGGTTGGCGACCCCAAAGCGGGCGAAAATGCCTTGTATGAACTTGATTGCAGCGGCGGCGGTGATCGCCCTTACTGCTTCGGCTTCCACCCACTTAGTAAACTTGTCGACGGCGACGAACAGATGGGTGTAGCCCCCTGTGGCCCGCGGGAACAGGCCCAGGATATCCAACCCCCAGACCGCAAAGGGCCATGAGAGTGGGATGGTTTGCAGAGCCTGGGCTGGTCGGTGGACTTGCTTGGCGTGGTACTGGCATGCCTCACGCCTCCTCATCAGCTCGCAAGCATCCTGGAGGGCGGTTGGCCAATAGAACCCTTGGCGGAAAGCTTTTCCCACCATCGTTATTTGGACATATGGCTCCCAGACACGCCTCCATGGATATCGAGAGCAACCGCACCCTCTTCCCGAAAGTGATGCACTTCAGAAGAATTCCGTTTCTACCCCGGCGATACAGGTCCCCGCCCACCAGGGTATAGCACTTGGCCTTTCGTGCTATCTTCTCTGCTGACGCATCATCGTCGGGGCACACTTGATCCCACAGGTAGGCCAGGATCGGAACCATCCATGTGCCTTCTCGGTCAAGTGTGGCGGCCACTAGGTGATCGCCCGGGTACTCCGCCTGGCCAGGCGTTTCCACCGGCACTACTTTCCCCTCTGAAGCAAGGGCTGAAGTAGCGTCACCATCGTCCTCGCCAGAAATGGGGGCTGCGACGGACGGTCGCGGAATCCTTTCTTCAAAGACTCCGACCGGAACAGTGGACCTGGTCGAAGCGAGCTGTGCGAGCCCGTTTGCCAAGTAATTGTCACGTCGGGGGATATGGGTATACCCCAACCCGTCGAAGTGTCGCTCCATCTTTCTGACCTCTGCCAGGTACTCTGTCATGACAGGATCAGCGCAGGCAAACTCCTTTCTTGCTTGGTTGACGACTAGCAGCGAATCGCCCTTGACTTGCAGACGCCGAACACCGATGGCCGCAGCGACGCGAAGTCCAGCCAGCAAGCCTTCGTATTCAGTGATATTGTTGGTGGCCTTGAAGTTCAGGTCGACCACATATTTGAGGAGATCCCCGGTTGGAGAAACCAGGAGGACTCCAGCACCCGCACCTTCGAGCCTGAAGGAACCATCGAAGTAGAGTGTCCAGGGGGAGGGCGCGGGGGTTTCTTCATCTTCAGACTCGGCAGGAGTCCACTCAACAACAAACTCCGCTAGCCTTTGACTCTTGATCGCTGTGCGCCGGGCAAATTTGAGACCGAACTCTCCTAGCTCCACAGACCACTTGGCAATGCGGCCTTCAGCTTCACGGTTGTGGAGGATCTCGTGCAAGGGATAGGCGGACACCACCGTGATCTCTCTTCCTTGGAAATAATGCCGCAGCTTCCGGGATGCCACCAGCACGGCATACACTATCTTCTGAGCCTGCGGGTACCTTATCTCGGCATCATGCAGCAACTTGCTGACGTAATAGACTGGCCGCTGGACCCCTTCACGCTTCGCCACCAGTGCCGCGCTCACAACCGCCGGGCTGGCCGCTACGTACAGCAGTAGCGGCTCGCCCGGCTCGGGGGCGACCAGCATCGGAGGGGAGGAGAGGTATTGCTTCAGTTCTTCGAATGCTTGCTGCGCTTCTGCAGTCCACTCGAAGGAGTTAGTCTTCTTCAGCAGCTTGAAGAAGGGGAGACTCTTTTCTCCCAGCCTGGCGATAAACCGGCCGAGAGAGGCCAGACGACCAGCCAGGCACTGAACTTGCTTGAGCCTTGTGGGTGGTTGCATGCGCTTGATGGCTGTGATTTTTTCCGGATTAACCTCGATTCCACGGTTGGAAACAAGGAATCCGAGCAACTTTCCGGACGACACACCAAACACACACGTCTCAGGATTCAACTTCAGACAATACTGTCGTAGGTGGGAGAAAGTCTCCTCTAAGTCCTCTACGAGCCCAACAGACTTTTTGGTCTTCACTACCAAATCATCAACGTATACTTCGAGATTTCTCCCAATCTGCGATCTGAATACAGTATGCATGGCGCGCTGGTAGGTTGAGCCCGCATTCTTCAACCCAAAAGGTATGCAGATATAGCAGTATACACCTAGGGGGGTCACAAAAGCAGTCTTCTCTTCGTCTTCCCACGCCATGCTGATCTGGTGGTAGCCGGAGTAGGCATCGAGGAAGCACAAGATCTCGCACCCCACGGTGGAGTCGACGACAAGGTCTATCCGCGGCAGGGGGTACGGATCCTTGGGGCAGGCTTTGTTGAGGTCGGTGAAGTCGACGCACATCCTCCATGTCCCGTTCGACTTCTTGACGAGTACGGGGTTGGCCAGCCACTCGGGATAGGCAGCCTCCCGTACAATTCTCGCTTGCAGCAGTTTTTCCACCTCATCCCGGATGGCATCTTGCCGCTCTGGTGCCTGCCTCCGGACCTTCTGCCAGACTGGGTGCACTCCAGGGAGCGTTGCCAATCGGTGCTCAATCACCTCCCTAGGGACCCCGGTCATTTCAGATGGTTCCCATGCGAACACATCTAAGTTAGACCGGAGGAAGGTGATGAGCGCGTCTTCCTATTTGGTGCTGAGGCTGGCACCAATTTTCACAACCTTCCCAGAGCCGTCCTCGCCCACGGGGACCGCCTTCACCTCACCCGAGGAGCCGGGTGAAGCGCGGGCCTTGACCGGGGGAAGCTCTGGGCCGTCATCCTCGCTTCGAGCCGTACAGGTGGTGTCGGCCAGGTCCTGCACCTGCTTGCTGAGGCGCAGGGCTTCCAGCCGATCCACCTTCACGGTAATCGGGCCTCCAGGCCTGGGAATCTTCATCATCATGTAGGCATAATGCGTGGACGCCATGAACTTGACCAGAGCTGACCGGCTAAGCAACGCATTGTAGGGAAGGTCGAAGTCCGCAATCTCGAAGTTGATTCTCTCCGTCCGGAAGTTTTCCACTCTTCCGAACGTGACGTGCAACCGGACTTGCCCCAGGGGCGTCAAGCCCACCCCGGGGGCAACTCCGTAGAAGAGAGGGGCCGGGCGCAACTCCTCATAAGGGATTTGGAGTGCTTTAAATGCCCCTACGGACATGAGGTTGATGGAGCTTCCTCCATCCACCAAAGACACCGCCCGAGTTCAGATTCCGGACCGTGGGGGAAACCACGATCGGGAGATGGCCCGGGCCTGCAGTGCTTTCCAGGTGGTCGGCCTGACTAAAGGTGATCGGCTCCTCCGACCACTTCAGTAACCTGCTCGCCCCGGGCGTTGGTACAGTGGTGCACACTTCTCTCACCTCTCGCTTGTACTGCGAGTTGGAAGAGTAGGTAGTGGAGCCACCGTGGATAAACACCACCGTGTGATCCGCTTGCTGGAAGGCCAGCGGGGCAGGGTCTTCGTCTACATCGTCTTCGCGGCGCTCCTTAAGCCGCTGTTCCACAAACTTGGACACAACCTGGAAATCCGCCAAGTCATGCCCATTGGTCCTGTGGATGGGGCAGTAAGGCCTGCCTCCATCGTCTTCTCGGTGGGGGGACCGGCGGTCCCCACGATCACCTTGAGGGCCTCGGCAATCACCCCTCCTGTCCCGACGATCACGCTTCTGGGGCTTGTCCTCCGGCTCGGCGACCAGGACCTCTCCGGCACCGATCTCCTTGCGCTTCTTCTTCTTCTTCTTGTGCTCGGAAGCCTTTGAGGCTCCCGCCTCGCTGTGACCGGACGGCCCCGCCGTGCGCTCCCGGGCCTCCGCTGCCCTGGCGCACTTATGGGCCAGGGAGAACAGTTCGGAGGTGGTCGAAATGGTGCTGGTAGCCATCTTCTCCCGCATCTTCTGGTCCCGGACCCCCTGCCGAAAGGCGATGATTACTGATTGCTCAGAGATCCGGGGGATCGTATTCCGGCGGTGGCTGAACCGCCGAATGAACTCCCTCAGGGACTCCTCCTTCGTCTGTTCCAGGGCGTGAAGGTCGTCCTCCACGCCCGGTTGAGTGTAGGAGCCCTGAAAGTTGGCGACGAAGATGTCGCACAATTCCTCCCACGAGTTCACGGAGCCTCGAGGGAGGTTCAGCAGCCAGGAGCGGGCGGAGCCCATCAGCGACGCCGGGAGGTAGTTGGCCATGATCTTCTCGGACCCTCCAGCGGCGCGCACCACCGTGGTGTAGATCTGCAGGAACTCCTCCGGGTTGGTGGTGCCGTCATACTTCTCGATGGACGCCAGGTGGAACCTCTCCGGCCACGCAGCTTGGCGTAGGTGGAGGGAAAACGCCTGGCATCCTACGTTGTAGGGGGAGCAGCGCCGCCCGCCCGCCCCTCGGTCCCGAGATGGAGTCGAGGCGTGCGAGTCTGTGCTCCCCTTGGAACCAGGGAGCGAGGTCTCCCTCCGGCCACTAGACATCGGGTGGTCCACGCGGCGCTGCCCGTGCGCACGGTGCCCTTGTAGGACATTGCGCAGGTCACCGCCGCGCTGGGACCTCGTTTCGTCTAGGCGGGCCCTCAGGTCCCCATGCCCCCTGCCATCTCGAGGGAACCACAGGGAGAAGTGGGGGCGCGTGCACGTCCCCTTGAGCTCACGGGGGCTGCAACCGGCGCACCCTTTCCCTTGTCTCGGCTCTCACGACCGGGACAAGTCATAGCCGTGCGGCTGGAGGCTTGTGCGTCGATCACGCGCACGCCCTGCCGCCCGACACCAGAAGCCCCCGGCCGACTTGCCGCCTCTACCTGCTGTTGGGCGGCATCCACTAGGCGGGCGATGTCCCGCAGCCATGGAACGGCCGGGGTTTCACCTCCTAGCGCGACCGGGGGATGATCGAGGAGCAGCCGGGCCGCGTGAAGATTCCGCGCCGGGGTGTCGTCTCCCATCAGGAGACGCCGCCGGACGGGCGGGCCCCCTAGCGCAGAAGCACCACGCCGCCCTCCCTGGGAGGAGGGACCCGGGGGGCCCGACGCCCTGAGCGAGCGTCGGGACCGGTCGCAAGTGCTGCTCTCCTCGGGCAGACCGTCATGCTTGGAGCCGGAAGTCACCATGCTCGTAACTGCTGAAGTTTCTCGCAAACTTCGCAAGAAGGTGGAAGAAGGAAGAACAATCTAGCCACTCAGCCCCTACCTGGCGCGCCACTGTCGGCGTATTAGCCAACAGACCCATTCCGACGAGGGGTATACTAAGTTCTAACCGGGGCTTTCGTGGAGATTGTTCGATGAAAAGAGAATCGAGGGCCAAGTATGCGAGGGGAGTCTGGCCTTTTGTCAGGTTCGGGCCCTCCTGAGAGTAATAGCCCTACTCATGTCTTCTTGTATTTTTCGGTACCTCTAGAGAGAACTGGAAGATGAACAACAGCCCCAAAGGAGCTCAGACCAGTCCACCCAGAGCGGAGAGTCTAGACTGAGGAAAAATGATCGAACCCCCTCTCCCATGCACACCGGCTCCCTTTTATCTTGGGGCTGGCCGGGGCGCATGGGTCTTACAATGGTACACCCTACTGAGTACATGCCTTATCGAATTTAATGCAGCTGTCACTATTCTTACAGCGCATTTAATGACCTGTCACAGCCGTCCTCTCCTCCGCTTCGGGCCCCGCGCACACCGGCTTCGCCCATTCTACCGAGGTGGGAAATTGCACCATGACGTCCCCCGTCATTATGGCGCGCGTTGGGAACACACGCCACCACACTGTGGTCTTTATTGCCCCCATTTAATGCGCACGATACGCATTAAATGTCTTTAACCTCCTGTGCGGATGCGCGGGCCACTCAGTGGCCTCTGGAACGAAGCACCAACGGTATGGCCTGATCGCCACCTGCCGCTGGGCGATCACACAGCTGACTGCCAGCGGTGCCGCTGGGCGATCACACAGCTGACCGCCAGCGGAGTGGCCTGGTCGCCACCTGCCGCTGGGCGATCACACAGCTGACCGCCAGCGGAGTGGCCTGGTCGCCACCTGCTCGCTGGACGACACCTTCTTCAACCTGCTAACGGCGCAGCCTGGATGCCACGTGTCTGCTAGCGGTTTCTTTTTTTACTAAAGTGTAGTGGGCACCCTGGTGTAGAATACGCCGACACTATATATCCAGATATAATAAACCAAAAAAACACTATAGTTAGCATCACAAACACGCAATTGGCAAAATTTAGTAGTCCTCTCGTTGTGCAGACGGCCACGTGTGGCAACCATTTGTTCAGAATTTTTGTAACACCCCAAAAATCTAAACTGTTGTACAAGAACAAATCGACAGCATTTCCCCTAAAAACAGGATAATACGGAAGCAATTCGAATAGGAATAATCTCACGACATCAAAACTAGAGACAACGAGTCTAATTCAACCAGGTATTAACCATAAATAAAACACATCTCTAAAGGGACAACCATAAACGAGAACAAGTTTAAAGGGAACAACAAAAGGTCTAAATGAAATAAAATTGCATCCAACTAATGAATTATTTAAAACACTAGATCATGTGAGTCGTGATGACAACAGAAAATTTATTGTGTTGCTAGCCCACCCTTCATGCTTACGACTCACGCGGCGCTACGAAAACATCAAAACAGCAAGTAGTGAGATTGGGTAATCTCAGCAAGCGGAACAACTAATACAAATAAAACATCCACCATATATCTAGCATTCCACATTCCTCATATACAATACCACATCAAAGAGTCTACATTCCTCATATACAATACCACAACAAAGAGTCCACACCACTTCAGTAAAATGCATATGATTGATGCACATGCTTATGCCATGTTCCTCCTCACCGTGCCCTTTCTCAGGAACACACGGTGTTGTACTGCACGATCGCAAGACGCTGGCATCGACAACTTCCAATGCATGATTATGCAGTTAATGCTTCATGCATGAATTCATTCATAACTCCTCCCACTGAGTCCACATGTTTGCATATCATCATATAGCATGGATAGAAAACAAATATCATAGAGATGAAATGTTTAGACAATTCATCCGGTAAACAACATCATTCTTCACCTTACCTCAAAGCAAGTGATTAAACCATGTATGATTGATGTAATTGGAGTTTATAATAAAGGCGAAGCAAACAAAAATGTATAGCTTAACAATACAACTACTTCCACTTGCCTTTACCGACGTGGGCGATGAACCTAGTTACGCCCAGCAGTGGCACCACCTGAACAAACATTATTTCAGTACATAACGACATCACAATTCATCACACAATTCAAACACACGCTTCCTACTCCCCGATCCCATTTAAACGCCAAAAACCCCGATCTGTCTGAATCGAACAGCAGCACCCTCTCTTCCCAATTTCGTATCTTTTTTCTACTGTTCATAAAAATACAAAAAAATTACAGTAGCTATATATTGACGAGATATACAACTTTCATGAAGGTCACAAATTTCAATTCCACTGTTAAATATGCCTAAACAACCGTCCAACACAGTGGACGAAATCTGTTTCCAGATTCTGTTCGTCATCTTCCAACAGCGATAACTCTCAGACCGACGCCCCAAAAATTCTGACAAAATTACAGAAGCTAGGTCTCGACGTTATCTACAACTTTCTAGTTATAGGTTTTTGCAGGAAAAATCATCTATGCCACGTAAAACGCGAAACAATCCGCACTGCACAATCTTCCCTTCCAAAAACAGCACCACATGAACATCTACCCTTCTCCCCCATCAAGATCCATCCAAACCACTCACCACCAGATCTAATACACTCCTAATCCCTAGGTAGAACAGGGGTAAAAGATTGGGAATTTTACCTTGAGTTCCCCCTTGCGAACCTACGAAGAACGCGCGACGATCCCCGTAACGGAAATCTGTTCGTCCTCCTAGCCTCCACGGATCCTCTTCTCGTTTTCTCCTTCGCGTTTCGCGGTGGATCTTGAGCCACCACGCAGGGGAGGAAGAGGAGGGGGTGCGGCTGCTAGGGGGGAGGAAGGGAGGCGCCTTAGGGTTTGGGGGGAGGGGGCGCCACTTAAAGGGGGAGGTGGGCCGGCCCACCAAGGCATGGGGAGGAGAGGGGGAAAAAGGAATTCCCGGCCCAGGCCCCGGTTGCCTCAGCCCAATGAAACTAGCCCAAAACTCCACTTTTTAATATTAAATTGCCGCATAATCTTCAATTATTTCATTCCCCGACAAAACCCTCTTTCTTTCCGGAACAACCAAGAAATAAAACCCTAGGATCGCTCTCAAATTCTAGGGCATCACAATTTTCACTGAGCAATACGTCTGAAACCCCTTGGCGCTTGTCCGCGGCGAGCTGCCCATTGCTGGAGTGCACGGTGCCTGGGTGCTCGACGTCGATGGATGGCGGCCAAACTGCTTAACGGGACAGGATGACAAGACTCAATTCTCTCTCAGCGTCGAGCTTCACGACCAATCCGTGATTATATTGCATATTTTCTGCGAATAACTTAGCCTTTGGGTACATAAAACACAAGACCATTAACTATAAGAGAGCTATAGGCAGGGATATTACACCTAACGATAAGAGGTAAGCGGTGCTGTGCTGACTGGTGGGGCAGCTGGGGCCTGTCAGATTAAACTCAAGACACACGCACGCAATGGAGAGCAAAACATTGGCTCGATGGGAACGAAATGAAACACCGGAAGAAATTTTTTGTGGTGCTTGAATGCCTCTGCACCTTTTCTGTTCTCTTCTATTTATTTAAGCGTCAAAAGATACATGTGCCTGATTGCATACCTAAAGACTCATGATTGCATACCTAAAGAAACAAACTCCTGATTGCATACCTAAAAACTCCTGATTGCATACCTAAAGAAACAAACTCCTGATTGCATACGCTAATAAAAGTAGTAGATGTAAATCACGCAACAAGATTATCCAACAAACTCCCTATAATCTAGTTGCGATTAATTTTGATGATGCCGATCTTCACATTCAGTTATAGAAGCTTGACACGTTCGAGTGGTTTTGTCAATATATCCGCCAGCTAATCGTCAGTGTTGATGTACTTGACGGCGTCCTTGCCGTCCTTGACACACTCCCAGAAGAAGTGGTAGCTTGTCTCGATGTGTTTGCTCCGGCCATGAAAGACCGGATTCTTGCATAGTTGAATCGCATATTTGTTGTCCACGAAGATGGTGGATACTTCAGTTTCCTTCCCAAAAAGGTCGCCGAGCAGTCGTGCAAGCCAGATACCATAGCATGCTGCAGACGTGGTGGCAATGTACTCCACCTCACATGATAAAAGAGCCACCACCTTTTGTTTTTGCGGCTGCCATGTCATAGGGCTTTGCCCGAGTAAGAAAAACATGTCGGTAGTGCTCCTTCTATCATCGACATCGCCTGCCATGTCGGAGTCGCTATAGCCCACCAACTCTTAATTGGTGCTACTCTTGACATAGCGGCATCCAAAATTGCATGTACCTGTGATGTACCACAACAGATGCTTGACAACACTAAGATGCTCCGTTGTGGGTGCTTCCATGAACCGGCTAACTGTGAAATCATGTGCTGAAAAATTGGCTTAGAATTGAATTTGCAAATGTGTGTGCATGTGGTTCTTTTAGCACCGGACTGAATTTCGCATAAACAGTAAGTTTCCCATCTGCACCAGACCGTTTCTCACATCTACGCCGGACCAAAATTGTTGGTCCGTGGTGAACTGCGTTTTTGACGGTTGTTTCTACATGCACGCCGGACCAAATCTTTGGTCCGTTGTGAACGGCGTTTTGAAGGTCTTTCTTCATGTGTACGCCGGACTGATTTTTGATTAGTCCGTTGTGAACATGTTTTGTGCCGGACCAAGTTTTACAAAAACAGTAAGCTTCCATGTTACGCCGGACTATGCACGCCGGACAAAATTCTTGGTCCGTCGTGAACGCATTTTTGAGCGTTGTTTTTGCATGTACGCCGAACCAAAAATTTGGTCCATCGTAAACGTGTTGTTGAACATGTTTTGCTTTGAATTGAACCGAGATTTTCACGTGTACGCCGGACCGGTATTTGGTCCGGCATGAATGGTCTTTTGCTCGATTAGGGTTTTGAACAATTTTGGAATTGAATTTTGGTTTGAATTTGAGATTATGAAATTCGTGAGAATTTCATGATGCTTGTTTTGAAGTGGACTTTATGCAATGCTCGTGTGAGTAGTTGCATGGATTGACTTTGAGTCAAGTCGTGGACTTGTGCTCGGATTCGTTTCTTGTTTGCTCATGTGCAAGTATTGCTCAAGGATGAACGTGGTCGATGACGGGACCGGAACTAGGTTCATGGAGGAACTGAGGTTCGGGACTAGGTTTAGGGAGGAACCGAGGTCTTGGTGGTCAAGGATGTCATGCGGGACGTTCGGGCTAAGAGAATGGTGCACATGAAGAATGGTTAGTCATGTGAGTATGGCAGGTGGGCCATACGCGTGCAGAGTTGTTAGTCACGTGCATATGGCAGGGTTGCCATATACGTGCAAGAGTTGTGCTCAGCCAGGTTGGGCCATGTAGAGTTGTGTTGAATACATACTCCTTCTAGGATTAGGACTGGGACTCATTCTAGGATTAGGAGTAGGAATTATATTCAGGACTATGTATTTGCTCTGTATAAATAGGGGGAGGCGCCTCCTGTTTATGCAATTCAGACATTGAGAGCTTAGAGCTTTGTTTTAGGGTTTGTACTCTTTTGATCGGAGTACTTTAGACAAAAGAAATAAAGATCAATTCTTTCAGATCCTTGCGTGCTACAGTAACCACGTTGCTACAGTGTTCCTGTTTTGGTTCTTGTTTGCATGATTGTTCTAATTCTAAATTGGTTTTTGTTCCTTGAGTTTCATCTTGAATTGATTCATCAAAAACCTTTCTAGGGTATTGATTTCGGTTTTCTCAAAGTTTAGTTGATTAATCTTTTATCGTTCTTGTTTAATCTTGAAGTTTTGGTTAGATTAATTCTCGCCATCTTCTGTCATAGCAAGCTTGCGAGGTTCATAACTTTTGATCCGTAAGTCCGATCGAGCTGATTCTTTTTGGGTTCGATTCGTGTTGGACTTTAGTTTCTTGTGTACAAATTTTAGATCAATACGACGGTGGGATCTCCGGGAATTCTCGATTTACCCAACCTCTATCAATCTATTTTTGTCGAATACGAGGCAATTATTTGGTTCCGTTTTGGGGTGAACTTTTAGTAGATCGAAAATTTGGTTTTAGCTTCCGCACAATCATTCACCCCCCCTCTGATTGCTATATTCGTATACTTCGATCCTACACTAACGTATCCCATGGCGAAGGCAATGTCTGGCCGTGTGTGGACCAGGTACCGCAAACTTCCCATGATGCTTCGGTAGAACTTGGGATCTGTAGGCGGGTTGGAGCTTAACTTGCTCAACTTGAGATGTGTCTCCATTGGCACATGACTTGGATTGCAGTCACTCATGCCTGCTTTGTCGAGGAGCGACCGTAGGCTACTATGAAGTCAAGCGACCGTAGGCTACTATGAAGTCAAGCGACCGTAGGCTACTATGAAGCTTCGCGTTCTAGGCCCTCGGTGCTTGACGAAGGCCGTAGAGCGCCTTATGGAGGCTTAATACTTTGTGTTCATGACCTTCACGAATGAAGCCTGGGGTCTGAGCCACGTACACCTCCTCCTCAAGGTCCCCATTGAGGAATACCGACTTCACATCCATATGATGCACCTGCCAATTTGCTTGCGCTGTGATTGCGATCAAGAGCCACAAAAGTCGAGACGAGCTACTAGTACGAACACCTCATCGAAGTCAACCCTGGCACGTTGCATGTACCCCTTTGCAACTAAGCGGGCCTTGTGTTTCACCACGACGCCATGGGAGTCCTTTTTTAATTTGAACACCCAATTGAGGTCAATCGGACGATGACTTGCAGGCAACTCGGTTAGCATCCACATGTTGTTGTCCTCGATCGACTGCATCTCCTCAAGCATGGCATCGCGCCAGTACTTGTGTGCTTCTGCGTTGGCGTAGGTGGCAGGCTCCTCGCCCTCCATAAGGTATAGCTCATCTACATTAAGCTCATGGTGATTAGTGGAGCTGTAGACATCCTCAATGGTGCGATATCGTCGTGGTGCTTCATCAATGATCTCCGAGGCTGGTGTTTCTCCAGTTGGTGGAGAGACGAATTCCACTCCCCCTTGAGACATAGCATTGGAAGTGTTGAGATACACAGCATGCTACGCTAGCATAAATTAAAAAATTTCTACCGCATAACCAGAAAGCTACTTGCAATATGGGGATCATAGATGAGATTACCACTAGACGCATAGTTGTGGAATCCTGCGCGCGTCGATGTAGTGGATCATCCTCTCCACGTCGCAGTCATCATGTCGATGAAGTGGATCGTCCTTCCCTCGCTGCAGCCCTCGTGTCTATGAAGTGGATTGTCCTTCCATGCCGCGATCGCCGTATCGATGAAGCAATTCGTCCTCTCCATGCCGCAGTCGCAGCAGTGTCACCACAGCAGTCCACACATCCGGGATACACTTACTATGTATGAGATACACTTATGATACATAAGAATTAACATTCTCGTAGTGTCCCATTGCGGGTCTATCTAACCCATGTTCTTCAACATGCGTTCACAATATATTGATGATATCTCCATATCCCATGATCTATGAAACATGATCATCTATCAGTACATGTGCTGATCTATTCATCGTTGTCCTCTACGATGATATCCGATTAGAGATATTTATAGAATTATATCAACAAGTAAAGAGCTTCATAAGCAAACCACATACATGCTAATCAATATAATGATATACATTTATTAGACCAATAATCATATTATTATTCATAAACATAGTCATGCTACAATCATCTATATGACTGTCTCAAGGGCATAACACTAACAGGAAGATGCTGAAGAAAGAGCCGGTGTCAACGTCTTATCAGGGGCTGCATGGCGCGGTGTCGATGGCGTAGGCGAGATGGGCGAAGAAACTTCCCCATGCTCTGGCGTGCGTCTGGTGCCGTTACTTGCAACTGACCGCACCATGTACTCCATACTGAAGGCCTTCTTGCCACTGTTGGACTCACCATTGTCCTAGTTCCATAGTGCCGCCTCATCAAACATGTCGTCTCGTGTAACGGTAACCCGGTTATCAACGGGATCGTACACACGATACGCCTTGGAGCCATGTTCGTAGCCGATGAAGACCATGGGTGTGCTACGATAGTCGAGCTTCTTGGCATTCGTCTTCATCGTCTTGACGTGCGTGAAATAATCGAAGGTGCTGTCAGCGTACAAGCCAACAGACCCCTTCGGAAGAGGGGTATACTAAGTCCGAACGGGGGGCTTTCGTGGAAATTGCTCGTGAGGTGGAGAAGAAGAATCGGTGGCGAAGCATGCAAGAAGAAGACACCGGGGTTTTTCCAGGTTCGGGCCCTCCAGAGAGTAATAACCCTACTCCTGTCTTTGTTCTTGATTGTGTTCTTGGGGGGAAACTGGAACTTTCTCCTCTCAAGAAATCTACCGGAGGTCGTCTAATCCAAAGGGACCCAACTATTCTAAAAAGATTCAACCCCTTCTACCATGCACCCCAGCTGCCTTTTATACTCGGGCTGGCTGGGGCGCATGGGGCTTACAATCGTGTATCACACTGAGTACACTGCCACGACGCATTAAATGCACCTATCACTGCTCTTGCAACACATTTAATGCCCTAGCACAGCCATCCTCTCCCTCGCCGCCTCGCGCCTGCTTCGCCCGCTCTGCCGGGGTGGGAAATTGCTCCATGACGTCATTCGTAATAATGGCGCGCGTTGGGAACACACGCTGCCACATCGTGGCCTTCATTACCCCCATTTAATGCGCACGATACGCATTAAATGCCCTTGACTTCCCGTGAGGAGGCACAAGATACTATGCGGCCTTGGGAGTTGAGTGCCAGCAGCCGTGGCCTAGGCGCCACGTGTCTGCTGGCGATCACACTGCTGGGCGCCAGCGGCGTGGCCTGGTCGCCACCTGTCCGTTGGTGATCACACTGCTGGGCGCCAGCGGCATGGCCTGGTCGCCACCTGTCGCTGGAGATCACACTGCTGATCGCCAGCGGCGTGGCCTGGTCGCCACCTGCCCGCTGGTGATCACACTGCTGGGCGCCAGTGGCGTGGCCTGGCCGCCACCTGCCCGCTGGCGATCACACTTCTGATCGCTAGCGGTGTGGCCTGGTCGCCACCTGCCCTCTGGCGATCACACTGCTGGGCGCCAGCGGCGTGGCCTGGCCGCTACCTGTCTGCTGGGTGATCACATTCCTGGCCACCGGCGGTGTGGCCTGGACGCCACCTGTCCGCTCGACGGCTCTTACTGAGGTGAAGTGGGCACCCTGGTGTAAAATACACTGACAGTAGCCCCCGGACCCACCCTGGAGCGCCCCAATACCTTTTTTTTAAGCAAAAAGGCGACTCAGTCTCCCGGGTGGATTCATCATAAACGCCCACGTAACGCTGAGGCTTTTAAATGCCGCCGCCGTTTCCAGGCATCGAGGCGGAGCGTGCAGCCGCTTCGCCAGAATCGGGCGGGCTTTTGGAACGTCCCCGCGCCTTTATTGATTGATTTGTTGGGCTTCCCACCATCGAACAGCCGCGCCCTCTCGGGTCTCCCGCCGAAGCACTCCTCCATGCGCCTATATATAAGTGGCCACCGGGGGGAGCGGTTCAATTCTTTCTTTTCAGCTTCGCCCAACTGCTGAGCCCTAACCTTTGCTCCTTGCGAACTGCTTTTCTTCTGCGCATCGCCTTCCTTCTTGCACCTTCTCTTCTTCGCTCACATGGCGCCTTTGCTCCCTCCGTCGTCCGTCAAGGATGTCGAGGCCGGGAGGTTTTCCCGGCACATCGCCGGTGGCACTGTCCGCACCCGTGCTGGGACCGCCTAGCCCGACTGCCGCCCCGGAGAAGTCATCTTCTTCGGTTGGGCGATGTTGGCGGGTCTCCTCCCGCCAATCTCCGACTTTTACCTCGCCGTCCTCAACTTCTATTTTCATTCACAACATTCACCTTCCTCCGAACTCCATCCTCCTTGCCGTCTTCGCCCACTTCTGCGAGATGTTCGTGGGAGTGGCCCCCAACCTTCCTCTTTTCCGCTACTTTTATGCTTTGCGCGCGGCCAGGGACACATCCATCCCATCGGGCTGCTGCCACCTCCGCCTTCGGGATGGCGCGGCCTCGCGCTACATTCCGCTGGACTTCCGCTCCAACTGGAAGACTTGGCGCGATGAGTGGCTATACGTCGAGGACGATAGCGGCGTAGAGGTCCTGGAGTTGCCGACTGGGCCAGCGGTCAGCGACATCACCTGGGGGGCGCACGTCGAGGAGACGCCCGAGCTCCGGACGATGCTGGCCCGTGTGGACCAGCTGCGGACAGCGGGCCTGACGGGAGCCATGGTTCTCCGGGATTTCATATCTCGGAGAATCAGTCCCTTGCGCCGCCGTACCACCCTTGCCTGGCAGTACACAGGCCCTGATGAAGTGACCCGGACGGCTCCCGGAGGTAATTCGCTTGTTTTCCTTCTTTCTGACGCCTTCTAGGACTGCCATCGGGCTAACGCCGGCTTTGTTCTTCTTTCTTTTCCTTTCAGTCATAGGGGACATATCCTTCTCGAAGATTGACTCCTGGATGGGGCTACTGGGCGCCTCTAGCCCCATCCCGCCTTTTCCTGCGAGCGCGCTCCCACTCTGCGAAGTGGAGCCCCAGGAGCGCGTGGCGATCACCCGGGCCATGCCCTCCATGGACGCCATGGGGCCAGTGAACACGCCCCGCCAAGGGGCGTTGACAATCTGGGGCCTCCTCCGGCTGGCGACCAGGGGAGGGGCAAACGCCATTGCCGACGACTCGCCGTGCCCGCCAGAGGCTTCACGTCATGACGGAGGCGCGGCGACCACGCTTGGCCCGCAGCAGGTACCGAGCGGGAACTCCACGGCCACCGCCGCGCGGGCCGTGAATTAGTGCCGCCGCGACCGTGGCTCCGCCCGCTTCCGTTTTGCCTCCGCCGCTGCCAGCGCAGGTCAATCCGCCGGCGCCGCCGGCGATAGTCCTTCCACCGCCTCCGCCGGCGCAGGTTGACCCGCCGCCGCAGGCGTCATTCCTTCCACCACCGCCGCCGGCACAGGTTGACCCGCCGGCGCCGGCGCCGGTCCTTCCACCGCCGCCGCCGGTGCAGCGAGGAGTCCCAAACCTCCCTCCGACCGCGCCACGTTTCAGAAGACCTGCCGGGTACGTAAACCAACACACATTAAAATGCCAAACTATTAATCTAAGAGGCTTACCTCCTTTTCATTTTTCTTCAGGGCGACTACTTCAAGCGCCGCAGCGGTCGCCACGGTGCCAGTCGTGGTGGTCGAACACCAGGTTGGCCCTGGCGACCACCAGGTGGACGCTGTTGCGGCAGCCGTCTTACCGCCCGAAGGCGGGATGGGCCTGCTGCCCACTCCGAAAGCCCTCGTCGCCTCGATCCCCTCGGCGGACGCGGAAGCTCTGCTGGCCGCCCTAGGCGAGCTGCACTCCGGCGTGAGCGGCCGCATCACGGCGAGCAAGGAGAGGCTGAGGGAGGTCACCGCGGAAAACAACCGCCTCCGCAAGGCGGCGGAAGACTGGCGCAATCGGGCGGAGCAGCTGGAGAGGGGTCTACAGCAGGAGAGGGAGCAGGGAGCCCTCCGCATCGAGGCAATCACCCGAGAGCGCGATGAAGAAAAGGGTGAGCGGCTCTGTGCGGAAGGCGACACCTCCTCCATGCTGCGCCCCGCCTTCGACCGGATGGTGGCCAGCTTGGCGCCGTTGGGGCTGGAGCAACCGGCCCCCATTGAGCAGACGGCCCGGTACTATGCTTTCTGCATGGGCCGGATCGCCGACTTCCTCACTCATCTTCCCGGCGCCTTAGCTGCCTGGTCCAGCCAAGAAGGGTGGGCGATTGTGGTGGCCATGGAGACGTATGTGCTCGCCTGCTGCGCCAGTAAGGATGCCAACTTCGACCCCCTGGTCGCCGTCCAGGGGGTGGAAGGGGACTGGGCCCAAGCGGAGGCATAGGTCAGCAGCGTCGCCGGGCAGTTTGCCGACCAGCTTGAGATGGTCAACCCGGCGCTGGAAGCAGCGGCCGAGGACGTGGCGCTCAGGCTGGACGCCGACCAGGTGGAGGACCAGGCGACTGCAGAAGCCGCGGGGGACTAAGAGTGAAGATGCTAGGCTCAGCTTTTTGCTTTGTGTTTCTCTGTAAAGAAGGATTTCTGCAAGTTAGCTTTTCTTCTATCTGTAAATATATGCTCTTCCCTTCAGGCGTCTTATGTTTGAATGCTTGTCCGCGCCTCCGCCGCACTGATTCTGGATGGATGAAAGAGGGGCAACCGTACGCTTTTAAGGGTTAGTTGGAGTGGAGGGCCCGAATCCCTCGTGTCGGAGCGTCACTGCCTCAGGACCTTAGGATTGTATGAAATTCATTACCCTCGCGGTCTCTTGGGACCGAACACTTGGCGAGATGGGGCAGGGCAGTAGGTTCTCGGTAGTGCTGTTTGAGTCGCCGGCTCTCACGGGGACACCCTGAGCGTCACGACCGTGTTGAGAATCGTGCCAAACCAGCCATCTGATCTCCCATCCCTACACACCATGCTCACCCAGTGGTTCCGCTTTTACCGTCGAGAATTCAGAAAACTGTAAGGTACTGAGGGCGATCACTCGGGCACGGCCCGTTGGGGCGCAAACCAGGAAAAAGAGTACAAAGACAACAACTGTTTTAAACAAAAGTAAGCACTTGATTAAAACAGAGGCTCCCCCCGACCAGCCCTGGAGAGGAGAACTCGATCCAGCTGGTCAGGGTACACAACTCCGTACTTACAACCGATTTAGGGATAGAACTTGCGCAGGAGCTCTATGTTCAGGGAGTTCGATAGCTCCTCCCCGTCTTCAGTGGCCAACCTGACCGCCCCGGGATGAGAGACTGAGACCACCTTAAAGGGGCCCTCCCACTAGGGAGACAGCTTGTGCAACCCGGTATGCGTCTGAATTCTGCGCAAGACCAGGTCGCCCACTGCCAGTGTCCTCTCGCTGACCCGGGTGGCTTGGTACCGCCTGAGACTTTGCTGGTAACGGGCCGCGCGCAAGGCAGCGCGATCCCGCACTTCTTCCAGGAGATTGGCATCCTCCCGGCGCAGGTCTTCCTGTGCTTCCTCCGTGAACGCCGCCACGCGTGGTGACCCTAAGGCCAGCTCCGAAGGTAGGACAGCTTCCGCGCCGTAGACCAGGAAAAAGGAGGTTTCCTCGGTGGCCCGGCTGGGAGTGGTTCGGAGCGACCACAACACCGTCGGGAGCTCTTCAGTCCACCGCGCTCCGCGCTTGTGGAGGCGATCAAACGCCCTGGTTGAGGCCCTTCAGCACCAACGCATTGGCCCGCTCAACTTGCCCGTTACTCCTTGGGTGGGCGACCGAGGCGAAACAAACCTTGGTGCCCACTTCTTCACAGAAACCCAAGAAGGCGGCGCTGGTGAACTGGGCGTCGTTGTCGGTGATGATGCGGTTAGCAACCCCAAAATGGGCGAAGATTCCTTGCATGAATTTGACTGCAGCGGCAGTGATAACGGCTCTGACCGCCTCGGCCTCCACCCACTTGGTAAACTTGTCCATGGCGACGAACAGATGGGTGTAGCCCCCTATGGCCCGCGGGAACGGGCCCAGGATATCCAGCCCCCAGACCGCGAAGGGCCATGAGAGCGGGATGGTTTGCAGAGCCTGGGCTGGTCGGTGGATTTGCTTGGCGTGGAACTGGCACGCTTCGCACTTCCTCACCAGCTCGCAAGCATCCTGGAGGGCGGTTGGCCAATAGAACTGTAACACCCCTTAAAACTAAACTGTTGAACAAGAAAAAAAATTCGACAGCATCTCCCCTAAAACAGGACAATACGGAAGCAATTCATGATAAGCAAATCAAACAGAAATAATAACATGACATCAATACTAGCGACAACAAGTCTAATCCATCCAGGAATCAACCAAAGACATAACACACCTCTAAAGGAGCAGACCAGAAACGAACAAGTTTAACGGGACAACAACGGGTCTAAGCGTAATCAAAATTCAGCAAGCTAATGCATTAATTAAAACACTGGTTCATAAGAGTTGTGATGACAATCGAAGATTTATTGTGTTGCTAGCCCACCCTTCATGCTTACATCTCATGCACGCTACCTGAAAACATCAAACAGCAAGAAGTGAGATTGGGTAATCTCAGCAAGCGGAACAATTAGTACATAAACACTTCCATCATGAATTTAACATACTACAAGCCTCACATTCAATACCACAACATAGATTCCCACAACCTCAATAGAATGCTCATGATTGTGCACATGCTTATGCCATGATCCTCCTCACCGTGCTCTTTCTCAGGAACACACGGTGTTGTACGGCAGACGGTCACAAGACGCCAAGGCCGACAAACTTCCAATGCATGAATATGCAGTTAATGCTTCATGCATGAATTCATTCACAACTCTCCACATTGAGTCCACATGTTTGCATACCATCATAACATGGATAGAAAACAAATAACACTGAGATGAACTATCTAGACAATTCAACAGGTAGACAACATCATTCTTCTCTTTACTCGTAATTCATAGTCAAAGCACCTCATCACAATGCTAATCTAAATATTTCAATCATCAAAGCAATTGATTAAACCATGTATGTTTAATGTAATCGGAGGTTATAACGAAGGCAATGCAAACAATGATGTATAGCTCAACCATAACACTACTTCCACTTGCCTTTACCGACGTTGAAGACGATCTAGTTACGTCCAGAAGGGGCACCACCTGAACAAATAGTATTTCAGTACATAGCGACAACACAAATGATCACGTAACTCGAACACGCGCTTCCTAACCCCCGTTCCCCTCTTAAATGCCGAAAACCCCAATCTGTCCGGGTTAAACAGCAGCAACCTCTCTTCACAATTTCGTATATTTTTCTATACAGATCCTAAAAATATAAAAAAATTACAGGAGCTAGATATTGACGAGATCTACAACTTTCATGAAGACCATAAATTACAATTCCATTGTTAATTATGCCTAAACAGACGTCCAACACAGGGGACGAAATCTGTTTCCAGATTCTGTTCGTCAACTTCCAACAGAGAAAACTCTCAGACCATCGTCCCAACAATTCTGAAAACATTACAGAAGCTAGATCTCGACGTTATCTACAACTTTCTAGTTATAGGTTTTTGCAGGAAAAATCGTCTAGGTCACGTAAAACGTGAAACAACCCGCGCTGCACAATCTTCCCTCTCAGAAACAGCACCACGTGAACAACTACCCTTCTCCCCCTTCAAAACCCATCCAATCCAATCACCACCAGATCTAAAACACTCCCAATCCTAGGTATAACAGGGGGTAAAATATTGGGAAAATTACCTAAAGTTCTCCCTTGAGATCCCACGAAGAACACACGATGAACACCGAAAACGAATTCTGCTTGTTCCCCACGCCTCCACGGATCCTTTTCTCGCTTTCTCCTTCACGTTTCGCGGCGGATCTTGAGCCACCACGCAGGGGAGGAAGAGGAGATGGGGTGTGGCTGCTAGGGGAGGAAGGGGAGGCACCCTAGGGTTTGGGGGGTGGCCGGCCACAAGGTGGGGGGGCGCACCACTTGGTGGGAGAAGTGGGCCGGCCCACTAGGGGGGTGGGGAGGTGGAGGTGGGATGGGGAATTCCCGGTCCAGGCCCAGGTTTTCTTCGGCCTTTTTCCCTAGCCCGAAACCCCAAAATAACAATAAAATGCAGCATTTTCTTCAAATGTTTCATCCCCCGACAAAACCGTCATTCCTCTCCGAGACAAAAAACAAAGAAGAAAAACTCTACAATCACTCTCAAGTTCTAGGGCATCACAAGAACGCTTGGCGGAAAGCTTTCCCCACCATCGTTCGACTTGACATATGGCTCCCGCACACGCCTCCATGGATATCAGAGAGCAGACTGCTCCCCTCTTCCCGAGTGATGCACTTTACAAGAATTCCGTTTCTACCCTGGCGGTAAAGGTCCCCGCCCACGAGGGTATAACACTTGGCCTTTCGTGTTATCTTCTCTGCTGACGCATCATCGTCGGGGCACACTTGATCCCGCAGGTAGGCCAGGATCGGATCCATCCATGTGCCTTCCCGGTCAAGTGTGGCGACCACTAGGTGATCGTCCGGTTACTCCGTCTGGCCAAACGCTTCGCCGGTACTACTCTCCTTCCGTAACAAGGGCAGAGCAGGCCACCACCGCCCCCACCGTAAACGGGTTGCGATGGATTCGGCCGCGAAGCCTTTCTTCAAAGACTCCGACCGAACAGGATCTTGTCGAGGCTAGCCGCGCGAGCTCGCCCTCCAAGTAGTTGTCGCGCCGGGGATATGGGTATACCTCAGCCCGCCAAGTGTCGCTCCATCTTTCTAACCTCCGCCAGGTATCCCGCCATGACGGGATCGGAGCAGGAGAATTCCTTTCTCGCTTGGTTGACAACCAGCAGCGAGTCGCCCTTGACTTGTAGACACCGGACACTGATGGCCGCGGCGGCGTGAAGTCCCACCAGCAAGCCTTCATATTCAGCGATGTTGTTGGTGGCCCTGAAGTTCAGGACGACAACGTACTTGAGGAGGTCCCCGGTTGGGGAAACCAGGAGGACCCCAGCCCCCGCGCCTTCGAGCCTGAAGGAGCCGTCGAGGGGAGGGCGCAGGGGCTTCTTCTACTTCGGACTTGGCGGGAGTCCACTCAACAACAAACTCTGCCAGCCTCTGACTCTTGACTGCAGTGCGGGGGGCGAACTTGAGGCCAAACTCGCCCAGCTCCACAGACCATTTGGCAATGCGGCCCTCTGCTTCACGATCATGAAGAATCTCACGCAATGGGTAGGCAGAAACCACTGTGATCTCCCTTCCTTGGAAATAATGCCGCAACTTCCTGGATGCCACCAAAGACAGCATACACCATCTTCCTGGGCTTGTGGATATCGTGTTTCAAAGATCATGCAAAGACTTTGCTGACGTAGTAAACTGGCCGCTGAACACCTTCTCGCTCCGCCACCAATGCCGCGCTCACTACCACAGGGCTAGCCGCCACATATAGCAGCAGCGGCTCACCTGGCTCGGTAGTGACCAGCACCGGAGGGGAGGAAAGGTACTTCTTTAACTCTTCGAGTGCTTGCTGCGCTTCTGTAGTCCACTCGAAGGAGTTGGTCTTCTTCAACAATTTGAAAAAGGGGAGGCTCTTCTCTCCAAGCCTGGCTATGAACCGGCCAAGAGAGGCCAGCGACCACCAGGCAATCGGACTTGCTTGAGCCGTGTCGGCGGTTACATGCGCTCGATGGCCGCGATCTTCTCCGGGTTGACCTCGATTCCACGACTGGAAACTAGGAACCCAAGCAACTTTCCAGATGACACACCGAACACACACTTCTCAGGATTGAGCTTCAGACAATACTGCCAGAGATGGGAGAAAGTCTCTTCCAGATCTTCAACAAGCCCAGTAGCATTTTTGTTCTTTACTACCAGATCATCAACATACACTTCAAGATTTCTTCCAATCTGCGACCGAAATATGGTGTGCATAGCTCGCTGGTAGGTTGAACCGGCGTTCTTTAACCCAAATGGCATTCGGACATAACAGTATACGCCTAGAGGGGTCACAAAAGCGGTCTTCTCCTCGTCTTCCCGCGCCATGCTGATCTGGTGGTAACCGGAGTAGGCGTCCAGGAAGCACAATACCTCGCACCCTGCTGTGGAATCAACGACAATGTCTATCCGCGGCAAGGGGTAGGGGTCCTTGGGGCAGGCTTTGCTGAGGTCGGTGAAGTCGATGCACATCCGTCACTTCCCATTCGACTTCTTGACGAGCACAGGGTTGGCCAGCCACTCGGGGTAGGCGGCCTCCCGTACAATACTTGCCTGTAGCAGCTTCTCTACCTCGTCCCGAATGGCATCTTGCCGCCTCGTGCCTCGCTCGACTTTCTCACGGACCGGTGCACTCCAGGGAGCGTTGCCAATCGGTGCTCGATCACCTCCGTAGGGACCCCGGCCATCTCAGATGGTTCCCAGGCGAACACATCTAAATTAGACCGGAGGAAGGTGACGAGTGCGTCCTCCTATTTGGTGCTGAGGCTAGCACCGATCTTCACGACCCTCCTAGAGTCGTCCTCACCCACGGGGACCACCTTCACCTCACCCAAGGAACCGGGTGAGGCGCGGGCCTTGCCCGAGGGGAGCTCTGGGCCGTCGTCGTCGCCTCGGGCCGAGTAGGTGGTGCCGGCCAGGTCCTGCACTTGCTTGCTGAGGCGCAGGGTTTCCAGCCGGTCCACCTTCACAGTAATTGGACCCCTAGGCCTCGGGATCTTCATTATCATGTTGGCGTAGTGCATGATCGCCATGAACTTGACCAACGCTGGTCTGCCAAGCAGGGCGTTGTAGGGGAGGTCAAAGTCGACGATCTCGAAGTTGATCTTCTCCGTCCGGAAGTTCTCCATGCTCCCGAAGGTGACGGGCAGCCAGACTTGTCCCAGGGGCGTCAAGCCTACCCCAGGGGCAACTCCGTAGAAGAGAGGGGCCGGACGCAACTCCTCATAAGGAATTTGGAGTGTCTTGAACGCCCCTACGGACATAAGGTTGATGGAGCTCCCTCCATCGACAAGCACTCGCCCGAGTCTCGCATTCCGGACCGTGGGAGAAACCACGATTGGGAGATGGCCCGGGCCTGAAGTTCTCTCTGGGTGGTCGGCACGACTGAAGGTGATCGGCTCCTCCGACCACTTCAGTAGCCTGCTCGTCTCGGAAGTTGGTACGGTGGCGCACACTTCCCTCAACTCTCACTTGTACTGCGAGTTTGAGGAGTAGGTGGCGGAACCACCATGAATGAATGCCACCGTGTGCTTCGCTTGCTGGAAGGCCAACGGAGCAGGGTCTTCATCCTCGTCGTCATGGTCATCTTCGCGGCGTTTCTTAAGCCACTGCTCCACCAGCTTGGACACGACTTGGCAGTCCGCCGGGTCATGCCCGTTGGTCCTGTTGATGGGGCAGTAAGGCCTGCCCCCGTCGTCTTCCCAGCGGGGTGAACGGCGGTCCCCGCGATCGCTACGCGGTTCCCGGCGGTCAGCCCTCCAATCCCGGCGATCGCGCTTCGGGGGCTTGGCCTCCGGCGCCGGCCTCTTTGCGCTTCTTCTTCTTCTTGGGGTCAGAAACCTTGGAGGTTCCCGCTGCAGGCCGTGACAGCCCGTCAGGCGCCTCCCGGCCTCCGCCGCCCTGGTGCATTTATGCGCCAAGGAGAACAGTTCAGAAGTGGTCGAAATGGTGCGGGTAGCCATCTTCTCCCGCATCTTCTGATCTCGGACCCCCCTCCGAAATGTGATAATCACCGACTGCTCGACAATCCAGGGGATCGTGTTGCGACAGTGGCTGAACCGCCGGATGAACTCCCTCAGGGACTCCCTTCATCCTGCTCCAGTATGGAGGTCATCCTCCACACCCGGCTGAGTGTAGGAGCCCTGAAAGTTGGCAACAAAGAGGTCGCACAGTTCCTCCCATGAGCGCACGGAGCCTCGCTGAGGTTCAAGAGCCTACCAGCGGGCATAGCCCGTTAGTGATGTCGGGAGGTAGTTAGCCATGATTTCTTCAGACCCTCCCGCGGCACGCACCACCATAGTGTAGATCTGTAAGAACTCCTCTGGGTTGGTGGTGCCATCGTACTTTTCGATGGACACGGGGCGGAATCTCTCCGGCCACGTGGCTTGGCGCAGGTGGAGGGAAAACGCATGGCATCCAACGTTGTAGGGGGAGCAGCGTCGCTCGCCCTCTCCTCGGCCCCGAGGAGGGGTCGAGGAGTGCGAGTCTACGCTCTCCCCGGAGTAGGGGAGCGAGGGCTCCCCTCGACCGCTAGATGTCGGGCGGCCCACGTGACGTTGCTCGTGCGCGCGACGCCCCCGAAGGACGTTGCGCAAATCATCATCGCGCTGGAGCCTCCTTTCGTCTAGACGGGCCCTCAGATCCTTATGGCCCCCAGCCGACTTGGGGGTGCCACGAGAAGGGGCGGGAGCATGTGCACATCCCCCTGTACCCGAGGGGGCTGCGACCTATGCTCCCTTCCCTTTGTCCTGGCCCTCGTGGCTAGGAAAAAATCTGTTGGGGCGGCTGGAAGCTTGCGCGTGGCGCCATGTCTCCGCGCTCGACGCTGAAACCCTCGGCTGGTTTGTCGCTTCCACTGCACTGGCGGCGTCCACTAGGCGGGCGATGTCCCACAGCCATGGAGCGGTCGGGGTTTCGCCCCCTAGCACAACCGAGGGGTGATCGAGGAGCAGCCATGCCGCATGAAGATTCCGCGCTGGGGAGTCATCCCCCAGCAGCAGACGCCGTCGGATGGGCTGGACTCCTTGCACGGAAGCCCCACGCGTCCCTCCCTGAGCGGAGGGACCTTAAGGTCCGACGCCTAGCGGAGCGCCAGACCGATCGCGAACGCCGCTTCCTGTAGGCCATCATGCTTGGAGTGCGGTCGCCATGATGACAATCGCCGAGGCTTCTTGAAAGCTTCTAAGAAGGTGGAAGAAGAGAGGACACCCAGCCACCGAGCGCTACTGGCGCGCGCCACTGCCGGCCAGATAAGCCAACGCACTCTTCGTAAGAGGGGTATACTAAGTCCGAACAGGGGGCTTTCGTGGAGATTGCTCATGAGGTGGAGAAGAAGAATCGGTGGCGAAGCATGCAAGAAGAAGACACCAGGGTTTTTCCAGGTTCGGGCCCTCCGGAGAGTAATAACCCTACTCCTGTCTTTGTTCTTGATTGTGTTCTTGGGGGAAACTGGAACTTTCTCCTCTCAAAAAATCTATCGGAGGTCGTCTAATCCAAAGGGACCCAACTATTCTAAAATGATTCAACCCGTTCTCCCATGCACCCCAGCTACCTTTTTTACTCGGGCTGGCTGGGGCGCATGGGGCTTACAATCGTGTATCACACTGAGTACACTGCCACAACGCATTAAATGCACCTGTCACTGCTCTTGCAGCACATTTAATGCCCTGGCACAGCCATCCTCTCCCCCGCCTCGGGCCCCGCGCCTGCCGGCTCCGCCCGCTCTACCGGGGTGGGAAATTGCTCCACAAACGTCATTCGTAATAATGGCGCGCATTGGGAACACACGCCGCCGCATCGTGGCCTTCATTACCCCATTTAATGTGCACGATACGCATTAAACGCCCTTGACTTCCCGTGAGGAGGCACAAGATACTATGCGGCCTCGGGAGTTGAGTGCCAGTAGCCGTGGCCTATGCGCCACGTGTCCGCTGGCGATCTCACTGCTGGGCGCCAGCGGCGTGGCCTGGTCGCCACCTGCCCGCTGGCGATCACATTGCTGATCGCCAGCGGCGTGGCCTGGTCGCCACCTGCCCACTGGCGATCACACTGCTGGGCGCCAGTGGCGTGGCCTGGCCGCCACCTGCCCGCTGGCGATCACACTGTTGATCGCTAGCGGCGTAGCCTAGTCGCCACCTGCCCGCTGGCGATCACACTGCTGGGCGCCAGCGGCGTGGGCTGGCCGCCACCTATCCGCTGGGCGATCACATTCCTGGCCACCACCGCCGTGGCCTGGACGCCACATGTCCGCTCGACGGCTCTTACTGAGGTGAAGTGGGCCCCCTGATGTAAAATACACCGACAGGTGCGTAAGAAGTGCACGTTCAGTTTGTGACCATGACACACCCCATACGTCGTCATGCCATCCACGCTTTTGGTTGTGGAGCGATTAAGGAGAAAAATGGTAGTTGTCACTGCCTCCCCCCAGAACGCGCCCGGCATTTTCTTGGCTTTCAAGGGCCATTGTGTCATCGCCACGATGGTCTGATTTCAGCTCTCCATGATGCCGTTGTATTGCGGTGAGTACGACGCTGTGAGATACTGCATGACGCCGCGCTCTACACAATATTCACCGAATTTGTCGGGACCCGAATTTGCAAATCCGACTCCTCAGGTATTCAAAGACTAGTCCAGGATCACGCTAGTGCACACGCCTCAACATTGGTAAATATCACAATCATACTCAACGAAATAGAACGCATCTTAATTATAGTAACCAAACTCGTTGCTCAACCTTAAGGTCAAGTTACAAAGCACGATTCGCAGGGCTTAAAGCTTATTAAAAGAGAAATAACAGCAGCGGAAAAATAAGATAACTTCGTGGCACCATCCAGTATACCACAGGCAACTGACTGGGCTCGGTCCCTAGTTAGACGGCTCCTCCAGATATTCCTCTTCCAAAGTCAAGGCGTCGCCTCTTCTTCAACTGATGTTGTTTTTGTGGTAAGGGTGAGTACTTGGTACTCAGCAAGTCATGCACAGAATCCAAGCTAATATACTACTTGCATGGCTTAATACAAAGGAATAGCTCATGGTTCATTTGCAGTAACAGCATTTAACAAGTAACATAAGTAGATTTGAAAGTAATAGAAACATTATAATATCAATAACTTTTCCAGGAGTTAAATAAACATCCTTCCCATTCCTAGTCCACATTTCCATCAACGTCATCAATTAACCCAACCAAACTTTCCAAGTCCAAGTTATTTTCATGGAAGTCTAACCCTTGACTGTAATTCCCGAGCAATGTCCAATACCGCGGACATGGCTATTCGAATAGATTTGACACTCTGCAGAGGTTATATATGCACTTTACCCACAAGATACAGACAAACACCACAAAGGCGAGTGCTCAGAATAAAGCCTTTCTAAGAATCGCTAACTACACAAGTGAACCTTTCCGGTTTTTGCCATACACCATCCCTTCCCTTAACAGAGGTGAAGTATGGGACCGACATACCGTTGGACGGGTACAAGGCCATAGCCTTGGTACGCTCCCCATTCAAGCTACACAAAAGGTGTAGTTGACACCCGAGGTATCGCATGCAAGTCATTAGTAACTTACTCAACTAGGACCGTCCCACTCCGGTCATGTGGTTGCACGATTGACTCAGTTCAAAGGCTTGCAAGGTTAAGTCCTTAGGTTGACCAGGGCAAGACTACCCAAAGAACCAAATCATCCTTCGCGATACCACAACTGGCCCACCCGATCATTTCTTGCCACATGCCCTGGTCGAAAACTATTTATCAAACCCCAGTTGATTACCATGCACCACGTGCCATTAACATCATCATCAATAACACATGACACTTCTCAATAACATGTTCCATATCTCATTAAGTCAACGTTAACGAGTAATTGTCAAAATCATGTCAGATATACGTGGCAGGTCTAAGCATTATACTACCACGGTCTAAATACCCAGGTTGGCAATTCAATAATGTCCAACTATTTAATCCTCAACTAGGGTGACAAGGGGTTCATCGCATACAACTATTTATGTCAAGGTGGCATACAGCAACTGGGCAATTAACTAATCTCCCAAAATTAATTTAAGCATTTTCTAATTGAACTAGCATGCAATAATTTAAATCAAAATAATTTCAAAAATGGGATCAACATGGTCAAAGCACAACTTGCCTTCAAACAGTACTTGATCTTGGTCCTAAGATGGCTCCTGGGTCAAAACTTCACCTTCGAAGCCTTCGGGCACTTCAACGTCTACTCGTAATACGTGCAAATAGCAATAAATAAATAAAACAGTAAACAAAAGTATTCAAAAGTTCAAATAAAATTCATAAATAGAGTGGGCATAATTTTATGAATTTTAAGGAATTTGAATCACAAAATCGGAGTTCAAATGCAAAAGTTATAATCGTTTAAAGTTTAAAGAAACCATTAATTAAATATAAACAGAGAAATATTCATAATCAAAAATTAATTAAAATTCATATTTGAGTAGGTCTCAATTTTATGAAAATTTAGAAATTTGAATCACTCGAATCGGAGTTGAAACGCAAAAGTTACAAGCGTTTGAAGTTTGAAACTATATTTAAAATCAATAAACCGAATTAAACAAATAATTTATTTTTTGGAAAATAATTTATTGGCGCCAAGATCGACACGCGTGTCAAGACCTCATTGGTGCTCGCGATGACTGGCTGACGCCAAAGATCGCCCAACCCCACGATTACGTCAGCATGACGTCATCATGCCACGCGGACGCCGGTGCACAGACCCGATCCACGCGCACGGCCCGGTCCATAGTGGCCCTGGTCCACCGGACCGGTGCCACTGACAGGCGGGCCCGCCCTGTCAGCGACCCATGCTTATGCCCACGCGGACGCGCCGGTTCGGCTCCCGCACACGTGGCTAGATCTCGACCGTTGGTTTGAAAATCAACGGCCCAGATTGAATCTGGATCCCACGCGTTGTGAATAACGCAGTTGATCCGAGCCGTTCTATTTAGATCGGACGGTCCAGATCCAATCAGGCGTTGGCCTCACCGTGGGGTGGCGTGGCATGACCCGGCGTGCGACACGTGGCTCGATCTCCACCGTTCGATTTCGATCGAACGGCCGAGAACGCATCTAACGCTATAATACGGGTTAACCCTAGCCGTATGATCTAAATCTAACGGCTGAGATCCAACCAAGCACGGTGCGGCGACAGCTACGTGGTTCGGTCTACGCTGTTGGATCTAGATCCAACTGTCAGGATCTAACCTAGGTCATCTCGGTTAAGGCTACGCGATGCGATCTAAACCGTTAGATCTGGATCTAACAGTCCACAACGCATCTGGGTTTTACGGGGTTAGGGCACACGTGGCTAACCTGGATCGTTGAATGGAGATCGGACGGTCCTTGAAGCTCACGAATACGGTGATGTCGCGGCGGTGCTGGCTTGCCGGAGACGAGGACGAGGACGAGCCCGACCGCGCTCCCGTGCAGTTCCGGTGAGGTGGGTGATCACGTTCGACGCGCCTGGACCTGGGGACTCCGGATTTGAGCACCACGACGGTGGAGGGCGGCGGACGCGGCGGCAAACGGTGAAGAACCGCAGCGGCAACCCCACCTACTTCGGCGAGCGATTACGCGAGGACGACGGCGGCTCGGGCACGAGTAGCTAGGGCAAAAGAGGCGCACGGGAACGGCGGTCCTCGGGTGATGTCCCACGCCTTAAATAGCCTCGGCTTCCGCGCTTAATCCGAAACCCTAACAAACACGGCGGAGAATGCGGCGGCGCAGTCTGTATCGGACTCGGCGGAGACGGCTAATCTCGATCGGCCCACGTGTCCCATCCAACGGCCGGGATTCGCCCGGGTGCGGTCGGATCCGATCCGGCCTGGGCTCGGATGATGTGGCTCGACGCGGGCCGTTGGATCATGATCCAACGGTCGCGCGATTTAGGGTTGGTTCCGGCCTGGTTTAGCTCGACCGTGGTCCGGGTCGGACTCGGACTCGAGTCTAACTCGGACTCGGTCGGAGGAACAGTACAAACCAACTCGCCTTTTGCCAATGATTAAATTCTTTAATTTAATTTCCAGAAATTCATTTAATTCAAGAAAAATAGCAAAATACTCAGAAAAATTCTGGAAAATATTTTAGGGCATTTGGGACTCAAATAAAATATTTCCAACAAGATTTTATTTGTAAAATTAAATTCTTTAACTATTTTAAAAGGGGATAAATTCAAATAAATTCCAATTAAATCCAAATAAATCCTAGAAAATTCCAAAAATTCCCAAAAGTGCAAAATATCATTAAAATTCATGAAAAGCAAAATTTGGGGTGTTACAGAATTCAACCGAGGTGAACTCGCCACCATGGTCAGTGCAGAGTACGTGCAGTCTCCTCCCAGTCTCCACCTCAACGCTTGCTTGGTACTTCTTGGTCGCGACCGGTGCTTCGTCCTTGTATTTTAGCAGCATAAGCTAAATATATACCTGCTAAAATCATCGATGAGTAGAAGAAATAAGCATTTTTCTCGGTATGTCATCGGCGTGATTGGGCCGCAAAGGTCACCATGGACTAGGTCGAGACGGTGTTCAGTATGATACTTGGGTTCTTGTGAGAATGAGGCTCGGCGTGGCTTCCCGGAGAGGCAACCATTGCAGATCTAGTCCATATGGTTAATTCGTGGGAGTCCACGCACCATTCCACGACGAGCTAGCTTGCATAGAGCATCAAAGTTGAGATGGCCAATGCGAGCATGCCAGCGCCAGGCATCGTTGACGAGGCTGCAATCATGTAGACAGGCTTTGTCACCTTCAGTGACACGATGTACAGCCGATTGCTTGTATGCTTGACCTTCATGAGCAGGCAATGTTGGCAATCATGGATTTGCATGTATCCATTCTCAACTAGCACCTGGCAGCCTACCTCATCAAGCTAACCGAGGCTCAGTATGTTGGAGCGCAGTTGAGGTATGAAGTAGATGCCTATGAGCACCTGGTGCCTCCCTTACTGCCCGGTGAAGACCATCATACCGCGCCCATGAATGTCAATGATAGAGCCATTGCTGAACTTGATGTTCTCGACTACACCTCTGTCCAGCTCAAAGAAGGCAGACAGGTCACCCGTCATGTGGTTAGATGCACCGGTGTCCAGATACCATGACTGGTTGATTTGTCCGCTGTCATCGTTGAGATCGGCGTGTTCCTCATTTGACACATGTGCTGCGTGTTTTTCATGCAAGAGCATAGCACCAGTTGCATGTGTTGTATGTTCATGCAAATGCTCAGTAGTTGCCTGCTCGTTAGTCATGTTGTGCACGTACGCGCCATGTACGCCTTGATTCATCTCGGCATGTTCGTCATTGAGATGCATATCACCATGTGAAGATGTCAGCCCCTCGGTAATGATGTCCATGAGCGCCATGAGCAGCATCGGTTCGACATCGTTAGACTGCACCAGATGTGCCTCCTCGTGCTTCTTTTTGCGAAAATCTCAGGCCTAGTGGCCGATCTTGCCGCATTAGCGACACTTATCTTTTGACACGTCGCGACCACCGCCATGGTACTGAATTTCTCTGTTTTCGCGTGCGCTGCTGTCCTTCCCGTGGCCACGCCCGTCGTTACGACGATGGTTGCCATTCCCGCCACCATTGCTACTACCGGAAGGGCCGTCTTGCTCGTGCTTACGCATGCGTGCGAGCCATTCTTCCTCAGATAGCAGCAGATGCCCACCAGTGTTGCCACCGGTGTCAAGCTCGAACCTCTCCTCTGCCACCTTCAGGTGCCCGGTCAACTCCTCCACAAAAAGCGTGGAGAGATCAATCAGCGTCTCAATGGAGAGTGCCACCTAAGAGTATCGCTGGGGTACGACGCACAGAAACTTCTACACCGCATTCTCTTAGGAAATCGTGCCACCGAGGATGGTGAAGGTGTTCATCATGCCAATCAAGCGCATGGCAAAATCATCGACGGTCTCCCCATTGTGGAACTTGATTCCCTCAAACTCTTTGCATAGTGATTGTGCCTTCTCCTTACGCACTCGCTCGATGCCGAGGCGAACTGTCTTGATGGAGTCCCAGGCTTCCTTCGCCATCCTCTTTGACAGCAAGGCTTGCTAGCATCTCAGGTGGCACGGCACAGAGGATGGCCTCCAGTGCCATGTGATATTCACAGTAATCAGCTTCGTCGGTGATGTTGGCGCCGATATCGACCACCATCCATAGGCCTCTCACCTATAGGATGACCCTCATGAGCAGGGCCCAATCACCGTAGTTCATTCTTGCCAACGTCGGGTAGGTTGTCGATCCTCCAACTTCCTTCACCACCCGCGGTATTGCCAGTTCATGACCAGCGCCACTACCACCTACGCCATTGTTGCTGTGGAGCCTAGGACGCGGATACACTAATAAAAGAAGTAAATGTAAATCACATAACAAGATTATCCAACAGGGCCACAGGTAAGTGAGAAGGAAGTTCACTACATTTCGCCTTCTTCCGCATAGCTTGCTTAAGGCATTAATTTCTAGCGTCAAATCAGTACATGAATTTTTGCCAAATTTTATTTAAAGTTTTCAGAGAGTTGTACCTTCACAGTAAAAGTTTGAGATGAATATAACTTGTAGATGTGTTTATAAAATTCTGACTTTAATGACTGCTCAAACTTTCATTTTCTATAATTAATTTATTTGAGGGTCTAAATTTCATTGTCAATTTTTGATATTTTTTGTCTAGACTTATCAGAAGCTGGGTAACATTATATAAAATTTAAAATTTATTTATTGAGTAGTTATTTTGTAGTAAATCTGTCCATATATTTTTTAGATTTTCATATTTTTAATTCTTGAATTTTTATAGGCATTAAAGTAAGTATTAATTTCTAGGACTTTTATCACAGGTAGATATTTATTTGAGGATTGTTTGGTAAATCCTTAGCTTCAGATAAGGTTCGAATTATTTTATATAAATCTATCATGACTATTCTTGATAATAAAATTTATTGATTTTTGATAATTATCTTCAAATTAATTCTTTCACATTCATTTCTGACTACAGTAAAAGTAATTTCAGAACAAATTTACTTTATTGTAAGTTTTTATTACCTTTTTACTTTTAGTACATTACTTTTTTTATCTTTTTATCATTTTATATACTGATTTCCTTTTCAGGATAAACTCCAAAAATAAGAAACAAAAATCACAAATTCGGATTGAATCACACTCACATTTTCAAAATGCACATTTTATTTCTTACTACTTTTTAGGATGTTACATTCAACTACATAAAAATTCATATTTGACATGTATAAATCTAAAATAAAGATACGTTTAGAATGATCTAAAGAAAAAATATTACATATAAATATAAATTATACCATTGCGAAGATCTTGTGAGCTGATACCAACAATGCAGAAGATAGGGAACATGAAAGGTTTGTACGTCTTGTGGGCCTCACAAATCATGCTGAATCTGCAGCCACCGGAATAAAATTCATCTACCAGCTTGAGCCAGGTGGTTGTCTTACATGCATGCAACGCGGGACCCCATTTAACGATGGAATTCATCCCAGCGTTGAACCAGCCGACACTATACTATTTTCTTGATTGACGCTAGGCGTACATGGAGAGGTTTACACGCAGGACAGGTCAGGTTATTGCTGCACATCGTGGCAAAGACGGAGAATCGCAGCATACGCTCCATCGAGCACTATCGCCAACGGACTCGACGCCATCCCATGATAGCATCGAATAGCTTCTCCATCATGACACCCACGAATCGATACTTCCGCGATGTACAGCGAAGAGGTTGGGCTAACGCCTGCGTGCGATACAAGGTACTCTGGCGGGTGCCGAAATCCCGCACGCAGGAGCATGTCCCGAAGGGCCACCTGCAAAGAACCTACGTAAATGGCGCGGGTGTAGAAACACGGTTCCCAGCGTCCCATCATCTGGGTTCAATGGAAGGAAACAAACTCAGCAAAGACCCTAGTTGATCTAAAGCTGAAAGGAATTAGAGGGCAAACATACAGTCGAACAAGTTGAGCTGACTCCCAGCTACTTCGCTTAGCTGGTTCAACCGACTAACCCACAAGCAAAGGGTTAGTATCAAAATTTGAATAAAGGGAAAGGGCTAGAATTAATTCTTTTCCCAGGTTCGTTCTCTTATTTAGAAAAATTCCCTTTTGATGTTCAGGTAAGTCCAAATCATTTTGAAGGATAAAACAAGGTAAGAGGCTACAGATGGGTTAGATTAGCAGTCTATGCTTTACAATTAAGAATTTATAACCCCAAAATAAGTTTCAGGAAATTTGACCCTTACTTATATCGACCATTCTATCCAAGTCTCCCCTACAGTCACTGTTGGCATCGAAAAACTTGACGACGGGTTGATCGCCGCCAACGCACGAGAACACCGGGTTCAGGTTTGCGGGCGTGCCAGCCAATTTGATCATGCAATCGGCAAGAGACATATCTCCTGATGTGATCGTTCAGAAGAACGATCCGAGACTTGGTAGTAAGACAATCCTAATCGGCTCGATGAACCAGCGTACATCAGGATGACTCAATGGATCTAATCAACCCTTACGAATTGATCAGATGGGGTAAAAGCCTACTTCCCCCGAAAAAGGCGATGCGCAGTAAGATCGGAAAGAAACTAGGGCTTGGTGGGGCGTAACGTAGCAAAGATCAATAACTGGTGATGTGCAACTTGTATTGATCAAAGTGTATTACAGAAGAAAGATTATAGAAACTACGATGGCTACTCCTAATGCGACAAGAGTAAAGTAGAAATAATTGATAGATTGGTTGTGTTTTTTGATGTCCCCTTTGACGTAGCACGCCATCCTCTATTTATAGCCCGGTGAGTTCAATCGTATCCGTCATGGTTTCTTCATAATCGTATCAGCCTCATGTTCAGCCTTCCATCTTGATCGTAACCGTATGGGGTCCAAGTTGTATTGGCTCTGGCCTTTCCTTATAATCTTCACATGATCGTATCTTCCTGATTTTGTCTTGTTCCATCACCCGTTGCCGGCCCGGTTCATGTCGCTTTTCCCCAACTCATGTCAAGACCATACCTATCCTGGTCGGTCGAATTTGGGTGCTAACATATGCCACCCATTTTTGGGATATACTTCATGTCCCAAAAATCACCTGCCGATGCCTTGATAAGCCGCCACCCTTCTCTCTTTCCTCGCGGTTGTTGCCTCGAGTTGAAAGATCATGATGTCATCGAACTGCTCCGTATTCTGCTGACATTTACTTGAAGGATGCTTCATTCTCCGTATTATGGCGACCTTACTGTAAGTTTGGCTCTGTAAGTACTCGGTAAATCATGGTTTGACTTGTACTGCACTCGAATAGCCTTTGCTACAAGCATCATGTCTTCGTCTTCTTCCTCTTTCTCTAATTCCGGTTCGGACTACTCTTCATCATACGATGACTCTGCCATTGCAGCGGCTCTCCAAGAGGAGTTATCGGCCGAGGTTCGGGCCGAGGAAGAGGTGGCTAATGACGAGGCCATTGCTCGCGCGCTCCAAGAGGAGCTCAATGCGGACGCTGCTAGTGCCCCTCCTGCCAGAGCCGCTGACGCACCGGTGGGAATAGCTCCCGAGGCCACCAATCCTCTTCCAGCCGATGCCGCGGGAGAGTCAATCAGCAGCAGTGGCCATGATCATCGTCGCTCTGACGATGAACCGTCATGTCCACCAGCCCCTCCTGCTGGCGTCGCTCTCCGGGAGTCATCAAGCTCTAGCAGCAGTTCCAATGTTGGGAGTGCACCTGACAGCAAGCGCAGTCATCTTCACTAGGCGTAGGAGTTTTTTTTAAGGTTGCCACAATCCCTGAGCACTTTGCCTAGGGATTGTTATACTTCTTCTCCTTCCAGTTCTGCTCGTTTATTGAGATCTTTGTTCTCAACCGTTCTATCTTTTCTAGCCGATACTGTGAGTTTTCTGTACGTCTTCTGGCCTACTGGTGTAATTGCTACTTTACCCTTCAGGCAATTATGTAAATGACCTTTTAATGAAAAGCATTGATATCTGGATATTCATCTCTCATTGGCTTCTATGCACGATTCAACTTTTATTCCTGTCTTTTATCGGCTCACGATGACCCAGTATGGGGCGCTTTAGAACCAATCGGCTTTAGAGAGCGTTAGACGAGCGTATTTGCCCATCGGCCGATGTGGTTTGAACTGACCATTTCTCCGCTGGTCATTCCTTCCTATGTACGCCACCCAGTAGATGCGTTACTTTTCTCTTTCTTCATTAACTGCCTTGCAGCCTTATTGTCCTGTCACCTACTCGTTTAGTGGGTGCGAGGCTTGGGGTGCGATTTACGGGGTCGTCCCGGGCGAAATTCACTTTATATAGCCTCTCCCATTCTTTGTGCGCTCTTGCCCTCCTCTTCTGAACTCATCGACCTTCACCCGACCAGCTACTGTGGAAAGTTTGCTTCATTCGCTCGGCTTTTCTTCCATCATTCCTCTTGAACTCTGACAATTCATCCCCGGATCTTGTGACTGTAAGTTCCTTCTGCTCTTGTGTCAATCATCGGCCCATTACACTCTTGCCGTCTTCATTTTACTCCCTTCTCTTGTAGATGGCCGATTATCGCTCGATGATCCTGGTTCCGGCACCTAGGGCGGCTAATCAATTCTTGCTTGGTCTCGAGGGGGATGAAGACCCAACTGATTACATCAACTGAGAGGCCATGAGGATTCCTTTAAATGCCGCCAGGCACAACTTGACAAGGTGGAGAGACAGCTTCAGGGCTTGGCCTGTTGGGGTCAAGGGTTGGAAGAATTGGTACAACAGAGTAGCCAACAGTAAAAGAGCGGACTGGGAAGCCTGGGAGATAGCCGATTGCATCAGCCTTTCGCTATCGAGTATGCACAGAGATGAATCCTTGATAGCCGCTGCTTCTTACTTTTGGTCAGATGCCTTTAATGCCTTTTCCTTTCGCCCTGGGTTCTTTAGCCCGACCTTGGTGGACGTAATGGTGCTTACTGGTCTCAAACCAACAGGTCACCAATTCCATGCGTTCGAAGTGGCTCCCACTCACCAATTGTTAACCAAGATTTGCTGGTCCCGATATATCCAGGAGCATAGCCGATCATCGGGCCCGGTGGAGCCTCGCGAGCATACCGCCTTCCTGATTATGTGGCTGGACAAGTTTCTTTTCTGTGGTGCTACTCTAGGTCCTACCACCAATTTTCAAGCCCTGGCTGAAACTTTGGTAGTAGGCAAGGATGTGGCTATGGGAAAGCTTATTCTGGGTGAAGTTTATCGGATGATGCACCTTATTGTCTCGAGACTGAACGGGGCGGCCAACTCTCATGCCGTCGGGCATCAGGGAGGTCCTCTTTGGTTCGTCCAACTATGGCTGATGGCCCAATTCCAATTATCCTTCGGTTATGCTCTTTCCTCGAATCTCCGATTCCCACATGAGGATTTACCGGAAGACGAGACAGCGGACGAGGAGCCGTCCTTTAGGCGCTGCCGATCATACGGAGAGGATTTGTCTCAAATCCTGCCAGAGGCCGTGTCGGATATGTCAAGTTTCACCAAGTTCTTTTCTCATTTCTATAGGACTGAAATCATCCCCCTTGTCGGGACCCGAATTTGCAAATCCGGACCCTCTGTGTATTCAGCACTAGTCCAGGAACGCGCTAGTGCACACAGTCTTAACATCGGTAAATATCACAATCATACCACTCGATACTAATAAAGTACTTTAATTAAATAGTCAAACTGGTTGCTCGACCTTATGGTCAAGTTATAAATATACGCCACGCAGGGCGAAACTTAATAAGAGAGAAATAATAGCAACACAAAAATAAGATAACTTCGTGGTGCCATCCAGTATACCACAGGCAACTGACTGGGCTCGCTCCCTAAGTAGACGGTTCCTCTTGGAGCTCCTCCTCCAAAGCTGGTGTAGACTCCTCTTCAACTGGTGTTGTATTGTGGCAAGGGTGAGTACTTGGTACTCAGCAAGTCATGCACAGAATGCAAACTAATATACTACATGCATGACTAAGTACAAAGGAATAGCTCAGGGTTTATTTGCAGTAAAACGGCATTTGACAAGTAGCATAAGTAGATTCGAAAGCAGTAGAAACAAGTATAACATCAATAACTTTTCCAGGAGTTTAATCAGCATCTTTCCCATTCCTAATCCACATTTCCATCAACATCATTGTTTAACCAAACCCAACCTTTCAAGTCCAAGTTATTTTCAAGAAAGTCTAACCCTTGACTGTAATTCCCGAGCGATGTCCAATGCCGCGGACACGGCTATTCGAATAGATTTTACACTCTGCAGAGGTTATGCACTTTACCCACAAGATACAGTCAAACACCACAAAGGCGAAGTTCCCCGTGAATAAAGTCTTTCGAAACTTTTAACAATACAAGTGGTCCTCCTCGGTGTTGCACACTAACCCTTCCCTTAGCTAAGGCGAAGTTTAGGCCAATCAACTGTTAGATGGGTACCCGGCCGCAGCCCAGAGACGCTCCCCGTACAACTTACACAAAGGGTGTAGTTGACATCCTGATGTCCCACAGGTACGTTATTAGCAACTTAATCAACCAGGTCCGTCCCATTACAGACATGTGGTTGCACGCTTGATCCAGTTCAAAGGCTTGCAAGGTTAAGTCCTTAGGGTGACCAGGGCAAGACTACCCGAAGAACCAACACAACGTTCCCGGTGCCACAACTGGCCCACCCGATCATTCTTGCCACATGCCCCGGTCAAAAGCTATTTATCAAACCCCCAGTTGATTACCATGCACCACGTGCCATCAACATCACATGATACTTTTCCAAAACAGGTTCAATATATCATTAAGTCAATATTATCATTTGATTGTCCAAAATCATGTCAAGGGCACGTAGTAGGTCTAAGCAATATACTACAACGGTCTAAAACCCATGTTGGCAATTTTAGTAATGTCCAACTAGTAAACCACAACTAGGGTGACAAGGGTCATGGCACATATTTAATTAACCAAGGTGTCATACAGCAATTAGGCATTTATCTAATTACCCACAATTAGTAAAGCATTTTCTAATTTAAACTAGCATGCAATAATTTGAATCAAAATAGGTTTCAAAATGGGATCAACATGGTCAAAGCATAACTTGCCTTCAAAAAGTACTTGTTCTTGGTCCTGAGCTGGCTCCTGAGTCAACACTTCTCCTTCGAATCCTTCCGGCACTTCAACGTCTACTCGTAACGTGTGCAAATAACAACAAATGAATAAAACAGTAGACAAAAAGTGTCTAAACATCCAAATAAAGTTCATAAACAGAGAGAACGCAATTCTATGAATTTTTAGAAACTGGAATCGTCAAATTCGGAGTTTAAATGAAAAAGATACAAGCATTTAAAGTTTAAATAATCAATTAAATAATATTACAGAGAAAAACTTTAGTCCAAAAATTAAATAAAATTCATCATTAGACAGATCTCAATTTTATACAAATTTAGAAATTTGAATCACTCAAATCGGAGTTGAAACGCAAAAGTTATAAGCATTTGAAGTTTGAAACAAAATCTGAAATCATTATTTCGAATTAATAAATCATTTTCTTTTTCGAAAATTAATTATTGCGTCAGCAAGGACACGTGGCAGCTTCTGATTGGGCGGCTGACGTCAGCCGGCCCACGGGCTCGGTCCACGCTCGGCTCGGGTTCACCGTGGACCCGGTCCACGGCTCACGCGGCGATCGATGGTGGGACCCCATCGTGTGACGTCATTGCCGACGCCGGGGACTCACCATCGCCGATGTGGGACCCACTGGTGACGTCATTGCTGGCATCACCGCACGGCTGGGGTGGCCGCTGACAGGTGGGCCCTCTGACACGTGGGCCCCGCGTGTCAGAGACACGTTCCCACGCACGGGCGCTGACCGCGGCGGTCAAGCTTCCCACCACGTGGCGCAATCTCGCCCGTTGGTTTGAAAATCAACGGCGCAGATTAGATCTAGCGTAACGCGTTGGAAAACAACTCCGCTGATCTGGACCGTTCGATCTTGATCGGACGGTCAAGATCCAATCTAACGAAAACAATGTGGGTTAACGCTAACCGTTCGATCTAGATCTAATGGCTGAGATCTATTCTAGCTTGGTGCAGTTTAGGCTACGTGGCACGATCTAAACCGTTGGATCTAGATCCAACGGTTGGAAATAGATCTGAGGAAAGCACGTGGGATCTCACCGGGGTGTGACGTGGCGCGATCTGGACCTTTGGATCTGGATCGGACGGCTGGTGGAGCTCGAGGTCCGGCGATGGCTTGCGGCGGGGCTGGTTCACCGGAGACGAAGACGGCGACCACGGCGACGGCGTTGCGGGGCTCCTCCGGCGAAGTGAGTGGTCTCCTCTGGTGCGGCTTGACCTCGCGGTTCCGGATCTGGGCTCAACGGCGGCGGAGGACGGCGGACGGCGGCGGAAACTACAGTTGAACGCGGCGGAACGCTCCTCCAACTCCGGCGAGCGATTACGGCGCAACCACGGCAGCTCTGGCGGCGTGAGCTAGGGCTATGGGTGCGCATGGAAATCGACGTCACGGCACGGGTGGCGGCGCATTAAATAGGGCCCTCGGCGTCCGTGAAACGCGCGGAAACCGAGGCCCACTCCGTTGCGGCGGCGGAGTCCGACGGCGACACGGAGAGGGTGACATGGCACACGCACAGCCGTTGGATCAAGATCCAACGGTGCGTGGATTTGGGTTCGGGTCTGACTCGGGCGGGCTGGCTGGCTCGGTCGGGCTCGGGCTCGGGTCCGGCGACGTGGCTCAATCATGGCCGTTGGATCAAGATCCAACGGTCACGCGGGTTTGGGTTCGGCCGAGCGGGTTCGACCGGGTCGGTTTGCTCGGGTTGGACTCGAGTCTGACTCGGACTCGGGTCCGGTCGGATGAACAGTAAAACCCACTCGCATTTTTCCAGCGATTAAATAATTCAAATTAATTCCCAGAAATTCATTTAAATCATTAAAAATAGCAAATGACTCAGAAAAATTCCAGAAAAATTCTGGAAAATATTTTGGAACATTTCAGACTCAAATAAAATATTTCCAACAAAATTTTATTTGCAAAGTTAAATTCTTTAATTATTTCAAAAGGGAATAAATTCAAATAAATTCCAAATAAATCCAAATAAATTCCAGAAAATTCCAAAAAATCACCAAAGTGCCAAATCACTCATGAATTTAAGAAAAGCAAAATTTTGGGGTGTTACAAACCTCCTCTTAATGTAATCTCGTCCCCGAGATTCGTGGCTTTCTAAAGAAATAGGTTCTAAACTCTTTCTTCAAATCCTCTTCGTGCTCCCAAGTTGCTTCACTCTCTCGCATGGTTGCTCCATTGAACTCTGAAGCGGGTTGACTTGTTTCTAGTTTCTCGATCCATTGTGTCCGTAATCTTCACGGGTGCTCCTTGTAGGTCGATCTTCTTGCAACTCAATTGACTCTAGCGGTGTCCGCTCCTCGTGCACTCGGAGGCACTTCTTCACCGGGACACGTGGAACACGCCATGCACTCCTCGCTAGTGATTGCGGTAACTCTAGCCGATAAGCAACTTCACCTTTGGCCGAGAACCTTGAATGGTCCAACATATCTTGGCGCGAAGTTTTCCTTTGGCATGGAATCTCTTAACTCCTCCGAGCGGTGTGACTCGAGATACACGAAATCCTCTCGTTCAAAACTCAGTCTCGGCGACGGTTGTCAAGATAACTCTTCTGGCCGTGATTGGGCTATCTTTAATCTCTCCCCGATCATGGCAATTTGTTCTTCGGCTTCTTGAAGGATATCCGCCCAAAGACACGGCTTTCAATTGCCTCATTCCAGTTCAATGGCGTCCGACAGTGGTCGACCATACAAAGGCCTCAAAAGGTGACATATGTAGGCTTGCCTGAAAACTATTATTGTAATCGAATTCGGCATACGGCAGACTTTTTATCCCAAGAGGTAGCATAAGCCAATGCACACGCCTTAACATATCCTCCGTAATCTGATTGACTCTTTCTGGCCTCGACCATCCGCTTGTGGATGATAAGTCAGATCAAGTTCAAACGGGTTCCCATGGCTTCATGCAACTTATTCCGTAATCTTGAGGTAAATTGGGTACCTCGTCCGATACAATCCTTTTGGCACTCAGGCAAACAGACGATCCTCGATCATGTACAACTCGCTAACTTATCTCCGAGTAAGTGGTCTTCATAGGGATAAAATGGGCGACCTTGGTCAAGCGATCCACTATAACCCATATAGAATCATATCCTCCTTGAGTTTTCTAAGAAACCGGTAATGAAGTCCATTTCGATTTCCTCCCACTTCCACTCAGGTATCTTCAATGGCTGTAGCAATCCTGCTGGTCTCTGATGCATTGCCTTGACTCTCGGGCATATGTCGCATAGCGCAACGTGCTCGGCAACCTCACGCTTCATGCTCGGCCACCAGAATCTTTCCTTCAAATCTTGATACATCTTGGCGCTTCCAAGATGAATTGAATACTTTGAGTCATGGGCTTCTTCTAGAATCAACTGCTTCAGCTCCTTCTGGCTCGGCACACAAATGCGATCCTTCATCCATAACGTGCCTTGCTCATCCAACTTGAAGTCCTCTGCCTTGCCTTCATCCATGTTGGACTTAATCCTGCGGATCTTGTCATCATCCTCCTGTCCTTCTCGGATCTGACCTTCCAGGTTAGGCTTAACTTCCAATGCGGCTAAGAATCCTTCTGGTACCACTTCAATCTGCATTCTCTGGAAATCCTCACACAGCTCATCTTGACTTGTGGCTAGCAACATGTTCACGGTATGGCTCTTCCGACTTAGAGCATCGGCAACTACGTTGGCCTTTCCGGGGTGATAATGGATTCCAACATTGTAGTCCTTGATCAACTCTAACCATCTCCTCTGCCTCATGTTCAGGTCTGATTGGGTGAAGATGTACTTAAGACTCTTATGGTCCGTGTATACTTCACATCTGTTTCCCATTAAATAGTGACGCCATAATTTCAAGGCATGCATTACTAGCCTAGCTCTAAGTCATGTGTCGGATAATTCTCCTCATGTGGCCTCAATCGCCTAGATGCATACGCGACGACCTTTCCATTCTCAGACAAAGACACATCCAAGTCCTTGACGCGATGCATCACAATAAATATCGAAGTTCTGATTGACGTCCGGTAAAACCAACACCGGGGCTGATGTCAATCGCTTCTTCAGCTCTTCGAAACTTTTCTCGCACTCTGGTGTCCATGCAAACTTCTTCTCCTTTTTCAGCAATTGCGTCAGAGGTTTCGCAATTGTTGAAAAGCCTTCAATGAAACGGCGGTAGTAACCTGCCATTCCAAGGAAACTCCGGATCTGGGTCACGGTCTTCGGTTGCTCCCAATGTAACATAGCTTCCACCTTGCTTGGATCAACGGCGACTCCTTCTGCGGTCATTACATGTCCGAGGAATTCCACCCTGTCCTTCCAAAAATCACACTTACTGAACTTGGCGAAGAGTTGCTGTTCCCTCAGCTTTTCCAAAACTCGCCTCAAGTGCTCTGCATGTTCATCCTCTGTCTTGGAGTAGATTAGAATATCATCTATGAACACAACAAAAAACTTGTCCAAATACTCCATGAACACCTTGTTCATCATATTCATGAAATATGCTGGCGCATTCGTCAAACCAAAGGACATAACAGTAAACTCGTAATGTCCGTATCTTGACGAGAATGCGGTCTTCGGAATATCCTCTTATCGGATCTTCAACTGATGGTATCCCGATCTTCGATCAATCTTGGAGAAAACTCCGGCTCCTCTCAGCTGATCAAACAGATCATCGATCCTGGGTAGCGGGTACTTATTCTTCACGGTGACTTCATTGAGTGCACGGTAGTCAATGCACATCCTGAAACTCCCATCCTTCTTCTTGACAAACAGAATCAAGCGCCCCCACGGCGACTAACTTGGTCTCGATAAATCCTTTCTCCATTAACTCTTCAAGTCGCTTCTTCATCTCTACCAATTCCTCGGTGGACATCCGATAAGGTCTCTTTGCTATCGGTCTTTGTGCAGTACAAGCTCTATCACAAACTCTATGTCCTCGTCAAGCGGCATACCGTAGATCTTTAGGAAAAACATCCGGGTACTCATTCACTAATGAGACATCTTCTATGCCGATTGCCTTGGTGCCGTTAACCATCAATCGTCCCATCTCTAACGGCGGTAGCTTGAAATTCCACTTTCTTCCCACACGGGCTCTCAATCGAGATAGTCCTTCGCCCACAATCCAATACGGCCTTGTGCTTGGATAACCAATCCATTCCCAAAATAACATCTAAGGTCCGGGTCTCCAAAATAATAAGGTTCGCTAGGAACTCTATCCCATCTATTAGTATTCTCACCCTAACATCCTACTTTCGCTCGAGTTCGAACTGTGGGTTTGAACTAAAAGTATGCATTTAAGTCTTGCAATCTCCAAATCATTTTTAGCAGCAAAGCCTTGTGAAACAAACGAATGAGAAGCTCCAGAATCAAACAAAATCAGCAGGTGCATCGAGTTAACAAGTAACTTACCCAGTACGACGTCCATGGCATTCTGCAGTGCATCTGCGGTGACATGGTTGACTCGGCCTCTCACCACAGTCTGGGGTGCTGCTCCTGGCTGTGCTGTCCCTCGGCTAGGACATGGGGGAGCGCTCGGAGAAGAGGTCACAGTTTTTTCGGAATGTGCTCCCCAAGCTCAAAGAGCACCAAAGGAATCGAGACAAGATCAACGAGATCGGCGACGAAAGGTGGAAAGAGGTCCATGGGCTGGAGGCCCAGTGCATGGCACTCCGAGAGGAAAAGGCGGAGCTTGATCATACGCTCGAAGGTAAGATTCTCCCCGGGTTTGGCATGGACACTTTCTTGTACAATTGGGAAGAATGACGGCACCCTCGTGTTTCAGGACGCGACTCAACAATCGCTGAGCTGAGGGCGCAACTAGAGGCTTCAGAAAGTTCTAACCTCGAAACTCAGGCTGGCTTGGAGAAGACACAGCGAGAGCTGGAGGGTAGGCTTCTTTGATTTGAATTGGACGTGCTTGGGGCTGGGTGCAGTTTCTGATGGCAGCTTGGCTTTGGTGCAGAATGCAAGGAGAAGATGACCGCTGCGGAACAAAGCCGCAGCGAGCTCCGCGTCGCCTGCGAGCTAGTCCTGCACCTTCTGCGAATCGAGGGAGCCGAACCAAGCCAGGGAGACGATGCCGTTCCACTTCTCTCGGGAGGAGCTGACAGGATCAAGGCTTACGCAATGGAGTCGGCGACCATGAGTGCTAACCAGGCGTTGGTAGTGGTCAAATCTCATTATCCGAGAGTTGACCTTGAAGCTGTTAAAGAGGGTTTTGCCTGTGATGAAGACAAGGCCAACACACTCCTCGAAGAGGTCTCCGGTACATCGCAGGCCTTGTTAGAGAATCTTGAATTCTGACTTCGATGTGAACCTTCATGCCGAGTGCTGGTCCTCCTTGTTTGAAGCATTGTATTTGTTACTTGAATATAATTTGTCTGCTTTGTTCTCCAGTAAGCGAGCTCACAACTTCTTTCGCTCTTTTCAGCTCGTCTGAGTTGTTAACACATAGGACCGCGGCCTTTTGGCCCTCGTTACGCCTTTCTGGGTGGCCTTCAGCCGACTGGTATGCCACCCAGGCTCCGGGTCATTGGCTCGTGGCCTTCTCACCCCAGAAACGCTTTTTCGAGTGGCTGGCATGCAGCTCTTGAGCGTCGGGACTTACGTTGTGGCCTCCTGGCTGAGTGGTTCCGCCCCCAAGTTTACGTCGTTGCCTCCCGGACCCCAGGCTTCTCGCTTAGTTGGGCCAACTGAGCGGGAAGGTCAACTTAATTTGAGCTGCGCCTGACACGTGTCTGGCAAAATATCTCTTCATTCTGTTCAACGTGTTGATCTTCTTTGGTATTTGCGCAACTGCTTTGTTTTTTGTGCTTCATTGATTGTGAGGTGGCGCGTTTGATTGCCCTTGGAGACTCTTCGATTTCCGGAGCTGGGATGGTTTATAAATAGGGCGTCACCGCAAGTAAAGCGATCGCCCCTTTGTCAAACTTTTTCTTCTTCTCCGAGATTTTATGTAGTGCCGCTTCCAATGTCGAACAATGATTCGGAGAACGCAGAGCTCTGGTTGGACCTCGACTTTGCCATGATGGAGTTGGCAGAGGAGAGGGCAGCGGCGAAAGACGCGGCCGCCGTCGCCGCTCTCATCGAGGCCGTCTTTGGCGCTATGCGGAGGTGGAGGACGTCTTTGAAGGAGATTCTCGGGCGGAGCGCCGTGACGCCACCGCCAGGAGGCCCTTCTTCGCCTTGTGCCTTCACTGGGTGGTTGCGGACTTGATCTGCGGGCTGGGGCGGGCGCTGTCATGTTAGCCGCTTGCACCCAGCCCGCAAAGACCAAAGAAGTTAGGATCGCGGCAGGAGCCGCCCCTCCTTTTTTTTAGCGCGAGAAAATGAAAAAAGAAGTTAGTAATGTAAATTACTGTTATTATGGAATATAAATCGGTGCCTTTTTACTCTTCTTAGTTTGATCGTTTTTCTTTGAGTAGTTTACACTAGTCGACAGCCCCAGCCCCCGCAGCGAGGTGTTGGAGGGCTGAATTTTTATCGACTAGAGTTTAGTGACCCCAATCTCTGTCTAGTAAAATTCCTAAACTATCGATCGTTGTTCTCGAGTGGTTAGTACCTTCTTCTAGCTTAGTCTTTTCTATCTCGTGCGCTGGTGCAGACGTTCGGATGTTGCCGCTTGCTGCGGTCTCACCTCGAACATGCATTTCCGCATATTTTGTACCGGCGCGGCTCGGATCAGACAATACGTTAGTAGGGTGGTAACCAATCGGGATTGACCGGGTCACAATAGTCAAAATTGATCAAAGAACCAGATAGTCAGGAGCTTTATTTAATGCATGGGAGCAGGATACATAGCTTAAGCGTAGAAGCGACGCAGCTGTTCGGCGTTCCAGGTGTTCACCAAGACTGCACCGTCTTCACATTTGAGTCGATAGGCACCTGGTCGAACTGTCTCCTCTACAATGTACGGACCTTCCCAAATCAGAGAGAGCTTGTGCTCACTTTTCTGGTTCCTTCTGAGGACCAAATCTCCTTTTGAGAAGGTACGACTTCGGACATTGCGAGAATGGTAGCGCCGAAGTCCCTGGAGGTACTTGGTCGACTGGATGGCTGCAACATTTCGAGCCTCCTCTAGTTGATCAACCTCTACCACTCGGTTTTCCTCGGACTCGGCTTCCTTGTAATTCCGGACCCTCGAGGATCCAAATTCCAACTCGGTTGGCAAAACCGCCTCTGCCCCGTAAACTAGGAAAAAGGGAGTTTGCCCAGTTGCTTGGCTAGGAGTGGTTCTGAGCCCCCAAAGTACTGATGGTAACTCTTTCACCCATCGGGCAGCATAAGGCTTGAGGCGATCGAAGATCCTGGCCTTGAGACCCTGAAGGACCAAGCCATTAGCTCGCTCAACCTGCCCATTGCTCCGCGGATGACCCACCGAGGCAAAGCAAATCTTGATCCCGATGCTTTCGCACCACTCTTGAAATTCTTCGACCCTGAATTGGGTTCCGTTGTCTGTAATGATCCGGTTGGGAACTCCAAACCTGACCACAATATCCTGGAAGAATTCCTTTGCCTTGGCCGCAGTGATCGTGGCGACTTCGATCCACTTGGTGAACTTGTCGATGGCTACGAAGAGGTAGGCGAAGCCGCCTTGTGCCTTCTTGAGGGGTCCGACTAGGTCGAGCCCCCAGACCGCGAAGGGCCAAGAGATGGGGATGGTTTGTAGCTCCAGCGCCGGCAAATGTGTCTGCCTCGCATAGAACTGTCAGCCCTCACATGTTTGAACGATCTCTCTTACATCCGTTACCGTCGTAGGCCAAAAGAAGCCCTGCCGGTAGGCTTTCCCAACCAAGGCGCTTGACGCCGCATGATGGCCGCACATTCTCGAGTGGATTTCTCTGAGCAGGTCCTTTCCCACTTGTTGCGGAACGCACCGCCTAAGAATGCCGGAGGCGCTCTTTCGAAAGAGCTCTTCCCCAATCACCACATAGGACTTGGCTTGTCGCGAAATGCGCTCGGCCAGAGTGGGAGTTCCAGGAAGTTCATCTTTCAAGAAGTAATCTAGATATGGAGCCGTCCAGTCGGGGTTAATGGACAGGACTTCAGTCTCAGGATTCTTACTTGGCTCTCGTCGTTTAGTAACTGTTGGCTCGTAAAGATCCTGGACGAAGATTCCACTCGGGACCTCTGCCCGAGTGGCTCCCATCTTGTCCAACTCGTCCGCTGCTTCGTTCTTGCGGCGCAGGACATGGACCAGCTCCAGATCGTCAAACTTGCCTTCCAATTCTCGGACCTGTTGACAATACGCCGTCATAGTCTGATCGACACACGACCAGTCCTTCTGCACCTGGCTCACCACAAACTGCGAATCTCCGCGAATCGCCAATCGTCGGACCCCGAGCGATATGGCGATGCAAAGCCCGTGGATGAGTGCCTCGTACTCCACGGCGTTATTCGAGGCTGGAAACTGAATCCGAAGGACGTACTTGAGTCTATCGCCTCTCGGCGAGATGAGGAGAATTCCCGCCCTGGCCCCGCCGAGCATGAGAGATCCATCGAAGTGCATGGTCCAATATTCTGGCTCTTCTTCGATGCGGGGAGCTTGGAATTCAGTCCACTCGGCCGTAAAGTCGGCCAAGGCCTGGGACTTGATGGCGGTGCGCAGCTTGAACGAGATGTCGAAGGCTCCAAGCTCGGCCGCCCATTTTGAGATTCTCCCAGTAGTTTCCCAATTATGGAGGACCTCTCCTAAAGGGAAAGAAGTCACTACCGAAATCGAGTGTCCTTGGAAAAAATGCTTCAGCTGCCGCGACGAGATCAAGATTGCGTACAGCAGCTTCTAAACTTGAGGATATCGCGCCTTGGATTCGCCCAGTACTTCGCTGAAAAAGTAGACCGGGCGTTGTACACCGTAGCGGTGTCCTGACTCCTCCCGCTCCACAACTATCGCGGCACTGACTACATGAGTTGTTGCCGCTATGTAAAGCAGGAGAAGTTCACCTGGCACCGGCGAGACCAGGATTGGAGGGGTGGAGAGGAACACCTTGAGTTCATCGAAGGCTTGCTGTGCCTCAGCTGTCCACTCAAAACGGTCCTGCTTCTTGAGGAGCTTGAAGAAAGGCATCCCTCGAACCCCCAACCGGGAGATAAACCTGCCAAGCGCTACCATGCAGCCAGTAAGCTTTGGAACATCTTTCTGGCTGGTAGGTGGCGCCATCCTCATGATGGCCCCGATCTTCTCCGGATTTGGCTCGATCCCGCGATGAGAGACAATGAATCCGAGTAGTTTCCCGGAAGAAACTCCGAAAACACACTTCTTAGGTTTTAACCTCATCTGGAACGCCCTTAGACTTTCGAACGTCTCGGCCAGATCGGAGGTGAGACTGTCCTTGGTCTGCGTTTTAACCACTACATCATCCACATATGCCTCTACGTTGCGTCCGAGCTAATGGTGAAAACACCAGATCGCTACCGATAAGTTGCGCCAGCGTTTTTCAGCCCAAACGGCATCGTGACATAGCAATATGCTCCGAATGGAGTGATAAACGAAGTCTTCTCGCAATCCTCTTCTCGAAGCCGGATTTGGTGATAGCCTGAGTAGGCGTCCAGAAAACTGAGTAGTTGAGATCCAGCAGTGGAGTCCACCACTTGATCGATGCGGGGCAGACCAAAGGGATCTTTCGGGCAAGCCTTGTTGAGGTCGGTATAATCAACACACATGCGCCAACTTTTATTCTTCTTTTGAACGAGTACAGGGTTTGCCAACCAGTCAGGATGATACACCTCTTTGATAAAACCTGCGGCTAACAGCTTTGTGATCTCCTCCCTGATGGCCTCTCGACGGTCTTGAGCGAACCGTCGCAACCTTTGTTTGATCGGCCTGGCCGCTTCCTTTATGTTCAGCGCATGCTCGATCACCTCCCTGGGGACTCCGGGCATGTCCGATGGCTTCCAGGCAAAGACGTCTTTGTTTGCCCGCAGGAAGGTGACGAGCGCGTCTTCCTATTTCTCTCTGAGCCCTGTCCCGATCAAGGCCGTTCGAGCCGAATCGGACGGGTTGAGAATAATTCTCTTGGTACCTTCTTCGGGGCCAATTCCGGGGTTCGGCGCTTTGCGGGTAGGGACGCTACCTTCTGGCTTGTCGGAATTCGCCTCTTGCCGGATCCTCTCCCGACCCGTTCGCGCCTCCAGCGACTCGGCTATCTCGCAGCTCTCCTTGTCGCAAGAAAAAGACTGCCTGATATCACCGCGCAAAGCGATAATACCACTCGGCCCTGGCATTTTCAGTGTTAGGTACGCATAGTGGGGTACTGCCATGAACTTGGCTAGTGCTGGTCTCCCCAAGATGGCATGATACGCTGTCGCGAAATCAGCCACCTCGAAGCTAAGGTTCTCTGTCCGGTAGTTGTCTCTTGTGCCGAAAGTGACCGACAGAGTGATTTGTCCGAGTGGTGTCGCCGACGTTCCGGGTATCACGCCATGGAAAGGCGACGACCCGCGTTTAAGCTCCGACCAAGGAATTCCCATGTCGTCGAGAGTTTTCACAAAGAGGACATTGAGTCCACTTCCACCATCAATCAATACCCTCTTGAGCTTGATGCCGCAGATAACCGGCGCCAAGACAAGCGGATATCTACCGGGGAATGGGACTCGATCCGGGTGATCCAAGCGGTCGTAAGTTATCGCTACCTTGGACCATCATACATACTGGGGGGTCTCCGGCTCTATTGCGTTGATGTCTCGGGCGGTAAGCTTTTGCTTCCGCTTGGACTCGTACGAGGCCGAACCCCCGAATATGTAATTGAGCTTGAGATCGGCTTCCTGATAGTCTTCCTCAGCTTCGGGAGGAGGTTGCTTGGTGGCAGGTCCACTCGAACCTTGTCCGGCCTGCTTCTTGCTCTCCCGGGCGAACCTCTTCAAAGTGAAATAGTCCTTGGCGGCATGTCTTCCCTTCGGATGGAAGGGGCAAAGCGAGTTCATCACCTTGTCATACCCATCCTCTTTGAGCGCACGAGGGCGGGCATGTTCAGCGACTGCCACTAGCTCCTCACCTTTGCGCTTCTTCTCCTTCCGTCTGGAGGGCTCGGCCTGATCCTTCTTCTCGTCATGCCGTTCCGCCAAGGCCTCGGAGGCGGAAGCGTAGCGGTCCGCTAGGGCGAACAGCTCACGAACCAACGTTGGTGGCTTCCGGGACATCTTCTTGATGAGATCAGGGTCGCTGACTCCCTTCTGGAAGGCAGCTATCACAAACGCATCCGTGACATCCCGGACAGTGCTTTTCTTGTGCATGAAGCGCTTGACGAACTCCCGCAAGGACTCGTTCCTCTTTTGGTCCAGCTGGTACAGGTCCCAGGGGGTGCCAGGGCGCTCGTACGTGCCTTGGAAATTCGAATAAATCTGCTCACACAGGTCTCCCAGGAATCTATAGAGTTCGGCTGGGAGCCCGTGAGCCATGCTTGGCCCAGGGGCGAGAGTAACCTGCAAGTAATTTGCCATTACTGATCCTCCTCCGGCACTTTGCGCGAGGCGTACACCTGTAACCACGCCTCTGGGTCCCGCTCACCATCGAACCTAGTGATGCCCTTGGGGTTAAACCCCTCTGGCCAGACCACTCGGCGCAGGTGAGGGGTAAACACTCGAACCCCTTCAATGACCCCCCGACAGCCCCCGGGCGGTGATCGACGTGGAGGGGATCGGGGCCTGGCGTGCTTCGCGATCTCTTGGAAGGATGCCGTAACGTTCGTACTCGTCGGCATGACGGTGTTGCTCCTCCCTCTCTCAGTCGCGGCGCCTGGCGTCGAGGTCGGAGCGGAGATCGCGGTTGAGGCTGTGTCGCAAGTCGTCCCCGCGGGGAGGAATATGACGTCCCCAGTGGGGGGCTTCACGACCCGGCCGACTGCTTGCCGTCTGGGTCCTACCGATGCGTGGATCGCGCCTTTGCCGGCTGGTCGGTCTGGGCCTGCTGGATCGCTGCCGCCGTCACCATGGCCTTTACTTGGGCCACGATCGGGGCAGCTGGATTACCAGCCCCCAGCATGGGGCTCAAAGTATCCAGGAGTGTCTTGGAGGCGACGATATTCTGCTGTGGAGTATGGAAGACCGCTTGGTCCCCCATCTTGGCTTGCAGAATGTCTTCATTGACGCCACGGGCGCGGTCTCGTAGGGTACGCGCCCGCGCGTCCAGCTCTGTTCTTCGGCCACCTTCCAAGTCGGCGGCGGCGGAGGTGTCGAGGCGTTGTTGCGAATCCGCCCACGAGCCTTCGATCGCGCAAACTCTGCGGAAATTCCAACAGCTCTCCAGGCTCTCTTCTGACTCGACCGGTGAGCTGGGTGAGCTCGAAGGGGATAGCTCCAGGCGCTCAGAGGTGCCGAGTGGTTTGGCGGTGAGAACCCCCACCATTCGTGTCTCGGCGCCCGTGGATCCGACTCCCTGGCGGGACCGGGTCTTTAGTTCCCTGCCCAGTGCTTCTGAGCACGAGACAGGGGGACTTCCCGATCCGCGCGGAAGTCACAAAGAGGATAGCTCCCCGGAGACCTCGCCGTGCCGGGACGCAGCCTCCTCAGAGAGGGAGAGATTCCCAAGGCTGTTGGCGATAAAGACCAGGCCTCCAAAGCGGAAAACCTGGCCTCAGGAGAAAACTATGGAGACTTCGCTCGTCGCAGCCATCAAGCTCGACGAAGATCTTGGCACAGAGCCCCTACCTGGCGCGCCAACTGTCGACGATTGGTTCCGCCGGCATTGAGATTTGTGATTCTAGGGGATTCGTGCGAGATCAAAGCAGGATGGTAACACAGGATGCGAGGACGATCTTTTTAGACAGGTTCGGGCTCTCGCGTAGGAGATAATACCCTAGTCCTGTGTTCTTGGATATCTGGATGTGGTCTCCTTCTCTTCCTCTTTCTTTTTTTTTCCCTCCCTTTTTAGGGTTGTTCCCTCCTCCTTATATACTAGGGGAAGGGTACGTTACAAATGGGCGCCACCTGGCCCTGAACACGGTGGCTTCATGAGTATGTGATTTGTATCTATCGGTTGAGCCCCACTACGTCCAGGGGATGTGGTCGGTCCTTTCCCGACCCACGCCTGCCAATCCGCCAGGTTCTGGTGCCTGCAGGCTCTGTCGGCGCCAGGTCGCAGGCTTTTCTTTTGACGGGGTTGTCCGGACGCGGCACGAAGCTTCGCCGAGGGGTCAGCCAGCTGCCTTGGGGAAGAAGTTGGGCCATGCTATGGGCTCCTCGTGGTGCTTCTAGGCTCTGGGCTTACTGCACCGTCCTCGGCCCAGTCGGGTATAGGCTCTTCTTGCGGGACCCCTGCCTCAGGCATCCCACAGTTGGTTTGATCAGGGCCGGAAGTATTAGAATCCTTCCAGCCGATAGCCGCCCTTCTTGCTGAGGTTTCTCCCTGTCTTTCGGCATCGTCCATGGACAAATTCCACTAACTGCATTGTTTCTCTTCGAAGAGGGATGTTGTCCAACTGGCACTGGGCGACGCCATCGGCGTAAGGAGATCACAAAGGAGCGTGCTGAGCTTGACATTCTAGTAGCTGCCGAGAAATAAAAGAAAGCCGTGTTTGATGCTGCGATCTCTTAGGCCCAGACTTTAACGCCAACGAGGGCGGCCTTGATTGGTGAGATTGCTCGTTTAAAGAAGGCTCTGATTGAAGCCGAAGCCCGCCTTTTGGAAGTTGATCGTGATATTAACTTAGCCCAAACAAACCTCCAAATGTGTCAAGCTGACTTGGTGGCGACCTTCCGGTTGGTTGAGACCAAGGCTAAGGCCATCTTACCGGTCCCGAGCAGCGAATCGGATGACGAGGCTCTGATCTCAAGTGTGTGCCAGGCTGTAGAGGCTACTGCTGATAGCATTACTCATCTCATATAAACGATGTAGCTGAACGCTTTCTTAGAGCCTTCCAGGCATACATCGTCTTTTGATCGCTCTTGTGATGTTCGCAATATATCGGTTTTGCGGTCGTAATCAACTGTGTCAGTTTAACTCGGCTTCACTGGTAGTCACCCTCATCGTACTTTCTATCAAGACCCGATCCATATACTAGGATGGTACTTCTTTAGGTATTTTCCGTTGATGGCTTTGGTGAACGACTCCCCTTCTAGGGTCTTGTAATACCCGGAATTCGTTTCCCTAGCCATTTCTTTTATTCCTTCGGGGAGCGTTGTTTTTTTTATTTAGCGGGAACATTTGCGGAGTTCAGGGATGCGGAAAAGAAGTTAAAATATATTTTTTAGCATCAATAAAGTGTGAATTATTGTTTTTTTGGGCGAGGGCTTGTACAACTTGGGCCTAGGCCAGCTTTTGGGCCAGCCCATGCGCCCCCACCACCTCCCAAGCCGCACACCCCACCTCCCCACCTCCCCTTTGGCAGCCGCACCCCCCAAACCCTTCCCCATTTGGTAGCCGCCACCCCCCCTCCCTCTCATGCCTCCTCCTCCCCTCCAAAATCAGATCTAGTGCCCTTGTTGATTCCAAGAGGGGATTTGCGCAAGGGGAAGATCCGGAGGAGGAGTAGGATCGCGAGGATTCGAGCCGCGGCGCCGGATTTGGGGGTTGTCATCGATTTCTTCGGGGTGTAGGTATTTTTCTTTTATGATCTCCGCTGTGATTGATGGCTAAGCTCGTGTTAGAGGGTATTAGGGAGTGGTTGCATGTTTGGAAGTTCAAGTTTGGATGAGTAGATCAAAAACTAGAGAGGGATTTTCGTTTCTGTTCGGCCAATCTGTGCAGAACTGCTTCCGTGGGCGTTTTCGTAACCAAAATGATTTTTACTGGAAAAGTGCATAACTAGAAAGTTGTAGATAACGTCGAAACCTAGCTCCTGTAATTTTTTCAGATTTTTATGAGTTGTGGTTTGGGAGTAATCGCGATGGGAAAACTGCTGTAGGATGAGAGGGGACAGATTGCGTATTCAGATTAGGGCTGTAGATTAAAAATACTTGGGTCAGGAATTAAAATTCTTGGTCTATATGAAAGTTGTAGATCACATACATATCTGTATTCTGTAATTTTCTCATAATTTTTGGGGTTATGGATTTGAAGTTATGACTGTAGTAAGTCCGCTGTTATGATGGGAAACTTAAATCTGTCTACTGTGTTAAGCCACGTTTTAGGAAAATTTAAAGTGGGAATCAAAATATTTGCACTACATAAAAGTTGTAGGTATGGCCGAGATCTATCTTCTGTAATTTTTGGAATTTTTGATGCTGCCGTCTGCTCGTAGCTGTTGAAAGAGCGTCGCTTCTGAATTTTGTAGCTAATCCTTGTACCCTGCTAAAGACCTGTCGATTAGGCATAGTTAACTAAATAATTAAAATTTGTGGTCTCTTTGAAAGTTGTAGAAGATGTCAATATCTAACTTCTGTAATTTTTGTAGAATTTTATACATATCACAGAAATAGCTTCAAAATAAACAAGCCGGCCTGCGCAATCTGTTTTTCTGGACAGCTTGGTAGAATATTGTGTTTCGGGGGCCGTGGGAGTAGGGAACGCTTAATTGTGTTCAATTCAAGTTGAAAAATGTTTAAGTACTGAGGTAAAATGCTTGTGTAGGTGGTGCGACTTCGGGACGCAATTAATATCTTTGTCTTCATCGGTAAAGGCAAGTGGAATAGCTCCGTTTGTTCATGTTTGAATTGTTTATGTATGATTTTCCATAGACTGTTGTTGTCCTCTTTACTTATTGATCAGTATGGAATGTATTATAGCTCAGATGTATGTGAAGATATTCATGCATGAATCATGTCATTTGCATTCATGCATTGGAAGAATGTTGCCGCGAGATCGCCGCGATGCACGTCTGATACCGTGTGTTCCTGAGAAAGGGCACGGTAACCGTGTGTTCCTGAGAAAGGGCACGGTGAGAAGTAACATGTCATGAGCATATGCATTACCTAACTTATGTGGATGCTTATATGTGGTGGAAAGAAAAGAAAGGAAAGTAGGATTGTATGTTCTGTTTACTTCTTTAAGAAAGAAAGAAAGGAAGAATGTACAATTTTCAATGCTTGATTGTTAATTCATGTTTTGTATTTCACTTGCTGAGATTATCCAATCTCACCGCTTCTTTCATTTCTTTCAGGCCGTTCATTGGAGCATAGCATGAAGGGTGGGGCGTAGCAACACTTTCTACACATGCTCACTTAGAATAAAATAATTATGTTGGTCATTTAATCATGTTAAACCGTGTAACTTATGGCTCATGGTTCCAAACTTTAAATTGGGGTCGATAGTATCTTGTTGCCTTGTGAGTATCGGTATATTGTGGTACTTATTTTGCATGTTCGTATTACTATTTATGCTTCCGCTATGTTGTGGTCCATGTTTTGTCTGTGTCATTCGTTATTATTAGCAAAGGTCATGTCGAATTTTTGTCATAGACCTTAGTGGTCATGTTGGGGAGTTACAGTTGGTATCAGAGCGGGCTTTAGGTTCTGGGTATGTTCGAAATTGGTTAAGATGAAAAATGACACACTTGCACTTGTAGGATTGGTTCGGGTGCATTGCATTGCATGCGATGCTTGACTTTACTAATTTTGTTTCATGTATTGTATTTGTTGTCGTTATTGATTGTTGTCTTTGGAGTGTAGTTAACTGCTTCAAGTATGCCGCCTAGACCGCGGACCAGGACCCAGCCGGGAACTCAGGTTGGCCAGGGGTCCGAGGTCGGAGAATCCTCCAATACGATAGAGGGAACTCAAGCAGAGTTAGTGGCTGCTATGAGGGCAATGCAGGAAGAATTGAGGATGTTGAGGCAGGGCGCGCAGGCTACTCTGCTGGAGCTGCCCTCTTTGTTTATTCTTTGAGGGCAGGAGCTTGCGTGGCGCGTGGTGTGGGCTTGCGTCTGCGGGAGTGGAGTCTGCATGAGGTTGGACAGTTCGGAGGGGCGGGTAGTCCAACCTGTGCAAATGGATTGGTTGTCTTATGTGGAACAGCAATTGGAGGCTTTTGAGGTAGAGATGCAGGAGCGTGTCCGTTTTGTGACACAACTCCTGAAGGGAGAAGCTCAGATCTGGTGGAGGGGCGTGCTTGCCACCAGGTCAGTTGTGCAGGGCGGTCCTTCATGGGAGGACTTCGTGAAGCAGTTTGAGAGGAGGTTCTACCCCGCCACCTTCCTGGATAGGATGCAGATTGACTTGGGACAGTACACGCAGGACAGGAAGTCAGTGGCTGAGTACGAGTTGGGGTTCAATCGCATTGTGCGATTTGTGCCTCATGTGGCGCGTGATGAGATGGAGAAGGCGAGACGTTTCCGTCAGGGGCTTTGTCCGCCTATTCGCCACATGCTAGGTGCTTTTCCCATCACCGACTTTCGGTCCTTGGTTGAGCAGGCACTTGGCATAGAGTTGCGGCTCAACTTCACAGATGAGATTCGCAAGTCATCTGGCGGGAGCGATCAAGGGGTCTGTTGAGAAGAAGGGCCCACTGGTGGCCCTACCCATAAGAAGGGAAAGAATCGGCTTATCAGCCCTATCAAGGCCGCTCCGGTCGGCCAGCGTACCCAGGTGGGGTGCACCTCGATGCCAGCTGTTGCTAAGCCGGGCTTGGGCATGGTTTGTTTCCGTTGCGGTGACCCTCATCGCCGTAGTGAGTGCTCTTGGAAGGAGATGCTCCACTTGTGGTGGGAGGATCACAAGGATGTGGTATGTAGACAGAATCCCAACTCCAAGCTACGTTGGGAGCAGGTGACCCCTTGGTGGCCAGACCAGAACTTCGAGGAGCTACATTCAGATGTTGGCTGCTGCCCCTACCCGGTGCTTGCCGGCACCTTAAATCGGCCTCTTCACTACCCCCTCTGCCGCAGGGGCGTCTTGGTGCCCTGATTGTCGCTCCATCTTCGTCAGCGGCACGCGGCGTGGACTGCACCGATTCTTTCCGGCCAGAGAGTCGCTTCGTCCCAGATGACTCCGGGATTTATGTTATGCCTTCAGCAGAGGGAGTGGATCGTGGTGACGTGGTGACAGTACTCTTTTAGTGAATTCTTTCGAGGCCGTGTTCGCATTTGATTCGGGAGCTAGTTTTTCGTTTGTCTCGATGGGTTTCTTTGCTCGGGCTGGTCTTTCGTGCGAGTGTGGGGCGGTTGGTGGTGGTCAATTCACCACAAGGAATTATATCTTGCACAGAGTCTTGTCCTAGTTGTTGTTTTTCTTTAGCGAGAGGAGGAGTTCGTGGCGAATCTGTTGGTGATCCCTTTGGAGCCATTCGATGTCATTCTTGGCATGGATTGGCTATCTTTGCACCAAGCATTGATTGACTGTTCTGGAAAACGATCACCCTCCAAGCTCCTTCGGGCGAAGTTGTCTTCCAAAGCGGTATTCTTCAGCTTACTCTTTCATTTCTTTGCGGTTGTTCCCAAGCTCCCGTGATGTCAAAATCGGGTGTTCTTTGGTCCATGGTAGAAGGCCGGAGACCGTGATTAGTCCGGAGGATGTCGATGTGGTTTGTCTCAGTATCCGGATGTTTTCCCAGTGAGCTGCCGGATTACCACCGAGCGAGTCAATCTTTCGCATTGAACTTGTTAGGATACGAGACCAATTTTAAAACTCCTTATAGAATGGCCCGGTTGAGCAAGCGGAATTGAAGAAGCGATTGGATGAACTCCTGGCTAAGGGGTTCATCAGACCGAGCACCTCCTTGGGCTGCCCGGTTTTGTTTGTGCAGAAGAAAGATGGCTCCAAAAGGCTTTGTATTGATTACTGGGCGCTTAATCAAGTAACCATTAAAAACAAATACCCCTGCCCCGCATCGATGATCTTTTGATCACCGAGGTGCCAAGTTATTCTCAAAGATTGATTTGCGATCTGGGTACCATCGATTACGGATTAAAGAAGAGGATATTGAGAAGACGACATTCAACACGAGGTACGGACATTTTGAATTCGTGGTTATGTCTTTTGGACTAACCAATGCCCCTCTTTGTGTTTATGGAGGCAATGAACAGGATGTTCCATAAGTTTCTTGATGTCTTTGTGGTCGTCTTCATTGATGACATCCTAGTCTACTCAAGGACAAAGGAAGAGCATGCCGTGCATTTGGGCTTGGTCTTGGATACTCTCAGGGGAGAATAAATTTTATGCAAAACTCAAGAAGTGTGCTTTACGGTTGATCAAGTGAGTTTCCTTGGGCATGTCATTAACGAGAGAGAGGTATCACATCGACCCAAAGAATGTTGCTGCTGTGGTCGGATGGCATAGACCGAACAGTGTGACGGAGATTAGGAGTTTCTTGGGGTTAGCTGGTTACTACCGGCGCTTTGTGCAAAACTTTTCTGTCATTGCTAAACCATTGACAAGACTCACTCAGAAGGGAATTCCTTTCCTTTGACGAGGCGATTGTGAGGTCGGTTTCAGTCATTGAAGAGTAAATTGATCAATGCACGGTCCTAATCTTGCCTGAGAGTGGCAAGCGTTATACGGTGTACGCAGATGCTTCTCGTATTGGTCTAGGTTGTGTGCTTATGCAAGAAGGTCATGTTATCGCCTATGCATCTAGACAGTTGAAGACTCATGAGCAAAACTATCCCACCCATGATCTCGAATTGGCTGCTGTGGTCTTTGCATTGAAATCCTGGAGGCATTATCTTTATGGGGAATCATGTGACGTGTTCACGGATCATAAGAGCCTCAAGTATATCTTCACTCAACGGGAGTTGAATCTGAGACAGCGTAGGTGGTTGGAATTGATTAAGGATTTTGACTTTACCATCCAGTATCACCCTGGCAAGGCCAATGTTGTGGCAGATGCTTTGAGCAGAACAGGGGTCCCTAAAACTGCGATGCCTTTGATAGCAGAGCTGAACAATATGCAAGTCTCCTTTTGTTTTGCGGGTGTGGCGCAGGAGGAGGCTCAATTGATCATTCAATCCTCCATTCCCGAGCAGGTGCGCGAGGCTCAATTCCAAGACCGTTTGCTCCAGAATGTTCGGAGAAGGATCTTGGACGGGAAGCCCCGAGAGTTTTCCTTGGACGATAATGGTTCCATCTGGTTTAGAGGTCGACTTTGTGTGCCACAGAAATCAGAGGTAAAGACGGATATACTGAGAGAAGCCCACCGTACTCCTTATACGGTACATCCTGGTGAGACCAAGATGTATCGAGACTTGAGGCAAGGTTTTTGGTGGAAGAGAATGAGGGTTGACATTGCAAAGTATGTAGCCTCATGTGGTGTGTGCCAACAAGTGAAAGCTGAACACAAGAGGCCCGCGGTTCTTTGCAATCATTAGAAATTCGGAATGGAAGTGGGAACACATCACGATGGATTTCGTGGTTGGTTTACCTCGTTCGCCTAGAGGTAGAGATGCTATTTGGGTAGTAGTTGACAGGCTCACGAAGTGCACATTTCATACCAATGAAAGCGACCAATTCAGCTCAGGATTTGGTTCCTTTGTATATGAAAGAAGTGGTCGATTGCATGGGGTGCCTAAGTCGATCGTTTACGATCGGGACTCTAAATTTGTCTCGTTTCTGGCAAAGTTTGCAAGGTGCTTTGGGCACGAAGCTCTCTTTTAGTACCGCTTTCCATCCCCAGACAGACGGTCAATCAGAACGTACCATCCAGACCTTGGAAGACATGCTGCGTGCCTGCGTCCTTTCATGGAAGGGTAACTGGGAGGACCACCTAGCTTTGGTGGAGTTTGCTTATAATAATAGTTACCAGTCTAGCATCAAGATGGCTCCGTTCGAGGCTTTGTATGGCCGGAGGTGTGTTTCCCCGTTATGCTGGGATTCTTTGGGTGAGAAGTCTGTGCAAGGTCCGGATTGGGTTCAGCAAACTCATGAAAAGGTGCGTTTGATCCGACAGAATCTATTGGCCGCTCAGAGCCGTCAAAAAAGTTATGCAGATAAGAGGAGGCGGGATTTGGAATTTGCTGTGGGTGATCAAGTTCTCCTCCGAGTGTCACCTTCAAAGGGCATTGTTCGTTTTGGTACCACCGGTAAGCTCAGTCCGAGGTATATTGGTCCGTTCTTGGTGTTGGCTCGAGTGGGTAGTCTGGCTTACCGTTTGGAGTTACCAGAATCAATGAGTGGAGTGCATAATGTATTCCATGTCTCAATGCTTCGGAAGTACCTCCATGACCCCGAGCAAAAGATTGACCTGGAGCCAATAACAGTTGAGCAAGATTTAACCCTGAAGTGCCACCCGGTGCGCATCTTAGACATGTCAGAGCGGACTATGAGGAATAGAGTTATTAAGTTCGTGAAAGTCCTTTGGACTAATCAGACTGAGCGGGAGGCAACTTGGGAACCGGAAGAGTTGATGCGCAAAAAGTACCCCGATTTCTTTGAGGAAGGTGAGCGCCTGTCGTGTATTTGTCTTATTGGTCTCCTTTTTTTTTTCTTCGTTCGCAATGGGAGTAGATTCGGGGACGAATCCTTTAAGGGGGGGAGAATGTAATACCCGGAATTCGTTTCCCTAGCCATTTCTTTTATTCCTTCGGGGAGCGTTGTTTTTTTTATTTAGCGGGAACATTTGCGGAGTTCAGGGATGCGGAAAAGAAGTTAAAATATATTTTTTAGCATCAATAAAGTGTGAATTATTGTTTTTTTTGGGCGAGGGCTTGTACAACTTGGGCCTAGGCCGGCTTTTGGGCCAGCCCATGCGCCCCCACCACCTCCCAAGCCGCACACCCCACCTCCCCACCTCCCCTTTGGCAGCCGCACCCCCCAAACCCTTCCCCATTTGGTAGCCGCCACCCCCTCCCTCTCATGCCTCCTCCTCCCCTCCAAAATCAGATCTAGTGCCCTTGTTGATTCCAAGAGGGGATTTGCGCAAGGGGAAGATCCGGAGGAGGAGTAGGATCGCGAGGATTCGAGCCGCGGCGCCGGATTTGGGGGTTGTCATCGATTTCTTCGGGGTGTAGGTATTTTTCTTTTATGATCTCCGCTGTGATTGATGGCTAAGCTCGTGTTAGAGGGTATTAGGGAGTGGTTGCATGTTTGGAAGTTCAAGTTTGGATGAGTAGATCAAAAACTAGAGAGGGATTTTCGTTTCTGTTCGGCCAATCTGTGCAGAACTGCTTCCGTGGGCGTTTTCGTAACCAAAATGATTTTTACTGGAAAAGTGCATAACTAGAAAGTTGTAGATAACGTCGAAACCTAGCTCCTGTAATTTTTTCAGATTTTTATGAGTTGTGGTTTGGGAGTAATCGCGATGGGAAAACTGCTGTAGGATGAGAGGGGACAGATTGCGTATTCAGATTAGGGCTGTAGATTAAAAATACTTGGGTCAGGAATTAAAATTCTTGGTCTATATGAAAGTTGTAGATCACATACATATCTGTATTCTGTAATTTTCTCATAATTTTTGGGGTTATGGATTTGAAGTTATGACTGTAGTAAGTCCGCTGTTATGATGGGAAACTTAAATCTGTCTACTGTGTTAAGCCACGTTTTAGGAAAATTTAAAGTGGGAATCAAAATATTTGCACTACATAAAAGTTGTAGGTATGGCCGAGATCTATCTTCTGTAATTTTTGGAATTTTTGATGCTGCCGTCTGCTCGTAGCTGTTGAAAGAGCGTCGCTTCTGAATTTTGTAGCTAATCCTTGTACCCTGCTAAAGACCTGTCGATTAGGCATAGTTAACTAAATAATTAAAATTTGTGGTCTCTTTGAAAGTTGTAGAAGATGTCAATATCTAACTTCTGTAATTTTTGTAGAATTTTATACATATCACAGAAATAGCTTCAAAATAAACAAGCCGGCCTGCGCAATCTGTTTTTCTGGACAGCTTGGTAGAATATTGTGTTTCGGGGGCCGTGGGAGTAGGGAACGCTTAATTGTGTTCAATTCAAGTTGAAAATGTTTAAGTACTGAGGTAAAATGCTTGTGTAGGTGGTGCGACTTCGGGACGCAATTAATATCTTTGTCTTCATCGGTAAAGGCAAGTGGAATAGCTCCGTTTGTTCATGTTTGAATTGTTTATGTCTGATTTTCCATAGACTGTTGTTGTCCTCTTTACTTATTGATCAGTATGGAATGTATTATAGCTCAGATGTATGTGAAGATATTCATGCATGAATCATGTCATTTGCATTCATGCATTGGAAGAATGTTGCCGCGAGATCGCCGCGACCGTCTGCGTCTGATCAGTGTGTTCCTGAGAAAGGGCACGGTAACCGTGTGTTCCTGAGAAAGGGCACGGTGAGAAGTAACATGTCATGAGCATATGCATTACCTAACTTATGTGGATGCTTATATGTGGTGGAAAGAAAAGAAAGGAAAGTAGGATTGTATGTTCTGTTTACTTCTTTAAGAAAGAAAGAAAGGAAGAATGTACAATTTTCAATGCTTGATTGTTAATTCATGCATTGTATTTCACTTGCTGAGATTATCCAATCTCACCGCTTCTTTCATTTCTTTCAGGCCGTTCATTGGAGCATAGCATGAAGGGTGGGGCGTAGCAGCACTTTCTACACATGCTCACTTAGAATAAAATAATTATGTTGGTCATTTAATCATGTTAAACCGTGTAACTTATGGCTCATGGTTCCAAACTTTAAATTGGGGTCGATAGTATCTTGTTGCCTTGTGAGTATCGGTATATTGTGGTACTTATTTTGCATGTTCGTATTACTATTTATGCTTCCGCTATGTTGTGGTCCATGTTTTGTCTGTGTCATTCGTTATTATTAGCAAAGGTCATGTCGAATTTTTGTCATAGACCTTAGTGGTCATGTTGGGGCGTTACAGGTCTCTAGTATGTACAAGTTGCCCTGCACTAGTCAGTTGATTTTGTATGGTCCTTCCCACATTGGCGACCATTTTTCGTACCTATTGTCCCTTGCCCCGACTGGCAAGATGATCTTCCACACTAAATCACCCTCCTCGAATGACTTGGGCACGACCTTCTTGTTGTATGTTCTTGCCACCCTGGCCTTGTTCTTTTGGATTTGTTCTAACGTTCTTAGCCTTAATTCCATTAAATCCTCTAAATTGTCGGCCAGCGCGTTCCTGTAATCCGTAGTCGATAGGGTGTCCTGTTTGGCTATTCTGAGCGAACTTATGCCGATTTCTATTGGCAATACCGCTTCTTACCCATATACTAATTGGTATGGGGACACTTTGGTGACTCTATGGCCGGACACTCTGTATGCCCACAATGCGTCGGCTAACGTTGTGTGCCATCCCCTGGGTCTGTCGGCGATTTTCCTCTTAATTAACTTGATCAATCTTTTGTTTGATGATTCAACCTGCCCGTTGGCTTGAGCGTAGTAAGGTGATGAATTTAGCATCTTGATCCCTTGGCCTCGGGCGAAGCTTTGGAATGCTTCGGACATGAACACAGTGTCTTTATCGGTTGTAATGGTCTGTGGGATTCCGAACTGATAGACAATGTGCTCCTGGACAAATGCTACTACCTCCATACTAGTAACTTTAGTGGGATGGCTACGACCCATTTGGAGAAGTAGTGCGTGGCAGCTAAAATGAATCTGTGGCCTTTACTTGAGGCTGGGTATATATGCCCGATTATATCAATGCCTCATCCGCGGAATGGCCAAGGTTTTACTACTGGGTGTAAGGCTGCAGCAGGAGCATTCTGTAGATTTCCAAATTTCTGACAATCTTGGCATCCTCTATAATACCGGAAATAGTCTTCTAGCATTGTCGGCCAATAATAACCAGTGCGTCTAAGTAAACACTTCATCTTATGGGCCAAATGATGCGCTCTACAGATCCCCTCGTGAACCTCTCCCATAGCCATTTTTGCTTCCTCGATGCCGAGGCAACAGAGAAGCAATCCTTCCAGTGTCTGATAATACAGGATATTATCGATCATTACATATCTTAGCGCTTGCCTTTTAGTCTTTACATTTGTTTTGGCTGACGGGTCTATCAGATAGGCTGCAATCTTCGCGCGCCAATATGATGTTGTCAAGTACATTATTGTTTTTTCAATTGGCCCACAATCGATCGACCGTTCAAGAGGTACGTACCCCAATGCTTGCTGGGCCAGTGCGTTAGCCCAGTTGTTTTCTTCTCGAGGTATATGGCCGATTGTAAAAGAGCTAAAGGTTTTTATTAATTTGCGACAGCGCGTCAAGTATCTGGTTAGGACTTCATCGTAGCAATTGAATTCCCCCCGCACTTGCTGAACTACGAGCAGGGAATCCCCATAGGCTTCGATGGAATCTGCCCTGATATCGTGCAGCATGTACAAACCTCTAACCAGAGCTTCATACTCAGCTTGATTATTTGAGCATCGACAGTTCAGTCTGAAGGCGAATTCATAATAACACCCCTTGGGAGATATCAGAACCACTCCGATACCATCTCCCTCCTTGCAAACCGACCCGTCGAAATAAAGCCGCCATGGGGCGAGACTTACTAGTTCACAAGTGGGAGTATGGTCTGTAACGAAGTCGTCTATTACTTGCCCTTTCACAGCTTTAGCCGATTCGAACGTCAGGTCGAACTCAGTGAGTCTATAGGCCCATTTCCCAAGTCATCCTTTCATTATAGGGGTGGATAGCATATACTTTATGACGTCGGTCTTTCCCACGACTGTGCATGTTGATGCCAATATATAATGCCTCAACTTTGTGCATGTGAAGTAGAGGGATAAACAGGGTTTCTCAACTATGTGTACCTAGTCTCTTCGTCTACCAACCGTCAGCTCAGGTGTAATATCGGCTGCTCTTTTCCCTCAATCTCTTGCATGAGGACTGCTCCGATTGTCGCTTCTCCTGCCGATACATATAACCTGAATGGCACCCCTTTTCGTGGTGCTATTAACACCAGAGGTTTCGACAAATACCTCTTGATATCGTCAAAAGCTTCTTGCTATTCTTTTCCCCACATGAACTCTTGATTTTCCTTTATTCTTAGTAATGGGGTGAACGCGTTGATCCGACTGGATAAATTTGAAATGAAGCGCCTTAAGTAATTGATCTTACCGACCAATTTTTGCAAATCTTTCTTGTTCTTTGGCGATTGAGTATAGGTTATGACCCTGACTCGTTCTTGGTTCACTTCTATCCCTCTCTCATGCACCATGAACCCAAGGAACTGTCCAGCTGATACTCCAAATGCACACTTCAGTGGATTCATCTTCAAGCTGTGCGCCCGCGTTCTTTTGAATACTTCTTCCAGGTCGGCCAGATGTTTTTGATCTCCTGCCGACTTCAGCACCACGTTGTCTATGTATATCTCTACAACGCGGCCAATCAACTCATGAAATATCATATTCATGGCCATTTGGTAAGTAGCTCCAGCATTCTTCAATCCGAATGTCATGATGACCCACTCGAACAATCCCAGCACTCCAGGGCATCGGAAGGCCATTTTGTGAATATCAGTTTCGGCCATAAATATCTGGTTGTACCCCGCATTGCCAACAAGAAAGCTGATGACTTTGTGCCCTGATGCAGCATCGATGAGCATATAGGCTATGGGCATTGGGTACTCATCTTTGGGGGTAGCTTTATTTATATCCCTGAAGTCAACGCATACCCTAATTTTTTTGTTCTTCGTTATCGGAACGATGTTGGAAACCCATTCAGCATACCGACATGGTTTGATGAACTTAGCCTCTAACAATCGTTCTATTTCTTCTTTGACTTTTTCGTATATCACCGAATTAAAACTCCTCAGGGGCTGTTTAAACGGCCGATATCCGGGTTTCACCGGTAACCGATGCTCAACCAGTTGTCGGTCTAGACTGGGCATCTCGTTGTACTCCCAAGCGAAGCAATCATCATATTCTTTCAATAGTTTTACAAGCTTTTCCTTGTATTCGGCACATAACCTAGCATTAAGAAAGGTTGGCCTTTTTCGATCTCCGTCTCCTTCGTCTATTTCTTCTAATGGATCGGCCGAAGTAAACACTTGCCCGAGCCTTTCATCGTCTTTGAAATCTCTAATAGCCTCGGAACTATCGGTCGCGTGCTGGTAGCTTCTCGCTTTTTCTTGCAATAGCTTTGCGCTTAGGCCGGCCTCCATCTTTGTATAATTTCATCAGTCCGATCAATTGTGTTGGGTCCTACGCTGATCGGCCTTTTCCTTGCATCATTAATGCAGATGAAGTCGCAGTCTTCAAGTACTTTGCCTGAGATACACCTAGCTCCTTCGTGCGGCCAATTTGCATCAGGGTTGGCCATGACGATGTGAACCGACGTGTCGGCATCCACTACCTCGACAGTATCGCTATTCCACTATATCAGCTTCTGGTGCATAGTGGACGGGATGCAACAGTTGGCGTGGATCCAATCTCTTCCTAAAAGCACACTATAGCTGCCCTTGGCGTCCACTACAAAGAAGGCGGTCGGCAAAGTTTTGCTACTGATTGTTAATTCAGTGACCATGATGCCTCTGGCTTTCGTGGGATCTCCTGTGAAATCATTCAGGACCATATTGGTCTTGATGAGGTCCTCATCGGATTTTCCTAACTCCTTGCATGTTGAATATGGCATCAAATTGACAGTTGCGCCTCCATCCACAAGCATCCTAGATATTGGCTTGCCGTTGATGTGCCCTTTCAGATACAACGGCCTTAGGTGCTGATGGTCTTCTCGTGGCTTCTCAAAGACCGCTTTTTGGGATCCTAGGAACAGTTGTGTGCAGGACTCCAGAGCTGCAGTGGCCCGAGCTCTAAACTAGGCCGGCAAGGCGAACACCATGTTGATGCCCACTAGAGGGGGCATTTTGCTTCGTGCTGTAGATAAACCCATGCTATCTGCCGCAGGTGTACCCGCATTATCGGCCGTGGGTGTTTCCACGTCATCGGCTGTGGATGTCTCCACGTCATCAGTTTCCACATCCCTTGTCATAGGTGGACCTTCTGGAGTGACCTCTTTTCTGCGCCACTCCTTGGAGGTCTTTACGGGGCGCAACTTATTGAAAATTATGTCTCTCTGCTTCTCTTCCTCGGTTTCTCTTAACTCTTGCGTTCTGAGGCGCTGGAGATGACGTCTTTGCGATTTTGTTAGTCCAGAGGGACACCACCGCTGCTTTGGTTCTACTGGTTGATTGATTTTCCCAGCCAACTCGGCTGTGTCTGCTTTTTCATCCTTCTGGGTATCCTCAGAGGTTTTTTCTTGGACTGGTCTTTTCAGACTTTTAGACATGACCGGCCCCGACAGATCGGACTTGCGCTTTCTGTCGAGGAACGCGGTATGCTACTCTAGCACAAATTAAGAATTTTCTACCGCATAACCAGAAAGCTACTCGCGAGATGGGGATCATAGATCAATTACCACTAGACGCGCAGTTGCGGAATCCTTCGCACGTCGATGTAGTGGATCGTTCCCGCTGCAGTCGTGGATCGTCCTCGCCTCGCCTTGGATCGTCCTCGCCTCGTCCGGCTGCGGATCGTCCTCGTATGCCGCAGTCGCAGAAGCGTCACCACAGCAGTCCACACGTCCAGGGATGGGACGCCGTGCGTCGGTGTGCAAGCACCGGATCGCTCAGCAGGGGCAGCGAGAGGAGGTGGCTAGGGTTTTGGGTGAGGCACTTCAAAACCACACGGGAGAGAGTCTCTCCTGCGCCCAGCCTCCTCCCCTCCTTATATAGCCACGAGGTGAAACCCTAGGCATTCAGGGCCCATCTACGCGCTAAGCCCACGAGGTCCATTAATTATGGATCCAATCCGAATTAATGAGTCCCAGCCCGTTAAGTGTGTGACCCTGTAGGTTCATGCACATTTGTACATGGATTCGAAAAACGCTTTTCTAATCCAATAGTCGGTAGCGGCTCCTTGCAGAGCATGCCAACTCCCAAACGCATATGAGTAAAGTACTGATGTAATAATCCCTTTGCCAAACTATATGAAGATCAAACTCAAGGCTAGAAGAATGTCATCCTTTGACAGTTCAATCCATCTCTCGTATCCGTGATATATTAATAAGTTGTGATTGACTCCTCAATCATGACATGGCCATGCACTTCCTTAATAATATCACACGAGTGGCCTAGACATATATCTCCGTTACACCGGAGTGGCAAATCCCATCTTGATCGCTCACTTCCCTCTGCATGTTTCATAGTGAACATGAAAGCTACCTTTATAACTATCCAGTTAGGAAATAGTGTTTGGTAACCCCAAGGTAAACTATTACACATGTAGGAAATATGACAATCTCAGGTCTAAGGATCATACATCTACTATGTATGAGATACACTGATGACACATAAGAATGTAACATTCTCGCAGTGTCTCATTGTGGGTCTACCTAACCCATGTTCTTCAACATGTGTTCACAATGTATTGATGATATCTCCATATCCCATGATCTATGAAACATAATCATCGATCAGTACATGTGCTGATCTATTCACCGTCGTCTACTACGATGATATCCGATAAGAGATACTTACATAATTATATCAATGAATAAAGAGTTTCATAAGCAAGTCACATACTTGTTGATCAATATAATGATATACATTCATTGGACCAATAATCATATTATTATTCATAAACATAGTCATGTTGCAGTCATCTAGATGACTGCCTCAAGGGCATAACACTAACACTTTCCTCCGTGATCACTGATCCTTCTTTGGCCAAGAGATTCTCTCGTGAACCGATCTTCTCGTGTCCTTCTTGTTAATTTGGTTTCGATCCCTTGGCCTTGCACATCTCCGTTGGATGCTTGAATACGATCCGCCTGGTGATCCTTTCGTGAATCGGCCTTCTGTATCCTCCCGGTTGCCGGTTGGGCTTTTGCCTTGATGCCGCATCTGCTAGAGGATAGAGACGTTCTCGGTTTTGTCCCGGGTAATGCTGCATCGGACAAATGTGGGGAGATGGCAGTGCCAATCTCTTCTCCCAGCAGAAGAGCTAGAAAGGGCACTGTTTATGGGCCTTTTCAGCAGCAGTCAGTCGATGTTCCTCTATTGGCACCCGTTGGGGTGTATTTCTCGCCCTTTAGCCTCTTAGCTCGTACTTAGCCAATAGCTGGGCAAAAGTCGGCTTATCCTTCTGCGTTGGTTTCTTCGGCGGCAATTTCCTTTCGGCCTTGCGCCATTTATCGGTCTCGGGTGTTCCTTTCACCCTGACTGTCCTGGAAAGCTTTCCTTCTCGATCGGCCTCTATTTGAATTGAGCCGATCGTAATCTGCACTGTCTTTTAATCATTCACTGTTTTCTTATCGGCTTGTATGGCCGATACGGATAATCAACGGGTTTCGTCCCGCCTTATTTCCTTCCCTTTGGACGTGCAGCTGACCATGTTGACCGGGAAGGGATCGGTATCGATCTATAGGGCTTGTTCTTCCGCAAACTTTAGTCGTCCGTCTTCTATGGCCGACTGTATCTATTGACGAAAGATATTGCAATCATTAGTATTGTGCGAGAAGGAGTTATGCAACTTGCAATACCTGCATCTTCTTAACTCCTCGACCGATGGTATGACATGCCCCTCAGGGATACGTACCAACTTCTCTTGTAAGAGCCAGTCAAAGATGCGGTCGCATTTGGTCACATCAAACGAGTATTTGACCTCCGATTTGGCTTTACTCGGCTTTAACCAGGAACATATTAAAGGTTTCTTGTTTCCTTTAACCCATTCAGCTATATTAATGCCCGTTTCCTCGTCATCAGCCGAGTCTTCGGACTTGTACTCCATGAGGTTGACTTTTGGCTTTTCCTTTTCTTTATTACTTTAAATTTGTGTTTAAACCCCTTATTTTCATAGAATCAGCCTTCTTGGGCCGATACTCTGTGCAAGAGGTGGTTTAGGTCGGTAAACTCTTGACCACCGAATTTCTCCCGTAGAGGGGCAATCAAGCCCTGGAAAGCCAGATCGGCGAGTTGGTTGTTGGGTAGAGTGACGCTAAAGCATCAGTTCTGTACATCCTTGAATCTCTTGATGTATTCTGCCACCGATTCCCCGAATCTCTGCCGCACAGAGCTTAGATCGGAGATCCGTAATTCTAAGCTTCCACAAAAGAAGTATTCATGGAATAGGCTTTCCAAATCAGTCCAAGTATTAACCGAATTTGGGGGCAGGGCAGTGAACCAAGTGAAGGCCACCCCAGACAGGGATAGTGGGAAAAGTTTTACCCGGAGCCCATCAGAATGTGCTGCTTCCTCGCATTGCACTATGAAGCGTCCGACGTGCTCCATAGTGGTGGTCATGTCATCCCCTAAAAATTTAGCGAAATCTGGCACCCGGTACCCATTAGGATATGTGATTCTCTCAATATGATCAGGGTAGGGCTTTCTGTAGCCAAGAGTTCATCCTCTCAGCTGGATGCCGAACTGGTCTTGTAGGACGGTAGTGATCACGTCTGTCCAGTCGGCCCCTCTGAGCGGCGCGGCCTGTAATAGGTGCTGGTCGACCTAAACCATGCTGATGCCCCCCCAAGTGCGAACTCAGGCGGTTCGTGGTAATGTCCCCTGAGTGGGAGCTCGGGCTAATCGCGGCCCTGTCCCCCCCCCCCGAGTGCAAACTCGGGTTAGTTCACTGGCCTGAGTTGCCGGTGGTTTTGCATGGCTTCTTATAACACCCCAAAATTTTGCTTTTCTTAAATTCATGTGTGATTTGGCACTTTGGTGAATTTTTGGAATTTTCTGGAATTTATTTGGATTTATTTGGAATTTATTTGAATTTATTCCATTTTGAAATAATTAAAGAATTAAATTTTGCAAATAAAATTTTGTTGGAAATATTTTATTTGAGTCCCAAATACCCTAAAATATTTTCCAGAATTTTTCTGGAATTTTTCTGAGTCTTTTGCTATTTTTAATGAATTAAATGAATTACTGGGAATTATTTTAATTATTAAATCGCTGGAAATTCGAGTTGGGTCAAGTACTATTCATCCGACCGAGTCGGAACCCGAGTCGGACTCGAGTCCGACCCGAGCCACGTGACTTGATCGAACCACGTCCAAACCCTAACCGTTGTGGACCGTTGGATCAAGATCCAACGGTCAGGATTTCACCGTACCGGTTCGAGCCGCGTCCGACCCGAACCCGGTTACGCCCGCGCGATCGTGGCCGTTGATCGTGCCACGTGTACGGCCCTCCGTCATCGTCTTCGTCCGAATCCGAGCCGGAGAGCGCCGCCGCGTCCGATTAGGTTTCCGTTTTGTGCGCGCATGCCGAGGCCATTTAAGGCGTGGATCATCGCCCGAGGACCGCCGTTTGTGTGCGCACCTTTTCCCTCAAGTCTCCGAGCCCGAGGCGCCGCCGGCTAGTCATGTCGCAATCGCCGTAGTTGGATCACTCCTCCGCCGCGGTTATTGCCTTTTCGCGCCGACAAGACCCTCCGCGCGCTGAGCCCGGATTCGAGACCCCAGTGTCAAGGCGCATCGGATTGGACCACGCGCTTCGTCGGATCTGCCCGAGGCGGCCGTCCGTGTGTCGTCGTCCTCAAGTCCGGCCAGATCCGTCGACCAGCGCCGCGCGATCCCGCTGAAGCTCCGTCGGCCGTCCGATCCCGGACGACGCACGAGGTGAGGCCACGTAGCCTTTCTTTATTCCAACCCCAGATCTCGTATCACCCGTTGGATCTAGATCGTGCGGTCCAGGTTAGATCACGTGATATAGATTGGATCCTTTAGCAGCCGTTAGATCTTGATCCTAGGGCCGAGATTGTGCCACGTGGCTCAGCTGAACCGCACCGTGCGGCCGCACGTGAGCCGCTGACATACGGGGCCCGCATGTCAGCGACCGTGCGCTATGAACCGGATCCACCGTGGACCCGTGCCGCCCGTGGACCCAGTCCATGGACCGGACACGTGGCAGCACCTGAGTGGTGCCACGTGTCATGCTGACGTCAGCATGACGTCATCACGGGATCCGTTCGGTGATGACGTCAGCCGACCAATCCAGTGCTGACACGTGTCCTCGCTGACGCAATAATTAATTTCCGAAAAAGAAAATGATTTATTAATTCGAAATAATGATTTCAGATTTTGTTTCAAACTTCAAACGCTTATAACTTTTGCGTTTCAACTCCGATTTGAGTGATTCAAATTTCTCAATTTGTATAAAATTGAGACCTACCTAAATATGAATTTTATTTAATTTTTGGACTAAAGTTTTTCTCTGTAAAATTATTTAATTGATTATTTAAACTTTAAATAATCATAACTTTTGCATTTTAACTCCAAATTTGACGATTCCAATTTCTAAAAATTCATAAAATTATGTTCTCTCTGTTTATGGATTTTATTTGGATGTTTGGATACTTCTTGCCTATTGTTTATTAGTGAATTTGCTATTTGCACGCTTTACGAGTAGACGTTGAAGTGCCGGAAGGATTCGAAGGAGAAGTATTGACTCAGGATCCAACTCAAGACCAAGAACAAGTACTTTTTGAAGGCAAGTTGTGCTTTGACCATGTTGATCCTATTTTGAAACTTATTTTGATTTAACCTATTGCATGCTAGTTCAATTAGAAAATACTTTATTAAATATAGGGGATTAGATAAATACCAATTTGCTGTATGACACCTTGATTATTTAAATATGTGCCATGACCCTTGTCACCCTAGTTGTGGATTACTAGTTGGACATTATTAAATCGCCAACATGGGTTTTAGACCGTTGTAGTATACTGCTTAGACCTGCTACGTGCTCATGATTTTGGACAACCAAATGTTAATATTGACTTAATGATATATTAAACCTGTTTTGGAAAGGTATCATGTGATGTTGATGGCACGTGGTGCATGGTAATCAACTGGGGTTTGATAAATAGTTTTCGACCGGGGCATGTGGCAAGAATGATCAGGTGGGCCAGTTGTGGCATTGGGGATGTTGATTTGGTTCTTCGGGTAGTCTTGCCCTGGTCACCCTAAGGACTTAACCTTGCATGCCTTTGAACTGGGTCTAACGTGCAACCACATGTCTGTAATGGGACGGACCTAGTTGACTAAGTTGCTAATAACGTACCTGTGGGACCTCAGGAGGTCAACTACACCCTTTGTGTAAGTTATGCGGGGGGCGTCTGGAAGTGAGGCCAGTACCCATCTAACGGTTGATTGGCCTAAACTTCGCCTTAGCTAAGGCAAGGGTTAGTGTGCAAAAACAGGGGAGGACCACAAGTATTTTTAGAAGATTCCGAAAGACTTTGTTACGGGAACTCGCCTTTGTGGTGTTTGACTGTATCTTGTGGGTAAAGTGCATAACCTCTGCAGAGTGTACAATCTATTCGAATAGCCGTGTCCGCGGTATTGGACATCGCTCGGGAATTACAGTCAAGGGTTAGACTTTATCAAAAATAACTTGGATTTGAAAAGTTGGGTTGGATTAATAATGATGTTGATGGAAATGTGGATTAGGATTTGAAAGATGTTTGTTAAACTTCTTGAAAAGTTATCTATGCTTTACTTGTTTCTACTGCTTTCGAATCTACTTATATTACTTGTCAAATGCTGTTTACTGCAAATATACCTTGAGCCACTCCTTTGTATTAAGCCATGCATGTAGTATATTAGCTGCATTCTGTGCATGACTTGCTGAGTACCAAGTACTCACCCTTGCCACAATACCACACCAGTTGAAGAGGAGACTACACCAGCTTTGGAGGAGGAACTCCAAGAGGATCCGTCTACTTAGGGAGCGAGCCCAGTCAGTTGCCTGTGGTATACTGGATGGCGCCACGAAGTTATCTCATTTTCCGCTGCTACTATTTCTCTCTTAATAAGTTTCGCCCTGCGAGGCGTACATTTGTGACTTGACCATAAGGTCGAGTAACCAGTTTGGTTATTTAAATAAAAGTACTTTATTAGTATCGAATGGTACGATTGTGATATTTACCAACGTTAAGACTGTGTGCACTAGCGCGTTCCTGGACTAGTGCTGAATACACAGAGGGTCCGGATTTGCAAATTCGGGGTCCCGACACTTCTTGGTTGACGACTTGGTGTCTTACGGGTTCCGACAGTGGTATGAAGTGTTCCGAGTACACGATCACCTGGTGGGGGTATTGTGTACTCAAGAGTGAGTTAGGTGCGACACCCATTTTGGCACCATCTGTATAAGCATGGTACTGCCTGACCTCGCTTGTCCCGGGGTCCTTGGGCAGGGTGATGGTCGGCTGTGGCGGCGTGGGTGTAATGACTGCGGTCAATGGCTTACTTTCGACCATCAACTCCACCCCCTGAGTACTTAGTCCAATTGAAAAGACCGGATACGTGGGGAGGGCTTGTGGTGGTTCGAAAAGAGACTCGGCCGTCATGAGCTCCTGTGTCCACTCTTTTACGCTATTTGATATCAATGGCCTAAGCGTGGTAACCAGGGCCGATGATGGGTTTAGTAGTGCATGGTTTATAGATTGATTGATCATATCCGATAATTCTGCTTGCGCGGGCAAGTATCGGCTTACCATGGCTCCATCGCCAGTGCTGGGGGCGACCGTCCTGAAGGGATTGATCGTCGGAAGCGCTGTCTTCTGAGTAATGCCACACCGCGTCTTTTGGTAGCAGCTCAACATCATCTGCTCAAACGCCGCCTTTTGATCTTCGATTTCCTTGCGCTGTTTTGGCGTTAAATCGGCCAAAGTTGGCGCGATTATCGCGTCAGTGTTGACGTCAGCGGAAGCAACGGTCTTTCCTAATGATGTCATAATGGCTTTATTCGGGTCCCACCGGGTGTGCCAAAAGTGTGTTGGCGTCGAAAAACATGACGACGGGTTGATCGCCGCCAACGCACGAGAACACTGGGTTCAAGTTTGCAGGTGTGCCAGCCAATTTGAGCACGCAATCAGCAAGATACGTATCTCCTGATGCGATCATTCAGAAGAATGATCCGAGACTTGATAGTAAGACAATCCTAACTGGCTCGGGACGAACCAGCGTACATCAGGATGACTCAATGGATCTAATCAACCCTTACGAATTGATCAGATGGGGTAAAAGCCTACTTCCCCCAAAAAAGGTGATGCGCAGCAAGATCGGGAAGAAACTAGGGCTTGGTGGGGCGTAACGCAGCAAATATCAATAACTGGCGATGTGCAACTTGTATTGATCAAAGTGTAACACCCCGGCATTTAATATGCCTGAATGTTACCAAACATAAGCTAAACAACATCTAAATACCACAAATTACCATAAATTCCAGCAAAGGTACATATGCTAAAAACCGAGATTTCGGCAGCATCTCCTTTGTTTTAACATGATACGAAGGAACAACAACATTATAGCAATATATGGAGTATGAGAGACAACTAAAAACAGCAATAATTAATGACTTAGCAACGATATAAGTCTAGTTCCAAACATATAATGTCTCCAAGTGTCAAACGAAAAATAGAACTCTCATATAGCAAAGCTAAACCTTAAAACGATAAACATCACACGCAGTTTATTATCAAAGCTAATTGAATGACTTGTGGATTCAAAATAAGTGAAGCTACGTGTAGATGTGTGACTATTTCCCTTCCTCGCATGCCGATCTCATGGTACCTAAAACAACAAGAAAAACACAAGCGTGAGTTCAAAGACTCAGCAAGCATATTGCAATGATACAACAAGAACAATTCATGGCAATAACATCACCCATCATGTATATCATCTCATTCATGAACACTTAACATTATCATCATCATTATGTATGCAATGTAATGCAATGCTCATGTCTCCTTGGAAACTCATACCGGTATGGTTGAGTACACACCCGTCGGTGTGCACCCTCTCCCCCCTTCCATCCCGAAGATGGAGGGTGCCTACTCCTCGCTTCCGTTCACCACGGTGAATGGAATCACGATGTAGGACTTACTCATTGGCTTTCTGGATTAGTCATAACTTTCTCACCGACCTTACGGGACTAGTTATGACTTTCTCACCGCCCGAGCCATGTAACATGTCATGTACGCAAATATGCCATCATCATCATAAACTTGTATATTTAACGCATGGCATCATAGCATACTCATCATATCATAGGAAAACATTAAAGCATGGCAATTGATCATATCATGTAATCCATCTTTCATCTAGTCTCAACAAGCAACCTACAATTCGCTATTCATTACAACACGCTTGCCTCAACCACGGGCAACGGAAAGGCGGGAAGTAGAAGGCACTCCCGGGGTCGCACCACCTGCACACAGGTATCACACACTCACAATCATGCCCACAAAACAGTACACAAACCCCCATCTAACCCGACATTGCCAACTACTCGCAAAACCTAAAAACAGAGGCTCTGTCCCGTCGGGACAGCAGCCTTGCAAAAGGCATAACTTGAGTTCTGGGACTCCGAATCAATTAAACGAGTACATCCCCACGTAGCTTAGGAAATTTCCCAACTTTATCTAGGTATATGGAAAGACTGAATCGGACTCTAAAGTTGTTTAATCTACAGATTACCGTGATCTGTTCCAATTGCGTCACAGATTTTGACATGCTCGGTAAAACAGTCATAACTTTCAAACGGCTGATCGGAATTTAACGTGCTTTATGTCCACTGAAAGATAATGAAATTATCTACAACTTCTTCAACATCCGTACGGACATATTGTGAATATAAATTGACGAAAACTCCAACCCTAGGTCGACTGCTCATGCTGTCCCAAAACAGAAACGTGGCAACATCTAGATCTAACCCAAAATTCTCAAATCCAGCACCTCCAATTGATCTAAAAACTTGATAAACACCCTAAGAACAGTACCTAGATCAATCCCAAGGTTTACCATGGTCATACCTTTGCCCGACGCACGAAAACTCCAATAGATCTCCTCGCTCCTCGCTCCTCGCTCCTCGGATGGATCCGCGAGGTTGCAGAGGTGGGGAGGCCACCCTAGGGCAGCAAGGGGGTGGAGGAGAGGTGGTGGGGAGGTGGAGAGGTGGAGGGGGCAAGGGCAAGGGGGCGCAAGGCCAAAGGGGTGAGGGGGGTGCGGCTAGGGCTAGGGGAGGTGGAGTGGGGCGCAAGGAGGGGAGGTGGGGCGCACATAAGGGCAGGGGAGGCCCCCTATCAGCCCCCAACAAGGATTCCTAGTCCTAGAAGGACTCTTAATCCATCCCACCAAAGCCCACAACCCCCTCTTTTAGGCCCAATTTCCCCCGGAAAGGCCCAAAACCCCGAAAACGGCCCGGAAACGGCCCGAAAACGTTATTAACCTCCATACCCTATGGTTTTAACCTTATTTCCACATCTCATACTGTTTTTGACCTTATCATGCACGTTAAATAAGGTTACGACACTCCATGGTGTCACAACACTTCAAAAGGCCCAAAAACGCGAGTAAACCTCAAGCCGTAAGATTTTATTTTCTAAATTCACATTTTATAATGTCACACCATACCGTAGTGTCACATTCTTCCCCCCTTCAACAGGATTCGACCTCGAATCCGAAGGACGCCAAAAACCAGAACAAAATCCCCAAGGGACAAAAGACTTCTCTGCAGCACAAAACATTCGCACAACGACTAAAACCGGAACAAACGACAAACACTTCACACTTCTATCACAACCAACCTGACTACCACACTCCAATAAAATCAACATGATATAATCAAAGCAAGTCACAATTCCTTTAACGACTCCTCTACATTCCTGAAAATTTCCATCGAGGGAAATAACTCATTAAGGCACACTTGCCCTTCCGATACACGATCATACTAACATTTCCTTCCATCCTCTCCCAAGCAAGGCTCAAACCCAAAAACAATTAGTGAAGACAATTACTCACGGCAGGACAATTATCACCGATCTACCGTCAACTTCACTTCCACCCATCGCTACTTTTAATAAAGGTTAAACCCTTACATCATCAACCTCCATCACAAACCACCCTTATACCACTAAGGTTCGACACCTAGCCCCAAGCTAGGGTCGAAAAACTTTACCAAACCACAATTGGTTCCTTTCTTAAGAGGGTCTCGCCCTCACACAAAAACACTTAGCTATCAAGCCCAAGTGTACTCACGACAACTCAAACCCAAAGCGTTAACAACCATTTTGGAAATAATTTGGCAACATCCAAGCCAAATCACAAAGGAAGCATAAATCCCCTACAACCAAAATACCATAATTTCTTCATTCTTTCTTTTCATACTAGAAAGAAATGGACATCTCGATTCATGACATGCATGCACACTTTTCAAGAGCACTCCGGATTAGTCATATATCCTTATATGACTTTCTCACCGACCTGGCTCAACGACTCATTTAACATTTAACATCTAAAAACGATGTCTTGTTTACTTTTCACCATTCATTCATCATATAACAACAATACCGAAAAGTCATTCACCAAAAGACTTCTTCCTCGGTATCACATGAATAAATCTCGAATAACATCGAGAGTTGCGCTAATTCTAAACTATGACGGCAGCATAGTTAACAGTAAGGCACCACATCATATCAGAACCCACCAACGATAGATAGCTAAACTTTGCAAAACATCGCATTTTAACCAAAATCAACGTTTTGGAAAAGAACATTGACTCCAAAGTTAGACATCTGCACAAACAACTGCCATAAATTTTATCAAAAGAGAGGGAAACTCAATCCCAAAAGAAAACTCTTCTCTAACCAAATTCACTTATGGAACATTCATAAAAATCCAGACTTGTGAAACACCCGCACACCAGACACATTTTCCAAATGACTCCAACTTTAGCCAAATAGAGTTACACATCAAGGGCTTAACTCAAAAGTTTCCAACACAACCCTTTATGACCATCTGCTTCCTTTTAAAATTAATTCCAAAGATAATTCAGTGCGAACGCGAAAGGGCGTGATCGACTCAAAAACTTTTGGATGTAAATCCAAACTCACAACACGAACTAAACAAATTCGCCAAAACCAAAGATCGACACCAAACACTACGAGTTTTGGGGAAACTTTGAAACACAGCATATGGAACACCTTGACCGAAAACCCTTCAACCAAAATGGCAAACAACCAAACCAGTCCAAAAGCTTTTAAACACAAGCTCAGCATAAAAAGAACCATCTCTAGAACTCCACTACGCTTTCCATTAAAAGACTTTAATAATCACTTTTTACTCCCTGAGGAGCCCCAACACAATTCAACCAAAAGCTTCACAACAAATTCTTCCTCTAGTTACCATTCCCAACACTTTTAATAAGGGTTTATGATGCTTATCAAAAAGGCACCCAACCAAGACTATAATGACATGATCCCCACGGATCACCGAATCATAATACCTCTTATTTTAAATTTGAAACATAGTACTTCCACAAATCTTTCAGCAAGATCAACATATAAATTTCATACCTCCTATATATTCACGTCTCAACAACCGAACCTTATTCAGTTAAACAACGACTTCAACATGTAAATATTATTTCTATAAGACAAAGTTCATAACTAGGATTCCAAGGCATACATTCATTAAGGATAAAACTCTACATCAGGTTAATTATCCATGGTTCACTCCATCACCACATGTTACAATACCCTCCATTTAATCAATGGTTTCCAACAAGTATTCAACACAACTACCACCACTACTAAGTCATCAAAATCAATAATTTGATTATCATCAATCAACACATTGCTTTTAGCTATCCTATACATAGGTGATAACCAAATTACCACCACACAACATACTCCAACTATTTAAAATAGATTGAATACTAGTATTAACACTGCCCTTAACAACATCATTAAGAATAAGTCTTATGTCTTCTCAACTGATATCAATACTAGCATTTATAGGAACACATACGCATACTTCCAAATATACTAATGGTTTGCAACAACATAAATAGCAACTCTAACCAACTTCCAAATTAAAGTCACTAGGCAACACGATTAAATTCCTCTTTTACTCCATTAGATTAGAACAACTTTAAACAACCAGCAAAGTTTCTTTAACGGTAACAGCAGTCTACATCATCTTAATGTTTTAACTATGTATCAGGGTTTAAAACTTTTAAACATTATCGGGGGTCATAAGCACTTTTATAACAAAGCAACAGATTCTAAGCATGTACATTAACCCATTCAATCATTCTCGCTAAGAGTAAACTACAACACTAGTAGTCTATTTATTCTCAAGCTACAGATATTAATCACATTGAATTGATTCAACTCAAAATATAACTTAGCAACACATCAATCCATAAACCACATTGTTACCTACTACATAACATGCTAAACATCAATTCTTACTAGGGACAAACGATTTCAGTCAAAAGACTACTCACTTTGTTTGCAGCATTTTAGTTTTAAAACTCATCCCAAATTCATAAGGAAACATAACTCTCAAAATTACAATGAGACAAACCCAAGCTTGGTCATGCAAAGGAATTTTCCAAAACACTTTTCAATCTCAAAGACTCTCACAGGAAGGAACCAACCGATCAAATAAACCTTTGCAAATAAAACCTTAACACCAAACCCCAAACTTTCACAACACAAGAAGGGTTTTTCAACGTTGATTTCTTAAACCAGTAAAATAACGAAATCAAACACCACTTACTCCTACAAAGCCATAGAACTTCAGCCCTGACAGTCGGGTCTGGCACAACTCTACAATAACTCCTTTAACCTCGGAGAAAGACAGACACGAGAATAAATTTGAATGCTTCTTCCCCATAAAGCAATCAACAATCTAGGCATCAAAACTGGGAAGGCGCCCAAAAGAAGCGCAACACTAGACTCCTCTTCTTTGTCTTCAACCAAGGAAGACAAAAACCACACACCGCATACGGAACGATCATGAAAATCCAATACCAAACACTTTTCTTTTGGTTTCCATCAACTAAAACCAAGAAAACCAACCAAGACCGACCACAGAACGATAAAGAACATCCGAAGGAAACCACCATCAACTCTTCTATTTGATTCCAGTCAACTACCCGATCAAGGACAGAAGGGATAAGCACTCTTCTCCTACAGGGGTTAATAGTTCTTCGGTGATGGCGCTAACCGGCCACACCGTCAAACCTCACCCTTACTATGAACAAAAAGAGGTGACCGAAACCCTTCGGCACCAAAACCCCACTTTTATCACCACAACAGGAACAATTCAATCATTTATCTCATTGACATAGCATCATGCATTGTCAAATGAAGCATTCAACATCAAAGCTTAAATACAACATTTAAGCGTAAGGCAACGATACCCATACCCTTTCCTACTGTGCATCCATTGTGTGTCAAATTTTAGATTAGTTATACCACTTTTGCAAGTTTTAATGTTGCTATCTTATAACAAAATTTTAGTTAAGACCTAAGCCATGTTTCTAAGTTATTTCACATCAAATTTTAGTTGCAACCTAAGGTATGACACTAAAAATACATATTCCAAGGACCTACAGCCCGCTCTGATACCAACTGTAACACCCCGGCATTTAATATGCCTGAATGTTACCAAACATAAGCTAAACAACATCTAAATACCACAAATTACCATAAATTCCAGCAAAGGTACATATGCTAAAAACCGAGATTTCGGCAGCATCTCCTTTGTTTTAACATGATACGAAGGAACAACAACATTATAGCAATATATGGAATATGAGAGACAACTAAAAACAGCAATAATTAACGACTTAGCAACGATATAAGTCTAGTTCCAAACATATAATGTCTCCAAGTGTCAAACGAACAATAGAACTCTCATATAGCAAAGCTAAACCTTAAAACGATAAACATCACACGCAGTTTATTATCAAAGCTAATTGAATGACTTGTGGATTCAAAATAAGTGAAGCTACGTGTAGATGTGTGACTATTTCCCTTCCCCGCATGCCGATCTCATGGTACCTAAAACAACAAGAAAAACACAAGCGTGAGTTCAAAGACTCAGCAAGCATATTGCAATGATACAACAAGAACAATTCATGGCAATAACATCACCCATCATGTATATCATCTCATTTATGAACACTTAACAGTATCATCATCATTATGTATGCAATGTAATGCAATGCTCATGTCTCCTTGGAAACTCATACCGGTATGGTTGAGTACACACCCGTCGGTGTGCACCCTCTCCCCCCTTCCATCCCGAAGATGGAGGGTGCCTACTCCTCGCTTCCGTTCACCACGGTGAATGGAATCACGATGTAGGACTTACTCATTAGCTTTCCGGATTAGTCATAACTTTCTCACCGACCTTACCGGACTAGTTATGACTTTCTCACCGCCCGAGCCATGTAACATGTCATGTACGCAAATATGCCATCATCATCATAAACTTGTATATTTAACACATGGCATCATAGCATACTCATCATATCATAGGAAAACATTAAAGCATGGCAATTGATCATATCATGTAATCCATCTTTCATCTAGTCTCAACAAGCAACCTACAATTCCTTATTCATTACAACACACTTGCCTCAACCACGGGCAACGGAAAGGCGGGAAGTAGAAGGCACTCCCGGGGTCGCACCACCTGCACACAGGTATCACACACTCACAATCATGCCCACAAAACAGTACGCAAACCCCCATCTAACCCGACATTGCCAACTACTCGCAAAACCTAAAAACAGAGGTTCTGTCCTGTCGGGACAGCAGCCTTGCAAAAGGCATAACTTGAGTTCTGGGACTCCGAATCAATTAAACGAGTACATCCTCGCGTAGCTTAGAAAATTTCCCAACTTTCTCTAGGTATATGGAAAGACTGAGTCGGACTCTAAAGTTGTTTAATATACAGATTACCGTGATCTGTTCCAATTGCGTCACAGATTTTAACACGCTCGGTAAAACAGTCATAACTTTCAAACGGCTAATCGGAATTTAACGTGCTTTATGTCCACTGAAAGATAATGAAATTATCTACTACTTCTTCAACATCCGTTCGGACAGATTCTGATTCTAAATTGACGAAAACTCCAACCCTAGGTCGACTGCTCATGCTGTCCCAAAACAGAAACATGGCAACATCTAGATCTAACCCAAAATTCTCAAATCCAGCACCTCCAATTGATATAAAAACTTGATAAACACCCTAAGAACAGTACCTAGATCAATCCCAAGGTTTACCATGGTCATACCTTTGCCCGACGCACGAAAACTCCAATAGATCTCCTCGCTCCTCGCTCCTCGCACGTCGCTCCTCGCTCCTCGGATGGATCCGCGAGGTTGCAGAGGTGGGGAGGCCACCCTAGGGCAGCAAGGGGGTGGAGGAGAGGTGGTGGGGAGGTGGAGAGGTGGAGGGGGCAAGGGCAAGGGGGCGCAAGGCCAAAGGGGTGGGGGGGTGCGGCTAGGGCTAGGGGAGGTGGAGTGGGGCGCAAGGAGGGGAGGTGGGGCGCACATAAGGGCAGGGGAGGCCCCCTATCAGCCCCCAACAAGGATTCCTAGTCTCCATCCCACCAAAGCCCACAACCCCCTCTTTTAGGCTCAATTTCCCCCAGAAAGGCCCAAAACCCCGAAAACGGCCCGGAAACGGCCCGGAAATGTTATTAACCTCCATACCCTATGGTTTTAACCTTATTTCCACATCTCATACTGTTTTTGACCTTATCATGCATGTTAAATAAGGTTACGACACTCCATGGTGTCACAACACTTCAAAAGGCCCAAAAACGCGAGTAAACCTCAAGCCGTAAGATTTTATTTTCTAAATTCACATTTTATAATGTCACATCATACCGTAGTGTCACACAAAGTGTATTACAGAAGAAAGATTACAGAAACTACGATGGCTACTCCTAATGCGACGAGAGTAAGGTAGAAATAATTGATAGATTGGTTGTGTTTTTTTATGTCCCCTTTGACGTAGCACGCGATACTCTATTTATAGCCTAGTGACTTCAATCGTATCTGTCATGGTTTCTTCATAATCGTATCAGCCTCATGTTCAGCATTCCATCTTGATAGTAACCGTATGGGGTCGGGGTTGTATTGGCTCTGGCCTTTTCTTCTAATCTTCACACGATCGTATCTTCCTGATTTTGTCTTGTTCCATCACCCGTTGCCGGCCCGGTTCACGTTGCTTTTCCCCAACTTGTAACATCCCAAAAATTGCTTTTAATACATTTGTGTGTTTCTGGGATTATTTGTAATTTTTCGAAATTTATTTGGAACCCTTGCGAGTAATTCGGATTCAAGTTTACTGAACTAATCGCGTTAAATAAAGATCATGCATTTTTGTATAAGCATAAAATCTAAAATTTTGTTTAAAATAAAGATAATTAGAAGACGAGAGTGTTCTCTTCAAATATTTTCGAAAAATATGTTATATAACGTAAGTCGTTGACTTTTTAAAAATTGGTACAGGTGTCTGATTCATGAAAAGAATTTTTGCGAGAAATCTATATGTTGAAAAATCACGAAACCAACTTCGTTAGGTTCCAAATAGTTCCTAATATTTTAGAGGAATTTTCCCTGATTTTTGGAACCTTTTTGTTATTTGTTTTAACCATTTTAGGTTTGCATATATATATATATGTATATACGAATAGTCACGTGTATGGTTTTATAATATGCTGTGCTCATACGGCTAGTATCCCAACAAATGGTCGCATGGGGGGTGATTCAATGAGACGCCATGCATATACATGCACTACGTGGTCCATACCTATATGTGTATATGCTCCCTGGTGTATGCATGTAGGAGTATACGCTCCGCAGGTACTCACGAGGGTGCTTTCCTTCCAGCCGTTGCACGCGTACGCTAGTAACGGAGCCGGTTTCCATTTCGCTTCTCCACTATCCAGTCGTTACCAGTACTTAATTAGTCACGATCCAGCCGTTTCACCAATTAACTCCCTTAAACATGGGACTAGCAACGCCATTTTCCTGTGCACTTGATCTCCAGCAAATTTCTTGCCATAACCCTTGCCGCTCTGCCGTCTCGACGCCGCTGTTGCTGCTCTGCCATCTCGACGCCATTGTTGCTGCTCTGCCGTCTCGTCGCCGTCGCCTTTCCTTGCGTTGTCGCCGCCGCTGTCGTCCTCAACGTCACCGCCGTCGTCTACGTTGGTCGCCGCCGCCGCCGCCATCTACCACTACTACAAAATGATACATCACTATCGTTTCATCTGTGTCGGTTCCAAACTTTTGACTAAAAAACCGATTGTGAAACGTGTATGTCATTCGTAAATTTTGGTAATAGGTTATTTTTTAGATCAAGAGGGCAAGAAATGCCCCAGTTTCTAATATTAGAAACCAGTCCAGATACAAAACCAGGCCAACATATATCCTACAGCAATTCACTCCAACTCTTAGCAGAACTACAAAGATAGCTTGACATAAGAAAATCAAGAAGCAAGCACAGTCCCAGAACTACTGACAGAATGTAACCAAAAGCAAGGCTAGCTCAAAGCCTATGACATTCCACCCCAACTCTTAACAGGAATGATAGCGAAATCTTGACAAGAAGATAAACATGAACCATGACATCCCAGTCTCAGCCGAAGATAACCAGAGCAATGCCAGCTTTTTACGATCGCCAGAAAGTTTAGTCATGTACGACGCCATCGCCGCTAGCTCTTCCGTCATCTTCTCAGGAGCCTTCTGATCATTGTATTCTTTATCTACGAGATCACTCCATGGCTCAGTCGCAAAGGGGAACGAAGCATGGAATCCAAACTGTCGTAGAACATCTGCACTTTGCTCATCATTTCCTCCTTGAACAACGGATCCCAACTCTTTAAAGAAACGAGCACTTTTCTCCAAACCACTTTCATATTGGACCACATCTGAAAATTGAAAATCATATCATTCCTAGTAATCCAAATATTCCAAAGAACAGCAGCGCAAATGGTATTTAAAGCGGCATTTTTATTGTTACTAAGCCAAAACCGAGCAATGGACTCGAAATTATTTCCAATTTTCCTGTCAAAAAAATCTCCAACTATTTCCCACATATTTTTAGCAACGACACAATCAAAGAACAAATGATTAATCGACTCCATCTCATTACAAAAGCTACAAGCAACTCCTTTGTCAATACCTCTCTTCAGAAGATTATCTCTAGTCATAATCTTATTATTAGCCAATAACCAAAGAAAGAAATGGATTTTTGGAGGAACAACTAAGCCCCACACAGCCGGGATAAAAACAGGAATTACACCTCTAAAATTAATAATTGCATAGAGAGATTTAACCGAGTAAACACCCTTACTCTCATACTGCCAAATTAAAGAATCATCATCATCCACAAAATTTATACTCTTTACGACTTCCATCAATTCAAACCATCTGATCATCATTTTTTCAGAAAATGTCCTTCTAAAAGTACATTTACAATTTATGCCATCCCAAATTTCAGAAATAGTATAGCCTTTCTCATTAACTAAACTATATAAATCCCAGAATTGAGTTGCTAAACAAGAGGAACCAAACCAGATGTCCTACCAGAACCTAATCTTTCTCCCATTACCAACAGACCACTTGTAACCAAATTTAGTAGCTTTTAAGGCCCATAAAACCCCTTTCCAGAAAACTGAAGTGTGCTCATGTGTGAGACCCCGGATCGGCTATCCAGAATCTCCTGTGTATTTCCGTACTAGTCCCAGATCAGTAGCTAGTACACACAGTCACAGTGATACTTCATTGCCGAACATAACGAAACTTGTAATATAAATATTCAAGTATGGGCCACATGGCCACTTATTACAATACCCGGTCCAACGACCGGACACACAAAGCAGCGGAAACAAAAGCAAAATGAAACGAGCGAACGCCACAACGCCACAGGCGACGACTAGGAACGCAACTAGTCCTCCTGGCAGTCCTCCTCGAAGAACTCCTCTTCCTCGGCATCTTGGAAGTTCTCTGATGATTACAATGTTGGTGTAGCACGTGAGTACAAAGGTACTCAGCAAGTCGGAAAGTATGATCATGAGGGGCTTTCCAAAGGAAGCTTAATAGGATTTATTTGCATAAAGCCACATTTGATTAAATCATACTTAAGTAAGTAATTTCACAAAGCATCTTTTACAATTCTTTTTAATAATTGAATTATTTAATAATGTAGTGAGGTTCTAACCACCATCACTAACATAAAGGCTCTATCCGCCAATAGTTTAAAGGATCAAAGTTAATCATGTGACTCCATCCGTCAAATGTAAAACAGGTTCTATCCACCTGGGTTGGCTCTTTCCGCCAAACAACATTCGAGAGTTCTAACCACTCCCGAACCCCAAAACAAAACACTTTTCGGTTTTACAAACAAAATCAAAGTCTACCAATATGAAAGCATTCTTCGCTTTGCCTTTGACCGTAGGCACGGCTATTCGAATAGTTTTACTCTGCAGAGGTGTACAACTTTACCCACAAGACACGATCATCTCTTCATGCCAAGCTATTAGCACACTTCCTTTGGTGTGCCGGCAGAGAGATCGTGACAAGGCCGTTACAATGTATCTACCTAGCTAGACCCACCTGCTGAGGTTTCACCGCTGTTAGGGTTCTCTCCACCCAGTACAGAAGCCCCCTCTTGCGCCGTGTGAGCAAAACAATAATCACAACAATGCCTCCTTCCGACTCTCACACAACAACCGAGTGGTGAGTCTAAACTAGGCTTCTACAAATTAGTGGACCAGGTCGTACCATTATAGACATGTGGTAGTACGGTTATGCTTAAAATGGCAATCATAAGCGTCGGTCCTTATATGACTTGGGGCGGTACTTGCACAAAAGGATCAAGGCTTGATCCGCTCCCACCCGACATTCCATGCCACCCAAGTCGAAATCATTTTTCTTTTCTTTTTATTTTAGAAAACAGTACTAAACTCATAGTAATAAACTTCAAATCACATTTGTTAACATTCTTTTTGAATAATCCCACCCATGGGTTGTTTTCGTCAGAAAAGGTCCTAAGCAATTCTACCGTACTACTTAGCAAAGGACACCATATAACATAAACATGGTATAAACAATGTTCTAGGGTTACAATGGATATGATTAACAATGTCAAGGAGGAATCAACAATTTCGGTATAACTAACACTTATATTTGACATATTTCATTAAACATAGCCATGCAACTTTATAAACAATTTTAAATCAGTTCGCAAACATAGGAGCAAAGTGCATCAAGGAGACTTGCCTTCTGTCCCGGTTAGGTCTTCGTACGCGGGAGGATCGGCGGCGGAAACGGCGGTCGCAGCGGGATCGTCGACTACACGCAAAACGAGGCAACAAATAAATAACAGAAAATAAATAAAATCCAAAAATTATAAAATTAGTACTGGAAGGTAGATCTTTATTTTAGATTAATTTAGAAATTTGAATGGGGTCAAACGGAGTTCGGATGAGAAAGTTATGAGCTTCCGAAGTTTGAATTTCGAATAAATGGGAAAACCCGAGAATATTCTCGGAATATTCCTCTCTGGTTTGACTTGGTCAAACGTTGACCGAGGACTTTGACTGGACTTTGACTGGATGTGTCTATTACATGTGGGGCCAAGGTGTCATCCCCTCAAAGGGATTGTCTTCAAGCTTTGCCATGGCAAAGAAGAAAACAGAGGAAGGGGAAGGAGGCCATGCGCCGGCGGGGAGGTGCGCGGCGGCGAGCGGCGGGCGGGCCGGCGGCGGCAGCCGACGGCGCTGGTGGGACACTGGCGCTGTGACGGCGCCGGGAGGCGCGCGGAGCGAGGTAGGCGCCGGCGGCCTTGGCGGCGGCAGCGGGAGGTGCGCTGTGGCGAACAAAGCCGGCCGTGGTCGGCCGGCCGAACGGCTCCGGTGATGGCTCAGCGGCGCGCAGGGCATAGATGGCGCCGCCGAGCGGCCGAGGCGCGGGCAGAGCCCGGAGCTGGCGGTGGCCTCGGCCGACCGGAGACGGCCGGAGCGGGCGGCAGCTCAGCGGCGGACGGAGGCGACGGTGCCGGCCGGCAAGAGGTCGGGCGAGACCGGCGGCTCGGCGGGGAGGTGGCCGGCAGCCCGGAACGGCGGCGACGGCCGACGGCCGGTGGTGAGCCGCGCATGCACTCGAGAAGAACAGAGGAAACGCAAAAATTCCCAAAATTCGGAATTTCTCAAACTTTAGCACAGGACCTTGTAAAATCTAGAGATGGAATACCTAAACAACCTCTAGGGGGACTTAGGATTGCAAGGAATTAGATCGATTCTTACCCAAACGGAAGAAATTGGCGAAGAACGGAGTGACGGCCGAAGCTACAACTCTTCGAAATTCGTCGTCGATTCTTGATGGGACCTAAAACCAATTGATGAATTAGAAACTAGACTCCCATACTAATACAAAGAAACAAACGGAACGGAGAATGAACCACCGAGGAGGAAGATTCAACCAAGAACACGAAGAACGCAAAGAACAACAAAAGTTCATCGGTTTTTCTTGATCTTGCGGCCAATTGGATTGGAGAGGCTAAAGGAGAACGAGACCACCGGAAAGGGGATTCTTATACAGAGAGATGAGAGGCGGAATCACGCGAAACGAATTAGAAACGGGCGAATTATTGCCAATTAAGCCAATTTCGGTTTTCCATGAATAGCACCATTTTCGGCTGGGATTAGGGCTCATTAACCCCATGGATGGAAAGAGGAGGCCGTCGTGATTCCAACGGATCCAGCGGTGATTGATTTGGAGTTGTATGGAGGGAGATACATGCATGGGGATCCATGGAGGAGAGAAGGAAAGTCCTCTGTGCAAATCCCAGGCAACCCATTCGTGCCTTGCCCAAGGTTGAAGAAGGCCATGTAGCACTTGCCACGTGGCGGCCCAGGATTGGTCGGCTTATACGCGAACGTTCCGCCCTAGAGAAAAATAAGGAAAAAATGGCCTAAAAATTCCGAAAAAATTCCTAGAGCCATTTTAGAATATTTGGGACCCAATAAAATTGGTTTGGTTGAATTTGGATGATTTTTGTGGAATTGGATATTCGGGTGCGGATCGTAGGCATTAAACAAAAGCCGCGCGAGATAAAATAGGAACGGATGTCCAAAAATCCGGGGAATGATTCCTAAAATCATTTCGGAATATTTGGAACATTTTAGAAGTGGTTTGGAGATTTTTGGAGCATTTTTGGACTCGGGTGAATTTTCGGGTATCGGCGGAACCGGAAAACCCGATTTTTCGCCCAGGAGGGAATTAATTCCCGATTTCGAAGGGGAATGGATGCCAGGTTAATATAAACACCAATGAAACTCCAAATTTTGAATTTACTTTATTTAAATTAGGTTTTTCTCCAGAAAGCCAAAATGAGGATGTTACATCATGATTGTCAACAAAAATATTCGGACTATTAGTTTTATACTTGAAAGACACTAACTCCTTCCAGTATCTAGACTCTTTATTGTAGAACCTTCTAACCCAAGTAGCTAGAAGGCACATATTAAGATCTCTAAGGTTTGGTAAGCCCAAACCACCATACTTCTTGTCCATACAAACTAGATGCCAGTTAGCTAAATGAAGCTTATTATGCCCTTCATAATTGTCCCAAAGACAATTAGCCATGTGAGAGTTGATCAAATCAAGGGCCCACTTAGGAAATTTAAAAAGAGAGAGAAGATAAATCGGAATGCTAGCCAAACAAGATTTAACGAGAATCAGCCGACCACTCTGAGAAACCAGTTTACCCCTCCAACCAGCAATCCTTTTCAAAATCTTATCCACAAGCGGCTGAAAATCTTCCCTTCTAATTTTATTATAATGAAGCGGAATACCTAGATATTTAATAGGAAAGGAACCTATCTTACAATTAAGAATACCCGCATAACTCACCAACTCGCTAGATTCACAACCAATTGAAATTAGCTCGCTCTTATGAAAGTTAATTCTCATACCCGACATTTGCTCAAAACAAGTCAAAAACCACTTCAAATGTAAAACAATATGTTCATCATTCTTAATGAACAAAAGCGTATCATCTGCATATTGCAAACTGATTATCCCACCAGGACAAAAATCTTCGCAAAGACCAGTGATCAAACCCATATTAGAAGCTTTATATAACATCCTAGCAAACACATCAGCAACCAAATTAAAAAGGATTGGAGATAAAGGGTCTCCCTGTCTTAAACCTTTACCCGTTTGAAAAAATTTACTTTCGATATTATTGATTTTGACTCCCATAGAGCCATTCTTCAAGATACAAGAAATCCAGTTCCTCCATTTAGACCCAAAGCCTCTTTTATCCAGAATATCTAACAAGAAATTCCAGTTCACTCTGTCATAAGCTTTTTCATAATCAAGTTTCAACACTAGCCCTTTACCTTTCTCCTGATGAATTTTATGAATTATCTCATGAGCAGTAACAACACTTTCCAGAATATATCTATTTTTAATAAAGGCAGTCTGATTTTGAAGAATAATCCTATTACAAAGGAGACCAATTTTGTTTGTCAAAACTTTAGTGATGATTTTATAACTACAGTTCAAGAGACTAATAGGTCTAAACTGCTTAATATTTTTAGCATTGTTCTCCTTAGGAATAAGTGAGATCATAGCAAAGTTAAGTCTAAAAACATCCAAATCACCTCTCTCCAAGTCATTAAACAAGTCTAGTAAATCCTTTTTTATTATATCCCAAAATTTCTGATAGAACATGAATGGTAGGCCATCAGGACCTGGAGCTCCGTCCGAATAAGAGTCCAAGACAGCTTTTCTAACCTCTTCCTCAGAGAAAGGAGCTTCTAGCAAAGTATTCTCATTATCCGAGATCATATCCTCATTTCTAAAAAAATTATCACCTAGATTAATATTAGGTTTATCTTCAAAACCAAATAGGGTTTTATAGTAGTCACTAGCTATTTCCAGCATACTGTTAGTGTCATGAACAGGGCCCTTAGGACCTTCAAGAACGGAAATAAAATTTTTCCTTCTTCTTTGATTAGCAACTGCATGGAAGTATTTGGTATTCCTATCCCCTTCCTTTATATCTTTTTCCCTAGCCCTCTGTCTAGCTTTTGTCTCTTCGATATTCCAAATTTTCTCTATTTCCTTCCTAACAAATAACAACCTGACATTCTCATTCACTGAAAGGGATCTAGACTCTGAAAGGATATCCAAATTATCGAACTCTTCTAAAAGAGAACTTTTCTTTTTCTTAGTCTCAGAGTCAACATTACGACTCCAACCTCTGGTAACTTTCCGCACATTTCTAACTTTAGTTTTCCATTTATCTATCGCACTACCCCCTCTAATATGAATATTCCAAGCTTTAGAATTAACACTACTAAAGTCTTCACGAAGTAACCACCATTTCTCAAATTTATAGCTACTTTTGTTATGGTACACTTTTTTACCAGAATCCCATAATATCGGGGTGTGATCACTTCCAACCCGAGGAAGAGTGGAAACTAGAGCCAAAGGAAACTTCTCCTCAAAAGAGGTACTACAAAAGACTCTATCAATAACCGACGTAATAGGATTATTTTGATTATTTGACCAAGTAAAATGTCTTCCTGTTAAGTGTAACTCCATAAGACCCCATATATCAATCCATTCATTAAATTTATCACACCACTTGTGATCTACTCTGTTATTACTCTTGTCAGACTGAAATCTAGTTAGAATAAAATCCCCTCCCAATAAAACAGGAGTATGCTCATCACCAATAAGGATTTCATGCAATTCAGAAATAAAATCTTGTTTACCCTCCTCATAAGGGGCTCCATACACCGTAACTAGTCTCCAAATAAACTCATCCTCCTTTGACTTAATCATACATTGAATATAATAATCTTTAATATCAACATGCATAATTTCCATCACGTCAGCATTTATCCCGACCAAGATACCACATGCAGTGGCTTTCGACGGTAACCAATTCCAAACTAGATTTATAGACCCACTAATATTATTAAGAAACGAAGTACTAAACTTATCTTTCTTCGTTTCTTGTAACCCAACAAAATCTAACCTATAATCTCCAATCAGATCTTTGATACATTGAGTTTTCCCCGGTTGTCCTAAGCCTCTAATATTCCAGAAAATACCCCTCATTTCCTTTTATTTTTCATGGGGTGCTTGCCCCGTTTATATGTACCAACCTTAGTCTATCCCTCACAATCACTAACATTTAAATTGCTCTCCTTCAGAGAATCAATAATCTTTTCACAATTAACTAATGAACTATTCTCACACTCAACACTTTCTTCAGCATGTGAACTATTCTCATATTCATCATACTTTCCAGCATGTGTATTATCCTCATAGTCAGCACTTAATTCGGTATGTGGACTATTCTTATAAGAATCATCATCACAATCGGTTCTTTCTAAGAACGGATTGTGATAACCCGTTTCCTCATCACAATCGGTTCTGAAAAAGAACCGATTGTAATGAGGGGTCTCATTACAATCGGTTCTTTTTCAGAAACGATTGTGATAATCCGTTTCCTCATCACAATCGGTTCTTTCTAGGAACCGATTGTAATGAGGAACCCCTTATCACAATCGGTTCTTTTTCTGAACCGATTGTGATGAGACTCGCAATGTTTATATCCTCTCGGGATGAACTCTCCTCTGTTGTTGGTGTTTTAGAGCAAAAAATAACCGTCGCCACCCCGAAAAATAGAACATACTCTTGTTGAAACTTAGACTTGTGGGAGAAAAATCTGAAATCCTTAAGGATGTGTGTTAAGAGGGCAAGTTGAAGCCCCAGCTTGAGAAGATTTCCCCTCTATTTTCTCTCAGTTGAGGTTTTTAGCATATTTATAAGCAAGCACTTAGTGGTGACGTATTTACACACATGGAACAAATTACATGCGTGTAGATCATTAAAGAGGGTTGTATTGTAAATAAAGTTGTAAGATTGCCATGTCTAATTGAGACAAGCTAATGCCATTTCAAGGGTAAAGTACCAGCAAAGTAAAAGTACAAACTTGCCAACTTGTTAATTTGTTGTTGAACCTATTTTAGTTAAAATATACAGGACAATACTTCCATAAGGAAGGAAAGGGAAGAATTTTTCCACTCAACGCATAATTATTAGTAATTACATGCACATTCTTTCCACTCCATCTAAGAACAACACATAATTCCAAACAATTATTAAAACAATACCAAGAATAATACCAGCACTACTAGTCCTTTCATATTGCAGTCGGTTTCAATTAAAACTGACACTACTAATCAAACATATTGCTTTTTGTGAAGGCAATGAAAGGAATGCATTTCAATAGCATATATACAGAAAGTTTAGCAAAGTGGAGACCGACTCGGCTTGAACTTAAATTAGATGGAAAATAGAATAAAAGGTGTGGTGGACACCACATCACAATCGGTTCTAGCTGAGAACCGATTGTGATGAGGGGTGTGATCACAATCGGTTCTATCTCAGAACCGATTGTGATGACACCCTCATCACAATCGGTTCTAGCTCAGAACCGATTGTGATGAGGGGTGTGATCACAATCGGTTCTATCTCAGAACCGATTGTGATGAGGGGCCCCTCATCACAATCGGTTCTCAACTTGAACCGATTGTGATAACGGTGTCATTACAATCGGTTCTTGTTCAGAACCGATTGTGATGTGCTCGTGACCGCCAAAGTGAAAATTAGGCGCCAAAGTGAAAATTGGGCATTATAGTAAAATTGGACACTTAGTTAAATTTTGGAGCACCCAAGTCAGAGTAAATTCGAAGTATAAGAATACTAACATTAGTGTTCGGGTGCTTTGTGGGGTTAAGGGGAGGGAGACGCGTTATATTTTCAAATGCTATCATACCAACACTACGGTACTAAATTGGACACTTAGTTAAATTTTGTAGCACCCAAGTCAGAATAAATTCGAAGTATAAGAATACTAACATTAGTGTTCGGGTGCTTTGTGGGGTTAAGGGGAAGGAGACGCGTTATATTTTCAAATGCTATCATACCAACACTACGGTACTAAATTGGACACTTGGTTAAATTTTGGAGCACCCAAGTCAGAGTAAATTCGAAGTATAAGAATACTAATATTAGTGTTTGGGTGCTTTGTGGGGTTAAGGGGAGGGAGACGCGTTATATTTTCAAATGATATCATAACAACACTACAGTACTAGATCATATAAGAACTCTGAAGTTAAGCGTGCTTGGGTGAGAGTAGTACTAGGATGGGTGACCTATCGGGAAGTGCTCGCATTTGCATTAAAATTGGCGGCAAAACTCATTAGTTAAGAATGCTTAGGCGAGGGTAGGACTAACTAGTATGGGTGAGGGTGACCTCCTAGGGAAATCTCTTCGTTTTGTGTTAAAACCGTCATAATAATGTTTAATAGTGAAAATGGCTCATCACAATCGGTTCTTTCTCATAACCGATTGTGATGAGGGGTCATCACAATCGGTTCTAGCATAGAACCGATTGTGATGAGGGGTCCCTCATCACAATCGGTTCTAGCAAAGAACCGACAGTGATGACTTCATCACAATCGGTTTTTCCCAAGAACCGATTGTGATGAGGGGTCATCACAATCGGTTCTTTGCTAGAACCGATTGTGATGAGAGGCTTATCACAATCGGTTCTTCGCAAGAACCGATTGTGATGATTGTTTATCACAATCGGGGAGAAAACCGACTGTGATAGCTATTCCTCATTACAATCGTTGGACTTTCTATCGCCACCAAAACCGATTGTGATGACGAAAAAGAACCGATTCTAATGTGTATTCTTGTAGTAGTGTACGTTGGCCGCCGTCTCACTGCCGTTTCCGTCCCATCACCAATGGTCTGCGCTGCTACCTGCGCCGAACGGTATTCTTATCTTCTTTTCCCTTCGTGCGCGCTCCATCTCTAGCGATCGTTTGATCTCGTCTATATATATATTGGCGCGGGTATAGGTATACATATTAGTTTCGACTGAATGCAGGAATATCTGTTTATACCACCGAATGCTTTTACATGTTAGTATATGTGTATATCTACGTATATACTGGACTGCATGCATGTATATATGTATATCCTAGAGTTTCAGCCGCATGTATACATATAGGTATATGCTAGGACGCGTGAGAGTTTACATATATGTGCTAGTATATATCTGTATAAAGATACTCGTAGTATGCGTGTTTTTATTTTAGTCATAGCTTGAATACATGCATATATACATATACCCACTATATATATATATATGAGGATAGCTAGTGTACTATCGATAGCACAGATCCTCCGTGCTATAGGGTTGTGTTTGCAAAATTCGAAAACGAAACTATTGATCCGAACCGTGCATTCTATTCATCTCATTGAAATCTCACTACCCACCAAATTTTATATTTTTTTAATTTTTTCTCCTATTTATTTTGTATTTTTCAAAATCCACGATCTAATTAGTTGTGGGGCGTCCAATGAAGCTAGTTTTTGAAAATACAAAATAAATAGGAGAAAAAATTCAAAAAATATAAAATTTGGTGGGTAGTGAGATTTCAATGAGATGAATAGAATGCACGGTTCGGATCAATAGTTTCGTCTTCGAATTTTGCAAACACAACCCTATAGCACGGAGGATCTATGCTATCGATAGTACACTAGCTATCCTATATATATATAGGAAAATGGTTCCGTACCCCTGGGAGTACATACTCCCACTCTCATATACCGCTTAAATGATATTGTTATACCTCTTTATCATTTTGAGTATACTCTAATACTGATTATAAGATACTCCAAATTGAGTTCCATGAAAAATTTCATCAAAGTCCACCCTTTATAACATAATTTATTTATATACTCTTTTTACATAAGAAAAAAAGGTATATAGCAAAAAATAAAGGGCTCTAATGAATTTTTTTAACAATGTTGTGTTGTAGTATCTTAGAATTATTATTGGAGTATACTGAAAGTGATAAAGGAGTATAACATATTCGTTTAAGTGGTATACTGGACATGGGAGTATGTACTCTCAGGAGTACGGAAAAGGCTTCCTATATATATATATGTATGTATGTATGTATGTATACCTGCGGTTATATTCGGTGATCCGTATGTATATTTAACGTGAACAGTACTACGAGCATACATGCATTCGACATGTATATATATACATACGTGTGTCTATATAAACATGTTTTGTATTCCGTAATAACCCTTTCTGACCCTTTCTGGATCAATTGCGCGCAAGGAGTATATGTGTATATAGTGCCATGCTTGGGAAGAATGAGAAACTAGTTTGCATGTGTTAATTTCCAGAAATCGTGAATTTTGTCTTTTTCGCTAAAAATTCGTTCTAAGTCCGAATCACTTACAACAAATTTTGTTAATTAGTAGAAATTAATACCTTTCTACAGTAATTTTTATGAAATTTTATAATTTAATTTATACTGTTAAATTATTCGCAGAAAGTCTAAACTTATGAATTTTGTAGCTCTTGAACTATACGTTCAAAAATAGCAAAATAAATTTTGTAAATCTTAGAAAATGCTAGACTAATTATATGGAAATTTTCATGAAATTACGCGCTAGTTTGATTTGTAGTATTTTCCGAATGTGTGTTTAATTGGTTGTTTGCTACGCGTAGACGTTGAACTCTGCGAGAGTGCGGAAGTTGAAGACCCAGTTCAAGATCAAGTCTTAGATCAGGATCATCAGCTTTTTGAAGGCAAGTTGTGCTTTGACCATATTGCTCCTAGTTTTTCAAACATATTTTGATTTAAATTATGCATGCTATGTTGATTAAAATGAGTAATTTAGTTTGGGTTAAGTAGATAATCAACCTAGTTGTTAATTCCACCCTTGATGATTAATATTTGTATGTCATGTATTCCATTGTCACCATAAGTTGGGTTAAATTAGTTGGATGATATGATTGTGCCAACACGGGAGGCTAGACCGTGAGTAGTTGCTTAGCCATGCTTACGTGAAATGTGTTTCAAATGGCAAAATAATATTGACTAATGTTATATGAAATGAATTTTGGAGTTAGTGTAATCTTGCCACGTGATGATGTGAAGTAGGTACCCTTGTGGTTCTACATGGTAATTTATATTATTTTTGGCATGCGTTGCACAATAATCAAGCTAGGGTGATAAATAGATTTAGACCGGGGCAAGTGGTAAGAACGGTAGGGTGGGCCATGATTGGCACTGGGAAAGACGTTTTGGTTCTTCGGGTAGTCTTGCCCTGGTCACCCTAAGGACTTAACCTTGCAAGCCTTTGAACTGGGTCAACCATGCAACCACATGTCTATAATGGGGCGGACCTAGTTGAGTAGGTTGCTAATAACTTGCATTTGGTACCTCAGGGTGTCAACTATACCTTTTGTGTAGTTGAACGGGGGAGCGTACCGGTGCTACGGCTAAGTACCCTATCCAACGGTTGGCTGACCTATACTTCGCCTGTACTAAGGGCTGACCTATACTTCGCCTGTACTAAGGGAAGGGATAGTGTGCAACAACCGGAGAGGTCCACTTGTATAGTTAGAGGCTTCTGAAAGGCTTTGTTATGATCACTCATTCGCATACTCTTTTATGGCGATTCACGGCAGACGTGGTGAGTTGATCGTATCTTGTGGGTAAAGTGCATAAACTTTGCAGAGTGTAAAAATCTATTCGAATAGCCGAGTCCACGGTACTGGACAACGCTCGGCGATTACAGTCAAGGGTTAGATTTTCTAAAACAAAAATATGGGAATGGGTGGCCGAGTGCTAGAGAAAACTGCTGAAGTAAATTAGAGCTTTGAGCCGAATTGTTAAAAAGAGATTGATAACTTATTATATAAGATGATCTCACAACTTTTGAATCTATTAAGATTATTTAATCAATGCAAAATGTTGTTTGATGCAAAACAACCACTTAAGCCATTCCTTTGGAAGAAGCCATGCATATAGTAATAGGATTGCATTCCTGTGCATGACTTGCTGAGTATGTTGTATACTCACCCTTGCTTTCAACACAAATATCAGCTGAGGAGAAGACTACAACTTCAAAGAAGGCAAAGTTCCACGAGGGGGCGATTATCTAGGAGTTGAACCTTGTCAGTTGCTTGTGGCATACTGATGGGAGTCACCGACGTTCTTCATTCCGCTGCTGATTATTCACATTTGTTGTTGTAAGCCTTGTGAGGCAAACTATTTGTAATATGACCTTAATGTCTTGTAACCAGTTTATATTAATGCTGAAGTACTTTATTTATATTTCCACTGCGTATGGACGTGATATTCAACCCTGTACGACTGTGTGTACTAGCGTGATCCTGGACTAGTACAGAATACACAGAGGGTCTGGATTTGTAGATTCGGGTCCCGACACAACTCATGTCAAGATCGTACCTATCCCGGTCGGTCGAATTTGGGTGCTAACAGTCACATATGGGCTCTAATACCACCTCTTGTGGAGGCTCCAATCATTACGACAATGATCAGGGTACTTACTTTTGCGTCGGACTGGAGTTAACGCAACCCGTCAGTAATCCGATCACTAGTCCCAAGAACGTACTCGGATTGAGTCCAATCGGTCGGCAATTCACAGCTGTGACAACACACCAACTCATCGAAACCAATACGAGCTTCCCGCAGATATGCGTCCAATGCTAGTTCCCTGGATCAGTAGCCTAGCACCCACATATTCCAAACAACAGGATGCATCATTTCACATACATAAAAGTTAAGGACATATCATAACATAACAGGTATTATTACAGCATTTTAATTACAAGAGAACGAGTTTGCTCATTGGCTACAAAATCAGAAAGCAGCAAAAGAAAGATTGCAACAGCGACAGTGTGCCCTCCAAGACCCATAGGCAACTGACTAGGGGAGTAGACCCAGATAGCCGTCTCAAAAGTTGTCGGGTCCCACGACACCAAGCTTGTCGTCGATCTCGTTGTCATTACCTTCGGCGCCGTTTCTATGCATGTTGTCAGTTTAGAGCAAACGGTGAGTACACGTATGTACTCACAAGACTTTAGTGTTTGCAAGTATTATTAAATGCAGGATGTATCAATGGGTAGGTTTCTAACTAGTTTCACTTTGCGTGAAGCTGACTTTATTTGCAATAGAGCACTAACTTAAAACATTGCAAAATTTGATGAATAACTGAAATGAAAGACAGCTATTCCATGATTAAGTAAACATTTGTAACAATTCATAAATCCACCCATCCAAGATCCCACCGAGTGATACACTTCCAAGGAATCCATTCTCATTTCCCATCCACCATTTCCAAAGCCATAAACCATTTTCCAAACCGAAGTTCCCAGATCGTTCCCATTTCCCAACCATTTTCCTTTTAATAAATCCCAAGCCCAAAACCAAAAGTCTAAATTTGACAATATTTTTCCAAGTTGCTCTTGATCATGAGCACGGCTAATTGATTAGATTTATTCTCTGCAGAGATTGTAAGCAATCGTGTCAGCCACGCCACGCGATACTCCCCGTTTTGTGGCACAATCGTTCTTTTCTTTAGAGTTAAACTTACACTAGCCTAGTGATGTTGACCCCTGCTATGTGTGAGAGAAGCCACGATGGTTTACACCCCATTGCTCTCCTAGACAAGTTGGAAGTCAGGCTCGTACATAGGGTACTAACGATGGTTTACACCCCATCACGGCCTTCCAACCCTGACCACTCAGGTTTAACGATGGTTTACATCCCATCGTGTCCTTTACCCCATAGCAAGGCATGCACCGTTGTACCGGCATGCTCCCAGTCTGATAAATCCTCCGCACTGAGCCCGCCTCAAATGGTATCTAACGTCGATACCATTCGTACATCCCAAATTATTGCAGCACAAGCTTGGACCCCCAACTACTGTACTAGACTGAGGTTGTCCCATACCAGCTCATATGGTTTTACTGATTGCCTCGGTAGATAATATCAAGTGAGGTCCGTAATTGACTCGGATGAGATTCTCTACCAATCCAAACCAAAATCGTGCAAGTCCAACCCTTGCACCCTTCACAACCACGTGCAAGTCCATCCCTTGTACGCCAAACCGAATTTCCAAACCAACCCATCCATCCCACATCATATCTCACCGGTGTCTAACACACGCCTTCCCATTTATGCCAAAATGTCCAATTCAGAGTTCCCAAACTCTGATTCCAAACCAAACCATTAATCCAAACTGAAGTTGAACATTTGATTGGATTTTTATTGATATTGAATCCTAATTCTAAATTTATTTCTTCTCCAGCTTGGCTAAGCATATGCAACATATTAAATAGTTATATCCCTTCAACATTCATTATCATGTTTAAACTAGTCCTAAGGTTAACAAGGTTCTCAATCCAATGCGATTGAGGTGATTCATTGGAATCGGATTTAATTACTACTTCCCCACAAATTAATATTTTACGAAATAAGTAGCATGCACCATAATTTTGAACATTTCAAGTTAAGTTTTGCAATTATGGGATCAACATGGTCAAGGTGGTGCTTGCATGTTTGCTCTTCTCCGACTATGTCCTCCGGAACGTAGTTGGGGTCCTCGTCGGCTGTTTTCGACACGTCAGCGTCTACGCGAGCGACCGAAAAAGAATAACGAGAAGAACAAATAAGAATGAGCGAAATAGGGCAAATAAGCATCAAAGCAATAGCTGGAGTAATCTAGCGAACAAAGAACAAATTAAATTTAACGAAACCTACTCTTTCTAGGAATCCCGGCAGTACCGGAGTTATCTGGCCGGTAGTGCCGCCCTCAGGCCGGCAGTATCGGCCACTTGGCCCGGTAGTGTCGAAGGCCAAAAGGGAGCTCTTTGGAAAATAACTACCGGCGTTGTAGTAGCAGTACTGCCGCCCAAGCGGTAGTACCGGCCCTAGAACGTTAGTAGTGCCAACCTCAAGCGAAATTAGGGTTTTGCAAAAAGGGATTTTGCGCAAACAGAGTTGAAACTTCGAGATGATTGCATGGCTAGGTTCCTAACTATGCTAGGTGTCGGGACCCCGAATTTGCAAATCCGGACCCTCTGTGTATTCAGCACCAGTCCAGGAACGCGCTAGTGCACACAGTCTTAACATCGGTATATATCACAATCATACCAAACGATACTATCAAAGTACTTTATTTTAAATAATCAAAGGGTTACTCGACCTTATGGCCAAGTTACAAGTATATGCCTGGCAAGGCGAAACTTATTAAAAGAGAAATAACAGAAATGAAAATCAAATAAACTGTGGGCGCCATCCAAGATACCACAGTAACTGACTGGGCTCGCATCCCTAAGTAGACGGGTCTTCTTGGAGTTCCTCCTCCAAAGCTGGCGTAATCTCCTCTTCAACTGATATTGTGTTGAGGCAAGGGTGAGTACTTGGTACTCAGCAAGTCATGCACAGAATGCAAGCTAATAGACTATATGCATGGCTTGGTACAAAGGAATAGCACAAGGTATTTTTGCAGTAAACAGCATTTGAAAAATAATATAAATAGATTCGAAAGCAGTAGAAATGAGTAAAGCATAAATAACTTTTCAAGAAGTTTAACAAACATTTTTCCCATCCTAAACCATAATTCCATCATCTTCCTTGTTAAACCAACCCATCTTTTCAAAACCAAGTTATTTTCAGAAAGTCTACCCCTTGACTGTAATTCCCGAGCATTGTCCAGTACCGTGGACTCGGCTATTCAAATAGATTCTACACTCTGCAGAGGTTATGCACTTTACCCACAAGATACAGTCAAACACCACAAAGGCGAAGTTCAGTAACAAAGCCTTCTAAGCCTCAAACAACACAGTGGTCCTCTCCCAGACGTGCTCTACACCATCCCTTCCCTTAGCCAAGGCGAAGTATGGGACCAACACACCGTTAGATGGGTACCTGGCCACGCCCACGATACGCTCCCCGTACAATCACACAAACGGTGTAATCGACACCACGAGGCTCCACAAGTGAGTCCTTAGCGACTTAGTCAACTAGGGCCGCCCCATTCCACCCATGTGGTTGCAAGTATGACCCAGTTCAAAGGCTTGCAAGGTTAAGTCCTTAGAGTGACCAGGGCAAGACTACCCGAAAAACCAAATCAACACTCCCAATGCCACAACTGGCCCACCTGATTACTCTTGCCACATGCCCCTGGCCGAAATCGTTTATCAAACCCCGCTTGATTACCATGCACCACGTGCCATCAACATCACATGATACTTTTCCAAAACAGGTTCAATATATCATTAAGTCCATATTAGCATTTGATTGTCCAAAATCATGTCATGAGCACGAAAGGTGTCCGAGCAAAGATACTACAACGGTCTAAACCCATGTTGGCAATTTAATAATGTCCAACTAGTAAACCACAACTAGGGTGACAAAGGGTCATGGCACATACTTAAGTAATCAAGGTGTCATATAGCAAATTGGTATTTATCTAACCCCATGTTTAAACAAAGTATCTTTCTACTTGAACTAGCATGCAATAGTTTAAATCAAAATAGATTTTCAAATAGGATCAACATGGTCAAAGCACAACTTGCCTTCAAAAAGTACTTGTTCTTGGTCTTGAGTTGGATCCTGAGTCAACACTTCTCCTTCGAATCCTAAGGCACTTCAACGTCTACTCGTAAAGCGTGCAAATAGCAAATACACAAATAAACACTAGGCAAAAGATCCCAAAACTCCAAATAAAATCCATAAACAGAGAGAACATAATTTTCTGGATTTTTAGAAACTGGAATCAATCAAATTTGGAGTTAAAACGCATAAAAGTTATGATTTATTAAAGTTTAAATAATCAATTAAATAATATTTCAGAGAAAAACTTTAGTCCAAAAATTAAATAAAATTTATATTTAGGTAGATCTCAATTTTATACAAATTTAGAAATTTGAATCACTCAAATCGGAGTTGAAACGCGAAAGTTATAAGCGTTTGAAGTTTGAATCTAAATTTTGAATCAATATTTCGAATTAATAAATCATTTTCTTTTTCGGAAATTAATTATTGCGCCAAGATGGACACGTGTCAGCTCCTGATTGGCTGGTGACGTCACCGGTCCATGGACTTGGTCCACGCCGGCTCGGGTCCACGGTGGACTTTGGCCCACGGCTCCACGAGATCGACATGTGGGTCCACTCGGGTGACGTCATTGCCGACGCCAAGACACCGGCCGACAATACGACAAGCGGGCCCGCCATGACGTCATCGTGGACGTCATGGTGCTTTGGTCGGGCCGTGACATGCGGGCCAGCGTGTCGAGACACGTTCTCATGCGCCGACCGCGGCCGATCGCGGCGGTTGGCCTTACGCCACGTGGCTAGATCTAGACCGTTGATTTGAAAATCAACGCCCGCATTGGATCTCGTGTTACGCGTTTGGGGTGAACGCGTTAATCTGACCGTTGGATTTAGATCCAATGGTTGAGATTGGATCTAGAGATCGAACGAAACCTCACCGTCGCGATGACGTGGCAAGATCTGGATCGTGCGATCTTGATCGGACGGCCGAGATGGCTCGGCGACGGCAATGGCGTCGCGGCGGCTGGCGGCCGGCCGATAGCGATGACGGCGACACGCCTAACGGCGCTGCAGGCCCTCCGGCGAAGTGGATGGTAGGCACGGTGCGCCTTGACGCAAGGGATTCGGATCTGGGTCAACGTCGGCGGAGGATGGCGGACGGTGGCGAACGGCGCGAAACCGCGGCGGAGTGCTTTACCAACTCCGGCGAGCAATAGCAGCGAGACGGTGGGGATCCTAGCGGCGTGAGCTAGGTTTCGGACCGGCGTGGGATGGCGATCCTCGGTGCGATCCGGGCATTAAATAGCCGGAGGCGTGCTCGGCGGAACCCTAGTTTGCCACGGCGCTCTCACCGGCGAGTCCGGCCGGACTTCGGCGGAGACGACGCAATCGCAGCCGCCCACGTGGCGCGATTAACGCCCCGATCGACGGGCGCGATCGGATCCGGCCGGATACGGCTCGAACTCAGACGGCGGATCTCACCGTTGGATCTTGATCCAACGGTTGGGATTGATTAGGTTAGGAGTGGGTTCGGTCGAGTCACGTGGCTCGGGTCGGACTTCGAACACGAGTCGACTCGGGCTCGATCGGATGAAACGATACTTGACCCGAGTTTGATTTTCCAGCGATTTAATATTTAAAATAATTCCTAGTAATTCATTTAATTCATTAAAAATAGCAAATGACTCAGAAAAATTCTGGAAAATACTTTGGATCATTTTGGACTCAAATAAAATATTTCCAACAAAATTTTATTTGCATAATTAAATTCTTTAATTATTTCAAAATGGAATAAATTCAAATAAATTCCAAATAATTCCAAATAAACTCCAGAAAATTCCAAAAATTCATCAAAGTGCCAAATCACACATGAATTCAAGGAAAGCAAAATTTTGGGGTGTTACAAACCTCCCCCCCTTAATAGAATCTCGTCCCCGAGATTCAGGACTCACTAAAGGAATAGGTTTGGAAATTCTTTCTTCAAATCCTCTTCGCGCTCCCAAGTCGCTTCGCTCTCTGCATGGTTGCTCCACTGACCTCTACAGAAACGAGTTGACTTGTTTCTAGTTTCTCGATCCATTGTGTCTAGAATCCTCACGGGATACTCCTTATAAGTCAAGTCCTCTTGCAACTCAATTGATTCTAATAAAGGTCTGTTCCTCCTAACTCGAAGACACTTCTTCAATCGGGACACATGGAATACATCATGTACTCTCGCTAACGATTTGTGGCAACTCCGGTGATAAGCAACCGCCTCTGCGGCTCAAAATCTTAAATGGTCCAACATAACGGGTGCAAGTTTCCCTTTGGCATGGAACCTCTTAACTCCCCGAGAGGCGTAACTCGAGGTATACAAAGTCTTCTGGTTCAAAACTCAAATCTCGGCGACGATTGTCAAGATAACTCTTCTGTCGAGATTGGGCTATCTTCAACCTTTCCCTAATCATAGCGACCGCTCTTGACCTCTTGAAGAATATCAGGCCCAAAGACACGGCCACGGTCTCATTCCAATTCAATGGCGTCCGACAGGTCGACCATACAAAGGCCTCAAAAGGTGACATCGTAAACTAGCCTCGATAACTATTGTTGTAATCGAACTCGGCATACGGCAAACTCTTATCCCAAGAGGTAGCATAAGCCAATGCACAAGCTCTCAACATATCCTCCGTAATCTGGTTGACTCTTTCGTCTGCCCATCCGTCTGTGGATGATAAGTCAGCATCTTGAAGTTCAAACGGGTTCCCATGGCTTCATGCAACTTATTCCGAGAATCTTGAGGTAAATTGGGTACCTCTCGTCCGATACAATCCTCTTTGGCACTCCGTGCAAACAAACAATCCTCGATCATGTATAATTCCGCTAATTTATCTCCGAGTAGGTGGTCTTCACGGGATAAAATGGGCTACTTTAGTCAAGCGATCCACTATAACCCATATGGAGTCATAACCTCCTTGAGTCTTCGCAAACCGGTAATGAAATCCATTCCGATTTCCTCCCACTTCCACTCAGGTATCTTCAATTTGTAGCAATCCTCGCTGGTCTCTCGATGCATTGCCTTGACTCTCCGGCATACGTCGACAATGCAACATGCTCGGCAACTTCACGTTTCATACTCGGCCACTAGAATCTCTCCTTGAGATCCTCGATACATCTTGGCGCTTCGGGATGAATCGAGTACTTGGAGTCATGGGCTTCCTCGAATCGCTTGCTTTAACTCCTTTTTGTTAGGCACACAAATGCGATCCTTCATCCACAACGTGCCTTGCTCATCCAACTTGAAGTCCTCTGCCTTGCCTTCCTCCTTGATGGACTTAATCCTGCGGATCTTGTCATCATCCTTCTGTCCTCCTCGGATCTGGTCCTCTAAAGTAGGCTTTACTTCCAATGCGGCCAAGAATCCGCTAGGTACAACCTCAATCCTCATTTTCTGAAAATCCTTACATAACTCATCCTGACTTGTGGCTAGCAACGCACTCACGGTATGGCTTTTCCGACTCAGAGCATCGGCTACTACGTTGGCCTTCCCGGGATGGTAATGGATTCCAACATTATAGTCCTTGATCAACTCTAGCCATCTCCTTTGCCTCATATTCAGATCCGACTGGGTGAATATGTACTTAAGGCTCTTATGATCCGTATATACTTCACATCTGTTTCCAATCAGATAGTGACGCCATATCTTCAAGGCATGCACTACGGCGGCTAACTCTAGGTCATGTGTCGGATAATTTTTCCTCATGCGGCCTCAACTGCCTTGATGCATAAGCGACGACCTTTCCGTTCTGCATCAGCACACATCCAAGTCCTTGGCGCGATGCGTCACAATAAATATCGAAGCTTTGAGCAACATCCGGTAGAACTAACACCGGCCGACGCCAATCGCTTCTTCACCCCAAATCCTTTCTCACATTCTCAAGCGCCCATGCAAACTTCTTTTCCTTCTTCAAAGAAGCCATTGAGTAAGAGGTTTCGAAATTGTCGAGAAGACTTCGATTAAACGGCGGTAGTATCATGCAATTCAAAGGAAACTCCGAATCTGGGTCACAGTCCTCGGCTGTTCCCAATGTAACACAGCTTCTACTTTGCTTGGATCTACGGCGACTCCCTCTGCAGTCATTACATGTCCAAGAAACTCCACCTTGTCCTTCCAAAAATCACACTTGCTGAACTTGGCGAAAAGTTCTTTGTTCCCTCGACTTTTCCAAAACTTCGCCTTAAGTGTTCGGCATGTTCATCCTCCGTCTTGTAGTAGATTAGGATATCGTCTAAGAAAAAGACGAAAAACTTGACCAAATATTCCATGAACACCTTATTCATCATATTCATGAAATAAGTGGCGCGTTAAATTCGGCCCAAAGGACATAATCAGAACTCGTAATGTCCATATCTTGACGAGAATGCGATCTTGAATATCTTCCGATCGGATCTTCAATCGATGGTATCCCGATCTCAGATCAATCTTGGAGAAAACTCCGGCTCCTCTTAACTGATCAAACAAATCATCAATCCTGGGTAGCGGATACTTATTCTTCACGGTGACTTCATTGAGTGCACGGTAGTCAATGCACATCCTGAAACTCCCGTCCTTCTTCTTGACAAACAAAACTGGTGCTCCCCACGGTGACGAACTTGGTCTGATAAATCCTTTCTCCATTAACTCCTCTAGCTGTTTCTTCATTTCTACAAACACCTCGGTGGACATCCGAAACAGTCTCTTTGATAACGGTCTGTACTGTGTACAAGCTCTATCACAAACTCTATGTCCCTGTCTGGCGGCATACCAGGTAGATCTTCGGGGAAAACATCGGGGTACTCATTCACCACTGGGACATCCTCTATGCTGATTGCCTTGGTACTGTTAACCATCAACTGTCCATCTCTAACTGCAGTGGCTTGAAATTCCACTTTCTTCCCACACGGGCTCTCAACTGAGATAGTCCTTCGTCCACAATCCAATACAGCCTTGTGCTTGGATAACCAATCCATTCCCAATATAACATCTAAGGTCTGGGTCTCCAAAATTATAAGGTTTGCTAGGAACTCTATTCCATCTATTAGTATTCTCACCCCGGAACATCCTACTTCCGTTCGGAGTTCGGAACCAGGGGTTTGAACTAAAAGCATGCACTTAAGTCTTGCAATTCTCAAGTCATTTCTAGCAGCAAAGCCTTGCGAAACAAACGAATGCGAAGCTCCAGAGTCAAACAAAACTGTTGCAGTATCGAGTTAACTAGTAACTTACCCAAGACGACGTCAGTAGCATTCTGCAGTGCATCTGCGGTGACATGGTTGACTCGGCCTCTCACCACGGCCTGGGTGTGGCTCCGTGTCCGGCGTCCCTAGCTGGGGTGGTTCCTAGATTGAAGCGAACTGGGTCGCCTCGCTGTCTTCTTTGGACAACTGTTGGCAAAGTGTCTGGCTCGTTGCGCTTGTAGCGTCTCACTTTCTTGCCGATCGCTCGAGTAAGCGTTTCTAGCGGGGCTGGGGTTTGGTAGTTCGATTGGCAGGTCTTGGTGCCGGGATGGTGTCCTCGTTGCATTCTCGTGGTTGGAATCAAGAATTGATTTGGTGCAACTCTCAGCGCTGCTATGCGTTCCTGGCGTGATCCTTCTTTGTTGCATCCCGCGCTTCCTGTTCTCATCCAGTTCCTTGCGCTTGTCCTCAAGAATAAGCGCCTTATTCACCAATTCTTGGAAATCTGGAAAGGTGTGGGTGATCAACCCTACTTGCAATCCTGAGTTAAGTCCCTTCATAAAACGAGACTGTCTCGATTTATCTCGTCGCTACATCCTCAAAAGCGAAGCGTGCTAGCTGGGTGAACTTGTTCGTAGTCGGCCACCGGTGATTACCTTGCTTCGGTGCTCGAACTCCTCCTTCTTAAGGTCCATGATTCCTTCAGGCACGTGATCTTGTCGGAATGTAGCCGTGAACTCTTCCCAAGTGATATCTTGAGGGTTCTCTTGCGTGGCACGAAGTTCTCCCACCATTCGGCCAATGTTCCTTCCAATTGATGAGAAGCGTAAAGTACCTTCTCATTCCCTATGCATTGAGCTATGTGTAGCTTCCTCTCAATTGATCTTAACCAATCATCGGCCTCCAATGGATTGGCATTCCCAGAGAAAGTGGGTGGGTGAGTTCTCATGAACTCGATACCTTGTATTCTGGCGTGGTCCCTGATTAACTTGATTAGCAGTGGACTGCGCAGTGACGTGTTGCATTTGTTGCATCATAGCATGCATCAACTGAGTCTGGGCAGCAAGAAAGGCTCCAAAACTCTGCATATCAACTGGTGATGCTGGTGCTCCATCATTGGGGTTTTCTATGGCGAGATCCACTCCCATTGCTTCCCAAGTTTCCACGGGTGTTCACCATCTCGCCGATTTGCTCTAGGTTTAGAGATGAGAGGGAAACAAGAATAGACAAGTAATATGGAACTTATGCGGGCGAAAGGTGTAGCCTTAAGGTCCAACTTTATTATTAATAACTTGGTATGGCTGCTTACAATGCCTAAGGGCCTTGCAACACATAATGCACACTCAAAGAAACAAAGCAAATCCAAATCGAACTAACTCGGAGTCTAACGCCTAAAGGGTGACTCTTTACTCTATGACTCGACTCGGCGAAGGAGTCTCACTATAGAACCTATGCTCACTCATCGAGAAAACCTCCACGGCCTGAGTACGGGTCTTTGTGGCACAGTGCCAAACGATCGCCATGTCCAAAGAATCGTGTCCTCTGTGGTAGTCGAAGAAGCGGTGTCCTCATCGAGATCCGACTCCTCCGGATCTGGCTCGTGTAGCTCGAGTAATCGGCTCGGAGTCCGGTCCGCATAAAGTCATCTCCAACTCGTCAATCCTTCGTAGAAGGTGTGCCACATACTCTTGAGCTTCCCGCCATCTGTCACAAGAGTGCTTTACGTAAGAACTCGGAATTTTTAAATTGTGACAAGGTAAGGGAAAATTTCAGCAAGAGACAAGAAAAGAGAGAAGGGGATAAGTCGAGATGTCATTTCTTGTCTTCACAAATTTTTAGCTTTAGAAAATAGGTTTTATCCTCACTACGACCATTCTAGCTTAGGGTTGAGCCTACAGTCAAGTATGGCTCTGATACCACCTCTGTCGGGACCCCGAATTTGCAAATCCGAACCCTTCGTGTATTCGCACTACCCAGAACGCAGCTTAGTGCACACAGTCTTAACATCGGTATATATCACAATCATACCAAACGATACTATCAAAGTACTTTATTTTAAATAATCAAAGGGTTACTCGACCTTATGGCCAAGTTACAAGTATATGCCTGGCAAGGCGAAACTTATTAAAAGAGAAATAACAGCAGCGGAAAATCAAATAAACTTCGTGGCGCCATCCAGTATACCACAGGCAACTGACTGGGCTCGCATCCCTAAGTAGACGGGTCTTCTTGGAGTTCCTCCTCCAAAGCTGGCGTAATCTCCTCTTCAACTGATATTGTGTTGAGGCAAGGGTGAGTACTTGGTACTCAGCAAGTCATGCCTGTAATGCAAGCTAATAGACTATATGCATGGCTTGGTACAAAGGAATAGCACAAGGTATTTTTGGCAAGAAATGACATTTGAAAATTAATATAATTAGATTCGAAAGCAGAAGAAATGAGAAAAGCATAAAAAACTTTTCAAGAAGTTTAACAAACATTTTTCACATACTAAACCATAAATCCATCATCTTCCTTGTTAAACCAACCCATCTTTTCAAAACCAAGTGATTTTCAGAAAGTCTACCCCTTGAATGTAATTCCCGAGCATTGTACAGTACCGTGGACTCTGCTATTCAAATAGATTCTACACTCTGCAGAGGTTATGCACTTTACCCACAAGATTCAGTCAAACACCACAAAGGCGAAGTTCCTCAGAATAAAGCCTTCGGAAGCCTCAAACAACACAGTGGTCCTCTGACGTGCTCTACACCATCCCTTCCCTTAGCCAAGGCGAAGTATGGGACCAACACACCGTTAGATGGGTACCTGGCCACAGCCACGATACGCTCCCCGTACAATCACACAAACGGTGTAATCGACACCACGAGGCTCCACAAGTGAGTCCTTAGCGACTTAATCAACTAGGGCCGTCCCATTCCAGCCATGTGGTTGCAAGTATGACCCAGTTCAAAGGCTTGCAAGGTTAAGTCCTTAGAGTGACCAGGGCAAGACTACCCGAAAAACCAAATCAACACTCCCAATGCCACAACTGGCCCACCTGATTACTCTTGCCACATGCCCCGGTCGAAAACTGTTTATCAAACCCCAGTTGATTACCATGCACCACGTGCCATCAACATCACATGATACTTTTCCAAAACAGGTTCAATATATCATTAAGTCCATATTAGCATTTGATTGTCCAAAATCATGTCATGAGCACGAAAGGTGTCCGAGCAAAGATACTACAACGGTCTAAACCCATGTTGGCAATTTAATAATGTCCAACTAGTAAACCACAACTAGGGTGACAAAGGGTCATGGCACATACTTAAGTAATCAAGGTGTCATATAGCAAATTGGTATTTATCTAACCCCCATGTTTAAACAAAGTATCTTTCTACTTGAACTAGCATGCAATAGTTTAAATCAAAATAGATTTTCGAAATAGGATCAACATGGTCAAAGCACAACTTGCCTTCAAAAAGTACTTGTTCTTGGTCTTGAGTTGGATCCTGAGTCAATACTTCTCCTTGAATCCTTCCGGCACTTTAACGTCTACTCGTAAAAGCGTGCAAATAGCAAATACACAAATAAACACTAGGCAAAAAGATCCCAAAACTCCAAATAAAATCCATAAACAGAGAGAACATAATTTTCTGGATTTTTAGAAACTGGAATAAATCAAATTTGGAGTTAAAACGCAAAAGTTATGATTTATTAAAGTTTAAATAATCAATTAAATAATATTTCAGAGAAAAACTTTAGTCCAAAAATTAAATAAAATTTATATTTAGGTAGATCTCAATTTTATACAAATTTAGAAATTTGAATCACTCAAATCGGAGTTGAAACGCGAAAGTTATAAGCGTTTGAAGTTTGAATCTAAATTTTGAATCAATATTTCGAATTAATAAATCATTTTCTTTTTCGGAAATTAATTATTGCGTCAGCATGGACACGTGTCAGCTCCTGATTGGCTGGCTGACGTCAGCCGGTCCATGGACTTGGTCCACGCTCGGCTCGGGTCCACGGTGGACTCGGTCCACGGCTCCACGAGAAGGCCCGACATGTGGGTCCACTCGGGTAGCGTCATTCTTGGCGTCGACTGCCTTGGGACAGCTGGCGACAGCGGGCCCGCCATGACGTCATCGTGGACGTCATGGTGCGCTTTGGCTGGGCCGGCCGACATGTGGGCTCGGCGTGTCGAGACACGCTCATGCGCTGGCGCCGGCCGACGCTGGCGGGCTTGGCCTTACGCCACGCGTGGCTAGATCTAGACCGTTGATTTGAAAATCAACGGCCCAGATTGGATCTGGTGTTACGCGTTTGGGGTGAACGCGTTTAATCTGGACCGTTGGATTTAGATCCAATGGTTGAGATTGGATCTAGAGATAAACCGAAACCTCACCGTGCGATGGCGTGGCAAGATCTGGATCGTGCGATCTTGATCGGACGGCCGAGATGGCTCGGCGACGGCAATGGCGCGGCGGCGGCTTGGCGCGCCGGAGTCGATGATTTATGACACGCCTAACGGCGCGCAGGGCTTCTCCGGCGAAGTGGATGGTAGGCACGGGTGCGCCTTGACGCAAGGGATCTGGATCTGGGGTCAACGTCGGCGGAGGATGGCGGACGGTGGCGGAAACGGCGCGAAACCGCGGCGGAGTGCTTTACCAACTCCGGCGAGCAATAGCAGCGAGACGGTGGGGATCCTAGCGGCGTGAGCTAGGGTTTCGGGACCGGCGTGGGATGGCGATCCTCGGGGTGCGATCCGGGCATTAAATAGCCCCGAGGCGTGCTCGGCGGAACCCTAGTTTGCCACGGCGCTCTCACCGGCGGAGTCCGGCTCGGACTCGGCGGAGACGACGCAATCGCAGCCGTCCACGTGGCGCGATCAACGGCCCCGATCGCACGGGCGCGATCGGATCCGGGCCGGATACGGCTCGAACCGGTACGGCGGATCTCAGCCGTTGGATCTTGATCCAACGGTTGGGATTGATTAGGGTTAGGAGTGGGTTCGGTCGAGTCACGTGGCTCGGGTCGGACTCGAACACGAGTCTGACTCGGGCTCGGTCGGATGAACAGTACTTGACCCGAGTTTGATTTTCCAGCGATTTAATATTTAAAATAATTCCTAGTAATTCATTTAATTCATTAAAAATAGCAAATGACTCAGAAAAATTCCAGAAAAATTCTGGAAAATACTTTGGATCATTTTGGACTCAAATAAAATATTTCCAACAAAATTTTATTTGCATAATTAAATTCTTTAATTATTTCAAAATGGAATAAATTCAAATAAATTCCAAATAATTCCAAATAAACTCCAGAAAATTCCAAAAATTCATCAAAGTGCCAAATCACACATGAATTCAAGGAAAGCAAAATTTTGGGGTGTTACACTAGGGACCCATTCACGTAGGTCTCGCAAGGTTTTGAGTTTGTTTAACCCAAATTTCACTTTTAATTCCTCAGGAACCCTAATTTTCTGCCAGATTTTGATTTTCGTCTCGAATCATATTCAAACTTGATTCTTTTTGCGAAAATCGAACCCTGACGATATCGGATATACTAAAACATCATTTTCTTGGATTTTAGAGTTAGGGTTCTCAAGGGAAGCTCGAAAATTCAAGAAATGATCTTTTTATCAAACACATTCGACAAAAGTCAATTAGGGTTTTCGAGCTTGAATCTATTGCTCTAACTACTTCCTCTAGACCCCACCTAAGTCTAGAAACCCAACCAAACCCTAATCCACCACTAGAAACAAGATTTCTAGGGTTAAATCAAAAGGAAGAAAAGAGGGAAATTAGAAAAACTAGGGTTTTGAGCTCAAATCTCGATGGATTGATCTAGGGTTTGATTCCACCAACCTTGAGGCTTGCTTGGGGCTTAGTGAAGCTCCTCCACACCTTGGCTTTCTCCCACTTGAGCTCAAAGTCACCGGAGAGGGAGAAGAGAGGGAGAGCTCGAGTGAGGAGAGTAAGAACGGGAGAGGGAGAGAGCTAGGGTGAGGGAGAGTGAGGGAGATCAAGTGAAGGAGAGAGATATGACTGGGGGGACTAAGAGGCGTGGGAAGCCTCTGGAAGCCAGTGAGGTAGCGACGTCGGTCAGCCGGGCAGCAACATGGGCGCCGCTGCCCCTGCCCCGACCTCTCGGCCGGCACTACCGCTCCTCAGAGGCGGTAGTGCGCAGGTCAAGAAGACGGCCTTTGGCGGCAGACGCCACTCCAGCTCCAATTTTTTTTCCGATTCTACGCAAAACACTTCGAAACTCGGGGCTTTCTTCGAGAATCTTCAGGGAAGGATCTAGGGATTCCAAGGGAAAGTTTGCAGGTTTTGGTGGCTACATAATTCTAACCAGAACACGATTCAAGGTTTTGGACCAAAATCGATCGGAGCAATTTGGAATGATTTAGCCCTGGCACGGTTAACACCAAAATAAAAGCCAAACGACACACAAAGCACTATTAAACACTTAATTATCTAATCACACAAATGAGGACGTTACAAAATATGAATCGGAGATTCTATTAAATAAAGGTATTATTGCTGGAATAAATCGGAGTACATTGTGATCATTAACGTTGATGAATTAAGAGAAAGCTAAAGGTTGTTGCCGTTCACCCACGCCACGCCCTTGTTCAGGCCCAGGAGGTCCACCACCACGGCATCTTCACCAACCGGAGCTTCAAGGTAGCCTTCTGTGGGGAAAACAGAGAAGTAAATTAGATTCCATGGTATAACGCGACATAGCACCATAGCACGGCAATGCTGATTGCTAAGCTAAAAGAATGTGATGTGAGTTGCCAAATTAAGTGAATTGTACCTTGTACCAGGTGAAGGGCCTCGTTGATGGGGATGGTGCCGTTGTGGCTGTGCCATTTGTAACCAGGCTTGTCAAGATGGATCTGCTGTACTCTCCACCAAACCAACCTAGGAAGAGATAGAAAGATTGAAGTAATGTCATGATCATAGCTATATAGTTGAATCTTCATTAGGAAAATAAACAGAGTAGATAGAGATGTTTTGTACCTTGTAAGACCAAGAGGCGTGGGAGAGATCGATGGCGGTGCCGTTGGCGTCGACCCGACAGCGAGTCCTCCAACAATGCCGGCGGGCATGAGCTCAAACAAAGCTCCGTAGTTACGTTTGACAAGGAGGAACAAACATCTCGGTATGCATGATCGGGAAGAAAGAGATGGGTTCGTTGATCTGATGAAGATTGGAACCTTCAGTCCAACGGTGGCGCTCAACAGAGAAAGGTAGTTCTTGCCGTCATGAAGATTGACCGGAGACTCGAGTTGGAAGATGAAAGCTCAGTTAGGAGAATGGTGTTGCCCTGTCAAGCACGTTTTTCTCAAACAATCATTAACCGTCAAATAGCAAAGTTTGTAGAGCAAAAATACTATTGAGATAGAAGGAAAGTACGCACCAACAAGCTTCCCATTGACAAAAGCATAGAGCTCATGTCGGTTGTGTTCACATACAGCTTGTCTCCCTTGTGATCAAAGCTGCATTTCATCAGAGATCTTCAGATTTAGGTCAGTCCATATATCTATATAGATAAAAATAACCGGTGATATTTGACGTAATTCTTCATTTTAAGGACAAGAAAATCTCATAATAATCCTAAAAGATAAAAAGTTCTAGAAAAAATTCTCACGTTAATCAAAAGAAAAGGAGAAATATCTCCATGACTTATTTTGACGGGCCGGATGATATTTTTATTTACTTCCTTATTTGTATGAAGCGGGTGATATTTACTAACCTCTCACTTGGTAAAAAGCTACCAATGACTACAAAGGATAATATGGGCTTTGCAACAAAGGAAAAACCAGTAATGATATTCTCTTTTCCTTTGGTTTCTCCGAAGGCCATATGAGAATTCTATGTATAGCAAGTTAATGGCCATATCATGTATACTATGTGTCTATCTTGCTTTATAAACATGAACAAAGGGAGTCAAAACAAAGTAAAGTGACGAAATAATGGAATAAAGGGGTGACATTAATTAGCACCATGATATTTTTTCCTTATTTAATGTTGTGCGTTAATGATATTTGTATTTACTTCATCATTTGTATGAAATGCAAAGTCATATTACCCTGAGTCAACTCATCGGTAGCCTTCTGCCTAGTGAGAGGTAATAGTAAATACCAGCCATTCGATCACACGAAATCAATGGCTCATATTAGTGTGGATGTACCGTAAACTTTTCCTTATAGATTACCTTGTCCTGTACCACAAGTAGTCGCTCAGATCAAGAGATGTGACGACCGCTCCAAGAGCTGGTTCTTTTAAGCTTCCCCTCTCATCGGTCATGAAGGGCTTCAGGTTCTCGTGCATCCACGACCATTTCAAGCTCTCTGGCTCCTGCTCCACCGTCCGGGCTTCTTGACATGACCGACGCGTCTGCGTCTTGATCCGACGGTACCATCATTGTTGCACCACAAGGAAAAACCAATAAGTAACGATGAATTGATCACTGTCATATATGATAAAATCAACAATGGTCGAGGAAAATACCTTAGCGCTGTTGAACACGACGTTCTTGCAATCGGGTAGGATGTCGACGGACCAAGCTGGTACGACGTGAGTAGTTCTATCGAGGGTCACATTGACATCCCTGTCGTCGAATTGGTTGTCGATGAAGCAAGCGGAGGAAACATCCAAGATGTACTTAGCCACACAAACCTCTTAAGATACCAATCATACACTTCAACTTAAGCCAAACAAATTAAGACCCGTTCGGCCAGGTGGCGGAGTACACCGTGCCAGCGTGTATGGCGGCCAAAGCGATTCAGTTTTCCTCTAATATCCCATCGACCTCTGCTGCTAATTTAGAGACATGCATGCATGCATGACTATAAGAACATGACACATATCCTCAACCTTGTGCAGTTGTAGACCCAAACCCAAACCCAAACCCAAACCCAATTGAAGTTATTGTCGTCGTCGGAGGAGGAGGTGGTGGAGGGGGGATGGGACGACGACGACGGCAGCCCCCCAACAGCGACGACGAGTCGTGGTATCCGTGATCGCGCCACCCGCCACTCGTCACTAAATATTATATATTTATATATATATTGTAATTAATATATTGTAATGTTATTAAATATTGTAATGCAATGAATATAATATTTTGTGTTCTATATGTCATGTTTTACATTCAATTTTCGTGCTATTATCGCAGCAATAATGAGCCAAAAATTATGGTTGCTGCAATTATGAAATGTTAAAAAAAATTATGAAATGTAAAAAAAAAACGTTCAAAAAAAACTATGCCACAATGAGAGAAAATCGTTCAAAAAAATCGGCTTCGAGAAACATTCAAATGTGAAAAAGTAGGCCATTGTCGCTGCATAATGAGCCAAAAATTATGGTCGCCTCCCATCACCTCAACCGTTAAATTCAAATATTTAAACAAATTATGAAACGTTCAAAAAAATTATGCCACAATGAGAGAAAATCGTTCAAAAAACCCAGCTTCGCGAAACATTCAGGAGAAAATTGGATTTTTTTTTTCTTCAAAATTTTGGTTCAACGGTCACTAGGGGGCACATCAATACTGGTTTACAATACCAACCGGTACTAATGTCCCCGAGAGCAACGGCTTATGGGGCTTCAGTACCGGTTGATTTTACCAGCTGGGACTGATGCTCCAATATTACTGCCGGTTGGTTACACCAACCGGTTCTAATAAGCGTAGGCACATCCGTACCGGTCGGTGTAACCAACCGGTAGTAATATTAGAGCATCAGTCTCGGCTGGTAACATCAACCGGTATTGAAGCCCCATAAGCCGTTGCCCTCAGAGACATCAGTACCGGGTGTATTCTTAAACTGGTACTGAGTAGCCTTATTTGAATTTGAATCCCCTCTCCCTCGTCTCCTCCCCACACTGTGCCCGATCAAAAACACTGCTCGATCAAGAACAGTGCAGTGCCAGAGCTTCAAGAAGGGGGAGGTGCTGCCAAAATTTCAAATTTTTGGTCATTTTACTCCACGCCAATTTAACCAAGGTTAGTAACATCGTTCCTCACTACATTTAGTATAAAATGGAGCTTCTTTTTTGCTTGAAATGTGAAGAAAATTTGATCTTTTCTCATGATCGATGAAAGATTAAGAATGTAGAGATCTAGCTCGATCTTTTCATGTATTTTGCAATAAATTGTTGTGTAAGTTTGGAATTTGCTTGGATTAGATGTAGCTCGCATTGAAGGTGTGGATCTAGCTCAAATTTAAGCTTTGGTTCCATCGATCGATGAAGATTTTTGCATCTAGACTTTTATCTACCAATTCTTACATTTTAGGTGTTGATCTAGCTAAAATTTTGGTTTTGGTTTCATCGATCGGTTGGAATGTGTATGATTTATTATTTTTATTAAGCAAAGAAGAAATAATTCAATTTATATAACAAGATGAAATTTTATCATGAAAATTGAAAAATTATTAATGAATTTGAACACATTAGATATATAAGGAATAATCCTTTTCGAAATATGTAATGAAGTATTGATATTTTAGAAATATTAACTTTTTTAATGAAATTTCACCTAAAATTAAATTTATCCACCTAAAATTTTTAAATAAATTTAATATTGGTTTAATATGAATTTTGGGAAATGTTCAAAAATTTGTTATTGGAAAATGAGCTAACAGCTGCTTTGATGTAACATAATGTAGATGGACCGGCAATAGATGTACATGGACCAACGCTCCTCGGAGTTCTTGCAGGGTTTGCAAGCTTTTCTTCGTGCGACCGATGCATACACGAAGTCAGGCTACATATGTTGTCCATGTATATATTGCAAGAATGAGAAGGAGTGGCTAAAATCTAGCCACCTTCACTTCCATTTGCTCTCAAGAGGTTTCATGCCAAATTATACCTGTTGGACCAAGCACAGTGAAGAAGAGACTATACGGGAAGATGGTGAAGAAGAAGAAGAGGGAGACAACAATATCTCGGATGCTGTCCAACACGGTTCGTTTGAAGATACATTAGGCGATTACAAAATTATACCCAATTTAAATTGATCTATCAGAGATAATGCGGAAGCAATTGGGATAATTAAGTTTTGCAATTTAAACAATTTAGCCTGAGACAGGTAACCCGGACACTCCGGATAATTAGTCCGGATACTCCGAACAACTCGGATAGTCCGGATATATTATCCGGATATACTCCAGATCAATGTACCGGATACTCCGGGTTATCTGGTTCGGCCAGAACAGAGTATGAGGAATAAACTTAGGCACTTTTTCGATTCTAAATATACAAATTACTCTACTGCAACAAAGTAAGGATACAAGCAAGAATAGATGCAGTAGATACAATCTAATTGATCTAATCACAAGAATCGAAAGCAAATTAAGTGGATGAGCAAAAGAGGAAACCGAAGTAAGGAAGGAGACACGAAGATTTTATCCCGAAGTTCGGATCCTTGAGGGGATCCTACGTCTCCGTTGAGGCGGCTCGGTCACACTTGAGTCGGGGTCTCTTTCAACCCTCTTCCTCCCGGTGTTGCACAATGCACTCGCCGGTCTTCACTTCTTTGATTCCTTTCCTTGCGGAGGCGGAATCGGCCTTCACAAACTTTCAATGGCCTTCCACACAAAGCTTGGAAGCTCACTGGCAACTCCTAGCCGTCTAGGAGACCTCAACCTCCAAGAGCAACAAATGCTCCCGAAGAACTCACTTAGAGTCCACCTCAAGTGCTCAACACACTAATCACACTCAATCTGATCACTACCCACTCTCACACCCAAACCTTCACTCAAAAGGGATCACTAAGATCTAGGGTTAGAGGGGCTTTTGGGAGCTAAAGATCACTAAGAAGAACACCTCAAAGCACCAAGGGAATAGCTCCACTCCTCAAATCAATCCTCAATCCAAACACCTCTCTCCTCTACCCAACCCTTCACAAAAGGGGATCACTAAGATCTAAGGAGTAGGGAGGAGTATTGGGGGCTCAAACACTCACAAAGAACACCTCTAATACCCAGCAAAAACCTCCCCCAATGGCTTTTTTAAAGTGGGCAAGAAGGGGGCTTTAAATAGAGGAACCTCAAAAACTAGCCATTGGGACCGAACTGGGCAACCCGGATACTCCGGATAATTAACCCGGGCACTCCGGATCATCCGGATACTCTGGACTAAATGTCCAGATACTCCGGATCTCCCAGGCAGCACGCAGCAGCCGGACTAAAACGGGCATAACTTTTGATCCCGGACTCCGATTTCGACGAATTCGGACTTTTCGAAAAGCTAAGAACGAGGGCTACACAACTAACAAGGTCTCACTACCCAAATCCCAAAGGATAAAATCAGATTGCACAAAGAATCCACAAGGAGACCTCAAATTCTCACTTCCGATACTAACAACACTTCTACCCCTCACACCAACCCACCTACACCTAGGTGAACAAAGTGTGACTTGGGTTTCTTCACCTTAGACAAGGATAGACCACTTTTGAGCACTTGAGACATGTCTAAGTAATTTCAACGATTGCATCCCTCTTAATAGTACGGCAATCCTTAGACTCAAATTTAACACAAAAATCTAAGTCTTACACTCAGCTTGCATGCCGACTTCTTGGATGCACGGTGCATGATGACGCTTCCACAAAGATTGATGATGCCCTTCGTCTTGTCAACCTCGATGCGATTCACCTCATGAGACTCTCGTCCTCTCCGACCTTGATCTCGATCATCACCAAGACGATCCTTACGCCAAGTCGTTCTTGACTTAGTCCTCAGCTCTTGGTGACACCGCCGTCTTATTTGACTTTGACTCGCTGGCTCCACCCGCCCGTTGAAGCGAGCCAAGTTGACTCGAATGGTTCCACCCCGAACAACTGTTTCGGCTGGAGAGAGCGAAGAACTGGGCGAAGATGAAGACGACAGTTCAAGCGACGAAGAAATGAGCGAAGAGGGCGATTCGTTGGCTTCTGTAGCGATTGTTCTGCCTGTCCTACCATCTACTTCTAGGGCGAGCCATTCTGGGTCAACATCCATTGGCATGGATGCTATGCCCGGTCCGGATGTGATTCCTGGCGGAGCCTCATCTATTAATGTGGTAGTGGACCCATTGATGCAGCCTCGCGCTGCGGACCCGATGCCTCCCGAAGGACAATCTGCTTCGGAGGCGGCGGAGCTTTCCTCCGCAGCGCGTCCTTTGGATATGGGCCTGAATGTTGGTCCAAGCGAGGAGCGTTCTCCGGGGTACTCATTTTTAGACATTCCCGATGTAAACTTTAGTGATCTTGAAGGTGAAGAAGAAGGAGAAAAAGAAAAAGATGATCTGTTAGTTGAGAAGATTTTCGGCTCATTGGCGGGCGGATCCAAATCCATTGCTGGAGAAGCCGCTCCTTCGGCCGCGGAGGTGCTGGACGTTCCCGGCGAGACCACTGTTCCACTCCCTGAGGGAGCACGTGTCCTTCGACTCGAAATCGTTGCTCCAGATACCCCTTTGGGGGCTGAAGGTTCGACCCTTGAAACCTCTCCCCGGGGGTCCTTTGGTTGGGCTAATTTATTGGGATTTGACGGAGCGCGTGCAGGGGCGGATGGCGTCGAAACGGCGAAGGAGGCTATGGTTGCTGGATCAGCCCCTTCTGGGTCACACGTCGCTGCTCCGATTCATGCTGGACCCGGGGGCCAGGAGCCCATTTCGCCTATCTCTGCAGGTTCTCCTTTCGCAAGCGAGAGGGATCCATCACCCAAGATGCTTGCTTCTGGGGATCAACTCAGACCGCTCCCTTTCAAGTTCGATTTGTCAGATTTATCCGCTGGGGATTTCGAGAGTGGTGTTGCCTCCGGCCCTACGCTAAGAAAAATGCAGCAGGCCTTTATTCCATATTTGGGTTCAGTGGCTCTCTTTGAAGGCCTTCATGATCTCCGGTTATGTGAGACTTCTTTGGATCTTTCCCTAAAAGGGGCTGTCGTGGCATCTGAAATAATTCGTCGGAATCGGGACCTTCAGAAGCGGCATATTGCAGCTGCTGGCCAATGCAGGATGGTGCAAGATCGTGTAAAGGAGCTGGAAGTCGAGAACATTCGGTTGACGGGGGCTCTGAAGAGCTCCGCTGAAACTTTAGCAAAGGCACAGAGCGAGCTGTCACAGAGCCGTGACTTTAGCTCGAAATGCTGAGCTTGAGGAGGCTGTATCTTCGATGAAGGAGAACCTTAACGCTGCAGAAGAGGCTCGTGCTGTGGTTGAGCGGAACGAGAAGAAGAAGGACGATCATATTGAAGAGCTAAAAAGTCTTCTAAAAGCCATGGAGGATAGCAATAGGACCCTCAGGGAGGCTGCGGAGGAACACCCTCGCCAGCTCGCAACGGCGAAGATGGAGGCGCAGATGCATTTTAATAATACCAAGCGGGCGGAGGGACAGTGTGAGCAAATTGAAAATGCGCGCAATTTTTGGCTTCGGGGATTCAAGGAACGACAGACATTTTTCTGCAACAACTCCCTCTCTTGGGAATCGAAGCCAGCTCGGGCCGAAGTCGCGTTCCCTCGTCGGACTCTGAAGCGGTCAAGTTCCTTCAAACCTCCGCCGGGTTGCTTGGGTCTTCCGCGATAGCTTTCGGCGATCACTGTGCAAAACTAGGATCCCTCAAAACTGCACAGCTTCTGGAGGCGAAGGGCTGCACCCATATCCGTGAGCACTTTGGGGCTGTCTCCGTTGCCTCGACACAACCAGGGTTCGCCGATCTCGCGTCGATGGGAAAGCCTTCCTCCGCCGCTACGCGGTTAGCTTCTCGCTTCATTTCCGTTTACTGGAAGCAGCACGGAGAAGAGGCTGCGAAGGAGTTTGTGCTTCGTGCTCGCGCGGTGATGAGTGCTTTGAAGCCTGCAACTAAGTCAAGCGAAGCGAGGGGCAAGGAGAAACAGCTTCCTTCGTAATCGTCTCTTTCTTTTCTGTAAGGGACTTATGATGTATATGTTCGAACCCGACTATTTGTTATGTTGGGATTTTTGCTTATACGTTTTTTGTTTTATTTATTTCTTTGGGCCCGCATCCGTTGGGCTCTTTAATGCTGAACCGAAGCGAGGTTTGTGTGGCGGCATCACGTCTGCTTCACAACCGTAGGACTCTTCAATCACTGGCGCTAGCATTTGTTTTAGGCTCCTTGGCTTCCTCGCCTTGGATAAATGGCGTTGGATTGATTAGTCTCCGGTAGATGTGTGGGTGCTTTGACTTCGCCATTTACGTTTGCATGGGGCTCCTCAGCTTCCCCGATCTGGCTATACATATATATGCATGCGTGCGGTTTCTATGAGAGTGAACCATCGCTCTTCAAGCTCTTTAATCTCGACTTGCTCTACTCCCTTCCGGTAGTTCTTTAGCATTCCGGCAATGGACAGTGCCCCTCCAGCTCCCAATGACGAAGATAAACTTCTTATCGAGCCAGCGCCAGCCGCCGAGGAAGTCCATCCCCTTGTCTTCGGCTTTGAAGTGGCTCCGCTTGTGCCGATTGACGAGGAGGCCGAGCTTTGGGCCCAATTTTACTTGGCGATGGCAGATGTGGCGTGTAACACCCCAAAATTTTGCCTTTCATGAATTTAAATGTTATTTTGCACTTTGGTGAATTTTTGGATTTTCTGGAATTTATTTGGATTTAATTTGAATTTACCCCCTTTTGATATAATTAAATAATTTAATCTTATAAATAAAATTTTGTTGGAAATATTTTATTTGAGTCCCAAATGCCTTAAAATCTTTTCTAGAATTTTTCTGGAATTTTTCTGAGTGTTTTGCAATTTTTCTTGAATTAAATGAATTTTTGGAAATTAATCGGATTAATTTAATCGCTGGAAAATCGAGTTGGTTTCACTGTTCCTCCGACCCGAACCCGACCCGAGCCCGAGTCTGACTCGAACCCGACCCAGCCCTAACCCCTCAGCAGTTGGATCTCGATCCGACGGCCGAGATTGAGCCACGTCACCCGAGCCCTCGCACGCAACCGTTGGATCTCGATCCAACGGCTCACGTTGCGCCACGTCACCCAATCCGAGTTGGATTCGGATTCCGCCGCCGTAGCCGGGTGGACCTCGGTTTCCGCGGTTTTCATGGACGCTGAGGGCCCTATTTAATGCGCCGCCACCCCCGTCGTGTAGCCCTTTCCCATGCGCACCCGTAGCCCTAACTCACCGTGGTCAAGCCGCCGTGCTTGCGCCGCAATCGCTCGCCGTAGTTGGGTTAGGCTTCCGCCACGGTTCTCCATCGTTTCCGCCACCGTCCGCTGTTCTCTGCCGTGTTGGTGCCCAGATCCGGAACCGCAAGGACAAGACGTGTCGGGAGGTACCATCCTCTTCGTCGGAGTCTCGCTCAAACGCCGTTGGGCGTGTCATCGTCCCCAACTCCGGTGCCCTCTGCTCCGTCGTGCCATCGCCGGAACCGCGAAGCTTCTCCGCCGTTGGATCTTCATCGCACGGCTGAGATTCGTCCACGTCATCTCCGGGTAAATTTCCACGTTGCAGTTTAGATCTATTTCCAACCGTTGGATCTAGATCCAACGGTTTGGATCGTACCGCGTAGCCGCAACCGCACGGGATCCAACGGTTTGGATCGTACCGCGTAGCCGCAACCGCACGGGATCCAACGGTTTGGATCGTACCGCGTAGCCGCAACCGCACCGTGCTAGATCCATTGCCAACCGTTAGATCTGGATCGTACGGCTAGGGTTAGCCCGTGTTGTAGCGTTAGATCGGATCTCGACCGTCTGATCAAGATCGAACGGTCCAGATCAACCGAGCTGTTTCTAAACGCGTGAGGTTAGATCTGATCTGGACCGTTGATTTTCAAATCAACGGCCCAAATCGTGCCGCATGTCCAGTAGTTGGACCGTCGCGGTCAACGCGGTCGACCGCGGTCGCCGCTGACGTCAAGCGGGGGCCCACATGTCAGCGCCATCTGCCGAGCGTGATGACGTCACCGCTGACGTCATCCGAGGGGTCCCACATGTCAGTGAGACATGCCCTCGTGGGCCGGGTCCACGGTAGACCCGAGCTGTTCCGTGCGCCGGGTCCATGGACCCGAGGCGACGTGGCAGCTTCTGATTGGTCCACGTGTCCTGCTGATGCAATAAATTGATTTTCCAATAGAAAAATAAATGATTTAATTCGGTTTATTGATTTATTTGAATTTTCAAACTTCAAACGCTTATAAATTTTGCGTTCAACTCCGATTTGAACGATTCCAGTTTCTAAATTTTTATAAAATTGAGCTATACTTAAATATGAATTTCAATTAATTTTTGAATATGAAATTTTCTCTGTTATTATTTAATTAATAGATTCTTTAAACTTTAAACAATTATAACTTTTGCATTTTAACTCCGATTTCGGCGTTTTAAATTGCTAAAAATTTTTAAAATCATGCCCTCTCTATTTATGAACTTTATTTGAAGTTTTGGATACTTTTTGTCCGCTGTTTATTTATTTATTGCTATGTGCACCCGTTACGAGTAGACGTTGAAGTACCCGAGGGCTTCGAAGGTGAAGTGTTGACCCAGGAGCCAGCTCAGGACCGAGATCAAGTACTTTTTGAAGGCAAGTTGTGCTTTGACCATGTTGATCCCATTCTTTTGAAATTATGTTGTTTCAAAGTATTGCATGCTAATTTAATTAGAATTTATGTTGATTAATTCTGGGATTAGTTAAATACCTAGTTGTTGTATGACACCTTGTCGTATATAATGATATGCCATGAACCCCTTGTCACCCTAGTTGTGGAATAATTAGTTGGACACTATTAAATTGCCAACATGGGTATTTAGATCGTTGCATTACATTGCTTAGACCTGCCACGTAGTCACCACATGATTTTGGATAATTACATGTTAACATTGACTTAATGACATATGGAACCTGTTTTTGAGAAGTGTCATGTGTTATTGATGTTGTTATCAATGGCACGTGGTGCATGGTAATCAACTGCGGTTTGATAAATAGATTTAGACCGGGGCATGTGGCAAGAATGATCGGGTGGGCCAGTTGTGGCACCGGGAAAGTTGATTTGGTTCTTCGGGTGATCTTGGCCTGGTCACCCTAAGGACTTAACCTTGCAAGCCTTTGAACTGAGTCAATCGTGCAACCACATGTCTGTAATGGGACGGACCTAGTTGATTAAGTTGCTAATAACGTACCTATGGGACCTCGGGGTGTCAACTACACCTTTTGTGTAGTTGTACGAGGGAGCGTACTGGGGCTGCGGCCGGGTACCCATCTAACGGTTGATTGGCCTAAACTTCGCCTTTGCTAAGGGAAGGGTTAGTGTGCAATAACCGGGAAGGCCCACTTGTACTGTTAAAAGTTTCCGAAAGACTTTGCTATGGACACTCGCCTTTGTGGTGTTTGGCTGTATCTTGTGGGTAAAGTGCGTAACCTCTACAGAGTGTAAAATCTATTCGAATAGCCGTGTACGCGGCATTGGACATTACTCGGGAATTACAATTGAGGGTTAGACTTTCATAAAAATTACTTGACTTTGGAGGAATGGTTGGTTTGAAATGATAAGTTGGATCTAGGATTGGGAAATGCTTTATTTGCGAGATCATTGTGAAAAGTACTCTATACACTATCGTTTTACCGCTTTGCAATCTACTATTGTATTTACTCATGCTACTTTGCTGCAAATGAACCTGTTAGCCTATTCCTCGTATTGAGCCATGCATGTAGAATATTAGCTTGCATTCTGTGCATGACTTGCTGAGTACCAAGTACTCACCCTTGCCACAATACAACATCAGTTGAAGAAGAGTCGACGCCAGCTTTGGAGGAAGAGCACCAGGAGGAGCTGTCTAACTAGGGAGCGAGCCCAGTCAGTTGCCTATGGTATACTGGATGGTGCCACGAAGTCTATTTTATTTCCGCTGCAGTTATTTCTCTTTTAATACTGCGTGGCGTACCTTTGTAACTTGACCATAAGGTCGAGCAACCAGTTTGGTTATTTCAATTAAGGTACTTTACTATTTCATTGATTATGATTGTGATATTCACCGATGTTGAGACTGTGTGCACTAGCGTGATCCTGAACTAGTGCTGAATACACAGAGGGTCCGGATTTGCAAATTCGGGTCCCAACAGAGGTGGTATCAGAGCCATAATGACTGTAGGCTCACCCATAGTTAGAATGGTCGTAGTGAGGATAAAACATATTTTCTAAAGTTAAAAGTTGCCAAGATAATGAATGAATTCTCGACTTATCCCCTTCTTTCTTGTTCATACCCTTGCTGAATTCTTTTGTCTCCCACTTTGATTTTAAAATGTTGCGTTCTTACATGAGCGTCTTTTGACAGATGATGATGAAGAACAACTACGCCGAACGTGAAGGTGGCTACGCTGCCGAGTTGTGGCGTATGCTACAGTTGCTTGGAGGCTTTTAGAGACCGCTCTACCGAGGGACCACCATAGTGCAGGCTGGATTGGTCATGGCATGGGACATCAAGATCACGATGTATGCCTGAGAGAAGACGAAGTTCAGTTGTCCTTTTCACTTCACCGCCAGGAGGTCTACATTTGAGATGGGAATTCAGGAGGTGTCGCGCCGAGCGATGCAGCAGATTGATCGTACTTATTCCAGAGACCTGGAAGTCACAGTGTTCCGTCACCACCCACACCGAGACAGCAGAGCTCAGCGGAAGCCGATAGAAGATGAGGATGCTACTGTCATGCACTTGGCCAGATTCGTCGTCGCCTAAGAAGAACTTATCAACGACACAGTTCAGGAGTTGCTGAAGGCTCGCGAGCAGGTCGAGGAAGGGAAAAAGCACCTAGAGAATGCTCGTGAGTACGTCGCCCATGCTGCGGGAAGGATCGCAGAGCTGGAGACCGCACTGTACGGGCAGGGTCCTGATCTAGTGTTATAGTTGGATGCCCCGGAGCCAGAGGAGGACCCAGAAGAGGCGCCACCTGCACCCGCGTCACAGCCAGATCCAGAGCCAGAGGAAGATGTCGCGTCGTCAACCACAACTTCAGTTGTGGGGCATGGCGATTGTTTTGCGCCTATGCCGCCCACCCGCCGCGAGGAGGCAGTGGAGGTTTTCTAGACGAGTGAGCGTAGGTTTTGCAGTTGAGACTCCTTCGTTGAGTCGCGTTTTAGAATAAGAGTCACCCTTAGAGACGTTAGACTCCAGTGTTAGTCGATTTGGATTTTCATTGCTTGCTGAGTGTGCAGTATGTGTTGCAGGCCCTTAGGCGTTGTAAGCAACCATACCGAGTTATTATTGTTTAGTTAATAAAGTTGGATTTTGAGTTACACTTTCCCCCGCACAGTTCCCTATTACTTGTCTATGCTTGTTTCCCCCTTATCTCTAAAACTTGGAGCAATCGACAGATGGTGAACACCCGCGGAAACCTTGGAGGCAACGACAGTGGTTCTCGCCCAGCTGGGAACCCAAATGATGGAGCACCGGCACCCCAGCCAGCACCGCCAGTTGACATGCAGAACTTCGGAGCTTTCCTCGCTGCACAGACCCAGTTGATGCATGCTATGATGCAACAAATGCAGCACGTCACTGCTCAGGCCACCGCTAATCAAGTCAATCAAGGACAGCGTCAGGGCTCAAGATTGTCAGAATTCATGAGAACTCATCCACCCACCTTCTCTGGGAACGCCAATCCACTGGAGGCGGATGATTGTATTAGGTCAATCGAAAGGAAGCTACACATCACCCAGTGTGTAGGAAATGAGAGGGTACTCTACGCCTCTCATCAACTGGAGGGGACCGCAGCTGAATGGTGGGAGAACTTCTGCGCCATGCGGGAGAACCCACAAGATATCACTTGGGAGGAGTTCACATCTGCTTTCCGCCAGTATCATGTGCCGGAGGGAATTATGGACCTCAAGAAGGAAGAGTTCAGGGCTCTGAAGTAGGGCAGCCAGTCAGTGGCTGATTACCTGAACAAGTTCACACAGCTTGCATGCTACGCACTTGAGGACGTGGCAACAGACAAGGCCAGACAGTCTCGTTTCCTGAAGGGAATGAACTCTGGACTGCAGGTGGGACTGATCACCCACACCTTTCCAGATTTCTAAGAGTTGGTGAACAAGGCGCTCATCCTTGAGGACAAGCGCAAAGAACTGGACGACAACAGGAAGCGCAGGATGCAACAGCAGGGATCATGTCAGGGAGCGCAGCAACGTTTGAAGGTTGCACCAAATTAGTTTTTCATATTCCAGCCGCAGAATGCAGCGAGGACACAATCGCCAGCACCGAGACCTATCAACCAGAATTATCAGACACCAGCTCCAGCCAGAAACGCCGCTTCAGGCAGTCAGCAGGGAGCAGTGAGACGTTGCTATACATGCAACGAGCCAGGGCACTTCTCCAACAGTTGCCCTAAGAAGACAGCAGGAGTGACCCCAGTTCGCTTCAACTTGGGCTCCACACCAGCCAGGACCCCAGCACCAGGAGCAAACCGCGGGACAGCACAGCCAGGAACCGTGCCTCAGACCGTGGTGAGAGGCTGAGTCAATCATGTCACCGCAGATGCACTTCAGAATGCCACGGACGTCGTACTGGGTAAGTTACTTGTCAACTCAGTACCTGCAACAGTTTTGTTTGACTCTGGAGCTTCGCATTCGTTTGTTTCTCAAGGCTTTGCTGCTAAAAATGATTTGGAGATTGCAAGACTTAAATGCATGCTTATAGTTCAAACCCCTGGTTCCGAACTCCGAACGAAAGTAGGATGTTCTGGGGTAAGAATATTAATAGATGGGGTAGAGTTCCTAGCGAACCTATTATGTTGGAAACCCAGACCCTAGATGTTATGTTGCGAATGGATTGGTTATCCCAGCACAAAGCCGTGCTGGATTGTGGGCGAAGGACTATCTCAGTTGAGAGCCCATTCAGAAGAAAAGTGGAATTTCAAGCAACCGCCGTTCGTGATGGACAGTTGATGGTCAACAGTGCGAAGGCAATCAACATAGAGGATGTCTCAGTGGTGAATGAGTATTCTGATGTTTTTCCTGAAGATTTACCTGGTATGCCGCCAGATAGAGACATAGAATTTGTGATCGAGTTAGTACCTGGTACAGCTCCGATAGCAAAGAGACCCTATCGGATGTCAACCGAAGAACTGGTAGAGATGAAGAAACAGCTTGAGGAGTTGATGGAGAAAGGATTCATTAGACCGAGTTCGTCGCCATGGGGAGCGCCAGTTCTGTTCGTCAAGAAGAAGGACGGGAGCTTCAGGATGTGCATATATTACCTTGTACTCAATGAAGTCACCGTGAAGAACAAGTGTAGGATCGAAGTATACGAATATAGCAATCAGAGGGGGGTGAATGATTGTGCGGAAGCTAAAACCAAATTCTTGATCTATTAAAAGTTCACCCCAAAACAGAACCAAATAATTGCCTCGTTTTCGACAAAAACAGAATGACAGAGGTTTGGTAAAATGCGAATTCCCGGAGATCCAACTGTCGGAGTGATCTGATTTGGACACAAGAAACTAGATTCTAGTACGAATCGAACCCAAAAAGAATCAGCTCGATCGGACTTACGGATCAAAAGTTATAAGCTTCGCAAGCTTGCTGTTCCAGAACTTGACGAAAATCAATCTAATCGAAACTTGTAGATTGATCAAGAACAACAAAAGATTTATCAACAAAACTTTGAGGAACACTAGATCAATACCCTAGAGAGGTTTTTGATGGATCAAATCAAGATGAAAATCAAAAAACAAAAACCAATCTAGAACTAGAACAAGTATGCAAACAAGAACCAAAAGAGAATATTGTAGCACACAAGGAACTAGAAGAATTGATCTTTATTTCTTTTGTCTAAAGTACTCCCATCAAAAGAGTACAAACCCTATAACCAAGCTCAAGCTCCCTTGCCCCTGTTCTGCTACTTGGTTTGATTGATGCCCTTTAACAGGAGACACCCCTCCTATTTAAAGGACCAACCCACAAGGAGTTCTGAATACGATTCCTATTCCCTAGAAGGAATCAGATTCAACACAACTCTACTTGGCCCAACCTGGCCGAGTACAACTCTTGCACGCGTATGGCAACCCTACCATACTCACGTGACTAACACTTTGCACGCGTATGGCCACCTGCCATACTCACGTGACTAACACTTTGCACGCGAATGACCTCCTGCCATTCTCACGTGACTAACCATTCTTCATGTGCACCATTCTCTTAGCCCGAACGTCCCGCATGACATCCTTGACCACCAAGACCTCAGTTCCTCCCTGAACCTAGTCCCGAACCTCAGTTCCTCCATGAACCTAGTTCCGGTCCCGTCATCGACCACATTCGTCTTCGAGCAATACCTGCACATGAACAAACCACAAAACGAATCCGAGCACAAGTCCACGACTTGACTCAATGTCAATCCATGCAACTACTCACATGAGCATTGCATAAAGTCCACTTCAAGCATCATGAAATTCTCACAAATTTCATAATCTCAAAAACAAATCAAACACAATTCCAAGTTTGCTCAAAAACCTAATCGAGCAAAAACGCATTCACGACGGACCAAAAAATTTGGTCCAGCGTACATGTAAAACTTACTGGTTTGAGAGTTTGGTCCGGCACAAAAGATGACTTCACTGTTTGCTGTCAAATTGTCAGACACAAGCACAAACACATTTTGCAAATTCAATTCTAAGTTAATTTTTCAGTTCAAAACCAATTTTTCAGCACATGATTTCACAATCTCCCCCTTGATGAAAACATTGGCAACACCACTAAGAAATGAACATTTGGCATTCACTTTACAAAAGATTTTGAAATCCAAAGGATCAAGGACCAAAAAGAGAAAACACAGAATTCCCCCTTTGACCAAAATGCAAAACAAAATCTCCCCCTGAGAAGGAAAATGTGTGTGAATGTGCAATGTGCCCAAAAATTTCAAAATTCTCCAAACTTCTCCCAAAATTCTCAAATTTCCAAAAACAACTCCCCCTTTTTCTTCTCCCCCTTTTTCCTTAAACTTTTCAATGATTCCCAAATTTCTCCCCCTTTGACAATGGATTCATCAAGAGTACAAAAGAGAGAATAGGTTCAAAATTTTTCCTGTAGCAAAGATTTCACAAGGAGAAACAAGGGAGTGCCAAGATAGGAAAAGATGAGCTCATTCGATCATATAACCTTATATATCACATAACATGCAAAATACATGATCTTGATGTGATTTTAGCAAGTTAGGGAATGACATGCATCTCAACCTCAATTCAGTCAACTATAGCCAAGTACTAAGCAAAACCTTTAGTAGAAAAACAAAGGCTCAAAGTTGAAGCAAATAATAAATCAGGGCGAGCAAGTAGTTTCAACTCCAATCTAGTGGACCAATTTAATCTTTAAACAAGAATTGCATGTGGCATGCTTGAAGCATACTTCTTTTATTTCCTTGGAGTGGCATGCTTGAAGCATACATCTTGTCTTTTGAGGGAATGGCATGCTTGAAGCATACATCTTATCTTTTAGGGAAAGCATCCTGAAGCTCATAACTTGAGGCTTTTGCTTTTAACAACCCTTTTTTATTGATTCCCTTTTCTTTTCATTTTTCTTTGATTATAAACGTGCAAAAGTGATTAAAAGGTCTTATGAAAGAGTAAAGCTAAAACACACTTGCTTCATAGCCCAAATTTGTCAAGAAGATTCAATATCAAGCCTAGAAGAGTAAGATATCACAGAGTATTTAGCTATAGGCAATCAAACCAAGGAATTCCGCAATATCATTTTTAGTTCAAGTGGAACAATTTAGATTATCATATATTAGCACAATTACATAATATATAAAGAAATATGATAAAGTGAGCTCATTAAGTGAAAGAACTTGGCAAAGAAACTCCCCTCAAAACAAACCCATTGGATGAACAATCCCAAGTTCTCCCGAATAAAAGCAAACGAGAAGAAGACAAGGGTTTTGAAAATGTCCGCCAATTGATGTTCAGTATCCACATGGTGAAGCACAATATTTTATTTTTCAACATGATCTCTAAGAAAGTGAAATCCAATATCAAATGCTCAAGAAAGAGGATTACTCAAGAGGTGGCACGAACCAAATCAATTCAACATCTTCCAAAGTCAACATCAGAATAAGCTCTTAAACTAATGCATAACGAAGCAAAAAGCCAAATGCCAAAATCTTGAGTACCATGGAGATACCTGAAAATTCACTTGACCGTTTGTTGATGTGAAGCACGTGGGAAGAGTCTCTCATGTAAACCTCCAATTATCTCATCCTCAACAAAGATCATCATCTTTATGAACAAAGACACTCTCCCCTTGAACATATGCACCTGTACCTGCATCATTTGGACTAGTGCCTTTTGCGAAAACAGAAGTGGAAGAAGTATCTCCAAAGGCAACACTTTTAGCATGAGATGCACGAGTGAAGAAGAACCAAAACTTATCACTGAACATATGAAGTGAGCATCCGAAATTCACTAGCCACATGTTCTCCTTCCTCGTGAGAAGCCTACATAGAAGCAGAAATTGTCGAGGCCTCTGCTTGGGGTTAGAAATAAGATGTTTAGGAATCGATCTTGAGACACACGACGCACAACAGTAGGCACAACACGAGTATTCTTATGCACAAAAATAGATTTGCCTTTTTCCGTGTTTTTAGAAACAAAAGGTGTTTGTTTCACCCTAGGCACATAATGAGAAGTAGAGTGTGCCTTTCTGAAATTAGACCTAGCATTAAACCTTTCTCTCTTTTGTTGTTTAGCTAGTCTAAAGCAAAAGTCTACTAAATGTCCATCTCTACCACAATGAGTGCAAGTGTACTTAACATGATGTTTTGCTTTAACAGTAGAAGCACATTTTGCATTCATCATAGTAGAAGATAAAAGACCAAATAGATTTAAAGACAGTTTTCTTAGGCTCATTGACAATTTCAAATTTTCCACTTTCAAGTGTTTTGACAACAGTGGGAGCATGTGATTTATGATGAGCATAAGAATCAAAACCTAACCCTTTGTTATGAGTGCTGACTTTTGATTGATCCAAGATCATGTTTAGGTTTTTCTTTCCTTTAGTGAAACGTTCTAATGACTTTTCCAAGTAATCAATTTTTCGAGAAAGAGTTAAACAATTATTACAGGGAACGCCCACTTTTCCTTTTGCTTATGCGACAAGTTGAGCATGAAAGAACCTCATGTGTAAGCAAATCTTCTGTCATTTGAGAAACCCTAGCATTTGCATCATGCAACTTCAATTCTAGTATGGAGCATATAGAACATGGAGTTGTATCATGTAAATCAATGGTAGAACAACTAGCATGTTTAACAAGTTTCTCATTTTTCTCATTTTCAGCATTGATTTGCTCTAACAAGGTAACATGTTCTTTCCTAAGCAAAGTAAGCTCATTGTAAATTAAGTCACATGATTTGCAAGCATCATCATCAGGAATCAAGGTTTTAAGTCTAGCAATTTCAGCATTCAATGACTCAACAACAAAATCATGTTTCTTAATTTTCTTGTCACGTTTATCAAGCAATTTACCAAGTCGAGCAACAACAATAGCTAATTCATCGTAAGAAGGATCTACCTCATTGAAGTCGCTGTCGTGGTCGTCCTCAAGAAAGTCGTTGTCGCTTTTAGCCATGAGACACAACCCCGTCAACTCATGCTTGCTTGGAGTTGCATCGTCCTCACTGCTCCCTGAATCCACATCGCTCAAATTGACTTGTTCAAGAGAGGAAAGAACTCGGTGGACAACTTTGCTGTTGATGAAGCTCTTCTTCTTTCTATTACTTGAAGAGAACTTCTTCTCTTTTCTTCTGTCGTTGTCCTTCTCCTCCCTTGATGCTTTACCTGCAAGTTTAGGACAGTTTGGACGAATATGGTCGAGATCACCACACTCATAGCATCTTGGAGGGCCACCACCACCTCTCTTTCTCATTCTCACATTTTGTAAAGCTTTGTTAAAGCGAGAAGAGAGTAGTGACAAGTCTTCTTCTGGGAATTGCTCAATCTGTTCATCGGTTAGTGAAGACAAGAAAGATAGAGCAAAGCTTGAAGCAGCACCATTATGAGATATGCTAGATTGAGATGTCAAAGCAATTGATTTATGATCATTCTTTCTAGCAAGAATATCTAATTCATGAGTTTTCAACTTGGAATAAAGAACATCTAAGGTAAGTGTACTCATGACAGTAGATTCTCTAATGGATGTAACTTTCATCTCCCAAATAGACGTGTCTAATGCACCAAGCAATTGTCTAGCATTAGCAACATCATCAAAGCTAACTCCAACAGCACGCAAATTGCTAAGAATTTTATTAAAACGTGCAAAGAAATCATCTAGTGACTCACCAGGCTTCATCTCAAATCGCATGTATTCCTTTTTGTAAAGATCTTGACGAACCTCTTTAATAGTGTTAGAACCCTCATGGTAATCACAAAGAGATTTCCATACCTCATATGCGGATTTGAGATGGATCACACGGTAAAAGTCGCTGCGTCCCAAACCTTGGATGATCAAGTTGCGCGCCTTGCTGTTTGCTTCAACATGTGTGCGATTGGTGTCGTTGACGTTGTCGTTTGCAGGGACTTGGTATGGCTTGTAGACCTTCTCCCAAATTGTGAAGCCTTGTGCTTGGATGAACGCCTCCATCTTGGCCTTCCAAAACTGAAAATCAACACCATCGAACACACATGGTTTTGTCGAATAACGATCCATTGATCTAATCACCGGTTAAGATAGATTAGAGAAACCTTGCTCTGATACCACTTGCAGGATCGAAGTATACGAATATAGCAATAAGAGGGGGGGTGAATGATTGTGCGGAAGCTAAAACCAAATTCTTGATCTATTAAAAGTTCACCCCAAAACAGAACCAAATAATTGCCTCGTTTTCGACAAAAATAGAATGATAGAGGTTTGGTAAAACGTGAATTCCCGGAGATCCAACCGTCGGAGCAATCTGAAATTTGGACAAAAGAAACTAGATTCCAGTACGAATCGAACCCAAAAAGAATCAGCTCGATCAGACTTACGGATCAAAAGTTATAAGCTTTGCAAGCTTGCTGTTCCAGAACTTGACGAAAATCAATCTAATCGAAACTTGTAGATTGATCAAGAACAACAAAAGATTTATCAACAAAACTTTGAGGAACACTAGATCAATACCCTAGAGAGGTTTTTGATGGATCAAATCAAGATGAAAATCAAAAAACAAAAACCAATCTAGAACTAGAACAAGTATGCAAACAAAAACCAAAAGAGAATATTATAGCACACAAGGAACTAGAAGAATTAATCTTTATTTCTTTTGTCTAAAGTACTCCCATCAAAAGAGTACAAACCCTATAACCAAGCTCAAGCTCCCTTGCGCCTGTTCTGCTACTTGGTTTGATTGATGCCCTTTAACAGGAGACACCCCTCCTATTTAAAGGACCAACCCACAAGGAGTTCTGAATACGATTCCTATTCCCTAGAAGGAATCTGTATCCAACACAACTCTACTTGGCCCAACCTGGCCGAGTACAACTCTTGCACGCGTATGGCAACCCTACCATACTCACGTGACTAACACTTTGCACGCGTATGGCCACCTGCCATACTCACGTGACTAACACTTTGCACGCGAATGACCTCCTGCCATTCTCACGTGACTAACCATTCTTCATGTGCACCATTCTCTTAGCCCGAACGTCCCGCATGACATCCTTGACCACCAAGACCTCGGTTCCTCCTGAACCTAGTCCCGAACCTCAGTTCCTCCATGAACCTAGTTCCGGTCCCGTCATCGACCACATTCGTCTTCGAGCAATACCTGCACATGAACAAACCACAAAACGAATCCGAGCACAAGTCCACGACTTGACTCAATGTCAATCCATGCAACTACTCACATGAGCATTGCATAAAGTCCACTTCAAGCATCATGAAATTCTCACAAATTTCATAATCTCAAAAACAAATCAAACACAATTCCAAGTTTGCTCAAAAACCTAATCGAGCAAAAACGCATTCACGACGGACCAAAAAATTTAGTCCAGCGTACATGTAAAACTTACTGGTTTGAGAGTTTGATCCGGCACAAAAGATGACTTCACTGTTTGCTGTCAAATTGTCAGACACAAGCACAAACACATTTTGCAAATTCAATTCTAAGTTAATTTTTCAGTTCAAAACCAATTTTTCGGCACATGATTTCACAACAAGTATCCTCTACCCAGGATCGATGACCTATTCGACCAGTTGAGAGGAGCCGGAGTTTTCTCCAAAATTGATCTGAGATCGGGATACCACCAGCTGAAGATTCAATCAGAGGATATACCGAAGACCGCATTCTCGTCAAGATATGTACATTATGAGTTTACTATGATGTCCTTTGGTCTGACGAATGCACCAGCTTATTTCATGAATATGATGAACAAAGTTTTCATGGAATACCTGGACAAGTTTATCGTCGTGTTCATCGATGACATTCTCATCTATTCCAAGTCAAGAGAGGAACACGCAGAACATCTGAGGCTAGTTTTGGAGAAGCTGAGAGAACAGCAACTCTTTGCCAAGTTCAGTAAGTGTGACTTTTGGAAAGACAAGGTGGAGTTTCTTGGACATGTAATGACCGCAGAAGGAGTCGCCGTTGATCCGAGCAAAGTAGAAGCTGTGTTACATTGGGAACAGCCGAAGACCGTGACCCAGATTCAGAGTTTTCTTGGGATGGCAAGTTACTACCGCCGCTTCATTGAAGGCTTTTCGACAATTGCGAAACCTCTTACGCAACTGTTGAAAAAGGAGAGGAAGTTTACATGGACGCCGGAGTGCGAGAAAGGTTTTCAAGAGCTAAAGAAGCGATTGACATCAGCGCCAGTATTAGTTCTACCGGACGTCAATCAAAGCTTCGATATTTATTGTGATGCATCGCGCCAAGGACTTGGATGTGTGCTGATGCAAAATGGAAAGGTCGTCGCTTATGCATCAAGATAGTTGAGGCCACATGAGGAGAATTATCCGACGCATGACTTGGAGTTAGCTGCTGTGGTGCATGCTCTGAAGTTGTGGCGTCATTATTTGATTGGGAACAGATGCGAAGTGTATACGGACCATAAGAGTCTTAAATACATTTTCACCTAATCGGACCTGAATATGAGGCAGAGGAGATGGTTAGAATTAATCAAGGATTACAATGTGGGAATCCACTACCGTCCAGGGAAGGCTAACGTGGTGGCCGATGCTTTGAGTCGGAAAAGCCATACCGTGAATATGATGATAGCCACAAGTCAGGACGAGCTATGCAAGGAGTTTCAGAAGATGCAGATTGAGGTGGTGCACGAGGGATTCTTGGCCGCATTAGAAGTAAAGCCCACTCTGGAGGATCAGATTAGAGAAGGACAGAAGGATGATGACAAGATCCGCAGGATTAAGTCCAAGATGGATGAAGGCAAGACGGAAGACTTCAAACTAGATGAGCAAGGCACATTATGGATGAAGGATCGAATCTGTGCGCCGAATAAAAAGGAACTGAAACAACTGATTCTGGGGGAAGCCCATGACTCCAAATATTCCATTCACCCGGGAAGTGCCAAGATGTACCAGGACTTGAAGGAAAGATTTTGGTGGCCGAATATGAAACGGGAAGTCGCCGAGCATGTTGCATTGTGCGACATATGCCAGAGAGTCAAGGCAATGCATCAGAGATCAGCAGGATTGCTGCAGCCATTGAAGATACCTGAGTGGAAGTGGGAGGAAATCGGAATGGACTTCATTACCGGTTTGCCGAAAACTCAAGGAGGATATGACTACATATGGGTTATAGTGGATCGCTTGACTAAGGTCGCCCATTTTCTCCTTGTAAAGACCACTTACTCGGGAGATAAATTAGCAGAGTTGTATATGACCAGGATCGTCTGTTTGCACAGAGTACCAAAGAAGATTGTTTCGGACAGAGGTACCCAGTTTACCTCAAGATTCTGGAATAAGCTGCATGAAGCCATGGGGACCCGTTTGAACTTCAGTACAGCCTATCATCCGCAGACGGATGGACAGACTGAAAGAGTTAATTAGATTCTGGAGGACATGCTACGAGCTTGTGCATTGGCTTATGCTACCTCTTGGGATAAGAGTTTGCCGTACGCAAAGTTCAGCTACAATAACAGTTATCAGGCCAGTCTGCAGATGTCACCTTTTGAGGCATTGTATGGTCGACCCTGTCAGACGCCATTGAACTGGAACGAGACAGGTGAACGCCGTGTCTTTGGGCCGGATATTCTTCAAGAAGCCGAAGAACATATGGCCATGATCAGGGAAAGATTGAAGATAGCCCAATCACGATAGAAGAGTTATGCCGATAATCGTCGTCGGGATCTGAGTTTTGAGCCGGAAGACTTTGTTTACCTCATAGTTACACCTCTCAAGGGAGTCAAGAGATTCCATGCCAAAGGGAAGCTCGCGCCACGTTATGTTGGGCCATTTAAGATTTTGAGCCGCAGAGGCGAAATTGCTTACCAATTAGAGTTGCCACAATTATTAGCAGGAGTGCATGACGTGTTCCATGTGTCACAACTCAAGAAGTGTCTTTGAGTACCAGATGAGCAGATACCGCTAGAATCAATTGAGCTGCAAGAGGATCTGACTTACAAGAAACACCCCGTCAAGATTTTGGACACAATGGATCGAGAGACGAGAAATAAATCGACATGCTTCTGCAGAGTTCAATGGAGCAATCATGCAGAAAGCAAAGCAACTTGGGAGCGCGAGGAGGATTTGAAGAAAGAGTTTCCGAACCTATTCCTTAGTTAGCCCTGAATCTCGGGGACGAGATTCTGTTAAGGGGGGGAGGTTTGTAACACCCCAAAATTTTGCCTTTCATGAATTTAAATGTTTATTTTGCACTTTGGTGAATTTTTGGAATTTTTTGGAATTTATTTGGATTTATTTGGATTTAATTTGAATTTACCCCCTTTTGATATAATTAAATAATTTAATTTTATAAATAAAATTTTGTTGGAAATATTTTTTTGAGTCCCAAATGCCTTAAAATATTTTTTAGAATTTTTCTGAGTGTTTTGCTATTTTTCTTGAATTAAATGAATTTATGGAAATTAATCGGATTAATTTAATCGCTGGAAAATCGAGTTGGTTTCACTGTTCCTCCGACCCGAACCCGAGCCGAGCCCAAGTCCGACTCGAACCCGACCCAGCCCTAACCCCTCAGACGTTGGATCTCGATCAAACGGCCGAGATTGAGCCACGTCGCCCGAGCCCTCACACGCAACCGTTGGATCTCGATCCAACGGCTCTCGTTGCGCCACGTCACCCAATCCGAGTTGGATTCGGATTCCGCCGCCGCAGCCGGGTGGACCTCGGTTTCCGCGGTTTTCACGGACGCCGAGGGGCCTATTTAATGTGCCGCCACCCCCGTCGTGTAGCCCTTTCCCGTGCGCACCCGTAGCCCTAACTCACCGTGGTCAAGCCGCCGTGCTTGCGCCGCAATAGCTCGCCGTAGTTGGGTTAGGCTTCCGCCGCGGTTCTCCGTCGTTTCCGCCGCCGTCTGCCGTTCTCCGCCGTGTTGGTGCCCAGATCCGGAACCGCAAGGAAAAGACGCGTCGGGAGGTACTATCCACTTCGCCGGAGTCTCACCCAAACGCCGTTGGGCGTGTCGTCGTCCCCAACTCTGGTGCCCTCTGCTTTGCCGTGCCATCGCCGGAACCGCGAAGCTTCTCCGCCGTTGGATCTTCATCGCACGGCTGAGATTCGTCCACGTCATCTTCGGGTAAATTTCCACGTTGCAGTTTAGATCTGTTTCCAACCGTTGGATCTAGATCCAACGGTTTGGATCGTGCCGCGTAGCCGCAACCGCATCGTGCTAGATCCATTGCCAGCCGTTAGATCTGGATCGTACGGCTAGGGTTAGCCCGCGTTGTAGCGTTAGATCGGATCTCGACCGTCCGATCAAGATCGAACGGTCCATATCAACCGAGCTGTTTCTAAACGCGTGAGGTTAGATCTGATCTGGACCGTTGATTTTCTAATCAACGGCCCAGATAGTGCCGCGTGTCCAGTAGTTGGACCGTCGCGGTCAGCGCGGTTGACCGCGGTCGCCGCTGACGTCACGCGTGACGTCAGCGTGGGGTCCACGTGTCAGCGGGACAGCCAACCTCACCATGACATCATCGCTGACGTCACGGTGGGGCCCGCGTGTCAGCGCCATCTGCCGAGCGTGATGATGTCACCGCTGATGTCATCCGAGGGGTCCCACATGTCAGTGAGACATGCCCTCGTGGGCCGGGTCCACGGTAGACCCGAGCTGTTCCGTGCGCCGGGTCCATGGACCCGAGGCGACGTGGCGGCTTCTGATTGGTCCACGTGTCCTGCTGACGCAATAAATTGATTTTCCAATAGAAAAATAAATGATTTAATTCGGTTTATTGATTTATTTGAATTTTCAAACTTCAAACGCTTATAACTTTTGCGTTCAACTCCGATTTGAACGATTCCAGTTTCTAAATTTTTATAAAATTGAGCTATACTTAAATATGAATTTCAATTAATTTTTGAATATGAAATTTTCTCTGTTATTATTTAATTAATAGATTCTTTAAACTTTAAACAATTATAACTTTTGCATTTTAACTCCGATTTGGGCGTTTTAAATTGCTAAAAAATTTTAAAATCATGCCCTCTCTGTTGATGAACTTTATTTGAAGTTTTGGATACTTTTTGTCCGCTGTTTATTTATTTATTGCTATGTGCACGCGTTACGAGTAGACGTTGAAGTACCCGAGGGCTTTGAAGGTGAAGTGTTCATCCAGGAGCCAGCTCAGGACCGAGATCAAGTACTTTTTGAAGGCAAGTTGTGCTTTGACCATGTTGATCCCATTCTTTTGAAATTATGTTGTTTCAAAGTATTGCATGCTAATTTAATTAGAATTTATGTTGATTAATTCTGGGATTAGTTAAATACCTAGTTGCTGTATGACACCTTATCGTATATAATGATATGCCATGAACCCCTTGTCACCCTAGTTGTGGAATAATTAGTTGGACACTATTAAATTGCCAACATGGGTATTTAGATCGTTGCATTACATTGCTTAGACCTACCACTTAGTCAGAACATGATTTTTTATAATTACATGTTAAATTGACTTAATGACATATGGAACCTGTTTTTGAGAAGTGTCATGTGTTATTGATGTTGTTATCGATGGCACGTGGTGCATGGTAATCAACTGGGATTTGATAAATTGATTTAGACCGGGGCATGTGGCAAGAATGATCGGGTGGGCCAGTTGTGGCACCGGGAAAGTTGATTTGGTTCTTCGGGTGGTCTTGCCCTGGTCACCCTAAGGACTTAACCTTGCAAGCCTTTGAACTGAGTCAATCGTGCAACCACATGTCTGTAATGGGACGGACCTAGTTGATTAAGTTGTTAATAACGTACCTGTGGGACCTCAGGGTGTCAACTACACCTTTTGTGTAGTTGTACAGGGGAGCGTACCGGGGCTGCGGCCAGGTACCCATCTAACGGTTGATTGGCCTAAACTTCGCCTTTGCTAAGGGAAGGGTTAGTGTGCAATAACCGGGAAGGCCCACTTGTACTGTTAAAAGTTTTCGAAAGACTTTGCTATGGACACTCGCCTTTGTGGTGTTTGGCTGTATCTTGTGGGTAAAGTGCGTAACCTCTACAGAGTGTAAAATCTATTCGAATAGCCGTGTCCCTGGCATTGGACATTACTCGAGAATTACAGTTGAGGGTTAGACTTTCATAAAAATGACTTGACTTTGGAGGAATGGTTGGTTTGAAATGATAAGTTGGATCTAGGATTGGGAAATGCTTTATTTGCAAGATCATTGTGAAAAGTACTCTATACACTATCGTTTTACCGCTTTGCAATCTACTATTGTATTTACTCATGCTACTTTGCTGCAAATGAACCTGTTAGCCTATTCCTCGTATTATGCCATGCATATAGAATATTAGCTTGCATTCTGTGCATGACTTGCTGAGTACAAAGTACTCACCCTTGCCACAATACAACATCAGTTGAAGAAGAGTCGACGCCAGCTTTGGAGGAAGAGTACCAGGAGGAGCCGTCTAACTAGGGAGCGAGCCCAGTCAGTTGCCTGTGGTATACTGGATGGCGCCACGAAGTCTATTTTATTTCCTCTGCAGTTATTTCTCTTTTAATAAGTTTTCGCCCTGCGTGGCGTACCTTTGTAACTTGACCATAACGTCGAGCAACCAGTTTGGTTATTTCAATTAAGGTACTTTACTATTTCGTTGAGTATGATTGTGATATGCACCGATGTTGAGACTGTGTGCACTAGCGTGATCCTGGACTAGTGCTGAATACACAGAGGGTCCGGATTTGCAAATTCGGGTCCCGACATGGCGGAGGAAGAAGCTCAAGCTAACGATGTGGCCAATGTCGATGTGCTGATCGAGGTCATCCCGAAGCTAGTCGAAGCGAGGGACGCCCTCATCGAAGCTGTATGCCGCGCGCGCCGTGCTTGAGCATTATTATCTCATGTAATGACTATAATGATAAGTTATCATATATGATCCTGTGTAAGGCAGCTTTTCATCTCTCTTCTTCTGCTATTAAAGCAGCGTAGCCGATAAGGTTTTGCTCGGGTTCCTTTGTGATGAAGGTCCCATCTTGCGTAGGGTTGGTGCATGTCACATTCTGTCGCTGTAATGTACGTTAGGCGCTTCTGTTATTAGGCTATCGTCGTGAATTTTCGCTCACGCATAGGGCAGGGAGATAAGTGTTCGTGTTAAACCTTTTTGCCCGATACGCAGCTACGAGCATTCCGAGCAAAGGAATGGGTGGGTTGTTAGCCCAACCAAGCATTCTGCTAAGTCTAGCCCGGCACGAAGCTACGGGTCTTCGGAGCGAAGGGATGGGTGGGACGTTAGCCCGACCAAGCATCTCGGTAAGTCCTATCTGGCGCGAAGCTATGGGTCTTCAGAGCGAAGGGAAGGGTGGGACGTTAGCCCGACCAAGCATCCCGTTAAGTCCTACCCGGCGTGAAGCTACGGGTCTTCGGAGCGAAGGGAAGGGTGGGACGTTAGCCCGACCAAGCATCCCGCTGAGTCTAGCCTGGCGCGAAGCTACGGGTCTTCGGAGCGAAGGGATGGGTGGGACGTTAGCCCGACCAAGCATCTCGTTTAGTCCTACCCGGCGTGAAGCTACGGGTCTTCGGAGCGAAGGGATGGGTGGGACGTTAGCCCGACCAAGCATCCCGTTAAGTCCAGCCCGGCGCGAAGCTACGGATCTTCAGAGCGAAGGGATGGGTGGGACGTTAGCCCGACCAAGCATCCCGTTAAGTCCTACCCGGCGCGAAGCTACGGGTCTTCGGAGCGAAGGGATGGGTGGGACGTTAGCCCGACCAAGCATCTCGTTTAGTCATACCTGGCGGGAAGCTACAGGTCTTCGGAGCGAAGGGATGAGTGGGACGTTAGCCCGACCAAGCATCCCGTTAAGTCCTACCCAGCGCGAAGCTACGGGTCTTCGGAGCGAAGGGAAGGGTGGGACGTTAGCCCGACCAAGCATCCCGCTAAGTCCTACCCGGCGCGAAGCTACGGGTGTTCGGAGCGAAGGGAAGGGTGGGACGTTAGCCCGACCAAGCATCCCGCTAAGTCCTACCCAGCGCGAAGCTACGGGTCTTCGGAGCGAAGGGAAGGGTGGGACGTTAGCGCGACCAAGCATCCCGCTAAGTCCTACCCGGCGCGAAGCTACGGGTCTTCGGACCGAAGGGAAGGGTGGGACGTTAGCCCGACCAAGCATCCCGCTAAGTCCAGTTCATCGCGAAGCTACGGGTCTTCGGAGCGAAGGGATGGGTGGGACGTTAGCCCAACCAAGCATCCCGTTAAGTCCTACCCGGCGCGAAGCTACGGGTCTTCGGAACGAAGGGAAGGGTGGGACGTTAGCCCGACCAAGCATCCCGCTGAGTCCAGCCTGGGGTGAAGCTACAGGTCTTCGGAGTGAAGGGATGGGTGGGACGTTAGCCCGACCAAGCATCCTGCTGAGTCCAGCCCAACGCGAAGCTACGGGTCTTCGGAGCGAAGGGATGGGTGGGACGTTTGCCCGACCAAGCATCCCGTTAAGTCCTACCTGGCGCGAAGCTACGGTTCTTCGGAGCGAAGGGAAGGGTGGGACGTTAGCCCGACCAAGCATCCCGCTAAGTCCTTATGCTCAATTACTTGGAACGCCAAATGAGTCTTCATTCATAAGGGCTTCTATTATTTTATTGATAGAACTTTGTACATTCTTCGCCTTCGTATTTAATCGTCTACGGGTAAAACTTCTTAAGAGCGTCTGTGTTCCAAGTTCTTGGTATGTCTTCGCCGTCAAGCGTAATGAGCTTGTGTGCACCCTTCACTGTGGAATCTCGGGTGATGTATGGTCCTTCCCATGTTGTCTCCAGTTTTGCGAATGCTGGGGCAGCTTTTTTGAGCACCACATCTCCAGTATGTAGCTCACGTCTTTTTACCCTTTTTCCGAAGCTCCGTATGGAGGCCGCGGCGTATGCCTTCATGGTATTTAAGGCTTGAAGTTTATGTTCCTCTGTCAAATCATGCATAATGTCGATTTCCTCGTGGATTGGGGCCCTGCTAGCCGAAGAGACTTCGCATGGACTTCCACAGGGGAGACGACATCCTCGCCGAATATGAGCCGAAATGGAGAGAATCCGGTTGCTCTTGATACAGAAGTACGAGTTGCCCACAAGACATCAGCAAGCTCATCGGGCCATAATCCCTTCGCCAAATCATAGAGCCTCTTCTTGATGCCGTTGAGGAGCAATCCATTCGCTCGTTCAACTGCCCCGTTAGACTGAGGATGACCCACCGAAGCGAAACATATCGTTGTCCCAAGGCTTTCACAATAATCGCGGAACTTCTTAGAATCGAACTGGGATCCATTGTCGGTCACAATCTGGAATGGGACTCCATATCTGCATATAATAGTCTTCCATAGAAATCTGACGGTCGCATCTGCAGTTATCCTGGCCACCGGTTCTGCCTCAATCCATCGGGACAAGTAATCGATGGCGACGATCACGAACTGAAGGTTGGAGCAGGCTTTAGGGAGCGCACCGATAATATCCATCCCCCATTTGGCGAAGGGCCAAATTGGGGGCACCGGTCGTAGCTCACCGGGGGGCGCCTTTTTCTGTTTCGTCATCCATTGACATGCGTGACAATGTCGGACTATTTACTCAGCATCTTGCAACGCCGAAGGCCAGTAGAGCCCCATTCGAAACACTTTCCCCGTGAGATTCCTGGGGGCCTGGTGTGCCCCACAAGACCCCTGGTGTACTTCGTGTAGGGTCTGTATCCCCTCTTCACGGGATATACAGCGGAGCCATGGGGGCACAGAGGCCGCTGCGAAACATGAGTCCATCAATAATGGCGTATTTCCTTGCTCGCCTCTCGAGGCATTTTGCTTGCGCTTCATCATCTGGTGAAGTTCCCTCGAGGAGATAGTCGTACATCTCACTCCTCCAATCCTCGCTGGTCGCTCGAGTAATGAGGTTTATCTGGGAAGGAATGGAGTGTGATGCCCTAGAACTTTAGAGCGATCCTAGGGTTTTTCTTTCTCTGTTGTTTCGGAAAGAATGAGGGAAATTGTTGGGGAATTAATTAATTGAAGTTTATGCGGCGTATTAATATTAAATTTGGAGTTTTCGGGCTAGAAATAGTGGGCCGAGGAAAACTTGGGCCTGGGTCGGGAATTCTTCTCCCACCTCCCCCTCCCCACGCCCTAAGTGGGCCGGCCCACCTCCCCCTAAAGGGGTGGCGCCTCCCCATGTGGCCGGCCACCCACCCCAAGCCCTAGGGCGCCTCCCCCTCTCCCCCTAGCAGCCCCCACTCCACCTATTCCTCCCATTGCGTGGTGGCTCAAGATCCACTGCGAAACGCGAAGGAGAAAACGAGAAGAGGATCCGTGGAGGCGAGGAGGACAAACAGATTTCCGTTACGGAGATCGTCGCGCGTTCTTCGTGGGTTCGCAATGGGGAACTCAAGGTAAAATTCCCAATCTTTTACCCCTGTTCTACCTAGGAATTAGGAGTGTATTAGATCTGGTGGTGAGTGGTTTGGTTGGATCTTGATGGGGGGGAAGGGTAGATGTTCACGTGGTGCTGTTTTTGGAAGGGAAGATTGTGCAGCGCAGATTGTTTCGCGGTTTAAGTGGCATAGATGATTTTTCCTGCAAAAACCTATAACTAGAAAGTTGTAGAAAACGTCGAGACCTAGCTTCTGTACTTTTTTCAGAATTTTTGGGCCGTCGGACTGAGAGTTATCTCGGTTGGAAGATGACGAACAGAATCTGGAAACAGATTTCATCCACTGTGTTGGGCGGTTGTTTAGGCATATTTAACAGTGGAATTGAAATTTTTGATCTTCATGAAAGTTGTAGATCTCGTCAATATCTAGCTACTGTAATTTTTCTGTATTTTTTATGAACATTAGAAAAAAATATACGAAATTGGGAAGAGAGGATGCTGCTGTTCGATCCGGACAGATCGGGGTTTTCGGTGTTTAAAAGGGGAACGGGTTGTAGGAAACGCGTGTTTGAATTGTGTGATCAATTGTGGTGTTATTATATACTGAAAGTATGCTTTTTCAGGTGGTGCCCCTTCTAGACGCAACTAGATTCGTCATCCACGTCGGTAAAGGCAAGTGAAAGTAGTTGTTTTGTTTGCTAAACATTTCATCTCTATGATATTTGCTTTCTATCCATGCTTTATGATGATATGCAAACATGTGGACTCAGTGGGAGGGGTTATGAATGAATTCATGCATGAAGCATTAACTGCATAATCATGCATTGAAGTTTGTCGACGCTTGGCGCGATCAAGACGTACAACACCGTGTGTTCCTGAGAAAGGGCACGGTGAGGAGGAACATGGCATAAGCATGTGCATCAATCATATGCATTTTACTGAAGTGGTGTGGACTCTTTGATGTGGTATTGTATATGAGGAATGTGGAATGCTAGTTATATGGTGGATGTTATATTAGTATTAGTGGTTCCGCTTGCTGAGATTACCCAATCTCACTACTTGTTGTTTGATGTTTTTAGGTAGCGCTCGTGAGTCGTAAGCATGAAGGGTGGGCTAGCAGCACAATAAAGATTCTATTGTCATCACAACTCGCTTGATCTAGCGTTTTAAATAATTCATTAGTTGAATGAAATTTTATTATTTATAGACCCATTGCTGTTCACTTTAAACTTGTTCTCGTTTATGGTTGTCCCTTTAGAGATGTGTTATGATTATGGTTGATTCCTGGTTGAATTAGACTTGTTGTCTCTAGTTTTAATGTCATGATATTATTCCTATTTGAATTGCTTCCGTATTGTCTTGTTTTAGGGGAAATGCTGTTGATTTGTTCTTTTACAACAGTTGAGATTTATGGGGTGTTACAGTTGGTATCAGAGCGGGCTTTAGGTCCTTGGTGTATGAGTTTAGGAAAAGATTCTAGCATGAACTAAAATTTTGCTGTGTGAAATTAGTAACATTGCTTAGGGTTAAGTCTTAAAATTGCCATAGGCTAATAAATTTTAAAATTGACACACTTGCACTGTTAGGATGGGATGGGCTGCATTGCATGGCATGCGTATGTTCGACTATATTTATGGTTTGTTTGTTGGTGATTTTACTTATGTTCTTGTTGGCGTGATTGTTTGTTTGCGGCTTGTTTGGGTACAGTATGCCACCGAGGACGCGCGCGACAGGTCGTTTGGGAGGCGACGCTCCCGAGCCGTCGGAGGCAAATGAGACTACCCAGCCGAGGGTGGTGTTTGGCGAATTAGTGGCCGCCATGAGAGCGATCTGAGGAGGAGTTGCGGAGTCGAGGCAGGCGCGCACCGGCCGCCCTGGCGTGGCGCGGCCGCACTTTGTGCGGTATCGGATGGCAGGCGGTGGCATCAAGCTGCGAGAGTGGGTTGGACTGAGACTGGACAGCTTTGATGGTGCGGGCACTCCGATCCAGGCGGCGGATTGGCTATCCTTTATGGAGTTGCAGCTGGACGCTTTTGAGGTGGTGGCGCAAGATCGTGTTCGCTTTGTAGCACAGCTCTTGAAGGGAGAAGCCCAAATCTGGTGGAGGGGTGTGCTGTCATCGAGGGGTGCGCAGGGGGACTCCTCTTGGGAGGAGTTTGTCCGTCAATTTGAGAGGCGGTTCTTTTCCGCCACCTTCCTCGACAGGATGCAGATTGACTTGGGACGGTACACCCAAGACAAGAAGACTGTGGTGGAGTACGAGGTTGGCTTCGACCAGATTGTACGTTTTGTGCCCCACGTGGCACGTGATGAGGTGGAGAAGGCCAGGCGGTTCAGGCAGGGACTTCGTCCTGCCATTCGTCATATGCTGGGCGCTTTTCCCATTGTTGATTTTCGGACAATGGTTGAAAAAGCTCTTGGTGTAGAGCTGCAGCTGAACTACACTGAGGAGCATCGCAAACCTACCATGGGAGAGCAAGATAGGGGCCCCCTAGAAAAGAAGGGCCAATCCTCTGGTACTTGGAACAAGAAGGGGAAGAGCTATCGTCACCAGCCCTATGGTGGCCGTCCTGCTCAAAGAAGACACCTCGAGGGAGGTGCGCCCCAATACCGTGCCATCGTCACTCCTGGCATGGGGATAGTATGTTTTCGTTGTGGCGATTCCCATCGCCGCAGCGAATGCTCATGGAAGGGAAGGTGCACCATCTGTGGTCGGGAGGATCACAAGGATGTGGTGTGCCGGAAGAACCCCAACGGCAAGCTGCGTTGGGAGCCGGTGACACCCTCACCAGGTGGACAGCGTCAGGGAGGCGTGATGCATATGTTGCCATCAGCTCCTACCCCGCAGTATCTCCCGGCGCCTACGTCGACTCCTTCGTTCTACCATGCACCACCTCCAGGGACTTACTGGGTGCCCCAGCTTCCACCGCCGTCTTCTTCTGGGGCTTCGCCGTGGGTCCCTGCGCTGACTTATCCAGAGACGAGGGCTACTCCATCGCAGATTACCCCGGGAGTCCACGCTTTGCCCTCTTCGGGGGAAGTGGATCGTGGCAATGTGGTGACAGGTACTATTTCTGTTAATTCCGTGGTTGCCAATGTGCTGTTCGACTCCGGCGCTAGCTACTCGTTTGTCTCTGTGGATTTTGTTTTTCGGGCTGGTCTGTCAGTACAGAGCTTGGGTGATGCAGTGGTGGTTAGTGCACCGCAAGGCTTGATTTCTAGTTCGAGGGTCTGTCAGGGCTGTCACTTTCTGCTAGCCGATGAGGAGTTCGTGGCGAATTTGGTAGTGATTTCTTTGGAGCCGTTCGATGTCATCCTTGGCATGGACTGGCTATCTCAGTACCAGGCGGTGATTGATTGTGCTTGGAGGACAGTTACTTTGCATGCTCCTTCTGGGCAAGAGATAACTTTCCAGGGGAGTGCTATGCGGTACTCCCTCTCCTTTTTGTGTAAGCTATTCCCAAACTCCCAGATGTTGAAATCAGGGGTCCTCTGGTCCATGGTTGAGGGTCAAGTGGAAGAAAAGAGTTTGGAGGGCATTGCTATAGTTTCCCGTTATCCAGATTTGTTTCCCAGTGAGCTTCCGGGATTGCCCCCAGAGCGGGAGACTATTTTCCGTATTGACCTTGTTCCTGGTACGAGGCCAATCTATAAAACCCCATACCGGATGGCTCCAATAGAACAAGTTGAGTTGAAGAGGCAATTGGATGAACTCCTAGCTAAGGGGTTTATTAGAGTGAGCTCGTCTCCTTGGGCGGCCCCGGTCTTGTTCGTGGAGAAGAAAGATGGCACCAAGCGGCTATGTGTGGACTACCGGGCGCTCAATCAAGTTACCATTAAGAACAAGTACCCATATTGATGATCTTTTTGATCAATTGAGGGGTGCCAAAGTATTCTCCAAGATCGATCTGCAATCTGGGTATCATCAGTTGCGGATTAAGGAGGAGGATATTGAAAAGACGGCTTTCAACATGAGGTATGGGCATTTTGAGTTCGTAGTCATGTCTTTTGGACTAACGAATGCTCCTGCCGTCTTTATGGAAGCAATGAACAGGATGCTCCATGAATATCTTGATGTCTTTATCGTCGTTTTCATTGATGACATTCTTGTCTACTCGAAGTCCGAAGAGGAGCACGCCATACATCTTGGTCTAGTTTTGGAAGCTCTTCGTAAGAATCAATTCTATGCCAAACTCAAGAAGTGCGCCTTCTGGTTGTCGGAGGTGAGTTTCCTTGGGCATGTCATCAACCAAAGTGGTGTCACAGTTGACCCAAAGAAGGTTGCCACTGTGGTTGAATGCCGAAGACCGTCTAGTGTGACGGAAATCAGGAGTTTTCTTGGGTTGGCAGGTTATTATCGGCGTTTCGTGCACAATTTTTCCATCATTGCTAAACCGATGTCAAGGCTCACTCAGAAGGGGGTTCCTTTCATCTGGTCAGGGGAATGTGAGGCTAGTTTCTAGACGCTAAAGAGCAAACTGGTCAATGCACCTATTTTATCCTTACCTGTGAGTGGCAAACGTTATACAGTGTATGCAGATGCCTCCAGGATTGGTTTGGGTTGTGTGCTCATGCAAGAAGGTCGTGTCATCGCTATGCTTCAAGACAGTTGAAGACTCATGAATGTAATTATCCCACCCATGACCTTGAGTTAGCCGCCGTGGTTTTTGCCTTGAAATTGTGGAGGCACTATCTTTATGGGGAGTCTTGTGATATTTTCACTGATCATAAGAGCCTCAAATATATTTTCACCCAGCGTGAGCTGAATCTGCGGCAGCGTAGGTGGTTGGAGTTGATAAAAGACTTTGATGTGTCAATCCAGTATCATCCCGGCAAGGCTAATGTTGTGGCGGATGCCTTGAGTAGAACGGGTGTCCCCAAGACTGCTTTGCCCTTGGTTGCAGAATTGGAAAGAGGACATGTCACTTCTTGCTTTGTCGGGTTGCGCAAAATGAGACTCGATGATCATTCATCTTGCATACCCGAGCGAGTGCATGAGGCTCGATTGCAGGATCGCTTTGCTTCAGGAGGTTCGGCGGAGGATTTCAGAGGGGAACCCTCGGGAATTCAAGTATAGACGAGCATGGTTCTATTCGCTTTAGAGGCCGTCTTTGTGTGCCTCAGAATCGGATGTGAAGATGGACATTCTAAGGAAGCCCATAGGACTCAGATTCCGTTCATCCTGGTGAGACCAAGATGTATCGGGATCTGAAACAGAGTTTTTGGTGGAAGAGGATGAGGATGGATATTGCCAAGTATGTGGCTTCTTGTGGAGTGTGCCAACAGGTAAAAGCTGAGCATAAGAGACCTGGCCTGCATTACAGCCATTGGAAATTCCAGAATGGAAGTGGGAACACATCACTATGGACTTTGTGATTGGGTTACCCCGCTCACCGCGAGGTAGAGTTGCCATTTGGGTGGTTGTGGATAGACTCACTAAGTCCGCACATTTTATTCCTATGAAGACGACCAATTCAGCACCAGATCTAGTTCCCTTGTACATGAAGGAAGTGCTTAGACTCCATGGTGTGCCTAAATCGATTGTCTTCGATCGAGACACTAGATTTGTGTCCCATTTTTGGCAGAGTTTGCATAGTGCTTTGGGAACAAAACTCTCTCTCAGCACATCTTTTCATCCTCAGACAGATGGCCAGTCTGAGCGGACCATCCAGACTCTAGAGGACATGCTTCGAGCTTGTGTTCTTTCTTGGAAGGGAAGTTGGGAGGATCACTTGGCCTTGGTAGAGTTTGCTTACAATAACAGTTACCAGGCTAGTATTCGAATGGCTCCATTCGAGGCGCTTTATGGTCGAAAGTGTGTTTCTCCACTTTGCTGGGATACAGTTGGTGAAAAATCATTGCAGGGTCCGGATTGGGTTCAACAGACCTTTGAGAAGGTGCAAGAGATACGGCGGAATCTCCTGGTCGCTCAGAGCCGTCAGAAGAGTTATGCCGATAACAGGAGACGAGATTTGGAGTTTGTAGTGGGTGATCAAGTCCTTCTCAAGGTATCTCCATCAAAGGGTGTTGTTCGTTTTGGTACCACCGGCAAGCTTAGCCCGAGGTACATTGGTCCGTTCCCAGTGGTGGCTCGGGTGGGCAGTTTGGCATACCGTCTGGAGTTGCCAGACTCTTTGAAGGGAGTGCATGATGTCTTCCATGTCTCTATGTTATGGAAGTATCTCCATGACCCAGAGCATAAGATTGACTTGGAGCCGATTACAGTTGAACAAGATTTGACTTTGGAGTGCCATCCACTTCGAATTTTAGACTCTTCGGAGCGAGTCATGAGGAGGAGAACCATCCGATTTGTGAAAGTTTTGTGGACCAATCAGTCTGAGCGGGAGGCAACTTGGGAACCTGAAGACCAGATGCGGAAGAAGTACCCTACGCTATTTGAGGACGCTGGGGGTAAGTCGTGGTTTACCTTTTGCCTTCCTTTTCCTTTTAGGTCTGTAGCTAAAAGAAGAAGATTCGGGGACGAATCCTTTTAAGGAGGGGAGAATGTGATGCCCTAGAACTTTAGAGCGATCCTAGGGTTTTTCTTTCTCTGTTGTTTCGGAAAGAATGAGGGAAATTGTTGGGGAATTAATTAATTGAAGTTTATGCGGCGTATTAATATTAAATTTAGAGTTTTCGGGCTAGAAACAGTGGGCCGAGGAAAACTTGGGCCTGGATCGGGAATTCTTCTCCCACCTCCCCCTCCCCACGCCCTAAGTGGGCCGGCCCACCTCCCCCTAAAGGGGTGGCGCCTCCCCATGTGGCCGGCCACCCACCCCAAGCCCTAGGGCGCCTCCCCCTCTCCCCCTAGCAGCCCCCACTCCACCTCTTCCTCCCCTTGCGTGGTGGCTTAAGATCCACTGCGAAACGCGAAGGAGAAAACGAGAAGAGGATCCGTGGAGGCGAGGAGGACAAACAGATTTCCGTTACGGAGATCGTCGCGCGTTCTTCGTGGGTTCGCAAGGGGGAACTCAAGGTAAAATTCCCAATCTTTTACCCCTGTTCTACCTAGGGATTAGGAGTGTATTAGATCTGGTGGTGAGTGGTTTGGTTGGATCTTGATGGGGGGGAAGGGTAGATGTTCACGTGGTGCTGTTTTTGGAAGGGAAGATTGTGCAGCGCGGATTGTTTCGCGGTTTAAGTGGCATAGATGATTTTTCCTGCAAAAACCTATAACTAGAAAGTTGTAGAAAACATCGAGACCTAGCTTCTGTATTTTTTTCAGAATTTTTGGACCGTCGGACTGAGAGTTATCTCGGTTGGAAGATGACGAACAGAATCTGGAAACAGATTTCGTCCACTGTGTTGGGCGGTTGTTTAGGCATATTTAACAGTGGAATTGAAATTTTTGATCTTCATGAAAGTTGTAGATCTCGTCAATATCTAGCTACTGTAATTTTTCTGTATTTTTTATGAACATTAGAAAAAAATATACGAAATTGGGAAGAGAGGATGCTGCTGTTCGATCCGGACAGATCGGGGTTTTCGGTGTTTAAAAGGGGAACGGGTTGTAGGAAACGCGTGTTTGAATTGTGTGATCAATTGTGGTGTTATTATATACTGAAAGTATGCTTGTTCAGGTGGTGCCCCTTCTAGACGCAACTAGATTCGTCATCCACATCGGTAAAGGCAAGTGGAAGTAGTTGTTTTGTTTGCTAAACATTTCATCTCTATGATATTTGCTTTCTATCCATGCTTTATGATGATATGCAAACATGTGGACTCAGTGGGAGGGGTTATGAATGAATTCATGCATGAAGCATTAACTGCATAATCATGCATTGGAAGTTTGTCAACGCCAGCGTGCGCGACCGTACCGGTACAACACCGTGTGTTCCTGAGAAAGGGCACGGTGAGGAGGAACATGGCATAAGCATGTGCATCAATCATATGCATTTTACTGAAGTGGTGTGGACTCTTTGATGTGGTATTGTATATGAGGAATGTGGAATGCTAGTTATATGGTGGATGTTATATTAGTATTAGTGGTTCCGCTTGCTGAGATTACCCAATCTCACTACTTGTTGTTTGATGTTTTCAGGTAGCGCTCGTGAGTCGTAAGCATGAAGGGTGGGCTAGCAGCACAATAAAGATTCTGTTGTCATCACAACTCGCTTGATCTAGCGTTTTAAATAATTCATTAGTTGAATGAAATTTTATTATTTATAGACCCATTGCTGTTCACTTTAAACTTGTTCTTGTTTATGGTTGTCCCTTTAGAGATGTGTTATGATTATGGTTGATTCCTGGTTGAATTAGACTTGTTGTCTCTAGTTTTAATGTCATGATATTATTCCTATTTGAATTGCTTCCGTATTGTCTTGTTTTAGGGGAAATGCTGTTGATTTGTTCTTTTACAACAGTTGAGATTTATGGGGTGTTACATGGAGGCGGTGCGAAGTATCTCAAAGAATACTGTCGAGGGCAGACTCCCTCCGGTGGCGGCGATCTTTGCCAGCTCGTCGGCTTGTTCATTTTGGGCTCTGGGTATCGCCTCAATGGTGAACCCGATGAAGCCCTTCTCCATTGCCCAGACCGTTTCGACGTACTTCTGAAGCTGTTCGTACTTCACCTGGTATTCTTTTGAGATATGTCCCTGGATAAGCTTTGAATTTGTGTATATAACAGCCTTTTTTGCCCCCCCATGGTCTTCGCTTTCCGGAGCCCCAGCAAGAGAGCTTCGTACTCAGCCACATTATTAGTGGAAGGGAAATCCAGTTTTGCTGTGAACTCAGCTTTTTCTCCTCCGGGAGCTTTCACCACCGCAGATACTCCTGCTCCACTTGCCCCCCATGATCCATCAGAGTTGACGGACCACACCGCCGAGGCGTCGTCATCTTCGCGCGACAGGGAGGTCCATTCTATCATGAAATCAGCTATGGCTTGGCTTTTTATGGCGGTGCGCGGCACTATAGTTAGTTCGAAAGGCGCCAACTCAACCGCCCATTTGCTGACACGTCCAGTGCTTTCCCTGTTGGTTAGCATAGGACCAAGAGGATACGCTGTCGGTACTTTGATGCGATTAGCTTGGAAGTAATGTCGGAGTTTTCGGGAGGCCATCAGCAGGGCGTATGCCAGTTTTTCCATCTCGAAGTATCGCAATTTTGCTCCCTATAGGGCTTCAGATACGAAATATATCGGATGTTGTTTTGCACCTTGCGGTCGCACCAGTACTGCGTTTACGGCGTCCGGGCTTGCTGCGAGGTACAGCAGAAGCTCATCACCTTGCTTTGGGCTTTATAGGATTGGGACTTCCATGAGCCTTTGCTTCAGTCTATCGAAAGCGTGTTGGCATTCTTTCGTCCAGGCGAACGCGCTACTTGAACGTAGCGCTTTGAAGACCGGTAAGCTTTGCTCCGCTGACTTCGGCAAGAATCTATTTAGCGCTGCAAGTTGCCCCGCCAATCGTTGTACCTCCTTTAGGTTTCTTGGCGGGGCCATGTCTTGGATGGCTCTTATCTTTTCTGGATTTGCCTCAATGCCTCTCTGAGAGACCAGGAAGCCTAGAAGCTTCCCCGCGTCTATGCCGAAGACACACTTGAACGAGTTGAGCCTTACTTTCTTCATCATCATGTTGTTGAAGGTTTCCCGAAGGTCCGCAATATGGTTTTCCTTCTTCTCGCTCTTGACGATGATATCATCGACGTATGCTTCTACATTCCTCCCCAACTGATTGGCGAAGATCTTGGCGATGAGTCGCGCGAAGGTTGCGCCCGCATTTTTGAGGCCGAAGGGCATTCGTATGAAGCGATATGTGCCGAAGGGGTGATGAATGCTGTTTTATCTTTGTCCTCCTTTCGCATGTATACTTGGTGATAGCCGGAGTAGGCGTCGAGGAAGCTCATTCTTTCTGACCTGGAGGTAGAGTCAACGAGTTGATCTATGCGGGGCAGGGGGAAGTCATCTTTAGGGCATGCTTTGTTTAAGTCAGTAAAGTCGATGCACATTCGCCAGGCTCCGCTGGACTTCTTGACCATAACCACATTGGCCAGCGAATCAGTATGAAGGGCTTCGCGTATGATCCCCGCCTGGAGTAGCTTGTCTACCTCTGCTTTAGCGGCGAATTGCCTTTCCACAGCAAGCTTCCGGAGCTTTTGCTTTTTAGGCTTCGCGTCTAAATTGATGGCGAGAGAGTGTTCGATGGTTTCCCTGTGGATCCCAGGGAGATCTTGGGGCCCCCACGCGAACAAAGCTTCGTATTCTTGGAGAAGTTGCATCAAACGTTTCCCTTCGTCGGGGGATTGCACGACGCCGAGGGTCATTGTCTTTTCCCCGCCTGGCCACAACGACGTCTGCTTTGTTTCCCCTTGAGGTTGTGGTTTGGGGAGCCATCAACTGCGCGGCATTGGCACAGGGTCTGACTCCGAAATGCAGACATGTTTCACCTGGGGAGGATTTTCCATATCTATCTTCCTCGTGAGAGCCTGGTCCCCTCGCACTGTAATGACACCCTCAACAGAAGGAATTTTCATGCATAGGAACCCGTGATGGATTACGGCTCCCATGACCGTCAACGAGCCCCGGCCCAGGATAGCATTATACTGGAAAGGCGTGTCCACCACGTCAAACATTACACAGTTAGTGACGCTGGCATGTGGCATCGCGAAGGTGACCTCCAATTCCACTTGACCTAAGGTGCTGACGGTGCCCCCCCAAAGCCCATCAAAGGCACCTTCGACTTCTTTAACTGGTCTTGCGGGATCATCATTTGCCGGAAAGCCTCCGCAGACAGAATGCCATTTTTTGGCCCGTAAACGAAGGCTAAGGGGGTTTGGATCATCGTCCTCCCTGATCGCCGCCGCATATGTTGGAGATAGCACTTCACGGCTCGGGCTTTCATCTTGTGATTCGTCTCGCCCCCAGTCTTTTTGTTCTTGCAAGCGTCTCACCTCTGCCATGAGCATTAGCCTCCACCAGCGTCCGCACGTTGAGGTCGAGTTCCCCCTGAGTCCTAGTCCCTTCTTCGATGACCTCTCCGCCCCCATGAGTAACCTGATGGCGAGTCGGATGTGCCGACGTTCCCACTTCATCTCCACCCGGTGTCGAGGTCGTCCAGCCCGTAGCTGGGGGCCACCGTTTTGGAGCTCGCTTGAGCGTCGCCGCCGGGGTCTGTGGAGGTGATGCTCCTACCGGGGCCGGCGGCCGATTTTCATCACCCTGGAGTCGTGGTGGATCGCGAGATTGGCTCCTCGCAGATCGTCTTGATCCTTCCGCTCCCGTCGTCGCCACCGCTTCCTTGGACGTCGTTCCCTTCTTCGGTGGCATGGTTGCCGAAAGTTTTTTTGTTTTTGTTTTTCTCTTTTGTTGGTCAGAGAGCTATGGTTTCACTTGTGGTTAGGGTTCCCCACGGACGGCGCCAGTGTTGTGGAATTGATCCACCAGGTTGTTCTTGGTGTTCTTTTTTTTAGTCTCTCTTTTCGATCACCTGCTCCCCCTCTTTTATATGGAGTGGAGTGTACATGCATGCAGCGGTCGGCTTCTTTTTTAACCTACTTGTGAGCCCCCGGATCGACTATCCGGAATCTCCTGTGTATTTCTGTACTAGTCCCAGATCAGTAGCTAGTACACACAGTCCAACAGTGAAGAATCAACAACCACATCACGATTATATATAACTAAATAAGAATAACACCAAATAAAAGCAAAGACCTTATGGTCAAGGTTTACCATTACGGCCTGAACAGGCTGAACAACTTGAACAACAACAGCGGAAGACAAAAACACCAAGGCGACCCATCCAAATGCCCACAGGCAATCGAGTGGGGAGCGCGTCCTAGTCTTGGGATCTCCTTTGATAGCTTCAAACACTTCTGAGACAGGTTTAGAATGTAGCACGTGAGTACATAAAGTACTCAGCAAGTCTGGGGAAAATGCATATGTGGGGTTTTCCAAAGGAAGCTTAATACAGCTTAATACAGTTCTTTTGCATAAAGCCAAGTTTCATCAAATCATACTTGTTAATAAGTTTCACAAAGCATATTTGAGCAATTCTTTTTAATAATTGAATTATGTAATATTTCAGTGAAGGTTCTAACCACCATTCACTAATATACAGGCTCTATCCGCCACATCTCAAAAAGATCATGATTCAATCCATCCAGATGGCTCTATCTGCCACGGTTCACAAAAACTGGTTCAATCCACCTACTTGGCTTTACCCGCCAGAAGCACACCCGAGAGTTCTAACCGCTCCCGGATCCCAAAACAAACCATTGTTTAGTTTGAAACCAAAAACCAAAGTCTACCAGTATGAAAGCATTCAGCAAGCTTTGCCTTGACCGTAGGCACGGCTATTCGAATAGTTTTAACTCTGCAGAGGTGTACAGCTTTACCCACAAGACATGATATTCCCTTGATGCCAAGCTATTAGCACACTTCCTTAGGTGTGCCGGCAGGGATATCATGACAAGGCCTTTACAATGTATACGCCTAACCTGACCCACCCGCTGAGGTTTCACCACTGTTAGGGTTCCATCCGCCCAGTACAGAAGCCCCCTCTTGCGCCGTGTGAGAAAAACAGTCTTGCCTCCATCCGACACTCACATTCCACCATTTGGTGAGTCTAAGTTAGGTTTCTACAAATTACTTAGCCAGGTCGTACCATTATAGACATGTGGTTGTACGGTAATGCTTAGAATGGAGACAGTCATAAGCGGCGGTCCTTAATTGACTTGGGGCGGTACTTGCGCAATGAAAGCTAGTGCTCCATCCGCACCCGCCAGACAAACCATTCCGCCCAAGTCCAAACCATTTTTCATTTTATTTTTATTTTATAACCCAACGGCAATACTCCTTGCCTATAATTTCCAACACAAGTTTTCAAGAGTTAAAGTGAAATTCCCACCCATAGGTGAATACTGACCGATTGCGAGTCTAAGCATTTCTACCGAACTATTCTATTCCACCATTAGTTTATTTTATAAAATACAAATCCCCGGGTTTGATTAGAATCCTTATAATCAATTGTGTATTCTCCAATAATCCTTCTATTGCCAAAATTTTACAATCATACGAATAATCCAAATTCAATATAGTATCCAACAAGTAAGAAGTATATCATGGTACCATCATAACTCCAAAATTATATTAACCCACAATCATGTTTGTATATGTAATCTTTCCCTTGAACTCTAACTTGTATTATTAATTTATCCATCACTCATATAGCGATCGATCTTATCATCCACTAAGAATATCTCATAAAATCATCCATTAAACCACCGGGAATACTTGACAATATCATCTCTAATCATCTAGGATACAATCCACCGATAATACTTCATAATGTCATGTATTTAATCCTTCACATTATCACCTCTAAATCATCAACTTATTGCCGATGAATTAATACAATCTTAGTTTTATGGAATAATATTTGGTGGTTTAGTAAATGATAATATTACAATTCTCCATAAATGATCATCACATATCTATATTTCCATAACCATCTATTTCTTAATCAGTCCGTTAATAATAATTCCCAACCGACACTAATAATCCAACTAACTCTGATTCTCATTTGATACTATTTTATCAACACAAGGAATCCAATTCAACATACTATTTTCTTACAACGATCTATTTAATCCATCATGAATACTTCACAATACCATACATCTTCCAACATTTCCCCAAATCCATTAACGTGCGAACTACCATGTAACACCCCAATTTTTGCTTTTCATGAATTTTAATGTTATTTTGCACTTTTGTGAATTTTTGGAATTTTCTGGAATTTATTTGGAATTTATTTGAATTTATTCCTTTTTCAAATAATTGAAGAATTTAATTTTACAAAAAAAATTTAGTTGGAAATATTTTATTCGAGTCACAAATGTCCTAAAGTATTTTCCAGAATTTTTCTGAGTATTTTGCTATTTTTAATGAATTAAATGAATTTCTAGAAATTGATTGGATTATTTAATCGCTGGAAAATCAAACCGGGTTTTACTGTTCATGCGACCGAGCCCGAGTCGGACTCGAGTCCGAGTCCGACCCGAACCCAACCCACGCCGCGTCCGAGCCAGACCCGGTCACGCCCATGCGATCCCGACTGTTGGTCGTGCCACGTGGACGGCAGGGATTGCGCCACGTCGCTCGGCCGTGTCCGAGCCGGACTCCGCCGCCCGTACCGGCTCCGCCGCGATTTTCGCGTCAATCTCGACGTTGGGGCCGGTATTTAAATCCTGGATGCGCGCCCGAGGTTCGCCTTTCCCTCGTGCGCCGTTTGCCCCGCTTGCCCTAGCCCTAGCTGCCGCTGTCTGCCCGCTATTGCTCGTCGTAGTTGCCTAGGGCTTTGCTTCGGTTTTCCTCACCATCCGCCGCCGTCCGCCGTCGCCCGAGGAGAAGGAGGTCAGTTCTGGGATCCCCGAGCCAAGGCGATTCGAACGTGACAACGCACGTCGCCGGAGGAGAACCGTAGCGCCGCGCCCTTAGTCGTCGTCTCCGTCTCCGGTGCCCTCTGCTCCGCCGCGTCGCCATCGTCGCCTCGAACTCGGATAACCGTCCGATCAAGATCAGACGGCTACGGTGAGTTCACGTGTTCCCAAAACCGTAGAACCCAGATTAGATCTGGACCGTTGGATCAAGATCCAACGGCCCACGTTAGTCCACATCTCCACAACAAAATCCACGTTGCGGCTTTTAGATCCAATCTCAACCGTTGGATCTAGATCCAACGGCTTAGATCAAACCACGTAGCCGCGTGCACCGTGCGTTGATTAGATTCTAGTCGTTCGATCGAGATCGAATGGCGTAGATCAAGCCACGTGGCCAGGAGCCGAACCGTCGCGGTCAGCGCGGTCGCCGCTCGGTCGCCGCTGACGTCACGCATGACGTCAGCGCGGGGCCCGCATGTCAGCGGCCCAGCCGAACCGCACCATGACTTCATGCTGACGTCACGGTGGGGCCCGCGTGTCAGCCCGCTCGGCCGAACTGCGCGCTGACGTCAGCACTGACGTCATCCGAGGGGTCCCACATGTCAGTGAGACACGAACGCCGTGGACCAAGTCCACGGTGGACCGAGCCCGAACCGTGGACCACGTCCATGGACCGGCTGACGCAATAAATCGATTTTTCAATAGAAAAATAATTCGGTGGAAAATTAAAATCCACGCTAACGTCATTATTCGGTTTTTTAGTATAAAAATAAATGAAATAATTCGGTTTATTGATTTCAAATTTATATTCAAACTTCAAACGCTTATAACTTTTGCGTTTCAACTCCGATTTGAGCGATTCAAATTTCTAAATTTTTATAAAATTGAGATCTACTCAATGGTGAATTTTATAAAAATTTTGGACCAAAGTTTTCTCTGTAGTATTTATTTAATTGAATATTTAAACTTTAAACGCTTGTAACTTTTGCGTTTTAACTCCGAATTTGACGATTCAAATTCCTAAAATTCATGGAATTATGCTCTCTCTGTTTATGGACTTTATTTGGATGTTTGGACACTTTTTATCTACTGTTTTATTTATTTATTACTATTTGCACGCGTTACGAGTAGACGTTGAAGTGCCCGAAGGCTTCGAAGGTGAAGTGTTGACCCAGGAGCCAGCTCAAGATCAAGAACAAGTGCTTTTTGAAGGCAAGTTGTGCTTTGACCATGTTTATCCCATTTTGAAATTAATTTGATTTAAATTATTGCATGCTAGTTCAATTATAAAATGCTTTTATTGATTTTGGAAGATTAGTTAAATGCCTAGTTGATGTATGCCACCTTGACATAGATAATTGTATGCCATGAACCCCTTGTCACCCTAGTTGAGGATTAAATAGTTGGACATTATCAAATTGCCAACATGGGTATTTAGACCGTTGTAGTATAATGCTTAGACCTGCCACGTATACCGACATGATTTTGATAATTAATTGTTAACATTGACTTAATGAGATATGGAACGTGTTTTTGGGAAGTGTCATGTGTTATCGATGATGATGTTGATGGCACGTGGTGCATGGTAATCAACTGGGGGTTTGATAAATAGATTTCGATCGGGGCAGGTGGCAAGAATGATCGGGTGGGCCAGTTGTGGCATCGGGAGCGTTGGTTTGGTTCTTCGGGTAGTCTTGCCCTGGTCAACATAAGGACTTAACCTTGCAAGCCTTTGAACTGAGTCAAACGTGCAACCACATGTCTGTAATGGGACGGACTGTAACACCCCAATTTTTGCTTTTCATGAATTTAAGTAAGATTTGGCACTTTGGTAAATTTTTGGAATTTTCTGGAATTTATTTGGATTTATTTGGAATTTATTTGAATTTATTTCCTTTTGAAATAATTAAAGAATTTAATTTTGCAAATAAAATTTTGCTAGGAACATTTTATTTAATTCCAAAATGTTCCAAAATATTTTCTAGAATTTTTTTGGAATTTTTCTGAGTATGTTAATATTTTTAATGAATTAAATGAATTTTTGGGAGTTAAATTGAATATTTAAATCGCTGGAAAATCGAATCGGTTAGCACTATTCATCCGACCGAGCCCAAACCCAAGTCAGACTCGAGTCCGACCCGAGCCGTGTTCGAGCCGAACCCGGTTCCAACCTAACCCAAACCGCGTGACCGTTGGATCAAAATCCAACGGCCACGATCGCGCCACGTAGCCCACGTGCGGGCCGAGCCAGACCGGTCACGCCCGTGCGATCCCGACCGTTCGTCGTGCCACATGGACGGCAGGGATCGCGCCACGTCGCCCAGCCGTGTCCGAGCCGGACTCGCCGCCTGCATCGCTCCGCCATTTATTTCCGCGTCGATCTCGACGTTGGGGTCGGCATTTAAAGCCCGGGTGCATGCCCGAGGTTCGCCTTTCCCTCGTGCGCCGTTTGCCCCGCTTGCCCTAGCCCTAGCCACCGCTGACTGCCCGCTATTGCTCGCCGTAGTTGCCTAGGGCTTCGTTTTGGTTTTCCTCACCTTCCGCCGCCGTCCGCCGTCGCCCGAGGAGAAGGAGGTCAGATCTGGGATCCCCGAGCTACGGCGATTCGAACGTGACCACACACGTCGCCGGAGGAGCCCCGTAGTGCCGCGCCCTTGGTCGTCATCCTCGCCTCCGGTGCCCCTGCTCCGCCGCGCACCATCGCCGCGTCGCGAACTCCATCAACCGTCCGATCAAGATCCGAGGGCCCAGATCCGTCCACGTCACCACGGTAAGATTCCACGTTGCAATCTCTAGATCTATTTCCAACCGTTGGATCTAGATCCAACGGTTTAGATCGTGCCACGTAGCCGTAGCTGCACCGTACTAGGATAGATCTCAGCCATTAGATCTAGATCGTACGGCTAGCGTTAACCCACGTGTTAGCGTTAGATTAGATCTTGACCGTCCGATCAAGATCGAACGGTCCTGGTCAGCCGAGTAGTTTCCTATTGCGTTAAGCCAGATCGAATCTGGGCCGTTGATTTTCAAATCAACGGCCGAGATCGCGCCACGTGGCCGGGAGGCCGACCGTCGCGGTCAGCGCCCCCGCGTGGGATGTGTCTCTGACACGCGGGGCACGCGTGTCAAAGGGCCCACGTGTCAGGCGCACCCGCTCAGGCGTGAGCCCGAGCCGTTGACAGGGTGGGCCCGCCTGTCAGTGGCACGGCAACGGTGGACCGCGCCCGCGTGGACCGGGTCCATGCGCCGGCACCGACGTGGCCGCTCCAGAGAGCGCCACGTGTCACGGTGACGTCATGCTGACGTCATCGGTGGGTTCGGCCGGTGCTGACGTCAGCAAGTCCACGTGGACCAATGAGGTGCTGACATGTGTCACTGCTGATGCAATAAATCATTTTCCGAAAAAGAAATAATTTATTTAATTCGGTTTACTGAATTCAAATATGATTTCAAACTTCAAACGCTTATAACTTTTGCAATTTAACTCCGATTTGAGTGATTCAAATTTCTAAATTTGTATAAAATTAAGATCTACCTAGTGGTGAATTTTATTTAATTTTTAGACCAAAGTTTTTCTCTGTAATATTATTTAATTGATTATTTAAACTTTAAACGCTTATAACTTTTGTGTTTTAACTCTGATTTTCCGATTCAAATTCCTAAAAATTTATAAAATTATGCTCTCTCTGGTTATGGACTTCATTTGGATGTTTGGACACTTTTTGTCTACTATTTTATTCATTTATTGCTATTTGCACGCGTTACGAGTAGACATTGAAGTGCCGGAAGGATTCGAGGGTGAAGTGTTGACCCAGGAGCCAGCTCAGGACCAAGATCAAGTGCTCTTTGAAGGCAAGTTGTGCTTTGACCATGTTGATCCCATTTTGAAATTAATTTGATTTAAATTATTGCATGCTAGTTCAATTATAAAATGCTTTAATTAATTTTGGGAGACTAGTTAATTACCTAATTGTTGTATGCCACCTTGACATAGAAAATCGAATGCCATGAACCCCTTGTCACCCTAGTTGAGGATTAAATAGTTGGACATTATTAAATTGCCAACATGGGAATTTAGATCGTTGTAGTATATTGCTTAGACCTGCTACGTGCTCATGACATGGTTTTGGACAATCAAATGTTAATATTGACTTAATGATATATTGAACCTATTTGGAAAGGTATCATGTGTTGTGATGTTGATAGCACGTGGTGCATGGTAATCAACTGGGGGTTTGATAAATAGTTTCCGACTGGGGCATGTGGCAAGAAATGATCGGGTGGGCCAGTTGTGGCATCGGGAGCGATGATTTGGTTCTTTGGGTAGTCTTGCCCTGGTCAGCATAAGGACTTAACCTTGCAAGCCTTTGAACTGAATCAATCGTGCAACCACCTGACCGGAATGGGACGGTCCTAGTTGAGTAAGTTACTAATAACTTGCATGTGATACCTCGGGTGTCAACTACACCTTTTGTGTAACTTGAGAGGGGAGCGTACCAGGGCTGAGGCATGGTACCCGTCCAACAGTATGTCGGTCCCATACTTCGCCTTTGTTAAGGGAAGGGATGGTGTAGGGCAAAAACCGGAAAGGTTCACTTGCGTAGTTAGCCGTTTCCGAAAGGCTTTGTTACGATCACTCGCCTTTGTGGTGTTTGGTTGTATCTTGTGGGTAAAGTGCATCACCTCTGCAGAGTGTAAAATCTATTCGAATAGCCGTGTCTGCGGTATTGGACATCGCTCGGGAATTACAGTCAAGGGTTAGACTTTCATGGAAACAACTTGGACTTGGAAAAAGGGTTTGGTTTAAATGATGATGTTGATGGAAATATGGACTAGGAATGGGAAGGATGTTTATTTAACTCCTGGAAAAGTTATTGATGTTATACTTGTTTTTCCCGCTTTCGAATCGACTTATGATACTTGTCAAATGCTGTTTACTGCAATTATACCTTGAGCTATTCCTTTGTATTAAGCCATGCATGTAGTATATTAGCTTGCATTCTGTGCATGACTTGCTGAGTACCAAGTACTCACCCTTGCCATAAAACAACACCAGTTGAAGAAGAGGCGACGCCAGCTTTGGAGGAGGAATATCAGGAGGAGCCGTCTAACTAGGGATCGAGTCCCAGTCAGTTGCCTGTGGCATATTGATTGGCGCCATGCGTTTTCTTTATATTTTCCGCTGCATATTTTATTGAATAAGTCTTAGCCCTGCGAGGCGTACTTTTGTAACTTGGCCATAAGGTCGAGGAACCAGTTTGGTTATATTAAATAAAGTACTTTATTATTATCGATGTGTATGATTGTGATATTTACCAATGTTGAGACTGTGTGCACTAGCGTGATCCTGGACTAGTGCTGAATACACAGAGGGTCCGGATTTGCAAATTCGGGTCCTGACACGGACCTAGTTGAGTAAGTTACTAATAACTTGCATGTGATACCTCGGGTGTCAACTACACCTTTTGTGTAGCTTGAAAGGGGAGCGTACCAGGGCTGAGGCATGGTACCCATCCAACGGTATGTCGGTCCCATACTTCTCCTTTGATAAGGGAAGGGATGGTGTAAGGCAAAAACCGGAAAGGTTCACTTGTGTAGTTAGCCGTTTCCGAAAGGCTTTGTTACGATCACTCGCCTTTGTGGTGTTTGGCTGTATCTTGTGGGTAAAGTGCATAACCTCTGCAGAGTGTAAAATCTATTCGAATAGCCGTGTCCGCGGTATTGGGCATTGCTCAGGGATTACAGTCAAGAGTTAGACTTTCTTGGAAATAGCTTGAACTTGAGAGGTTTGGTTTGGTTAAATGATGATGTTGATGGAAATGTGGATTAGGAATGGGAAAGATGTTTATTTAACTCCTGGAAAAGTTATTGACGTTATACTTATTTTACTGCTTTCGAATCTACTTATGATACTTGTTAAATGTTGTTTTATGCAATTATACTTGAGCTGCTCCTTTGTATTAAGCCATGCATGTAGTATATTAGCTTGCATTCTGTGCATGACTTGCTAAGTACCAAGTACTCACCCTTGCCACAAAACAACACCAGTTGAAGAAGAGGCGATGCCAGCTTTGGAGGAGGAATATCAGGAGGAGCCATCTAACTAGGGATCAAGTCCCAGTCAGTTGCCTGTGGCACATTGATTGGCGCTACGCGTTTTCTTTATATTTTCCGCTGCAGATTTTATTTGAATAAGTCTTTAGCCCTGCGAGGCGTACTTTTATAACTTGACCATAAGGTCGAGCAACCAGTTTGATTATCTTAATTAAAGTACTTTATTATTATCGTGGTGTATGATTGTGATAATTACCAATGTTGAGACTGTGTGCACTAGCGTGATCCTGGACTAGTGCTGAATACACAGAGGGTCCAGATTTGCAAATTCGGGTCCCGACATACCATCACAATCCAACTTCAGAATATTTCAATCATCAATGTTCATAGATCAATTTCATAATTAATAACCCCCATCAACACTAATATTTAGGTAATCTCCAATCAAGTTGGGTTCTAGCTCCAATCTACATTCTATACTCATATGTTTCATCCACAATGTCTTCCAAATAGTCATTTCCCTAATAAAAGAATATTTTATCAAAAGTATTTATTATGGTGGTTTACTTACTAGGGCGACAAAGGATCATGGACAACAATATCAAGGAGGTATGAACAATAGGTATAACTAATAGCCTAACGTCAACATCATCCTTTTATATAAATAGCAATGCAATTTGTAAAACATTTATAAAGCATAGGATAAACATGCGTCAAGGAGACTTTCCTTCGATCGCAGCGAGGGTCTCGAGGTCTTGAATTCTGGTGACGGGGTCGGCGGACTCGGCGGGATCCTCGGCTACGCGCTAAACGGAGCAACAAATAAATACAAGAAAATAAATAAAATCCAAAAATTATAAAAGTAGTACTGGAAGGAAGGTATTTATTTTAGATGAATTTAGGAATTTGAACGGAGTCAATCGGAGTTCGGACGGAGAAGATATGAGCTTCCGAAGTTTGAAATTTAGAAAATTGAAAAACGAGGGAATATTCCGCGGAATATTCCTTTTCCCCTTTTTCTGATTTTTGGTTGGACTTGGGTCTATGGCAAGTGGGGCCCACTGTCATTGGGTGGAGGGTTATCCTTGGGTTTAGCCATGGCCATGGCCATGAGAGGTTGAGCTTGGAGGGGCTTGGAGGGTGGGGCCGGCGACGGGGCGGCGGCGGGCTGGCGGCGCTGGGCGCAGGCGTCTATGGTGCTTATGGCGGCGCGGCGGCGGCGATCACGGGCCCGAGCACGCACGCACACACACGAGCAGAGCCCAAAAATGAGCAGAGCACCCGTTTTTCTTCCAAAATCCAAATTTTTGCCCAAATTTGCATGAAACTTGACCAAATAAATTCATGGATCATCTAGAGGACATCCTAAAGGATCTATAGGAGCAAGTAATTGGATCAAAACTCACCGGAGACGACGAATTCGGCGACGAACGGAGCTTCGGCCGAAATGACAAAATCGCGAAATTCGTCTCCAAATCTTGAGGGATCCTAAAATTGATTGAAAGATTAGATACTAGACTCCCTCACGGTCACAAGGAACCAACCGGAGTTGAGAATGACCCACCGGAGAGAGAGTTACAAGGATGAACTCGAAGAACTTCGAAAATGGCGACCCGGCGTTGGTTTTCTTGATCTCCCGGTTGATTGAGTTGGAGAGGCAAGGAATGGTGGTGTGCACGGGAAAGAAGACTCCACCACGGAGGTTTAGGAACCGGCATTGCGCGATTTAGGGAAGAAATGGCCAAGTAAATGACATTTGAAGCCATTTCGGTTTTTGGCCGACGGTGTCAATTCCGGCAAGATCCCGGGCTATTGATGGTAGGGAATGGAAAGGTCGCGCCGTTACGGATTCAACGGATCCGGCCGTGATGGATTTGGAGGTGTATTGAAGGAGATATGGGGATTTGAAGGGGTGGAGGTGTGTGTATGGAGAGCTTCCTCCATTGATGCTTGCTTCCAACAGTGCATGACCAAGGTTGAAGACGAGTATTGTAGCACTGCCACGTGGCAACGCGCGATTGGCCGGGAGTTACGTAAACGTGACACCCTAGAGAAAAATTAGGAAAAATGGTCTAAAAATTTCGGAAAATTTCCTAGAACCATTTTGGAATATTTAGAACCCAATAAAATTGGTTTCGCGAAATTTGGATGAAATTTGTGTATTTGAATATTCAGGCGCGAATAGTGGGCATTAAACAAAAGCCGCGCGAGATAAAATAGGGGCGGAGTTCCAAAAATCCGGGGAATTGTTCCAAAAATCATTTTGGAATATTTGGGACCTAACTGAAGTGATTTTGGGATTTTTGGAGCATTTTTGGACTCGGGTGAAATTTCGGGTACCGGCGGGAATCTGGAAATTCGATTTTTCGAACGAAAGGGAATTGAATCCCGATTTTGGATGGAAAAGAATGCTAGGTTAATATAAACACTGAGGAAACTCCAAATTTTGAAATTACTAAATCTAAATTAGATTTTTGGCAAAAGACCGAAAACGAGGACGTTACACTACTCTTCCGCTAAGCCACAGGCTTTGCCCATGGTCCTCCAACCCTTCTCTTCCACCTGTCCCTAGCCAGGGGCTAGTTTGGCCCAACGTGGCATTTTTTGTTCTTGCTTTACATTTTTACCCTTTCGTTTTGTCTTCACCCCAAGGGTTTTAGGGGAACTTCACATGCCCTAGGGTCCAGGACTCGCCTGGCTGCGCCAGAAGTTCCCCTGTAGCTCTGGCAAGGTGTCAGGTCTGAGTGGGCCCTACCTTGGTAATCTTTACGGGAGATGGAGAGGTGGGTTTCCTCCGCCGACTTCCCTCCGCTATTCTTCTCACGGCTTCGGATTTCTTCCTGGTTCAGTTATTTTCGATTGTATGTCTTAGGCTTCCTTCGCCGCTTCGGCCGGAGTATCGCCTGCAGAGGCAAGCGGTTTTTTACTTTGCTTATAGGAGAGGAGATAGGTATAGCGGACATATTTACTCGATCCAGACGGAGATGTGGGTTGTGCTTCGCGTGCCAAGGAGGGTGGGCTCATTGGGCCTACAACAGTCATGACTATTCTTGGTAATAAAATTTATTGATTTTGGAAAATTATCTTCAAATAAATGCTTTCTCATTCATTTTTTACTATAGTAAAATTAAGTTCATAACAAATTTACTTTAGTGTAAGTTTTTATTACCTTTTTTACTTTTACTACATTACTTTTTATCTTTTTACCATTTTATATATTTATTTCATTTAGAGGATAAACTCCAAAAATAAGAAACAAAATTCACAAATTCAGATTTAATCACACACATTTTCAAAATGCACATATTATTTATTGCTTCTTTTTTAGGATGTTACATATTTACTCGATCCAGACGGAGATGTGGGTTGTGCTTCGCCTGCCAAGGAGGGTGGGCTCATTGGGCCTACAACAGTCATGACTATTCTTGGTAATAAAATTTATTGATTTTGGAAAATTATCTTCAAATAAATGCTTTCTCATTCATTTTTTACTATAGTAAAATTAAGTTCATAACAAATTTACTTTAGTGTAAGTTTTTATTACCTTTTTTACTTTTACTACATTACTTTTTATCTTTTTACCATTTTATATATTTATTTCATTTAGAGGATAAACTCCAAAAATAAGAAACAAAATTCACAAATTCAGATTTAATCACACACATTTTCAAAATGCACATATTATTTATTGCTTCTTTTTTAGGATGTTACATTAAACTACATGTGGTTTCGTATGTGACGTGTATAAATCTAAAATAAAGATACGTTCAGAATGATCTAAAAAAATATTGCATATAAAAATAAATTATTTCATTGCGAACATCTTACCAAGCTGATACCAATAGGTGCAGAAGATACAGAACTGAAAGGTACGTACGTGGAAAATTTTGTATTTGATATAAGATTTGGTCCGTATTTACAAAATGATACAACACTTTTGCGTATTTACAGAAAACTCACTCATACCCGGAATTCAAAATCTTGTTTTTGAATACCCAGAATTTCAAATCTTGGTTATGACATATTTGGATTTTCAAATCTCAGTTTTTGGGGTATTTTGGAATTTAAAATTTCGGGAGTGCCCATACTCGGTTTTTCAAATTTTGGATATGCATATCCAGAATTTGAAATCCTGGGTATAGGTAGTAGGCTTGGCGTGGGTAAATTTTTTTTTTTCTAAAATCAACTAAAATGGAAATAAAAAATGGACCATACTCGGATTTTGAGATTCCGGGTATGCATACCCGGAATTTTAGAAACTGGCTATAGGGGCGCTTCTGAAATTTTAAATTCTAAAATACCTTAAAACCGAGATTTGAAAATTCAAATACGTCATAATCGAGATTTGAAATTCCAGGAAAAGCTAAACCGGAATTTGAAATTCTGAGTACTAAAAAATAAGATTTCAAATTCCGGGTATGAGTGAGTTTTCTGTAAATACACAAAAATATTATATCATTTTATAAATACAAATTAAATCTTGTATCAAATACAAAAAAAATCCGTTTGTACGTCTTACGGGGCTCACAAATTATGCCGAATTTGCAGCCACCAGAATAAAATCCATCCATCAGCTTGGGCCAGGTGGTTTTGTCTTAGAGCATCTCCAAGAGAGGGCCCTAAAAATGAGCCTTAAATTTTAATTTAGGACCCCAACTAATTAGATTTAGGGCTCCAATGAAATATTCACTCAACAATTAGGCCCTAAAACTCAATGAAGATAGGGCTCAATCACAGAGTTGCTAAATATAGTTGCTCTCCCATGGACCCTAAAACAATTTGATAAATTTTAACAATTTAGGGTCCTTGCTGGAGTTGATCTTTTCCCCTAAGAGCCCTATAATTCAAGTTAAGACTATATTTAGGGCCCCTCTTGGAGATGCTTGCATGCACCCTGGGACCCATTTAACGATGGAATTCACGCATGCGTTGAACCAGCCGAGTAGCCGACAGGCCCGACACTATGCTATTTTCTTGATTAACGCTAGGCGTACATGGAGAGGTTTACACGGAGGACAGGTCAGGTTATCGCTGCACACCAACGACGAATTTTTTTTTTAAATAATATTTTTTTAAAACTGAATTGCGTTTTTAATATACGTAATAAAAATTTTGCAAAAATAATATGTGGTCGCCAAACTGTACGGCGAAGACCCTATTTTCGCCGAACCGTGCGGCGAACACCCTATTTTCGCCACACGGTTCGACGAAAATAGCTTAATTGCGCTATTAACTTGCTGCACGGGAATCAAGGGTATTTTCTCCACACGGTGTGGCGAACACCCAGTTTTCGTCAAACGGTGTGGCGAAAACACAGATTTCGCCAAACCGTACGGCGAAAATAGGTTGTCGCCGCACAGTGTGACGAAAATAGCTTGGTAAAATTGCCCCACGCCAGATCGATCGATCTGTTCGTTCAGCCGCCGAAGCAGAGAAGAAAAAGGGAGGGGAGGGCGAGCCGCCGGCCGGAAGAGAGGGAGAGAGAGAAAGGGAAGGAGAGAGGGAGAGAGGAAAAGGAGAAGAAGAAGAGGAGGAGGAGAAGAAGAAGAAGAGGAGAAGAAGAGGAGGAGAAGAAGAAGAAGAAGAGGAGGAGAAGAAGAAGAGAAGGAGGTAACCTCGTATCGCGATTTCGTTTAATTTCGTGTTTTTTAATTTAGAGTAGTGCAATTTAGAGTAGCGATATAGAGCAGTGCAATCTAGAGTAGCGATATAGAGTAGTGCAATCTAGAGTAGCGATCTAGATCAGTGCAATCTATAGTAGCGATCTAGATCAGTGCAATTTAGAGTAGCGATTCTAGTTCTTTAATTTAGAGTAGCAGTTTTAGTTATTTAATTTACAGTGGTGATATTAGTTTGCATATGTCAACGTTTTTAAATTTACAGTAATGAAATTTACTTATTAGCATTGTTGAAGAAATCATTAATCGGTAACTAATTGGTCGACCTAGGATTAACTGAACTAATCGGTCAATCATTAGTCGGTAGGTCCGCAAGGGCAATATATCGATGTAATTACTAAAATATTGAAAAAGTGATTAATCCCATTTTATCGATCGGTCGGCCACGCTTTATCACCGTAAACATAAAAAATGGAATCTTTAGGTCTTCGATCACAAGCCAATCGGCCAGTTAATCGGCTAATCGGCCGATTTTTTCGAACATTTAGCAAATAGACATATTACACATGCGCTATAATATTATAAGAATATAGTATCGATATTACACATGTGGTAGTTAGCAAATAGACATATTACACATGCGCTTAAAAGTTATGGTTGACAATAGTATTTAGAGTTATTGCGGCAGTATATATTTGTAGGAAACAAAGGCGTAGATGAAATATTTTTCCATAATATGGTACTCCATATATCAAAGAGCAAATCTGCGGTATTCGTGCTGAAAAATACATTCAAACGTGACATTTTACAGGCTGCCGAAAAGGCTTAAAAGTTATGGTTGACAATAGTATTTAGGATTATTGCGGCAGTATATATTTGTAGGAAACATAGGCGTAGATGAAATATTTTTCCATAATATGATACTCCATATATCAAAGAGCAAATCTGCGGTATTCGTGCCGAAAAATACATTCGAACGTGACATTTTACAGGCTGCCGAAAAGGCTTAAAAGTTATGGTTGACAATAGTATTTAGGGTTATTGCGGCAGTATATATTTGTAGGGAACATAGGCGTAGATGAAATATTTTTCCATAATATGGTACTCCATATATCAAAGAGCAAATCTACAGTATTCGTGCAAAAAATTACATTCATACGTGATCTTTTACAGGCTGCCGAAAAGGCTTAAAAGTTATCGTTTACGGTTATTGTGGTAGTATATTTTTGTAAGGAACAAAGGCGTATATGGAATATTTTTCCATAATATGGTACTCCACATCAAAGAGCAAATCTGCAGTATTCGTGCCGAAATAATTTACATCCTACCGAAAGTGCTTCAGTATTTAAATAGGGTATTCAACTCAATTGATACCTACATATTTTTGCATAAATGGAACATCCAACACTATATGAATATGGTCTAATTATTTTATAATTTTTTGAGCCATGTTTTGTATATTTTCGCCATCTGGTACGGCGACTACCTATTTTCGCCATATGGCTTGGCGAATACTATATTTTCGCCGTCTGGTATGGCGACTACCTATTTTCGCCGAACCGTGTGGCGAATACCCTATTTTCGCCACACGGTACGGCGAAAATACCCTAGCCCATGGTTTACTGACATTAATGGCGCAATTAGCCTATTTTCGCCAAACCGTGTGGCGAAAATAGGGTGTTCGCCGCACGGTTCGGTGAAAATAGGGTATTCGCCGTACGGTTTGGCGAACACATATTATTTTTGCAAATTTTTTATTCCGTATATTAAAAACGCAATTCAGTTTTAAAAAAGTATTATTTAAAAAAAAAATCCACCAACGTCGCGGCCTTTTCCTTGGTGGGTCCGACCATGTAACTTACTTCACGACCGGTGCATGCAAGTTGTGGTAGCTACTGGATGCCCCATGTCAGGATCTGAATTTACAAATTCGGATCCTGTAACATCCCAAAATTTGGGTTTTCAAAAATTTTGGTTTAGTTTAGCTTCCCGAAAATTTTCGTTGATTTTCTCGCGTTTATAAAACTTGATTTGAATTTTCTAAAAGCTAAAACAATTTAATTTGATTATTCTAAACCCCAAATAAAGTTTATTTTATTTTATTTGGATTCCTTGTGTTTCAAGAAGTTCTTCTGTAATTTTTGAGATTTTTCGGAGCTCGTTTGCTATTTATTGGATTTATTCGGAATCGATTTGTATTAAGCCCTTTTATTGAAATTAATTAATTATTTGGAAAAGTTTATATAAATTTTTGTTGAAAATATTTTATTTGAGTTGTAAATGTCTCAAAATATTTTCTGGAATTTTTCTAGAATTTTTCTGGTATTTTTATTGCCTCTAATGATTTAATTGAATTTGTGGAATTGTTTTAATTGGAAAAAGATTGGAAATTTCGAAAATGGCCTTGGGCCTACTCTCTCTCTCTCCTCCCACAGCCCACCCCGCCACCGGTAAGCCGCCCACGGCCCACCTCGCCTCCCCACTGCTCTGGCCAAGGCCAAATAGCCGCCTGCGCCAATGGCTGGCGCGCCGCTCCAAAGAGCCGAGCTGGCCAGCCCAGCGCCTGCACCACGTGTCGGACTCCTGTTGGGCCACGTCGCCCGGATCCGATTCATGCACGGAAACTGCTCGATAAAATGCCTATAAGACCCGTTTTTGCTCCAAACGCGTCCAAACTTGATTTTTCTTGACCTAGCCGCCACCCTAACCTCATGTAGACCTCCCATGACCTCTCCCACGGATCTTCAACCTCCGGATCATCTCCAAAACTCCGAGATCCATCCAATGTCGCCCGAACGTCGCCCGACGCCGGCCGAACTTTGGAGCCGCGTCCCGGGCAGCTCGTCGACTCTTTTCGTGATCCGTACTTGCCATGGTGTGCCACAAGGTGCCATCTGCTTTCTGTCAAAAATTCAGCCAATTTGGCCCACGGGATCAAAAGTTACGGCCGTTTCAATCTCGAATCTTGCCGAGGCCATAACTCCCTCAATTTTTCGAGTTTGACGGTGAAATTTTTTGTGTAGACTCCTGGGGATGTCCTCTACAGGATGCACATCTTTCCCCAATGTTTTGCCCTCTGGATTTGGCGCAGAAAATCAATCTCTCCGATCAGACTGCATTCCAAACAGCGGCAAACTTCCTCGCACGTTCCCCGCTGTTCCAGAAGGTATTTCTTCGAGCCACCTGCGTCACGGTGTGCCTCTTGGTCCCATCTAGCTCTCGGTCAAATTTCGTTAAGTTCCGATCATTATTCTAGAAGTTATGGCCGTCCAAAGTTTTGATCCGAAACCCGTTAATCGCCAGTTTGTGATTAATCCGGAAGGGCGCCACAAAATCCGCCTATACCGTTGAGTTTGTCTCGCCACGTTCTATGCAGTAGACATTCTCCCTTTGCCATCCCATCCTCCGGAATTTTTTTATATATATTTAGGCCACCGTTTGCCGTCGCCGCGCGTCGCCTTTTGACGCCGGCTATTTTGGTTCGCTCCGGCCGTGTTGTCGCGTCCGGAGGATCATCTTGTACTGTTTTGGTCCATCATTAAGGTTCTTTTGGTCTCCGTTTGCCGAGAAGCCCGATTCCGGCCTAAACCCATCGTCTTTCAACCTAGCCCGTGCCGCCGGTTCGCGCACCGGTTAGCCGTCCTTGGTAGCGTTCTACCGCGGCCATGTCGTTGCACCGACGGTCGCTACTTCGCTTCATGAAGTCTCCTATCATTGTTTGACCTTCGTCGTTAACGTTCGCCGTTAACGATCCGCCGTTAACGATTTGTCGTTAACGCTCTGTCGATGCGCTTCCGCACGTTTCGTCGATGCGTTCCCCGTTAACGTTTTGCCGCACGCTCCGCCGGGTGCGTTCCTCCATTACATTACCGCACGCCTGCATCGTTGCGCTCCTCCGTTAACGTTTCGCCGTTGCGTTTTCGTTAACGTTCCTCCGTTAACGTTTTGCCGCACGTTTCGTCGTGCGTTCCTCCGTTAATGTTTTGCCGTTAACGTTTCACCGCACGCCTGCATGCGTTGCGCTCGTCGTTGCGTTCCTCCGTTAACGTTTTCCGTGCGTTCCTTCTGTTAACGTTTCGTCGTGCGTTCCTCCGTTAACGTCTTGCCGTGCGCCCGTCGTTAACGTTCCACCGTTAACGTTTCGCCGTTAACGTTCCATCGTTAACGTTTCATCGTTAACGCTTGGCTCTCTTCGCCTCGTTGTCATCGCATGCGTGTATTCTTGCACAAACCCTAGTGCGATGCCTTCACCTGTTCTATCATCATGATGTGAGCCTAGCCTCATCGTCATATCATCTTCAAAGCCGAATCAAAACCCTAACCTAAGACCGGTTCGATGAACTAAGTTTATCGTGAGCTGCGTTGTTATCTTTGCAATCTTTTCCGTTGTTTCAATCGTGGTAAGACACTTGTCTTATCTTATCCCTGAAAACCTAATCTGCCAGTAATCGAGAATTCCTTCGTGGACTTGGTCGATAGACCATTGGCCATCTGTCATACCCCTGTGCCCGATCTATTCGTCTCTCTTTTGTTTGACTGTGTCCGTTCGGTCAACAAAAGTCAACCTTGAGCTTCAGTTTAGTTCATTGTGAACTAACATATTCTTATGGACCCGATCTATAGATCGAGAGCCCATATGTCGCTATCTGTCCAATCAAGATAATAACTTCGGAAGAAATATTCTTCGGAATATTATTCTTTCTTTCCCACTTATTAGTCTTTCCCTTTTCGGTGTTTTGCCAAAAGCCCGTTCTCTTTTGTCAACTCTTCGATCTAATCCGTTCGAGTTCCCAAATCTCTCCCAAACCGTTGTGCCCAATGCTGTTCGTTCTTAATTTGGAGTTTACTTGATTTGTCTTTTGAATTGGTTTGTATTTGCTTCTTCTTTAATCGTTAGACGCGTCGTCCGGAAATCGTTCGAACGAGCTGAGGATCGAGAAAGTGGAAGTTGAAGATCGAGGACCAAGGATCAAGGATAAAGAGTAAAAGACAGTAAAAGTTTGCAAGGGCCAGGCAAGTTGTGCTTTGACCATGTTGATCCTATTTTGAAACTTATTTTGATTTAACTTATTGCATGCTAGTTCAATTAGAAAATACTTTATTTAAATATGGGGGATTAGATAAATACCAATTTGCTGTATGACACCTTGATTATTTAAATATGTGCCATGACCCCTTGTCACCCTAGTTGTGGTTTACTAGTTGGACATTATTAAATTGCCAACATGGGTTTTAGACCGTTGTAGTATACTGATTAGACCTGCTACGTGCTCATGACATGATTTTGGACAATCAAATGTTAATATTGACTTAATGATATATTGAACCTGTTTGGAAAGGTATCATGTGATGTTGATGGCACGTGGTGCATGGTAATCAACTGGGGTTTGATAAATAGTTTTTGACCGGGGCATGTGGCAAGAATGATCAGGTGGGCCAGTTGTGGCACTGGGGATGTTGATTTGGTTCTTCGGGTAGTCTTGCCTGGTCACCCTAAGGACTTCACCTTGCAAGCCTTTGAACTGAGTCAAACGTACAACCACATGTCCTAATGGGACGGACCTAGTTGATTAAGTTGCTAATAACTTACTTGTGGTACCAGGGTGTCAACTACACCGCTTGTGTAGATTGAAGGGGAGCGTATCAGGCTGCGGCATGGTACCCATCCAACGGTATGTCGGTCCCATACTTCGCCTTAACTAAGGGAAGGGATGGTGTAGGGCAAAAACCGGAGAGGTCCACTTGTGTAGTTAGAGGCTTAGAAAGACTTTGTTATGATCGCTCATTCGCATACTCTTGTATGGCGATTCACTACCGACGTGGTGAGTGGATTGTATCTTGTGGGTAAAGTGTATAACCTCTGCAGAGTGTAAAACCTATTCGAATAGCCGAGTCCACGATCGACAATGCTCGGGATTACAAATAAGGGTTAGATTTTCTTAAAAGTAAACTTGGGTTTGGAGGCGGTTTGTCTGTGGAAAAGTGATAATTGGTTAAGGATGTGGAATGGTTTACTTTTGAAACAAGCTGTGAAATTATTACTATTATTATCTGCTTTACCGCTTTACAATCTATTATGAATATTTGTGAATGCTGTTTATTGCAAAATAACCCCTTCAAATTGTCATTTGGAATAAGCCATGCATATAGCTATTAGACTTGCATTCTGTGCATGACTTGCTGAGTGCTTTATGTACTCACCCCTTGCAAACAAACAATCACCAGTGAGCAAAAGTCTACATCGTCGAAGAAGAAGAAGTTCCGTGAGAAGGCGATTATCTAGGAGTTGAACCCTGTCAGTTGCTTGTGGCGTATTGATGGGATTCACCGATGTTCTTCGTTCCGCTGCTGCTTATTTGGAGTTGAAGCCGTCAAGGCCTCACAAATGTAAGGTTGACCCTAAGGTCGTACATTAGTTTATATTTTATAATTGAGTTATTTTCATTATTCCGTTGCGTATGATTGTGATATTCATCTATGTTGAGACTGTGTGCACTAGCGTGATCCTGGACTAGTGCTGAATACACAGAGGGTCCGGATTTGCAAATTCGGGTCCCGACAGATCCTCTGTGTATTCAACACTAGTTTAGGATCACGCTAGTGCACACAGTCTCAACATTGGTAAATATCACAATCATACTCAGCGAAGTAGTAAGTACTTTATTAAAAGGAAATTTAACTAGTTACTCGACCTTATGGTCAAGTTACAAAGGTACGCCTCGCAGGACGAGAACTTATTAAAATAATCAATTGCAACGAAAAGTAAAGAAAATGCGTGGCGCCAATCAATATGCCACAGGCAATTGATTGGACTCGCTCCCTAGATAGACGGCTCCTCCTAAAGCTCCTCTTCCAAAGCTGGCGTCGCCTCTTCCTCAACTGATGTATTTTGCAAGGGGTGAGTACTTGGTACTCAGCAAGTTATGCACAGAATGCAATCTAATATGCTACATGCATGGCTTATTACAAAGAATAGGATAATAGGTTCATTTGCAGTAAAGCACCACGTGTAAATAAAGTAATAGATTGCAAAGCAGTAAAACGTTAATAAAGATAATAACTTTCACAATAATTACACAAGGTAAAGCATTTCACATCCTAATTCCAATTTACATTTCCAACCCAACCATTTTCCAAAATCCAGGTTATTTTCATGAAAGTCTAACCCTTGACTGTAATCCCCGAGCAGTGTCCGATACCGCGGACTCGGCTATTCGAATAGGTTGTACACTCTGCAGAGGTTATGCACTTTACCCACAAGATACAGTCAAACACCACAAGGGCAAGAGTCCGTAAAAAAGTCTTTCGGAAGCCTCTAACTACACAAGTGGACCTCCCCGGTTGTTGCCCATTAGCCATTCCCTTAGCAAAGGCGAAGTCTAGACCAATCAACCGTTGGACGGGTACCTAGCCATCGCCCCGGTACGCTCCTCCGTACAACTACACAAAAGGTGTAGTTGACACCCTGATGTTCCACAAGCAAGTTATTAGAAACTTATTCAACTAGGTCTGTCACATTCCGGACATATGGTTGCACATTTGACTCAGTTCAAAGGCTTGCAAGGTTGAGTCCTTAGGGTCACCAAGGCAAGACTGCCGAAGAACCAAATCGACTTTCCCGGTGCCACTCATGGCCCGCCAAATCATTCTTGCCACTTGCCTCGGTCTAAAGCATTTACCAATCTCCCAGTTGATTACCATGCAACACGTGCCATCAACATCATCATTAATAACACATGACACTTCTCCAAAACAGGTTTCATATCTCATTAAGTCATCATTAGTATTTAATTACCCAAAATCATGTCATGACTACGTGGCATGTCTAAGCATTATACTACAACGGTCTACGTGGCTGGCTCCTGGGTCAAAACTTCACCTTCGAAGCTTTCGGGCACTTCAACGTCTATCCGTAACGTGCGTAAATAGCAATAAATAATTAAACAGTAAATCAAAAGTGTCCAAAAATTCAAATAAAATTGATAAACAGAAAGAGCACAATTTTACAAATTTTTAGAAATTTGAATCGCCCAAATCGGAGTTAAAACGCAAAAGTTATAAGCATTTGAAGTTTGAAAATATATTTTAAAAGAATAAACCGAATTAAATAAACATTTTATTTTTCGGAAATTAATTATGACGTCATCATTGACACGTGGACCAATCACATGTTGACACGTGTCGCTGCTGACGTCACTCTGCGGCCAGCTCCCTGATGACATCAGCATGATGTCATCCCGAAACGTGGCAGCACTATGCTGTGGACTCGGCACACGCTCGGCTCGGTCCACGGTGGACGCGGCGCATGGCTCGGTGCGGCTGACACGCGGGCCCACCCTGTCAGCGTCATGTGCGCACTCTCGCACGGTGCGGGTCGGCCCGGCTACATGGCGCGCAGTGATTGGCTTGGTTTCGGAGCGATCCGGGCCTCACGTTTTCAAATCGACGACCCCGATGCGATCTAAATTCACGGGATGAAGGCGACGTGGCCTGTCCCGGCACGAGACACGTGGCTCGATCCGTGCCGCTCACTTCAGATCTAACGGTCCTAGATCAATCTAGCAACGGTTAACGAACCCAATCCTACTCGTCCAAAACCGATCCCACGGCTGAGATTAGATCTAAACGCGCGCGGGAGCAAGCACCACGCAGCATGTCCCGGCACACGACGCGTGGGCGCATCGTGACCCTCGGATCACGATCGAACGGCTATGATCGGATCTACCCGCGGCAGTGCATCGCTATGTGGATTAATCCTACCCGTCCAATTTAGATCTAACGGCCAGGATTAACAACGTCAAAATCTACGTGATCTGATCTGAGCCACACAATTAAGATCCTACGGTACAAAATAGATCTAGGCCAACGCTTCTACAAGACCACGTGGCAGAACCTAGGCCCTTAGATCTGAATATAACGGTGCAAACTTAATCTCAAAGGAGCGAGGGAAATTGCTTACGTGGCCGAATCCAAGTGGTTCCCCAGAGATTGAACGGTTGGGGGTGGTCGCGGGACTCCGACGAGGTCGCTGCAGCTAGGGTCACCGGCACCGAGGAAGACGACCTTGCCCGCGGCGTTCCGGTGGGGTTCCGGCGAGGTGAAGATGTCCCGTGGGTGCGTCTCGCTTCAGGGGTCTCGAATCTGGCCTCCAACGCAACGGGGAAGCGGCGGACGACGGCGGAATAGCCCAAACCCGAACGGAACCCTAGACAACCACGACGAGCGATTGTGTGCAGGTGGCGACGCCTCGGGCGTCGAAAGTTTAGGGTTTCGGTGCGGCGTGGAAAGGCGAACCTCGTGGAGCGGGCAGTGCCTTAAGTAGCCCTGGCTTTCGGGCCCACACGGCGGAGGAGTCCGGCTGCCATGGGCAACAGGGTCCGAGTTCTCCGCGGAGACAGCGTTGATGTGGTAGCATCGGAGGCGTCCGCGTGGCTCGGATCCAACGATCCACACGCGCGCGCTACGCGGACAAACGGCGGTCGTCCGATCGAGATCGGACGGTGCGCGAGGTTAGGGGGTTATGGTTAGGCGCGGTGCGGGTCGACTGGCTCGGTTGGACTCGAGTCGGATCGGTTGGAGGAACAGTACAACTCAGTAAGGTTTTCCAGCGATTTAATATTCAAGATAATTCCAGTAATTCAAATAATTCAAGAAAAATAGCAAAATAATCAGAAAAATTCTGGAAAATACTTTGAGACATTTTGAACTCAAATAAAATATTTTCATAAAAAAATTATTTAAAATTTTTAATTATTTAATTATCTCAAAAGAAAATAAATTCAAATTAAATCTAAATAAATTCTAGAAAATTCCAAAAATGCAAAATAACATTTAAATGCATGAAAAGTAAAAATTGGGGTATTACACCCCACGTCCAGTCATCTTTGATCATGACCAGGGTAACTCCGAACCAAGCGACAGCGGTATGTGGTGGACACCGCTCGAATTTTTGTGTGCATGAGTCGGATGAATTGTACGTGGAATTTTTAGTTGAGGAATTAATTGTACGCTGGAGGGCGGCAAATTGGGGTTGAGACTTGGGGTGTGGTCGAGGTTTCGGTGAGGAGAGACATGAGTGAGGAATATTTTTTTTTAGCTCAGTGCAAAGTTTTCGAGCGACGCTTCTCGCCACCCGTTTTCGCAGCTCAACACACCCTGCCTCCAATTTCCTATATAAGCTTTATAAATTTTTTCTATATATACTTTATGAATATATTTGGATTGAACACATAAAAATGGTAAGTGTAGATTTCAAGGTTTTAAAATGTGATTTATACGGCTCCGTGGTAAGGAAAAAAAACGGTAATGCTAGGAATCGGTCGTCTGTTTTTCTTCGAAACATTTTTTTCTACGCTCATACGTTACAAAAAAATATTTCACTACGTTCAAAAAAATGTTTCACACGTTCAAAAAAATATTGCAATGGCGTTCGTAAAAATAAAAATATCGGACGTCCGGCCGCAAGTTCTTCCCCAAAAAAACACTACAATTATCGCAGAAGCTATCATTCGTCACGTTTTCATTATTAAAAGATTTTTAAAAAATTATTTGTATATAATACGAGTCTACCAACCAGCAATTGATCGGCACATGCACACTCTTAAACAAAGCGGCAAATCTCCTAACAATTTGCTTGTGTAGGTGGGGATCTAGTATTTTCGGAGTCTTTACATGAGGAATTACAAAAGAAATTTTTTTCGACAAAAATGTGAATTAGGAAGAATTGGTCGATGAAATATGAATAAGAGATTCTATTAAATAAAAATATTATTGCTAAAATAAACTATTATCTGTGATCGTTAACGTTGATGAATTAAGAGAAAGCTAAACAAATTAAGACCAGCAGGTGGCCTGAACGGTGAGATCGCCGGACTCGCACCCGGCGCCGTCGAACAAGCCGATGTGCTGCACCGTGCACGACTCCTTCCCAACGCACGCCGCCGTGAAGGCCTCGAGCGCTGCCTTGGACTCGCACCCGCCCTCGTACACGCCGCACTGCCCCCGGGCCACGCCAAAGCTGGCCACGTCGACGCTCGAGATGGTCTTGCCGTGCTGGCAGGACAGCGTGACATTGTCCCCCTTCTCGACAGCCTCCGCGCAGACCGGGCCGACCGCCAAGGTGCGGAAGTTCACCTGCGACGGGTCGCCGCCGGCCTCCTCGAAGAGGATGATGGTGTTGGGCTCGCCGGCCTTGAGGAAGGAGCGGGGCACGTGGTAGAACCGCTGCGATGGCTCGTTGCAGCCGGTGAGGCACTTCTGCCCGTTGCCCTCCGCCTGGAACACGCCGCGGTAGTCGCAGTGGTGGCAGCCGCCCATCTCGGCGGCCATGTACGACGGCCAGTAGCGGCCGAGGTTGTTGCCGTTCACCCACGCCACGCCCTTGTTCAGGCCCAGGAGGTCCACCACCACGGCATCTTCCCCAACCGGAGCTTCAAAGGTAGCCTTCAGGGCAAAAAACACAGAGAAATATATTAGATTCCACAACGCAACGCGGCATAGCTCCATAACACGGCAATGCTAATTGCTGAGCTAAAAGAATGCGATGTGAGTTGCCAAATTAAGTGGACTGTACCTTGTACCAGGTGAAGGGCCTGTTGATGAGGATGGTGCCATTGTGGCTGTGCCATTTGTAACCAGGCTTGTCAAGATGGATCTGTCTGTACTCTCCAGCCAAACCAGCCTAGGAAGAGAAAGATTGGAGTAATGTCATGATCATAGTTGTATAGTCGAATCTTTCATTAGGAAAATAAAGAGAATAGATATAGATGTTATGTACCTTGTAAGACCAAGAGCTGTGGGAGAGATCGGTGGCGGTGCCGTCGGCGTCGACCAGCTTGACAGGTCCTCCAACAATGCCGGCGGGCATCAGCTCAAACAAAGCTCCGTAGTTCTGTTTGACAAGGAGGAAGAAACATCTCAGTACGCATGATCGGGGAAGAAAGAGATGGGCTCGTTGATCTGACGAAGATTGGAACCTTCAGTCCAACGGTGGCGCTCAGGAGAGAGAGGTAGTTCTTGCCGTCGTGAAGATTCACCGGAGACTCGAGTTGGAAGATGAAAGGTCCGTTGGGAGAATGGTGTTGCCCTGCCAAGCATGTTTTTCTCAAACAAACATTAGCTTCGTCAAATAGCAAACTGAGCTCTATGCTATTGAGTTAGCAGGAAAGTACTCACCAACAAGCTTCCCATTGACAAAAGCATAGAGCTCATGTCCGGTTGTGTTCACATACAGCGTGTAGCTTCCCTCTCCCTTGTGGTCAAAGCTACATTTCATCAGAGATGTTTCAGATTTAGATCAGTCCATATATCTACCGGTGATATTTAAGGTAGCTCTTTGTTTTAAGGATAAGGAAATCTCACAATAATCTTAAAATATAAAATATTCTAGAAATTCTCACATTAATCGAAAGAAAAAGAGAAGTATCTCTACCACTTATTTTGATGGCCAGATGATATTTTTATTTACTTCATTATTTGTATGAAGTGGGTGATATTTACTAACCTCTCACTGGTAAAAGGCTACCAATGACCACAAAGGGTAATATGGGCTTTGCACCGAAGGAAAAACCAGTAATAATCATATCATATATACTATGCATATATGTTGTCAACGACATGTAAATTATTTATAAGGTAATATGAGAATTCTATGTATAGCAAGTTAATGACCATATCATATATATATTGTGTCTATATCTTGCCTTATAAACTTGAGCAGAGGGAGTAATCAAAATACACATCATGATATTTTTTTTCCTTATTTAATGTTGTGCGTTAATGATATTTGTATTTACTTCATCATTTTATGAAATGCAATGTCCATATTACCCCTAGTCCTTGGTAGCCTTCTGCCTAGTGAGAGGTAATAGTAAATACCAGCCATTCGATCACACGAAATCAATGGCTCATCTTAGTGTGGATGTACCTAAACTTTTTCCTTATAGATTACCTTGTCGTGTACCACAAGTAGTCGCTCTGATCAGTAGACGTGACGATCTGCTCCAAGAGCTGGTTCCTCTTGAAGCTTCCACTCTCGTCGGTCATGAAGGGCTCCAGGTTCTCAGGCATCCACGACCATTTCAAGCTCTCTGGCTCCTGCTCCACCGCGCTGGGCTTCTTCACCATGACCGACGTATGCGTCTTGATCTGACGGTAAAACCCCAATAAGTAACAGCGAATTGATCACTGTCATGTACAGTTAAATCAGCAGCGATCAGAGGAAAATACCTTAGCGCTGTTGAACGCGACGGTCTTGCAGCCAGGCAGGATGCTGACGGACCAAGCAGGTACGACGTGAGCAGTTCCATCGAGGGTCATATTGACATCCCTGTCGTCGAATTGGTTGCTGATGAAGCAAGCAGAGGAACCATCCATGGTGTACTTGGTGACCTGCATGAGGAACCAGCCATGTTACAAAAGCGTATGCATGCGATCTGTTCGACAGGAAAGAAATACAGGGCATGATTTTTAATTGAACCATACTGTGACATTCTTCCCGTAGCTGGTGTCGTTGTACTCTCCATGAACAAGGATTTTCTCCATGGACTTGAGCACGGTGTGGAGCTCCTTCAAGTGGCCGTATTTGGGCTGCCTGATGTTACCTGTTGGGTTAAGGGAAGCAGATTAACGGGATTATACATCTACATATTACAACCGCCTGCCAAAATCACCATGTTTCAATCTTTCCATGCCAAGTCAAACTCACCGTACTCATCCAGAGGTGCATCGTAGTCGTAGCTGGTTGTGATGTACGGACCACCTGAAGTACGCCCAAAGTTGGTTCCGCCATGGTACTGACCAACGTGTCAATGCAAGTCAGTGGACGCAACAGTGAAAAGATACGATACTGGTAGTATATAATGCGTAAGTAGAAATCACATCTACCATTGATTTTTTTAAGAGTGTTTCTACTACTCTACTACCACATGAAGCATGAGTAAACTCTAGTTAATCTGATTCATTGGATCGAAAAGAATAAACGGTTCGTATTCAATTTAGTGTGCTGTAAAAGAGTTCACGCAGTGCATGGTGTAGAAGCTCACCATGTAGTAGTTCTGGACCGATCCGCGCTTCTGGAAGAACATTGCAACCGCGAAAGCAATGTCTTCAGCAGACCTGTGGAAGTCCGGCTTGTCCCAGGCCTTGAACCTAATGGTATATATATATCAAGTTCAAAGCTTAGTACTAATCCATGTTGCGACAGAGTAGGAAAAAGGAATCAATTAGGAGGAATTTATTACCAGCCAGTCCAATTCTCCGTCCAAATCTTGGGGATGTCCGTCCTGTTTGGGAACCAGTCATGGCAGTAGAATCCATTGCAGGTGTTGATCTGATTACAACGCAAAACACAACCACGTTAGCGTATGATCAGCAATACAATTTACGTAGCCTTACTCTATCTGGTGTGAAATTCTCGGAAAAAGAAGAGATAAACTCACCACATTGGGCGGGACATCGGCGTCCTGCTGGCACATGATCCACGGGACGCCAACGTTCTGCTTGTTCGCCATGTCTGCGCACCAATGGATGTATTGCGAGGCAGACTGGGCGTCTTTTAGATTGCCCATGATGTTCCCGTACTCGTTCTCAATCTACAGATTCAGGCATCGCCATTAGTGAACAGATTAAGTACGCAATTGGCATCTTAATTTCCATCATGTCAGATTGTTTAAAGAGTAGCAGATGTGGACTACTGGTAGATATGTCTACCTGCGACAGGATGATTGGGCCTCCCTGACCAGCGAACATGTTTGCTTCCTTGAGCTTGTTGACTATGAGCGTGGTGAAGGTCTCCATCTCGCGCTGTTTAGGGGAGACAAAAGAATAGCTTAAGATTCTGTTCGTGTTTGCAAATCTATGGGATTAGATCGAGACGTCGACAATAAAAAGTGAGCAATCCATTCGTTTTTACCTCAAAAGGCTCATTGTGCATCCTGAACTGCATGCCGGGGATGTCACGCAGCCAAGCGGGAAGTCCTCTGCAGCAGAAATATATTAGCGTGATTACTGATTAGCTCCATTGTAGCTGATGATATGTAGTTTTCCTTTCCAGTTTCTAAAAAGTTTCATGACAGATTCAGCATGCATACCCATAGTTCCACTCGCCACAGATGTATGGGCCAATGCGAAGAATGGCGTACATACCGGCGTTCTGGATCTCCTTGAAGAACCTGACAATGTCGTAGTTCCCCTCGAAGTTGTACTGAAGATCAAAGGAAAGACATGAACAACAAGCAGAAAGGATCAGCTCTGGATGCGCACTGTGTTCGATCCCCTAGTAAGATATTCTGAGTTCCTGGTCGTGCAGTGCAAACCTGGCGTGGGCGAGGCTCATGGCCGTTCCAGAAGACGTACGTCTCGATGGCATCGAGACCGCCTTCCTTGGACTTCTTGATCAGATCAGGCCACATCTGCACGCAGGAAAGGCAAGAATCGTAGCAAGATCAGATCAGTTGAACGAAAGAAGAGAAACCTCACGGAAGCAAGAGCAGGGCCGGGGCGTGTCCGGATGAACTCCACCTCTGGGGTGCTCCTGGGGTAGTGGATGGATCCGGAGATGACGATTCGGCGCTGGCCGTCGATGACGAGCGCGCGGTCGTTGTAGGCGACGGTGGTGCCCCTCGCTCCGACGGCCGCGGCGGCGATTAGCAGGGCTAGCAGCAGCGCTAGCGTGGCGCGCCCCATGGTGCTACAGCTAGCTAGCTCTACACGTACGTGGGAGAAAAAAATGGAAGGGGAGAAGACGAAAACTTGGTGCATGGAAGCCTCGACCTCCACGGTATTTAAAGGCCCGGCCGGAGCTGACGGGAAGAAGAGAGGATGCCGTTGGATAGGTGTTGAGCTTGATATTTGTTCCAAGGGATAGACGGATAAGTTTTGAGTTTGATATTGTTACGATCGATTTGCATGTTTCGAAAGTGGAACGGATAAGTTTTGAGTCTGATATTGTTACGATTTGTGCAAACTGATGAGGCTATGGTTTGCCACCACGTACGTATCGCTCTAGAATTTGTGCAGTTTGTTTTTTTTCATGGAAATACGAATCTCGCTCATTTGGACATAAGCTCATCGCTTTGCTGTTAAACTTTTCTAGTTAGCAAGACTTTAGTGTATGGAAATAAATATACCATGTATGGTTAGTTCAAAGTAGTAAGCTTTTATTCTAGGCTTCAATTTCAGCATAAGACATTTTATTTGCAATAGAATAGTTTAACAAGTGGTAACGAAATTCTAAACAACATTTAATATGAAACTAATAACAATAAATAGAGATTAATTTTACTATTTTGCAACCCTCCATGGCCACGAACAGCGAGAGAATACATCCCAACACAACTTAAGTTCACCACCAACCCATTAAAACACATTTTTCAAAGCATTTGCAAAACCGAAACTATACTTGACATTATTTCCCCAAGTTACTCCCTCCGGTTTGGTAATATCTGTCGTTTTGGACATAGTGATGGTCAAACTTCCGAAACTTTGACTATCGATATAGTTTTAAATATTTAAATTGGATACATGAAAATTATATGTGTAGACTTGTCTCGAGAAGTACTTTCATAATGTTATAATTTTATTGGGTTTTATAAATATATTATAATAAAAATCAGCGGTCAAAGTTGTGTTTTGAAGACCGTGTCGATGTCCAAAATGACAGATATTACCAAACCGGAGGGAGTACACTACTACAGATCTGGCAATCAGTACCGGTTCACAATGGCTGTAACATACTCAGTTTCACTTTCTGAGAAAAATCTAATTTAAACTAATTAATTCAAAACTTGGAGTTTCCGTGGTGTTTATATTAGCCTGGCATCCTTTCCCATCCAAAATCGGGATTCAATTCCCTTCCGGGTGAAAAATAGAATTTCCAGATTCCCGCCGGTACCCGAAATTTCACCCGAGTCCAAAAATGTTCCAAAAATCCCGAAACCACTTCAATTATGTCCCAAATATTCCAGAAGGATTTTTGAAACGATTCCCCGGATTTTTGGACGCGCAAAACTTCGAAAGCTCATATCTTCTCCGTCCGAACTCCGATTGCATCCGTTCAAATTTCTAAATTCATCTAAAATCAAGATCTACCTGCCAGTACTACTTTTGTAATTTTTGGATTTTATTTATTTTCTTGTATTTATTTGTTGTCTCGTTTTGCACGTGGCCGAGGACCCCGCCGCGACCGCCGACCCCGCCGCCGAACTTTCCTCGTTCGACGACCTCACCGCGACTGAAGGCAAGTCTCCTTGACACATATTGAACCGACATTTACAAATGTGTTTTAAATGTTTTATGAACTTGCATGCTATGTTTATCGTCGTATGTCAAATATAAGTGTATAGTTAATCCAAATTGTGATTACCTCCTTTGTTATCAACATTCATGTTATTTGTAACCCTAGGACATTTGCTATGCCACGTTTATGCTTATATGGTACCCTTTGTGCAATAGTACGGTAGAATTGCTTAGGACCATTATCGATGAAAACAACCCATGGGTGGGATGACACAAAAATAATGATTTCAAGTATGATTTGGAAATGATTATTATGATTTTGGTACTGTTTTCCTAAAATAAAAAGAAAAGGAAAAATGATTTGGACTTGGGCGGAATGGAATGTCGGGTGGGTGCGGATGGAGCACTAGTTGTCTTGTGCAAGTGCCGCCCCAAGTCAATTAAGGACCGACGCTTGTGATTGTCCATTCTAAGAATAACCGTACTACCACATGTCTATAATTGTACGACCTGGCTAACTAATTTGTAGAAACCTAACTTAGACTCACCAAATGGTGGAATGTGAGTGCCGGATAGAGGCAACGTCGTTTTCTCACACGGTGCAAGAGGGGGCTTCTGTACTGGGCGGATGGAACTCTAACAGAGGTGAAACCTCAACGGGTGAGTCGGGTTAGGCGTATACCTTGTAACGGCCTTGTCATGGTCTCTCTGCCGACACACCAAAGGAAGTGTGTTAATAGCTTGGCATCAAGAGATGATCATGTCTTGTGGGTAAAGTTGTACACCTCTGCAGAGTTAAAACTATTCGAATAGCCGTGCCTACGGTCAAAGGCAAAGCAAAGAATGCTTTCATATTGGTAGACTTTGGTTTTGGTTTTAAAATTTTAAAAGGTATTTTGTTTTGGGATTCGGGAGTGGTTAGAACTCTCGGATGTGGATGGCGGATTGAGCCAACAAGGTGGATAGAACATGTTTCATGCCCGGACGGAAGGAGTCCTTGTGATTAAACTTGATCTTTTAAAAAGTTGGCGGTTAGAGCCCTTGTATTAGTGATGGTGGTTAGAACCTTCACTGCAAAATTAAATAATTCAATTGCTAAAAGAATTGTAAAAAGATGCTTTGTGAAAACTTATTACTTAAGTATGGTTTAATAAAATTTGGCTTTGTGCAAAAGAACCCTGTTAAACTTCCTTTGGAAAGCCCCACATAATCATACTTACCCCGACTTGCTGAGTACTTTTGTACTCACGTGCTACATCAACTTGTCATCCTCAGAGAACTATCAGGATGCAGCCGAGGACGGCGAGTTCTACGCTGAAGACTCCGTGGAAGATAGCCAGGATAGCTAGTCGCGTTTCTTGTCGTCGCCTGTGGCGTTTTGGTGTTCGCTGGTTGTCGCTTTTGCTTCCGCTGTAGTGTCTCCGGTCTCGGACCGAGTATTGTAATAAGCGGCCATGTGGCCCGTACTTTATTATTTATGCTACAATTTCGTTATGTTCGGCAATGAAGTATCACTGTTGACTGTGTGTACTAGCTACTGATCTGGAACTAGTACGAAAATACATAGGAGATTTCGGATAGCTGATTCGGGGTCCCACAGCGGATGGCATCAGTATGGGTTTTTGAACCGGTACAGGCCATCCGGAACAGATGCCCATTGAGCATCACTATTGGTTCCACCAACCGGCATTGATATGACTATCAGTACCGGTTGAAGCCTCCAACCGATACTGATGAGCTATTTATCAGTACCGGCTAGTGCCTCCAACCGGTACTGATGATCTATCTATCAGTACCGGTGCGGAAGCTCCAACCGGTACTGATGATCTATCTATCAGTACAGGTTGGAGCCTCCAACCGATACTGATGATCACGAGAGATTTAATACTTAATATATCGTATATATTTAATATATAGTATACATTTGTGTTAAGTCTAATATTACATATATATGTTTGTGTGTACGTTAAGTCACAATTAATTTTGTATAATCAATCAAGCACAATTAACTAATAATCAATCATGCCTATATATATAATATATAATTACACATATATAGTTCACATAACATTCGATCATTACAACTTTAATTACAGATCGTTCATGGGGCCTTTTCTTTTACGTGCATCGCTCTTGGTAGCTGTAGATGTCGACTCCGACAGTTCACCAGTCTTTATCGAAGGGCCCCACCTATTTGTCACTAGATCGTAAAACTCGCCTGTTGGATTTATGATTTCATCGTAAATCCAGCCGACAAGTTGTTCTTGTATTGCTCTCATGTGCGCCGGCGAGAAATCCGACGAATCTTGCAAGCGACAAGCACCTCTGATCTGGATGTGCATAAACTGGCACACATAGTGACGAGTACACATACCATAGGTACCCCCAGCAGCCCGGGATGGCGAACGGGCTGCCTTTAAGGTCCAGTTCCGACCAAGGGCCCGTAGGCCACGAAGGGACCTTGTACCTGGCCAAACGCAAATGCAGACGCGCTCCGACCCCCCAAAGGTCGAGATGCCCAGCTCGCTCCGACCCCCTGAGTCGGAGCGAGCAGGGGCTCCTTCGAAGCGTTTGGGCACCTTCCCTACTGGCATGACGTCTCGAGACGTCCGCACCAGGGTAGGTGGCTCCTTCCCAAGGAGTCAGCAGGGCTGTCCAAGAAGTCAAGCTCCGGTCCCGTCATCCTGACACGCAACAGAGGGGAGCGCCCCCTCCCAAGTCCACACTGAGGTCAAACGCCATTAATGCCGACGCCTGACGACCGTACGGAGCAGTGCGTCACTTCTCCAACCCAGCCGAGAACCCCCCGCCGCAAGACTACCAACTCGGCGTGGGGGTGGACGGAGGCCGGTCGGACGACAAGACCGAAGACCAGATTCCGAGGCGTAGGACATCCCCCTTCTCTTTCTTTTTTCCATTCCAAACTCCCATGAAACCTGCCGTTTCCTCCTATATAAGAAAAGGCAGGGCCCCGAGGGGAGGGGGCAACACAGCAGACAGAAAAAAGGAGGCGCCCGATCGATCGAACTAGAGACCGATCGGACGAACAACGAGAAACACTCCCTCGCTTGTAACACCCCATATCCATTTGCTCCCAGAAGCAATACACACCCATCTCATGAACTGGAGTAGGGACGTTCAGCCCGAACCAGTATACATCTTGGGCTTATTGAGTCAGGCCATTCGACGAGAGGGAACGTGCGACCCCACTAACCAAAAATTCGTATTGCCGGTGCATGAAACACCAACAGTTGGCGTGCCAGGTAGGGGCGTTTCGTGCGTCAACGTCATCAACATCTCCATATTCCCATCCGCTTCCCCGATGGCTTCCTTCTTGCGTGACGACGCACCAGCGTCGAGGGGCTGGATCCGCTTCGACGCCCTTGACTTCGTCGTCACTACGACGGGAGAGCTCGTGCTCATCCCCGCCGCCGTCCGTGACCAGGCTTCCTCCACGAGCCTGGACGTAGTTGCCGACATCCTCGGCAACCTTCGCCTCGAGGCTTCCGCCCGGGCCTTGACGACGGAGCTACTTCGCGGTGGCACCGCCCCCGTTGGCTCCATGCGTGTGCAATAGCGGGCGGCGGCCCCGCCCTCCGCGAATTCTCAGTTCGTGGCAATGACCAGCTACGTGCCGGTCTCCCTCCACGACTTGCTGGGGGACTCCTCCAGCCACGGCTCCAGCTTCGATAGGGAGCACCCCCCGCGTCGGCTGCACTCCCGCGCACCGAAGCGCCACCCTCGTGAGCCCCGGAACTCTCCTCCCGCGCACCGAAGCGCAGGACGATGAGGACCGCCGTGAAAGCCCCGCGCACCTCCAAGCTCACCGCGCTGAGATCCAGCGGCAGCGCGAGGAGCTCGAGGCCCGCAAAATCTTGCTCGACAGGCTCCAGGCCGACTTGGAGCAGCGTCGGCTCGATCCACCACTTGTGTCTGGCGCGCGCGCGCCAGGTACATCACCAGCTCACCGAGGGGTCGGACGGTCTCCCGTTCTCCCCCCATGAGAGCCAGAACATCGCCGCGGTTGCGATGCTGCTCCGTGGGCTCCCTGATGGAACGTGCTGCCGTGCAGCACGCGGAGGGCTTCGGCTCCCACCACTCGGGCGCGACTTCGAGCCGCCCGGGTCGCCCATCCTCACGGGGCCAGCAGAGTGCATGGATAGCGGCACGCCGAAAAAGACAGCGAGTGCATCTATGAAAGCAACCAAACTAGCTTAATAGTTCAGTTAGGGATCGATGAAGAAAAGGAGTGCGAAAAAGTCCATGGATAGCGGCACGCCGAAAAAGACAGCGAGTACGCCTACGAAAGCAACCAAACTAGCTTTCTTTTGGGTGTAATATTCTACAAAACTAGTTGTGTTTATCTTTTCTATTTGTGTCATGTTTTGGTGTGCTGGCCGAGATCCTCTTATGGCTACACTTTTGCTTTGTCTTCTTCACGCATCTTGTGCGGATTCATGACTTATCTAAATTGCACCGCTTATGTTTCACTACTAAAGCAAGTAGCTGATTAATCCATGTGGTTATGGATTCGAGCTACTAATGTTGTGACTAATTAATTTTATGATATAGTTCGTTAGTTGATGATGATTATGGGTCATTAGTACCGGTTGGAAGCACCAACCGGTACTAATAGTGTCTCATCAATACCGGTTGGTTACTCCAACCGGTACTGATCATCACCTCATCAGTACCAGTTGGTTCCTCAAACCGGTACTGATCATCACGTCTTCAGTACCGGTTGGTGGACTGATCATCAGCTCATCAGTACCGGTTGGTTCCTCAAACCGGTACTGATAATCACCTCATCAGTACTGGTTGGTGGCACCAACCGGTACTGATAATCCTATCAGTACCGGTTGGTGGAACCAAACTGATGGCCATTGGGTTTCATTTTTGGATGGTCTGTATCGGTTCAAAAACCAGTACTGATGGCAGTTGTGAACTGGTACTGATGGCCAGATCTGTAGTAGTGAGGGTGGTGTGGTGATGGATGGACTTGATGGTTCATGGGTTGGAAAAAGGGTCTAGTGCTTTGGAAATGGTCAGGTGAATGGGTTAAAGAAGCTCACGTCCATGGGCAGCCTTGTGCTTTGCTGTGGGGATGGCGCCGTCATGAGCTCAACCAATCTGTATGTCTGCCTCCACCGTCTATTCTGCCGCACGCATCAAATTAATCTAATTGAGGTTCTGATGTTTACATTTAATCTCAAGAGGGTTACTGAGGCATGGAGTCTCGATTTGGATTGATGTTCCTCTGGAATCGGCCGTGAATGATATGTTGAAGAGCATGGGGACACAATCTAGTTCAGATCCAGATTCCTTTTCTCAGGTTGTTCTCTAAAATCTTCTTGAAAGTCCATCAACCTCTTTATGGTTCTCTTGTTCCTGTTCTCTCTGTTGGATATGCCTTAGGATCTTAATGCCTAGAACAACACCTAGAAGAGGCTTTGGGTTACCTTCGGGGTTTGCACTCGACAAAGCCATTTCCGATGACGAGGGAGATGGAGCGGCAGTCACTACTACAGAACCGGTCATCACAAGCGGTTCGTAACCGCTTTCAGAAGCGGTTTTAGAACCGCTGGTAAGCAACCGGGAGTGATACCCTTCGGGGTATCACAAGCGGTTCGGACAACCGCTTGTGGTGAGACACCACAAGCGGTTCGAAGGCGCCCAGAAGGCTCGGGAGCGCCACGTGGAGATCTTCACAAGCGGTTTGTGTTATAAACCGCCAGAAGATTTCCTCTCCACAAGCGGTTCAGACATTACAAACCGCTGTGGAGGTGCTCTCCACAAGCGGTTGGAGATAATAACCGCTTGTGGAGAGGCATTGTATATTATATATTCAATATATAATATGTTTTTGAGTAGGGTATCAATATGTATGGATTTTGACATTAAAAATACATAGAAATATTTGGTTTTTGTATACAATTAAATATATATTACTCATACGTACTCATTGAAATAATCACAGATCATTTACATAAAAGTACGAACTTAATAGACTAAAAGATGGATAGGTTTGATGGACAGTACATGAAATAATGAGCACTTTTACAAGTTTGATTTACACATAAGCAACTTTTACAAGTTTGAAAGAATAAAAGGGTGAATCTCGAGCTGATTTAATTCTTGCGTGCATCGCTGTTTACGTCCTTGGTCGACGTTGATGTCAGATCACCTGTCCTTATAGAAGGACAATCTCTCCAACCCGGTGTGTGGAACTCGCCGCCGTGGGATACAATCTCTTCAACAATAAAGCCAATGAGTTGTTCTTGAAGTGCTTCAACCCGGTGCGGCGGGATCACATCTTGCACATCGATGTTGGGATGACAAAGAACGAAATTAATAAATCTTTGAGCATGTAATTAAAGTGTAAGTATTAATTGATATGTGCACTCACCTCGTTGTCGCTTATGGGCACATCGCCGTGGGTAATATTTTGCATGTAGTGGCACACATAATAGCCACATAAGTTGTTTCCATCTGTCTGCTTTTAATACTCGAGTGCTTATTTGGACAAAGGTGAATTCATTCTCGAATTGTCCTTGTTGCTTCTTGCGAAACCTTGCGAATGCCCTGTGTGACGCGTTATTATGAATAGCAATTATCAGACTTGGAATTAGCAAGGTATTTCAATATAATAAGGAAACAATTGTATATATATTTGCTATAAACCTGTTTAGGACATCAATGATATAATCGATATTGTTCCACGGTCCCCTTTTGAGTCTTGAACAATGATCTTGCTACTATCAAGCTTGATGACCAAAAGGATCCAAAGGATACCTGGTCATATATTGCGACATATATATAACTAGCTAGCAGTATTATCAATGCCTTGGAAAAGAAAAGTTTATTAATGCGTTATGAGAACACGTAAATATACGTACATGAAGTTGAAGGGCAGAAGTATGTATGGTTTGTAGTGTTGTCCCATGAATGCATCTAGAACGTAATCCTCAAGAGCTTTAGCGCTGTATCGAAATACGATCTCATTGACAATTTCCGGGTCGAGGAAGCCCACGTTGAATATGTTCTGTTTTCTACATCGTTGTATCTCCATTCTACGTAGAAATGTATAAGTTATTAGAGTTGCACTTCTATGGTACAAGGAAGTAAATGGTAAAGTTATGAGCTTGATACTTACAGGCACCAGCAGCTCATGAGAGACACGTTCATAGAGTCGCTATGGTAGATATTGTATATGTCTTCGAATTTGAGCCATATGGTGTTGTCCCCATGATAGAAATCTTCTTGTCTGACCCGGAGGGGGAACATTTTTCTTTGTTGAGCAGACTCTATCATGTACCATTCATGAAATTGTCGCATCTTGGTTGGCAGGTCCTTTATCTTATTTGGATCAATTAACTCCCGGCCAAGCTTATATTGCCATCTGACTTCTGCCATTGGGAGAACATCTGATCCTAGAGCAGCAGCTACGGAAGTGAGTCCTGCCTCCTTCATAAATCTCTCAAGGTTCTCCTGATCTTGCCGCAGCTGATCTTGATCTCTCTTCGCTTTGCCGCCGCCGACCCCGCTTACTCTTCCGTAGCCTTTATTATTGTACGCTCATAGTTGGGCGGCACAGTGGAGTGGCATTGCACGACAGTCAAGAAGTGTTCCATCACTTTTGGATCAACTTGTACGTTTGGGTCAGCTGACTTCTTTGGTGCGAAGTGTGCAGCCACTTCTTCGGTGACGATCGCGTAATTCTCCTCGTCGGTCCTATCATATGCCCTCTTTGGAGGTTCCTTTACCCTTTTTGACCGGCTGGACTGTGCCTTCGTGGGAGCAGGTGGAGTAGTATGGCTCTTGAGCTTCTTCCTCGGAGGAGATGGTGGAGGTATCGGTTGTCGTTGTGGAGGAGGCGTCTGTTCTCGTTGTGGAGGAGGCGTCTGTTGTTGTTGTGGAGGAGGAGTCGGTTGTCGTTGTGGAGGAGGCGACGCTGAAGGAGGCGTCGGTTGTCGAGGAGGCGTGGGTTGTCGTTGTGGAGGAGACGAAGCTTCCAAATGGCGGCTCCGAGATGACACCTCCACGCCATCCGGAAATATGATCAACCTTTTTCGCTAGAGGATGATATTGTGGAGGGCCTGCCCAAGCTTGGTAACGCTGTCGCCTCCAAAGCAATATCGAGTACTAGTTCTTCAAATCCGCCAAGACCTCCTCCATCGCGACCTTCGAGTAACCCATGGGTATTGTGTTGCGGTGGAAGGTCTGCCCGGTGACACCGCAATGCCATGCCGTAAGCCACCCTGATGGAGAGGTTGCGGCGCATCGATGTGTAGCTCACATCGCGGCGAACCCTTATGTCATCAACGGGATAATGGGCTTGCAAGTCTTCGTCCCCTTGAGGGGCCCGGTGACGCCAAGAATGCCCGCCGCTACCGACGGGCTGATCATGGCGTCCGGTGATTGATTGGACTCGGCTGATCCCGGAAGGTTATCGAGAGCTACCGCACTTGTTGCGCAACTTGTTGCGCCACTAGTTCTCCAATGCTAGCCTGGTTGCTCTAAGCTCCTGTTCCAATTGAGCCATTTTATTTGCTTCTCTTGTTTTGGTTCTCTGGCGGCTCTGATTTAAAGCGTATCCTTCACGAAACCGCATTTCCATGGCGTCTTGCCAAAACCTCGTGTCCGTCCCGGTGCTCAGGGGGTTTGGAGGGCATGTGTTAGCTCATCGTTCTCCTGTCTACCACAAAAGAGCCTCGACCGAGACTCGCCGACGGCTTGTACAACTCTCTGGCCAACATCTTGTACATTTGGTAGCATCACCAAACTGCCATCATCTGCAAGGCTCCCCCCGTGACCCATGAACCAATTGCGCAGGCGCTCTTCCCACAAAGCAGTAACCGGTGTGACTTCCTTGGCCAATAATTCTTCTTCTTTCTTGTCCCATTTCTACAGATTTTGAGGTAACCACGGTGCCGAGATGGTGGTGGTACTTCTTCTTACGTGCATTGGTCTTATTATTCGACTTGTACTGGCCTTCACCGACATCTTGTACTCCTCGAATGCTTCCAGTGATCGGCCAGATAAGGAAATTGGTTGAAGTCGAGTCTTTCTCCCTTCAGACGCACTTTTTGCTGAGAGCCGACTTCCATGACTGAAATGAGAGTGCCATCTTCTTCAACGTATAATTATTGGCCTTGTCTCCAAACCCTTGAGGAAATGTGAAATTTTCCAGAATATCTTGCCAGAGGAGGTCCTTGGTAGCTTGAGGAACTTCAGCCCATTTCTTGATGCTAATTGGGACGTGATCTCTTACGTGGTAACCATAGGCGTTGTTGAACGGCCCAACTGCTGAAAGAGGGGCAATCGGCTTCCCATCGTTGTCAATTTCGGTAAACACATGCTTTGTGGACGGCTTCTTGTTAGGTCCCCGATTCTTGGATTGGTTGCTCGATGTAACAGCTTTTAAATAAACAAACATATATATAACATGTCAGGGTGTATTCTAATAATGAATTGCGATTAATTAACATGCCCACAGGAATTATTTTCTTCTGACCATACCTCGGTGTTAACGGTGTCCACATTCTCGCCGGAACCAGTGTTACCGGCCACAACGGCTGCAGGATAACCTTCATAGTCGGCGATGGAGTCTAACAGGAACTGTTCTTCCTCGTCGAAATTAGGGTCACCACGTGTTGGTTGTGCCATCTATAAATGTTGATATAATGTAAACTTAAATTCGAAAACATCTATAACAACATATATATATAGGTATACATATACCAACATGAGGAGGAAAGGGGACGTCGGTGAAAGAACTGATCTCACAGGAGTTGTTGTGAGGGTAGGGTGGGAATGAGTCAAGTTTCACATTTTTCGGTCATTTTTAAAATTAACATAGTTTAATTTAATATCATTTTATTTTTGGAATTGAGCTAACGAACCGAGCCGATCTAGCGCAAAATTCAATTTCAATATATATATGGTATTGAGCTAACGAGCCGATCTACCGCAAAATTCAATTTATTTTTGGAATTGAGCTAACGAGCCAAGCCGATCCATACACCATCACCAACAACATACACACACACACACACACACATATATATATATATATACAATGTCTCTCAATATATATACACAATACCAAATACCAACATACCAAATACCATACACCATCACCAACAACATACACACACACATATATATATATATATATATATATATATATACAATGTCTCTCAATATATATACACAATACCAAATACCAACATACCAAATACCATACACCATCACCAACAACATACACATATATATACAATGTCTCTCAATATATATACACAATACCAAATACCAACATACCAAATACCATACACCATCACCAACAACATACACACACACACACACACACACACATATATATATATATATATATATATATATATATATATACAATGTCTCTCAATATATATACACAATACCAAATACCAACATACCAAATACCATACACCATCACCAACAACATACACACACACACACACACATATATATATATATACAATGTCTCTCAATATATATACACAATTAATACCAAATACCAACATACCAAATACCATACACCATCACCAACAACATACACACACATACCAACATACCAAATACCATACATACCAAATACAATGTCTCTCAATATATATATGAACATACATACCAAATACCATACATACCAATTAATACCAACATACCAAATACAATGTCTCTCACCAAATACCATACATACCAACATACCAACAATACCAAATACCAACATACCAAATACCAACAATACCAACATACCAACATACCAAATACATATATGAACATAATTAACAACATACATACCAACATATCAATAATACATATATGAAAATGCCTTGTGGACATTTCATCGAACACCTTATGGGCGACTGTAACAGGAGGAGGTGGGGGGTACACACAGCTGTACCTACCTCCTCCAGGGTGGGGTGGCGCAAAGGCCGGGCGCGGTGGCGAGGCGATGGCCCGCGGTGGCGGAGGGCGGCGGAGGCGCGGTGCACAGAGCGACGACACGGCGTGAGCTGCAGGGCGCGCGGGACTTAGGAAAATTTGGAGGTTTGACGAAGGGAGAGAGCGCGAGCGTGTATAAAGGCAGCCACCTCTACAAGCGGTTCTTAATACAAACCGCTTGTAATCGTGAGATCTACAAGCGGTTCTTAATACAAACCGCTTGTAAATCGTTTCTACAAGCGGTTCAGAATACAAACCGCTTGTAAAGAGAGATCTCTACAAGCGGTTCTAATTAATAACCGCTTGTAAAGAGAGATCTCTACAAGCGGTTCTAATTAATAACCGCTTGTAGAAGCTCTCTCTACAAGCGGTTATTAATTGGAACCGCTTGTAGAGATATCTCTACAAGCGGTTATTAATACAAACCGCTTGTAGAAGCCCTCTCAAGTTATTATTGGAACCGATACATACTACTTAAAAGAGTGTGTTGCCTATTACGGTTAACAAGAACTCTCCTCTCCCCCCTGGCTAGCGCGGGCGCTTGAGTGCGGGCTCGAGGTCGCCCGTTCGAGCCCCACTCGCTCCCCGCCGGCCATTCTTTTTTTTTTCTTTTAAACCTTTTTTTTTTTACTTTCTTTACCTTTCATTTTTTTTACTTTCTTTACCTTTTTTTTTTTACTTTCTTAACCTTTCTTTTTTGTTGATATTCTTCATTTATATTCTTTTTTTTTAGTTTCTTTACCTTTTTTTTTACTTTCTTTACCTTTCTTTTTTGTTGATATTCTTCATTTATATTCTTTTTTTTTAGTTTCTTTACCTTTCTTTTTTTTTACTTTCTTTATTCTTTATTCCATAAGGTTTATTTCTTTATTGTTTTTGTTTATATTCTTCATTTGTTAAACCTTTCTATTTTTTTTTACTTTCTTTACCTTTCTTTTTTGTTTACTTCTTGAGGTTTATATTTTATATTTATTTATTGTTTATTCCATAAGGTTTATTTCTAGGGGTTTATTTCATGAGGTTTATTTCAAATAAACACGTACAGTATAAGACACGTCTAAAAATGATCACAAAAGTTCAAATAAATAAGTTCATACAAAGAATACTACATTTTAAGTAGTACCATACTATGTCTTTACAAGTCTTCCTTCGTTATGATCGTGGACGTATGTAAGCATCCGTGTCTGTGTCATTCAGGAGGCTTATGTCAACATCCACCGCAAAAGGAGGGAGCTCGTCGAACTGACTATAGTCTTCCTCATCTGTGACGTCCTCAACTCCGACAATCCTTCGTTTGCCTTGGAGAACCACGTGTCGCTTTGGCTTATTGTTATTATTATCTTTATGCTTCTTAGGCTTGCTTGACATGTCTATTACATAGAAGACCTGTCTCACATCATTTGCAAGGACGAACGGTTCACGCCTATAGCCGACTTGCGTGAGGTCAACGGTTGTCATGCCGTATTTGTCGACCTTTACGCCGCCTGAAGTCAGTTTGACCCATTGGCACTTAAATAGAGGGACCTTTAAAGGTCCATAGTCAAGCTCCCATATCTCTTCTATGAAACCATAATATGTGTCCACCTTTCCTTTGTTGTCTTCGGCATCTATACGGACACCGCTGTTCTGATTGGTGCTCTTGTCATCCTGGGATCTGGTGTAAAATGTGTAACCATTTATCTCGCACTCTTGAATGTCACGATTTCACTAGAAGGTCCCCGTGCCAATCGTTGCAATTGTTCATTGTCTGACCCTTTGAAAAGGATATAGTTTTGTAACCAAGCGCCGAAAGAATCCATGTGCTTCAGTGTTATCCAATCCTCAGACCTCCCAGGGAATTCACGGCGTAGAATACTCTTGTGCTCAACAACATACGGGGCCACCACAGTTGATTGTTTCAAAACCGTGAAATGTGCTTGCTTAAATGTAAGAAGATCATTGCATGCAATTGCTTTCCTTCCTACTGTCCCTTTTCCCCGTAGCTTTGCCCTCATGGCGTGATATAGGACGCCGATCGGATTTAGATCATTAATGTAATCCACACAAAATTCAATCACCTCCTCTCGTCCCATAACCTCGGCAATGCATCCTTCCTGACGACGAAGCGGTTACGAACATACTTCTTTAGCACACTCATGTACCTCTCGAAAGGGAACATGTTGTGCAGATACACGGGTCCGAGAATACCTATCTCTTTGACAAGGTGAACAGTGAGATGAACCATAATATCAAAGAACGCAGGAGGAAATATCATCTCAAGACAAACCACACTTTGTACCACGTCATCCTGCAGCCTTACTTAGTTTATCCGGGTCGATGACCTTATGCCAAATCGCATTGAAAAAGAACACAGCTTTGTGATTATCCCCTGCACTCCACTCTGAAGTATACCTCTTATAGCCACTGGGAGCAAATTGTGTCATCAACACAAGACAGTCATGGGATTTCAGGTGTACGATTTTATTCTCTTTCGTGTTTATGAGTCTCTTTACATTTGATGAGTATCCTAAGGGACCTTCACACTATTCAGGCACTCTATCATGCTTTTTTCTCTTCTTTGCTTAGAGTGTAGCTCGCAGGATGTAGGTAATGTTGTCCTTTTTCTCTCTTTCCTGATGTAGGTCGTTCCTCGGTTCCAAGAGTTTAAGGTCCTTCCGACCTTGCAGTGTATCTTTGATTGGCCATACATATCTATGTAGCCTAGCAGGTTCAAGCAAACATTCTTCGTGATGTGCATGAAGTCAAGTGAGTGACGAACCTCCAAGACTTCCCAATAAGGCAAGTCCCAAAATACCGACTTCTTCTTCCACATTGGCGCCGACCATCCTCATTCTCGCATGTGTTTGCTTCAGGACCCTTTCCGAATACTACTTTCAGATTCTTTACCATAGCAAGTACATGTGGCCCAAGATTTATGCCGAGGCCTAGCACGAAGGTCTACTTGCCCGTTAAATTTCCTCAAGCACTTCTTCCGCCATGGGTGACTCAGAGGAAGAAACCTACGGTGGCCCATGTAGACAACCTTGAGAGTTTTTCAGTACATGCTGTCCGTTTCATCTAAGCATTGGACACAAGCTCTATATCCTTTGATAGGTTGGCCCGACAGGTTACCGAGAGCAGGCCAGTCGTTGATTGTTACAAATAACAATGCACGTAAGGTGAAATACTCCCTGGTGTACTCATCCCATACCCGCACCATCCTCCCACAACGTCACAAGATCTGCAACCAATGGTTTCAGGTAGACATCGATGTCATTTCCAGGTTGCTTGGGGCCTTGGATCAACAACGGCATCATGATGTACTTTCGCTTCATGCACTGACCATGGAGGAATGTTATACATACATAGTGTAACAGCCAGGTGCTATGGTTGCTGCTCAACTCTCCGAAGGATTCATCCCATCGGTACTTAACCCAAACCTTATGTTTCTCACCTCTTGTGCGAAGTCTGCACGTCCGATCGACTTTCCTCCACCGTGATCCATCTCAGGGTGTCTAAGCATACCGTCATCTTTACGCTTCTTCTTTGTGCCAACGCATCATCTGGGCATGCGCTTTGTTAGCAAACATACGCTTCAATCGGGGAATCACTGGGAAATACCACAACACTTTAGCTGGAGGTCTCTTCTTCTTACGCTCCCCATCTATTTCACCTAGATCATCTCTCTTCACCTTATACCGTGATTCTTTGCACACTGGACAAACATCCAAATTGGCATACGCATTGCGATACAGGATGCAATCGTTACGACATGCGTGTATCTTCTTTACTTTCAGTCCCAAAGGACAGACGACTTCCTTTGCTTCATATGTAGATTCAGGCAGAGTGTTATCTTCTGGAAGCAACTTCTTTATGAGTGTCAACAACTCATCGAATCCCTTATCTGACACACTATTTGTGGCCTTCCATTGCATAAGTTCAAGTGTGGTACGCAACTTCTTGTGGTCCTGCCCACAATTTGGGTATAAAGGAGTTCTGTGGTCCTCTAACATGCGCTGGAATTTCTTGAACTGTCTTTCATCTGTGTAGTCTCCCTCACCATCACGCAGCATCTGGTCCAGCTCATCATCACCAAAGTCACTGAGTGTACCTCCCACGGAATAGCATTGCGTGGCGTCCGAGATATTTTTGAATCCCTCTTCTTCCTCGTCTTCTTCCTCGTCTTCTTCCTCGTCTTCCTCGTCTTCGCCATGGTTGGTCCAACGTTCATAGTTTGGCATGAAACCTCTCATCATCAAATGGTTCATAACCTGCCATCGCTGTGAGTGCTCCTTCTCGTTCTTGCAATCTACGCACGGACAACATATGAAGCTGCCTGGAGGCAGGAATGCAATGGCCGCATCGAGAAAAGCCTGCACGCCATCAATGAACTCTCTCGATCGACGGTCCGCATTGTACATCCATTGCCGGTTCATCTACAATAAAGTAATAATTTCATATATTTTTTTCTTCTCCAAGAAAAACAACCCCACCTACACCTTCATGCAATTAAAGATCTACCTTTCTAATTTTTTTTTATCCCTTTCTACCTTTCTAATTATTTTTTTATCCTTATTTTATTTTATACACTACTAATTACTTCATTGCAATGTCATATTTTGAACTAGATCACCATACATCTTCATACCATAACAACAACAAGCATACAAAATAAATTTTGGGGAACAACTTCATACCATACACATTTCAACATGTTCTACCTAGCAAAGCAACACATTTCAACATGAATAAATCATGATTTCTCCACATCCAATGCATAAAAACAGCAATATGTAGGTGAGAAAGATGCTAACATGCTCTTCTTGACCTTAAAACACTTAATTTGAAGCTAAATCACCAAAGCAATTTCAAAACAAAAAATTTGGGCAGCACCTCCCCGGAAGAACAGTGCTCGGCCCTTCTCTGTTCATCAGACTGTTGGCTCGGGGAGGAAGAAGAAGTTTAAAGTGCTGGGCGGGAGGGATTCTAGAAGCGGTTTCATATACAAACCGCTTCTGAAGGTTGAGTTCTAGAAACGGTTTGTATGTCAAACCGCTTCTGACTTTGTAGAAGCGGTTTGACAAACAAACCGCTACTAAAACTAAGACTTTAAAAGCGGTTTTATACACGAACCGCTTCTAAATATCAATCTCTACAAGCGGTTGAGGTCTCAAACCGCTTGTGATAATTCATAAGCGGTTTGGAAAACGAACCGCTTGTGATGCTTGTCAACACAAGCGGTTCGTATGACCAACCGCTTCTAGTGACCCCCTCCCGCCCGTTGCTCAGGAACCGCTTCTGGTGCGTGGGCCAGAACCGGTTCGCACCTAACCGCTTGTAATATACCGCTTGTGATGCCCAGTTCTGTAGTAGTGAGTGGAGGACGAGCGCGTCGGTGGTGGCTGCGACCTTCCCGTTGCTACGTGCGCCAGTAGATCGGTTTCTTAGAGTTTGTTAGGAACGTGGGTAGCCAGGGAACATTTGTTCCGTACTGCCCCTTACCCCCTCTTTTATATGACACACGTGCAACAGGGGGCCACAACCAATGCGGTTAGTTGCACCCCCGATCAGGGTGCGAGATCAACCCCAACATTCTCCCCTTTGATCTCGAGACTAAATCAGTTTGACTAAATATGAACTCCGTTTCTTAATAGATTAGTGCATCAAGACCAAGGTGTTACAACAACCAGTTATGTGTTATTGAACTCAATGACTATAATACACCTTTTTATCTCAAAACGGAATCTTAAATCTTGTGGGAGATGGTTGCTTATTTGACCCCTTATATCCAGAATCATAGGCTTTCCAATAATCCCATGCCGGCTACGTGTTCTCTGAACACATGTGGTGGTAAGCCCTTAGTTAACGGATCCACAAGCATTCGCTTGGTACTTATATGCTCAATTCTTATAGTTTGATCATGGATTTTCTCCTTCACAACATAAAACTTAATGTCAATGTGTTTGGCAGCACCACTTGACTTGTTGTTATAGGAGTAAAATACTGCTGGTTCATTGTCACAGTATAACGTGAGTGATCTTTCAATGCTGTCTACCACTCTCAATCCCGGTACGAATTTCTTAAGCCATAGTGCCTGCCCGGTTGCCTCATAACTAGCTACAAACTCAGCATGCATTGTCGACGATGCAGTGACAGTTTGTTTTGAGCTCTTCCACGAGATAGCTCCCCCTGCGAGGGTGAATACATAACCTGATGTGGATTTCTTTGTGTCTACACACCCCGCAAAATCTGCGTCAGAGTATCCCACAATCTCGAGAGTACTCGACTTTCTATACGTTAATATAAGGCTTTTAGTTCCTTGCAAATACCGCAAGGCCTTCTTAACAGCTTTCCAGTGATCTATTTCTGGATTTGACTGATATCTGCCAAGCATCCCGGTTACAAATGCTAAGTCAGGGCGAGTACATACTTGAGCATACATTATACTTCTGACAGCTGAAGTGTATGGAACCGACTTCATTTGATCGATCTCATATTGGTTCCTGGGACATTGAAAATTCCCAAATTTATCACCCTTGACTATTGGAGCAGGCGAAGCCTTACACGCATGCATACTGTATTTCTTAAGAACCTTTTCTAAGTATGTCTTTTGCGATAGGCCTAATACCCCTTTTGTTCTATCTCGGTAAATCTCAATTCCTAAGACATAAGATGCTTCACCGAGATCTTTCATATCAAAATTTGATGACAAGAAACTCTTAGTTTTCATAAGTAGATTTTTATCGCTGCTTACCAGCAGGATATCATCTACATACAAGACTAGGAAAATGAATTTTCCATTCTTAAACTTAGCATAAATGCAATTGTCCTCCTCATTTTCCTTAAAGTCAAAATTTCTTATAGTCTCATCAAATTTAAGGTACCACTGTCTAGACGCTTGTTTTAGCCCATAAATGGATTTCTTCAGTCGGCATCCCATTTTTTTTCCCTTCCACGACAAAACCTTTGGGTTGAGCCATGTATAAATTTTCATATAGATTTCCATTAAGGAATGCCGTCTTAACATCCATCTGATGTAATTCTAAATCATAATTTGCTACAAGCGCCATAATGATTCTGAAAGAATCCTTTGTCGAAACAGGCGAGAAGGTTTCATTATAATCGATCCCTTCTCTCTGAGTGAACCCTTTTGCCACGAGTCTTGCTTTGAACCTTTCGAGATTCCTTTGGAGTCACTCTTAGTTTTGTAGACCCATTTGTAGCCTACTGTTTTGGCTCCTTTAGGAATCTCTTCCAGGTCCCACACTTTATTCGTGTTCATGGACTTCATTTCATCTTCCATGGCTGCAAACCACTCAGATGAATGGGGACTTTTCATGGCTTCCTCAAATGAGGTGGGATCACCTTCTGTTTCTAATTCTTCACTTATATAAACTTCATAATCAGCAGAAATAGCTGATTTTCGGTTCCGTTGCGACCTCCTGAGAGGTTCTGGAGCAGGTTCGTTGTTCGATACTGGAGGCTGTTGTGGCTCTTCAGGTGCAGCTATAACAGGTTCATGGGGCTCCATGACAACAGGAACCTCAGGAATGTCAATACCTGCATTAGGAGAGCCGACGGCAGATGTTGCAACCACTAGAGGTGCAACAACAACAGGTATCGAGAAATGGGCTCTTGAATCATCGGAGTTGGGGCACTGACCCGCTTCTCCTCAAGACTTATTTCTTGGGATACCATGCTCCCCCTGATCATATCTTCCTCTAAGAACACAGCGTGTCTCGTTTCTACAAACTTAGTGCATGTCTGTCAAAGACAAGAGAAACAGTACCCTTTTGATCTTTCAGATAGCCAATGAAATGGCAAGCGATCCTTAGCATCAAACTTTCAAATATTTGGATTAAATATTTTAGCCTCAGCTGGACAGCCCCACACAATTAAAAAAATTAAAGTGGTCGACCTCCCAGTCCATAACTCATATGGTGTTTTAGGCACCGACTTACTGGGGACTCGATTAAGAATATGGGCAGCGGTTTTTAATGCCTCCATCCATAAATTAACCGGTAAAGTGGAGTAGCTTATCATACTACGTACCATATCCATTAAGGTACGATTACGCCTTTCAGCTACTCCATTTTGCTGAGGTTCGCCCGGTGTTGAATACTGGGCCACTATGCCATTTTCCTGTAAGTACCTTGCAAAAGGTCCAGGAACTTGGCCATAAGGGGTATGTCTACCGTAGTACTCCCCTCCACGGTCTGATCTTACTACTTTGATCTTTAGATCATGCTGATTTTCAACTTCAGCTTTAAATATCTTAAACTTATCTAGTGCTTCCGATCGTTCTTTGATTGGATAGATATAGCCATAACGCGAAAAATCATCAGTGAATGTTATGAATGAATCAAAACCATCCACTGACTTCACAGGAAAAGGACCACAGATATCTGTGTGAATGATTTCTAAAATTCCTGTGCTTCGTTTGGCAGTCTTCTTAATTTGTTTGGCATATTTGCCCTTAATGCAATCAATGCAATGTTCTAAATCTGAGAAGTCTAACGAGTGGAGAATATCTTCTTTGATTAATCGCTCAATTCTCCCCCTCGAAATATGGCCTAAACGACAATGCCATAATTTCAAAGACGTCTCATTTGATATTCTTTTACGTTTGTTACATTCATTCACAGATGAAGAGGCATTCACAACATTCACATCATTACTTTGGGAAACTAAATAAAGCTTGTCTTGCATGAAAGCAAGACGAACATCAATATTATTGAATTGAATCAAACATTTCTTATTCCCAAAAAGACATGAATAGCCATCATCATCTAAACAGGACACTGAAACAAGCTTTGAGCTCTGATACCATTGTTGGATATGCCTTAGGATCTTAATGCCTAGAACAACACCTAGAAGAGACTTCATAACCGAGATATCATTATTGTATTTTCTCACTCTTATGTTATTGGATGATTGTGATTCAGCTATATGAAAAACTCATGTCTGACTGCAAGGTCGTCTTTCAACACTCCATTATTCACAGTTATTCAAAGACCGAAGCTTATAGGATTATTTTCCATATGATGATGCATCTTCGGTGTGTTCTTCACAGTTATTCAAAGAGCGAAGCCTCCTTGTGCTCATGTGGGGCTGCTATTCTATCTACCATTTGCAGAAGAGCCGTGAAATGCTTCCGATACCTTGCATTTGCATTGAATTAAAATAGAAAAAGAGTTGATAGCATCTCCAATGGTGCCACTTCAGCTAGCTATAAGGGTGCTAACTCAGCATTTTGCTTAGGTGGATGAGAGAAAAGGAAGAGAGAGATATATGCTTACTACTAACTTATAGCCAGGCTATAGCTGATAGCAAGGCATTTATCACCTCTTACATATGGGCCCATATTTAATTTTGTAGACAATGCTATAGCTAGTCTATTGGAGAGATTGTCTATTAGCTATCTATAGATGACATGTACATTTCTTATAGCTAGTAGTTGACTACACCGTTGGAGATACTTCTGTTTCTCTTGTTAATTGGCTGCATCGCGTCTATCCAATCATAGAAGATATTTCACGCTTGCAGGCAATGGGCATGCTCCGTCAGCGGTATGATGATCTAAAAGAGCGCTATGGAGTTTCTGATATCACTGTTTCAGTGCAAAGTAAACAGAGATCCTCGAACAGCCCTTCTTCCCTATGAATAAAAATAAATAAATGCTGAGTTTGAGGTAGGTTTGTATTGACATATGCTGTTTTGAATGAACAACTTTCAGATATGGCTTCTCAACTGGGCTACAGCAGCTTTGACTCTGTGACCCTAGAGGACATGATGCTTGAGGTAAGCAATATAAGCATCCAGACAGTCCAGTTCATTTCAGCTTTTGGATTATAGATTCTGGATTATGGAAGAAGCTACATTGGATTATGGGAGAATCGGGCCGAATCGACTACAACTTCTAGGTTTCGAATCGAGCCGGCGAGAATCAGCAAGAATCAGTGAGAATCAGGTTTAAGCCAGATTCTGATTCTATATAGAAATCAGCTTCTGATTCTCAAAGAAGCTGTTTAGAATCCTGCCGTTCGGCAAATAATCCGTTTTTTTTTAAAAACATAAGCTGTCCAGAAGCTGAAACAAACGAGGCCTGAGTGGTATCGCTTATTATGTACAATTGGGCAGAAAACAGAGAGTTTTACCTGACTGCGGGTGACTCTGACATTGGACACACCTGCGTATATGTATTTTTCAGATTGTGAGGCAAATTGAGAGGCTGATCCGAACGAAGTCGATGATGGAAGCTGCTGGAATGGAAGGCCCTTCTAGGCTGGAGGTGCAAGATCTCATTCAGGCACATATATCGATCGTCCTTGTACGTGAGTCCTGCCTGAGGCCCGGGTCTTCCAGGAAGCTAACCGGAGCTGGTAAATCGATGTTTCAAGGACGAGCATTCGAGATCCAAGGAATCAAGGCGCGCTGTTTTGATTCCAGTATGCCTTTTTATCTCTATTGAGCTGTTAGTTATTCGACATTTCATATGCAGTGCATTTTGAGTGAGGTTTCAGGTCAGGCATGTTGTGTAAATCTGGCATGCATGGTGCATCAAGTTCGAGAATGAAATATCAACCCTATTACGTGCGAAAGATTTGCCGGCCTCTCAGGCCGGCCACGTCACCCCTGACCGAATTTGCAAAAAAAGTTGGGAGAAAAGGTGTCCGGAGGCCAGCGCCACGCGTCCTCCAGACTTTTTGCGAAGGCGCCCTCCTGTTTTCCTAAATTAATAGGTCCCTGCAAATTTACGAATAGATCCTTCGAGATTTTTTGTGAGGGAGATTAACTTTTTCGGTTCGCGTTTAGGTCCCCCGTTCACCGTTTTACGGAAAGAGGCTCTCGTTAAATATGAATCACGAACGAGCTCTTTTCTAATTTTTCGGGATAGCGATCAGGTCCAAAAACATAACAAATAGGTCCCCGCTCTTTACGTCCAGATCCTTTCTCCGTTTTCAACGAAAAAAACATTTTCGTCAACAGAAAGATGTGTACTTTTTTCCCGTCTCGGTCTTTAAGGGTTCTCGAGCCTCCAAAAAAAAAAAAATACGTCTGTCTATTTTTCCTCCAGAAACCAGATCCTTCCTCCGTTTTCCCCGATAAAAATATTTTCGTCAACAGAAAGATTTGTACTTTTTTCTCGGCTTGGCCTCTAAGGGTTCTCGAGTCTCAAAATTTTTTGAAAATACGTCTGGGTCTATTATTTCTCCAGAAAAAAAACGTAATTTTTTTTTTTCACGTGCGCGGCGTGCGCCACGCTTACGGGCTAGTTACTCCTATATGTCATATGTGCAGTGAAGGAATTAGACACCTTGCTTTTACATGGCCCGACGGCTGAACAGAACAGCAGTGCAGAGAAGAAATTATGAGATTAATGTCCGCCCTGTGTCGTTGTCTCGTTGATTAATTGCGAGGCTCATTGAAAACCAGCTATTTGGAACGGCTGAATTTTAGCTTCCAACTTCTCTTGGTACCACTGGCTGCCGTGGCAGCGCCGCCGCAGGCTGCCACGCCGCTCTCGCCGTCCATGCTACCGGCTGGCGCGCTACTGTCCGGCCGCCGCCTGTGCCAGCTCCCTCGGCGCCACGCTGCGACTCGGGCCGCCGCGACCTCTGGCTGCGCTACATGCTGGCCACGCCACGGTTGTTGGCTTGCACGCCGGCCTGCATGCTGCGCCCCGGGCTCGCGCCGCGCAGCTCGGGCTGCCGTGGCCGCGCCGCCGCCGCGAGCTGCCATCCCAGAGCTCGCTAGCCACGTCGCGTCGTACCGGCCTTTGCCCAGCTCCCATGAGCACCGGCCGCCCTCACATCGCACCGCCCCGTGGCTGTCGCGCGAGCCACCGTAGCCGAGCCGCGTCAACTGCGCTTAGGATGAGTGCCCGCTGGATGACCCCTGCTCTGGCCCCGTCAGATACCTGACCGCCGTGGGACATCTGAATTATTTTTTTCCGGAAATATCTGAAAATAATCTCAAAAAATTCCAAACCGATGGGTCTTTCGAATCCGAATCCAAAACAAAATATCCGAAATCGATATTGAATCCAAACACTATCCAAATCCGAGCCGAACACATCCAATCGGTCAGAAATTATCTGACCCGATTACACCCCTATACAGCAGCAATAATAATGTTTTGAATTTAGCGAGGAGTTGTTAACAGGCAGGACATGGAATATATATACGGACCGGTTGTGAAAGAAAGATATATACATGCTTGCAGGGGCGGATTTAGCATGTAAGGAGTGGGTCCTTGGCCCCCAGTCAATTTTTACTTTTAGTTATACCCCTCAAGTCTATGACATGTGGACCCCCAGTCAAATCTGAAGTATGGCCCCCACTCGGCCACAGGCCGCTCCCCCTGTTTTCTCCTGATCTCTTCCTTCCATCTCAAGCCAGCCAAGCGCCTAAGCCTCGAGGAGTCGGGGTCTGCTGCGTCTGCAAGCAACGCTGGCCGCTGGGAGTTCTTCCGTCGTTGCGCGTCGCCTGCGACCACGCCGAGGAGCTCGTCGAGTCCATCCGCTAGCGCATCGGCTGATCGGCTCCGACCTCCGAGCGCATCCGCCAGCGCTGGCTGCCCCCGACATCAACCCCATCAGTGCGACAGCCGACAGCGCGGCAGCGCCGTCCGCCCGTCCGCCTCGAGCAGGAGCAGGTGAGGCCAGCTTTTGACCTTTTTGTTCTGTAGCGTGTAGGACTCTGATCGGCAGTACTACTCTGTCCTGTACTACTACTTGTATTGTCCTGTACTACTACTTGTATTCAACAAATAAACTCCATCATTGGTCGGTCGGCAGTAGCAGCAGGCTAGCAGGTTGATTGCTTTGGTGTTTGCATGTGCAAAATTGCTAGTTTAGTGTTTGCAGCAGGCTAGCAGGCTGATTACAGTATATTATGGCGTGTTTGGTTGCTGCGCTCGGCCGAGGCTGGCCCGCGCGAGCCTGGCCCGCGGGATACGGCGCACTCGACCGTTTTCGCGCGTGCAGCGCGAGCGCGCGTGAAGCACGTGAAATGCATCGGCGGGGCCAGGCTGAGCCGCACGGAGAAGCAAACCAAACACGCGCTCCGGCCCAGTCAACGCATCGGCGGGGCCAGGCTGGCCAGAGCGCGGCATCCAAACAGCACCTTAGTATTCACTTTCAGAACAAATTGTCTTAGGAAATTTTATTCTATAGTCATCAAGTTGATCTAATACTAATATTATAATACACCATCTATGATTTGGTAGGGGAAGATAATGGACAAATTTTTGATAAGAAAATCAACAGCTATCAACACCAATGTAGGGAGTTCAACTGCAAATACATCAAGACCTACATTGAGAGAAATTTCTATAGTGCCTCAATTAATTGATTTGGACAAGCTTCCTTGGGATCCAGCTAAAAGAAAGAGAATGGCGGATTATCATCCCAATCAGCATGAGGAAATAAGGAGAAAAATACCTAGTGTGGGGACCATATCAGCCTCGTGATTTTGAGTTTCCATATAGGATGATTGGAAATAAGAACAAGAAGAGGCGGTTCAATCCAGATTGGTTTGATAAATTTGCTAATTGGCTAGAGTACAGTGATAAGGATGACAAAGTCTATTGTCTGTGCTGTTACTTGTTTAGGGATAGCATTAAAGACAATCACCATGGCCATGATGCATTTGTAATAGAAGGTTTCAACTCACGGAATAAGACAGAGAGACTGGTGGCTCACGTTGGTGACCGTAATAGTTTTCATAACAAGGCACTCAAGAATTGTGAGGATCTAATGAAACAAGATCAATCAATCCCAACAGCCTTGCATAAACAAAGTCAAATTGAGAAAAATGAGCATCTTATTCGATTAAATGCTGCAGTTGATGTTTGTCGATATTTGTTGCATCAAGGATAACCTTTTCGTGGCCATGATGAATCAAAAGAGTCTAAAAATAAAGGAAACTATTTGCAGTTGATGGAGTATACTATGAAGCAAAATGATGTTGTTGCCAAAGCATACAAAAATGCTCCAATTCATAATCAAATGATATCTCCAACAATTCAAAAGGATATTACTGAGTGCTTTGCAAAAGAAATATTGGGTAGTATAGTGGAAGAAATTGGCAATGATGTGTTCAGCTTATTGGTTGACGAGTGTCGAGATGTTTCCGACAAAGAACAAATGGGTGTGGTTCTTCAGTATGTTGATAAATGTGGGGTGTTGAAAGAAAATTTTGTCGGTATTGTTCATGTCGAAGAGACAACAGCCTCTTATCTCAAGTCTTGCATTGATTTCTTACTTGCAGAGCTTGGTCTGAGTCTAAAACAAGTTAGAGGCCAAGGTTATGATGGAGCAAGTAATATGTCTGGTGAATTTAATGGTTTGCAAACCAAAATTATGAGAGAGAACAATTCAGCCTATTACATACATTGTTTTGCTCATAAACTTAACTTGGTTGTTGTGGCCATTGCAAAGAAGATATTTGATGTTGGTGATTTCTTTGATATGATATCAGTTTTGTTGAATGTGGTTGGTTCATCTTGCAAGAGAAAGGACAAACTTAGAGAGCATCACCAAGAAGAAGTTAAGAAAGCAATTGGAAGTGGAGAGATTGCTACAGGAACTGGACTAAATCAAGAACTTTCTCTTCAAAGGCCAGGTGACACTCGATGGAACTCTCACTATAGGACATTGGTGAGCTTGTCAAAGATGTTCCCTTCAGTAACTAAAGTACTGGAATATGTTCAACAAGATGGATCCGATGTTTACAAGAGGCGTCAAGCTAATGGTCTTCTAAAATATTTTCAGTCATTTGATTTTGCATTCTTTTTACATATGATGATGCTTATTTTAGCTTTAACAAATGGGCTGTCAAAGATCTTACAAAGAAAGGATAGAGACATTTTAAATGCAATTTCAGATGTGGAATCCACTAAGCGGGAGATAGAAAAGCTTAGAACTGATGAAGGGTGGGATTCAATTTTAAATGAGGTATATTGTTTTTGTGCAGAACACGATATCTCAATGATGGACATGGAAAAGGATTATGTAGATCCAAAAAAGCCAAGAAAAAGGACCAACATTAACAATGAGCATCATTATCTGATTGATTGTTTCTTTGCTGTTTTGGATCTGTTAGCAGAAGAGTTCAATCATAGATTTAATGATGTGAATTCTGAATTGCTTGTGTGCATGTCTGCCTTGGGCCCTAGTGATCTGTTTCATTCTTTTGATAAGGAGAAGTTGATCAAGTTAGCAAAGTTTTATCCTGATGACTTCAATTACAAGGATATGGTAGCACTTGAGCGTGAACTTGGGCTCTACATAGATAATGTACTCCATGATACATGATTTGCTAACTTGGAAAATATAGGTGATCTAGCTAAACTGATGGTAGATACAAGGAAACATCTATCATATCCTTTGGTTTATCGTCTTTTGAAATTAGCAGTCACTCTTCCTGTTGCTACTGCAACTGTTGAGAGATGTTTCTCGGCCATGAAAATTGTGAAGAATGCTTTAAGGAATAAGATTGGGGACAAGTTTTTGAGCTATAGCCTCATTTGCTTCGTAGAAAAGGATATGCTAGACATGATCACTAATGAGGTGATCGTTGATCGTTTCCATAAGACAAAAAATCGTCGTGGGAAAAATGCAGTGTATGTACTAAAAACTTATTCCTTTTCTACGTTTAAAATTTGTCTTCATTAACTTTGTTTATATGGCTTGCACTAACTTTTCTTCTTTATAGGTAATATCGTTATTTAGAAGACATATATCTGTATATTACATTATGATCTTGTGGTATCTCAATCGTCTCAAAGTCGTTTTGTTCAAAAATTGCAAAGGTTAGTTCACTCAGCCTCTAACTTGTTTTACTCAATGGCAAAGTTATTATGAAAGTTGTAAGTTGCGATAGTTAGTACTTATTACAATAATATAGATGCCCCCACTCAATTTTTGTTCTGCGTCCGCCCCTGAACACAGATCGAAACTTGCCTTGCGAGGTGGATAAACTACTCACCTCTTTTCTTGTTTTCTTTACTTTATATAACATCCAGATTACAAGGAAGCAAAACCGAATCAAACTCTTAGCAAAAACTGAAACATACTGAACTTGCTATAGACTCTGTTCTTTATCCGACAAGCTATTCAGGAAATAGGCGTAGCAGCAAAATAAACCAAATACAGAGCAACTTACTCTGACTAAGGCTTGAACCTAAGGACATACTGATTCCTAATCAAATACTAATGGGCTATTTGGTTGGCTGCATCTAAAGAGATTTGCATCTGCAGATGCAAAAGAATGGTGTTTGGTTGTCTTCTCATTCAACTCAGCCTGGCTCTACAGATGCAAAACACTTTTCGGCTGGCTCCAGGAAACGAAAATCCACCGCTTTCCCAGAGCTGTGCTCACGAGCCATGTATGCATGCTAACATCAGCATTTACTATCTAGTTTTCTTCTTTTCTTTGCTATATCTTTTGATTAACATCTCCGATTAACGAACCGATTTCACCTATGTGTTCCTGATATTTTTTTCGAACAAAACTAGATCATACTTGCTATATAAATTTCAAAATATTAAAATTTTAGTTTTTCAATTTATTGATTTTCTAGAATATATTTTAAAACTTTTTATTTTCGTTTGTGAAATTATTAATTTTCTAGTATTTTTAAAATTTATTTCATCCCTCTCTTGAATTTGCCTATCACACTTCCATTCCAGTGCAGCCAACCAAATAACATCTCTGTGCAGTCTGTCCAACCTCATACGACCAACCAAACAACATCTTCTTGCATCCACTCAGCCTGACTCCCACCAGCCTAGCTGAGCTCATGCAGCCTGGTTGAGCTGAGAAGGCAACCAAACAACCTATATGGAGTTGTTTGGTTGGTGCGTCTCGGTTGGATCCATCCAGGATAGATATATTTTTTGTTTGGTTGTATCGAGCAGGACAGAGCCGTCCCAATTGGATCCATTCCACCGTAGCAAAAACAGGGCAGATCTCTCCGTCCATCGCGAATAGGTGAAACCCGTTCGTCCATCGCGAATAGATGAAACATGTTCGTCTCCTTCGCTTCATGCCCTAGCGCAGCCCATCTCCATGCCCTAGCGCCGTCACCTCCTCATCCTCTCCCCGCGGGGCGCGTCAGCTCCTCCCCCTCTCCCCGCGGGGCGCGCCTGTAAGTTCAAGCTCCATTTGGTTTTGGTGATTGGTTTAGATTAATGATTAATCTTTGTTTAATGACAAATCTAATCTTATTGAGACTAACATGTTTATTGAGTTACATTCAATAGTCTCATATTTGTATGGAAAATGGAAAACCCAAGGTATGTATGCATATTCATTCTAGTATTAATTGCATACTTTGGATTCAAGTTTAAGTTTGAAATCTCCATTGCATTAACCACAAAATGTGCATTATGTTTACCAATCCATATATTACATGGATGCACATATTTAGGGGGAGTTCGCACTTGAACTTGATGTATCAATGTATTGATCTATTCTTCACTTCATATATAAAGGATCAATACATTGAAACATATCAATTTAAATGAATGTTTAAATTGAGTTCATTTGTCTTCTAATCATCAAGGAACATTGCATCATGTGTTGATGATGTTCTTGTGATTGATTAAGAACAAATGAAGAGTTCTTGAGTATTATGAAGCATTAGTTGCATCATGTGCTTAAGACACATCTAAATTCATTGAATTGATTAGGTTGTGCTCAATTGATGTAAGTGGTATCCATTATGCGTTAATGGAGTGCTTAGATGATTGAGACAACCATGCATTTTGGACTAACCATTTTCGTAAGTGATGGTTGAGCCAGGTTAAGTCCAAAGATGATTGAGATGATGAAAACGGGAGAAGGACGACATCATGAGGTGATGGACGTCAAGTGAAGATCCCAGAAAAGAGATGAGAGAGCCAAAGTGACGATCCCAGAGGAACAAGTTGATTGAAGATCATAAAGACCCCAAAGGGGATTGCTTACCGCGGCCAAGGTATAACTAGAGAGGCTAAGGACTTTTCCTAGCTTTGAGTCTAGATTTAGCGCCGTACTATTAAGAGGGTTTGAGTCTTTGCTTCGAGCTTCATCATGTGTTGGTAATCTCAATCCCGTAGTCACTCGAGCTCAATTCTTACTTGATTCGGTTATTAAATGGAGCTAACCATTTGGCATGTGTTGCGAATGGGTAAAGCTTATGCTTGGATTTTGCATAAGTTCTATTTGGCATTCGTTGCAAATAGGTCAAGCTTGTGCTTGGAGTTTTCGCATTGAGCTTTGATTTGCATTGGTTGCAAATAGGATAAGCTAATGCATTGGCTTTTGCATGAAGTTCATTTGTTTGCATGTGTTGCAATAGATGAAGCTTCATGTTTTGTTTTTGTTTTTCAAACAAAATCCTTATTGCGTTTATTTGGTATTGCTTTGAACTATTGTTTGCACGGGTTGCAAAAGGAGAGAGCTCAAGCAAGTGTTTAGTGCATGGAGATAGAGAATTGCAGGAGTTGCAATTAGGGAGCTCATGCACTCTGATTTAATTTTGTTTGGTGTTTGCATGAGGCTATCAATTTGCATGAGTTGCAAAAGGGAGATAGCTAATGCTTTGTGGTTTATTAGTTGCATGGAGCTAGAGAATTGCAGGAGTTGCAATTAGAGAGATCATGCACTCTGATTTTGATTTATTGCTTGCTTGGAGCTAGGTTTTGCATGAGATGCAAAACGAGGATGCTCAAGCAAATTAAGTTGATTTGGAGTTGGGATGAGGCTATGATTTGCAAGTGTTGCAAAAGAGAGATAGCTCATTCCTTGAGGTTTAATTGTTATTTGCATATTCGTTGTGCGAATAAACGGGATGTCTATGGGTTCCGGTCCTGAAAGCATGTGTACTTGCACTGTAGTTTTTGCAAGTCAGTTTGGGTCGTGGTTTGACCATCACATGGCTAAGAGGATAAACCTTATAGACTCCGGGATTTATTTGCTTAATACGTTCTTGCAAATATAATCTTTGAAGAGTTTGCGAAAGGTGTTTTTGCAAAGTATTTGGAGTTTGACTGAAATTCTTTAAGCATGAGTTGAGTTGTTGCAAATGTGATTTGCAAATTATTTTGAGTATGAGTTGATCATTTCATGGCTCAAGATTTAAATCTTGTTGACTCTTGCTAGCTTGTGGTCATGGTTTTAATCAAGTCTATATGAGGATTTCGAGAAAATCGGTTTTAGACTTGAGTGGCCACTTTGGAGTTTTTGTGATTTTGGAAAATATCTATGATTGCTTAAATCTTAAAAAAGGGTGGAAAATGTAGCCCTCTTGATAAGCTTTTCATAGAGTCCAAGTTCACCGAAATCAGAGTTCGGAGTAAAAAGTTATGGCCGTTTGAAATCTTTAAAGTGTGGCACTACCGCCCCTGAAGAGAGGTAGTGCCGCCTATATAACTGCGGCACTACCGCCCATATAACTGTGGTAGTGCCGCTCGAGGCCGGCACTACCGCCATTTTAACTGCGGTAGTTATTTTCCAGAGGGGGTGTTTTCTGGAGTTTGCCCTGAGGTCGGCACTACCGCCCATAGAGGCCGGTAGTGCCGCCCGAGCGACACTACCGCGATTTTGCCTATGGTAGTACCGGGTTTATCGCCGTTAGCCGACCGTTGGGGCTGAGGGCGGCACTACCGGCCCTATAAGTGCGGTAGTGCCATTTTTGCTGATTTTTCGTGGACTTTGTCCCCAACGGCTAGTTTTGGCTTGGTAGGCTATATAAGACCCCCTTGGGGGGCAAGGGTAGATTGTTACTGGTGCTTTGAGTCCTCTTGAGCCTTGGTTTGAGTTTGTGGGAGGGTTTGTATGGTTTTGCCTCTTCCAATTTGGTTTTGAGCTCAAGAGTGATTCTAATTGCATGAGTTGCAATTAGAGGGAGTTTGAGAGGACCCTAGTTGCATGAGTTGCACTAGGTGATCACTGGAGACGAGGAGGTGCGTTCGGTGAAGCTTGAGCGGAGTGCTCATCCTATTGCTCTTGGAGGTGGTGACCTCCTAGACGGCGGTGGTGCGTCGTGCGCGGGAGCTCTCAAGGTTTGTGAGAAGCCCCGGCGAAAGGTTGTGAAGGTTGGAGCTTATCCTACCCGGCTGGGTGAAAAGCTACCTTAGTGGATTCGAGGTGAAGGCTCAAGTGAGTGGGCCGGTCCAAAGTGAGTTGGACTTCCTCAACGTGGAGTAGGAGGGTTTGCTCTGAACCACGGTAAAAAGTATTGTGTCTCTCGCCCTTCTACATTCAAGCATTTACTTTATTGCAATATTATCAATTGCTTGATTGTGATTAGAATTGCTTAGCGCGAGGAGGATTTGAAGAAGGAGTTTCCGAACCTATTCTTTAGTAAGCCCTGAATCTCGGGGACGAGATTCTGTTAAGGGGGGGAGGTTTGTAACACCCCAAAATTTTGCTTTCATTGAATTCAAATAAGATTTGGCACTTTGGTGAATTTTTGGAATTTTCTGGAATTTATTTGAATTTATTCCCTTTTGAAATAATTAAAGAATTTAACTTTACAAATAAAATTTTATTGGAAATATTTTATTTGGGTCCCAAATGCCTCAAAATATTTTCCAGAATTTTTCCAGAATTTTTCTGAGTGTTTTGCTATTTTTAATGGATTAAATGAATTTCTGAGAATTAATTTGAATATTTAATCGCTGGAAAATGCGAGTGGGTTTGTACTGTTCATCCGACTCGGACCCGACCGAGTCGCGGCTGAGCCCAACCGCGTCGGACGAACCCTAGCCCCATGAATCGTTGGATCAAGATCCAACGGGCCACAAGGTGCCACGTAGCCCACGTGCGACCGCACCACTAACCAAAAGAACTCGGTCGATCTCAGCCGTTGGATCGAGATCCAACGGCCGAGATTTACTCGGACCCGACCGAGTCGTGTCCGACCCGAACCCGTTCGCCCGCGTGATCGTGGCCGTTGATCGCGCCACGTGGACGGCTGTGGTTCATCGTCTCCGTCCGAGTCGCGGCCGGACTCCGCCGCCGCGTAGAACTAGGGTTCCGCCTCGGGCGCGGACGCTGAGGCTATTTAAAGCCCGGGTCACGCCCCGAGGTCGGCCCTGACCTTGCGCACCCGTAGCCCTACTCACCGAGGCAGAGCCGCCGCCGTTTAGCCGCGATAGCTCGCCGTAGTTGCGCTCCGCTCCACCACGGTTTTTGCTTCATCCCACCGTCATCCGCCGTCCCCTGCCGCCGTTGAGCCCAGATCTAGAACCCCAGGACCGAGACGCACCCGTAGAGCCAACTCACCTCGCCGGAGGAGCCCCGAAGCGCCGCGGGAGTGGTCGTCGTCTCCGTCTCCGGCTGCTGCAGCTCCGCCGCGTCGCCATCGACCTCGCGAGCTCGGACAGCCCTCCGATCAAGATCTAACGGCCACGGTGAGCCACGTGTTTCCCGAACCCTAAAGCGTTAGATTAGATCTCAACCGTTGGATCGAGATCCAACGGCTCACGTTAGGCCACGTCACCGCAACGGATTCCACGTTGCGGGGATTAGATCTATTCTCAACCGTTAGATCTAGATCGTGCGGTCCAGAGCGACCGAGTGGTTTTTCAACGCGTGAAACGCGATCCAATCCGCGCCGTTGATTTTCAAACCAACGGCCGAGATCGTGCCACGTGTGCCCCAGCCGCGTCGCACCGAGCGCGTGCGCGAGCGCGTGTCTCTGACACGCGGGGCCCGCGTGTCAGTGGGGCCCGCATGTCAGCGACGGGACCAAGCGCGCGTGGACCGCGTCCGTTGACCCGGACACGTGGCAGCATCCGGGTCTTGCCACGTGTCACGGTGACGTCATGCTGACGTCATCGGTGGGTTCGGCCGGTGCTGACGTCAGCAAGTCCACGTGGACCAATCCTGTGCTGACACGTGTCACTGCTGACGCAATAAATATTTTTCCGAAAAAGAAAATGATTTATTAATTCGGTTTATTCATTTTTAAAATAGATTCAAACTTCAAATGCTTATAACTTTTGCATTTTAACTCCGATTTGGGTGATTCCAATTTCTAAATTTTTATAAAATTGAGATCTACCTAATGGTGAATTTTATTTAATTTTTGGACTAAAGTTTTTCTCTGAAATATTATTTATTTGATTATTTCAAATTCAAACGCTTATAACTTTTGCGTTTTAACTCCGATTTCGCCAATTCAAATTCCTAAAAATTCATAAAATTATGCTCTCTCTGTTTATAGACTTCATTTGGATGTTTGGACACTTTTTGTCTACTGTTTTATTCATTTATTGCTATTTGCACGCGTTACGAGTAGACGTTGAGGTGCCGGACGGATTCGAAGGTGTAGTGTTGACCCAGGAGCCAGCTCAGGACCAAGAGCAAGTACTTTTTGAAGGCAAGTTGTGCTTTGACCATGTTGATCCCATTTTGAAATTAATTTGGTTTAAATTATTGCATGCTAGTTCAATTATGAAATGATTTAATAAATTTTGGGAGATTAGCTAAATGCCTAATTGATGTATGCCACCTTGACATAAATAACTGTATGCCATGAACCCCTTGTCACCCTAGTTGGGGATTAACTAGTTGGACTTTATTAAATTGCCAACATGGGAATTTAGATCGTTGTAGTATATTGCTTAGACCTACTACGTGCTCATGACATGGTTTTTGACAATCAAATGTTAATATTGACTTAATGATATATTGAACATGTTTTGGAAAGGTATCATGTGTTGAGATGTTGATGGCACGTGGTGCATGGTAATCAACTGGGGGTTTGATAAATAGTTTTCGACCAGGGCATGTGGCAAGAAATGATCGGGTGGGCCAGTTGTGGCATCGGGAGCGATGATTTGGTTCTTCGGGTAGTCTTGCCCTGGTCAGCATAAGGACTTAACCTTGCAAGCCTTTGAACTGAGTTAACCGTGCAACCACATGACCGGAATGGGACAGTCCTAGTTGAGTAAGTTACTAATAACTTGCATGTGATACCTCGGGTGTCAACTACACCCTTTGTGTAGCTTGAGAGGGGAGCGTACCAGTGCTGAGGCATGGTACCCATCCAACGGTATGTTGGTCCCATACTTCGCCTTTGATAAGGGAAGGGATGGTGTAGGGCAAAAACCGGAAAGGTTCACTTGCGTAGTTAGCCGTTTCCGAAAGGCTTTGTTATGATCATTCGCCTTTGTGGTGTTTGGCTGTATTGTAACACCCCGGCATTTAATATGCCCGAATGCTACCAAACATAAGCTAAACAACAACTAAATACCACATTTAAACATAAATTCCAGCAAAGGTACATATGCTAAAAACACCGATATTTCGGCAGCATCTCCTTTGTTTTTCCATGAATTAACACAATATCAATATCATGGCAAGATATATCATAGCACACGACATCTAGAACATCAACATAAATGGACATATCATCGAATTACGCCATTAATACCACGCTCAACCACTTCATAATCTATAACGAAGCAAATAAGGAATCGCAATCATGCTAAATTAAACCATACATTAAGTTTAAGGCACAACTCTTAATATCATGTCTCCAAGTGATTAATTATGGACTATGATGGTGGAGCTACGTGTAGAAGTGTAGCTAAACCCCTTTTTCCCGCATGCCGATCTCAAAGTACCTAAAAACAACATAAAACACAAGCGTGAGTTCGAAAACTCAGCAAGCATATTGTAATGGACAACAAGATCATTTACAAGACAATAATACCTTACATCACATATAACATCTCATACTTGAGCACATAACAACATCATCATCATTAAATATGTATTGCAATGCAATGCAATGTTATGCTCATATCTCCTTGGAAACTCATACCGGTATGGTTGAGTACACACCCGTCGGTGTGCACCCTCTCCCCCCTTCCATCCCGAAGATGGAGGGTGCCTACTCCTCGCTTCCATTCACCACGTGAATGGAATCACGATGTAGGTCTTACTCAATGGCGTTCCGGACTAGTCATAACTTTCTCACCGGCCTTTCCCGGATTAGTTAATGACTTTCTCACCGCCCTCGCCCCATCTCATGTCATGCATGCAACTATGCCAATTATCATATTTGACATGTACATAAACATATGGCATCTCATCATGACAAATATTACACATGGCATCGAATCATGATAAGTATAGACACATAGCATCATATCATGATAATCATACTCAATATATCATTGGAAAACAGCAAGCATGGCAAGTGATCATAGCAAGTATTCAATCTTTCATCTAATCTCCACAAGCAACCTACGATTCCGCTATACATTACAACACACTTGCCTCAACCGCGGGCGACGAATTGGCGGGAAGTAGAGGGTACTCCCGGTGTCACACCACCTGCACATAGGCATCACACACGCTCAATAATGCCCACAAAACAGTACACAAATCCCCAACTCACCCGACATTGCCCACTACTCGCAAAACCTAAAAAACAGAGGTTCTGTCCCGGCGGGACAACAGCTTTGCAAAGGCCATAACTTGAGTTCTGGGACTCCAAATCGATTAAACGAGTACACCGTCGCGAAGCTTAGGAAATTTCTCAACTTTTTCTAGTTATAGGGAAAGACTTATTCGGACTCTAAGGTTGTTTAATCTAACGTTGAACACGAACTGTCTCAATCTTGTCACAGATTTGACAACGCTCGGTAAAACAGCCATAACTTCCAAACGGCTGGGAGGAATTTCAATTTCTTTATATGCACTGAAAGATAACGAAATTATCTACAACTTCCTAGAAGTCCGTACGACCATATTCCAACTCTAAATTGGCGAAAACGCCTGCCCTAACTCGGGTCCCCAATCTGCCCGAACCAGAAACGTGGCAACATCTAGATCTAACCCAAATTACTCAAATCCAGCGCCTCCAATTGATCAAAAAACTTGATAAACTTCCTAATAACAGTACCTAGCTCATCCCCGAGGATCCCCATGATCATACCTTTGCCCAACGCACGAAAACTCCAATCGATCTCCTCGCTCCTCGCTCCTCGCTCCTCGCTCCTCGCTCCTCGGATGGATCCATGAGGATGCAGGGGTGGGGAGGTCACCCTAGGGCAGCAAGGGGGGTGGAGGAGAGGTGGTGTGCAATGGGGAGCAATGGGGGCGCCATGGGGGCAAGAGATGGGGCGGCTAGGAGGTGGAGGGAGGAGGAAGGGTGGCGGCTAGGGTTAGGGGCGCAAGGGGCAGGGGTGGACGCCCCAAGGGCTGGTGGGGAGCCCTTTTACCAGCCCCCACACCCAAACCTAGTCCGTTACGGAGACCTACTCCATCCCACCAAAGCCCACCAAGGCCCAAACTCCCCCGGGAAGGCCCAAAACCCCGGAAACGGCCCGGAAAAGCTATTAACATCCATATCCTATAGTTTTAACCTTAATTCCACATCTCATAATGTTATTAACCTTATCATGCACGTTAAATAAGGTTACGACACTCCGTGGTATCACAACGCTTCAAAAGGCCCAAAAACGCGAGTAAACCTCAAGCCGTAAGATTTTCTTCTCTAATTTCGCAATTTGTAATGTCACACAAAAACGTAGTGTCACATGTATCTTGTGGGTAAAGTGCATAACCTCTTCAGAGGGAAAAATCTATTCGAATAGCCGAGTCCGCGGTATTGGACATCGCTCGGGAATTACAGTCAAGGGTTAGACTTTGATGAAAAACAACTTGGATTTGGAGAAAGGGTCTGGTTTAAATGATGATGTTGATGGAAATGTGGACTAGGAATGGGAAAGATGTTTATTTAACTCCTGGAAAAGTTATTGATGTTATACTTGTTTTTACCGCTTTCGAATTTACTTATGATACTTGTCAAATGTTGTTTACTGCAAATAGACCTTGAGTTATTCCTTTGTATTAAGCCATGCATGTAGTATATTAGCTTGCATTCTGTGCATGACTTGCTGAGTACCAAGTACTCACCCTTGCCACAAAACAACACCAGTTGAAGAAGAGACGACGCCAGCTCTGGAGGAGGAATATCAGGAGGAGCCGTCTAACTAGGGAACGAGCCCATTCAGTTGCCTGTGGTATACTGGATGGCGCCACGAAGTTATCTTATTTTCCGTTGCTATTATTTCTCTTTTAATAAGTTTCGCCCTGCGAGGCGCATATTTGTAACTTGACCTTAAGGTCGAGCAACTCAGTTTGATTATCTAATTAAAGTACTTTATTATTATCGAGTGGTATGAATGTGATATTTACCAATGTTGAGACTGTGTGCACTAGCGTGATCCTGGACTAGTGCTGAATACACAGAGGGTCCGGATTTGCAAATTCGGGTCCCGACACGCCGCCGCCGCCTCCTTCCTCTCTCCCTGCGGGCGTGCCTTCTCTCCTTCTCCTCACACAGCCGGTCGAGTCCTCACATCTTTCTCCCTGATCTGTCTCCTCCCATTCTTCCCTGGCACCGGCTCCACCCTCTTCTCCTCCCTGATCAATTGAAGAGAACATTAGTGGGATCCAAACTCTTGGTGGTAAGTGCAGAAAGGGTGAACACTTTCTTGATTTGTGTTTTTCCAGTTCTTTATTTTAATTTCTGATGGATTTCCTTATGGTGGTTTGGTTTGCAAAGGGAAACTAGTAGAGGAAAGTGGACAATTTTGATTAGGTGAAAGATCCCAGTACAAGCAAATCACTTCTCTATCTTCAGCTCCTTAGGTTAATTATACTATTCCTATGTATGTCTTCTTGACTAATGAGCACCTTGTTGTGTAATTCATTGATGAATCATTGATACTGTATGTTGAAACTTATCATCTACTGTATGTTGAAACTTATATTGATACTGTATGTTGAAACTTATATTGATACTTACCATCTACTGTATGTGATTTTTTTTTGTCACAAACAGATGGCAAGATTTATTGTCACAAACATAATGCCTTATGATTTCTTATTTTATCTATTTTGTACTTTGGCTTCCTTTAATCACTTTATTTGCAAAATGATTTTATGAATTAACAATTCAATATTGAAAACAATTTTCTAAAAGACTACAAATCCAAGAAACAATGAGAAAGATGAAAATTTAGTATAACATTACAACCCAAATTTAATTTTTCATTTTACTTATTTAATTTTATATTTTTATTTATTTTGAAAATTTTTAATGTTATATTTGTGCGGTGTGGGCAGGGGATGTACTAGCCACGCGAGGCGGGGCGGAGAGGTTGCAACTTTCTCCTTCATAGGTGTCGGGGCCTCGAGGGAGTAATGACCGTGCTAGCGAAGCTGGGACGTTTGCAGGACTAGTCCCCGCGCTGGGTGCACAAGCCACAGCTAGTGGCGATCTCCGAGACGTGGGAGAGCCTAAGGAAGTTCGCCGAGCTGTCATCGTCATCAAGGCCGTCCTCTCCCAAATCAGCTTTTCAGGGCTACGGAGACCCTCCTCAGGAGGGTGCGTTTGGTTGGACGTACGAGAGTGAATGGGATGGGATGGTACATGGTGGATGGGATGATCCTGGTTAGGATGGTACAGGGAGTGTGTTTGGTTACATGAACGAGATGGTACAAGATTTTGTTTGGTTTCTTGTAAGGGATGATCCTGGATGGTTAGAGATGTTGTTTGGTTTGACGGATGAGGTTGGTATGGTAACCTTTGCACTAGAGTTGGTGAGTTTACCCCTCACAAATATTGCAATGAAAATTTGTAAGTCTATTTTTTATTATATATATTTGTATGTAATAATTTTATATAGCTTAATGGAAAAAATTATACCGGTTATTTTCGCTTGTACTGTAAATACATTCACATATTTGAAATTAATTGTAAGCTGTCACCAAAATGAATATACAAAGACCACATTATACATACCATAATGCCGATCGCCCATGATCGGAATCTATCAACCAATTATACTGGCATTACAATTCCCAGAACATTGGCATTACCCTGCAGATAAAATTTGCACTAAAAACACTTTGAACCAATATACAGACTAACATTGATTCACACTGGAGTAGAACTTGTAATCCGACTTCACGTCCGATGCCTGTTTTCTACTGCAATATGATGCTTTCTGATAATAACGAAAAAGTGCAAACCATTGACTACCGAGGAACCACCAGACACTACTCACACTAGGCATCCCAATCTACTAATCAGCCAGCATATTACTTCATCCCAAAATTTCTTTTGTTCCATCTTGCAGAAACGGCTCTGGATTTGCTTCCTTCACAAGAAGAGCGGAAGCGAAGGGAGCAGTCAGGACTCGACGAGCGGGAGCGTGAGGTCACATCTTGCCGGGAGAAAACGAGCGGGAGCGGGAGGTCGTGGGAGCAGCAGGTCGCGCGAGTGGGAACGAAGCATCCTGTACGGATCGGTTCAGGCGATTTAATTCGCCGTATTGGATGATACAACATATTTAGAGAATATTCATAGAATCTGTACCATCTCGTCCTGTATGAAATGGTTTCATTCAGCTAACCAAACGCATGGACGAGATCACATCCCGTATGGAACGGCTCAGTTCACCCTTATACATGGAACCAAACGCAAATGCCTGCACCAGTAGGGACGGTGACGGCAGTAAACAGGGGTTGCGAACGATTTTGGTGGCCGCCCGCGGCCGGAGTGGCCAGCGGTGCAGCGGCTTTAAGGCTCTTAGCTCCAACAAGCCGTCACATTAGTGTGCTCGCTAAGCGAAAGGATGAATGACTTCTGGATTAATTGATCTCAAGCGATCTTGAATTGGACTGATACTAGACTTCTTATATATACTAGTTAAGCGAAAGGATGAATGACTTCTGGATTAATTGATGATTCTTCATTCGTGAAAGCTATGTCAACTAATTAATAATAGTTAAAAAAAAGTGCACTCTTCTTTCGAAGGCGCCAAAGCTCTCTGTCGACTGCTACCGATCTTTGTTTCTTTTTCGTTGTAATGGTACACTGCATTTTTCTTCTTTAATGAAGCCGACGAAGAACTTTCTGTTTGCGAAAAAAACTTCTCGTTATACACCGTCCATACGGCCGTCATGCGAGAAGACGGGCCTCCTCACCACCGTGAAGACTCCATGCGCTCCAGCAGCCGCGCGGTCTCGGCCAGCCGAACTGCTGTACTTGCAGTCGAGGCTTCAACACGTTCCCGATGGAGAAGACGGCCTCTCACGCACGGCGCCAATGCCTCCGTGGTCTACGCCAGCGGCAGCCCTCCGGTGAGCAGGTTGATGACGTAAGGTATTCCGTGCAGAAGGCAACCAAGGACTGCCACTGTGTTCTTTCAGTTATCCTCTAATATCCTAGCTTGTGCATTAATTCAGAGAGATGGCTACATGATGTACATGACATATCCTCGAACTTTCTTTACATAGGACTATATATCTATCTCAATTAATTTATTTTCTCATTGATCCATAGGTACATCTCAATTTATAGACCCAATATGTTAGTCTCCAAATGGGAGAACCTTTTCAGTTTTGTCTCACGCTTTCATTATGCAAGGTCGCCACACTTTTTCTTCAGAGAGCTGATCTCAACTGCCTGCCATGCATGAACTTACATGCTTAAAAGTCATTTGAGTCTACAAGTGAAGCATGCGTGATGTATCATGCACAAGAACAGGGTGGTGGAGCTGCACCAGAGCTCAGGCTATATATGCCATTTATGCGTGCAGCAACCTTACATGCCTAAAGTCCTTTGCTATTGCAATGTTTTCACTCTTTACCCTACTTAAATGCTTTGAAAAAGAATAAGTGGCTGTAGCATGTTACTTAATAAGGGTATATATGATCATTTTTCATTAACTTTTTTTAGATAAACTGCTTCATTGGTCTGTTAGTATGGTGGACATACACTACCACAGGAATATACATCCCAATCATATTAGGAGACGAACTATAAATGTTAGCAAAAAATCTTAGGCTAGGGATTTGTACTGTGTAGCGCTTTCACTCTAGCTTGTCGCGTAGTTTATCATCGTGTTGCCCTGTTTTAGCAATGTACAACGAGAAAGCCTTATATACATTGGAGATATGCCATTGAGAAAAAAAATGTAGTTAATTACAGAAAGTGTTACTTTAAAGGAATATACTTACTTTTACAATTGCAAAATAGGCTTGATCACGTAGGCCATTGATTTCTTCACGAGGGAGTTAAAAGTGTAGACTTTGTTTTCCTTCAGAGCGATGACGAGCAGAACCTAATGATTGCTTTTAAAATGGTATGCAGTACAAGAAAATAAGTTTATATATAGTTTATGTGTTTACTAATAATTGAAGGGGAAAGTCATCAGAGTAGTACTTACTCCTCGTGGTACGGGAAGAGATGAAGTCCTTTTTTCATTCAGCATTAAATACGTGCTTGATGTAGTTGGCAACAAACTTTGATTCGAGCCTAGCCATGGTCGAAGAGACCATCTTGGGATCCACGAACCCAACTGGATGTCGATTTATTGCGGCTCACTGCCTCATTATCCTGCAACTCGTGTCAATTGTTAACAAACATAATATAAAATCCTATAAGAGTTATATGCTCATGTGTATGGTGCGATACTCACAGCGTCCAAGTTCGTACAGTAGAAATATCAATGGCTTTCCGGTTATGCAACCAGAACAGATCCTCAAAACACACAGGGAATGTCCCATGCTCCAGGCGGTGGAAATATCCCCCTCGATACCGAACATTGAAATCGACTTTACGCTCAGCCGCATTTGCGTTGTCATAGTACCATCCATGCAGCAAGCGACAAGCTTTGCCCAGAGAATTCATTACGCGGGGAGGGACAAGGGGCTATCGATGCATGTATGCCTTAAAATCGTATGGGGGCGTTGGGGCATCTACTGATTTTTCTTTCTTGCTAGACGGAGTCTTCGAGATTGTGACAAGTGGCTTTGATTGTATTGGACTCTGACAGCTTGGCCTTCTTAATAGAAGGATTCTCCGAGCTCTCTTGTAGTTCTTTTCGCTACTGTGCTAGCAATCCTTTTACGCACAAGCTCTGCACTCTGTGTAGGAGCATGTGCAGCTGCAGGAGCAGGAATAGCTAAAGGAGCTTGAGTAGTTCCAGGAGCTGGAGAAGCTGCAGGTTCAGCTGCAAGAGCATATATAGCAGTAGAAGGAAGAGCAGATGCAACAGTAGGAGAAGGAGAAGGTGCAAGAGCTGTCATAGTAACCTGCAAAGTGCATGCATATGTAACATGATGTGTTGCAGAATTGGAATGATGGAGAAGATGTGTGGATTTATACCTTTTGCAGTACGACACCCGACATGGGCCACTTGATGAACGACATCCGTGCTTGCCCAAGAGTGGTGATATCTTTGTTTGGGAGAAACTGCAGTATATGAGATAGGTATTCATCGTGGACATAGTCCACCTACACCCTCATGTATCCCTTCCCCAAAGGACTACCATGCACCATATCATCCTCTTTGCATGGAAATGCAATCACGCGTGCAATCTCAACGGTAAATTCATCTTCGATTATGACTAGCTGGCACTTGGCATGCACCTGCAAGAAATATGCAACTTGATTGAAATCATTGTTTAGCTTACTCCCGTACTTTTTAGTTAGAAATATTTATTACCTTCAGCTGGGGATCGGACTGCTCATTTCTGGAAGCATAGCTGCTAGGGCGTACCACAGGCGGTTCTACGATTGGCGAGGCCATATTACTTTGTCTGGGTGATCATCGCCATCATCTCGGCCCTTAGGCGCTCCTCACGTGCCATCATCTCCTCCCTTAGCTCGGCCCTAAGGTGCTCCTCATGTGCTTCCCATGATCTTGATATAGTACTGGAACCACCCTTGTTTGGGAAGAACTTCTTTGTATGCCCTGCACCTGCAGCAAGCACCTGGTCCTTATGGTCGGGCTTTTCGATCACCGCAGCCAGGATGTCCCTCAACCCTTGGCTTTGAAATCAGCCAGGATGTTCCTCAACCCTTGGCTTTGAAATGCACCCCGCTCTTTCTGCCGGCTTACCTACTCCTACGAGAAGCAAATATAAATTAGTGCTAAAATACAGTAGGAAGGATAAACTGCAATGTACTAAGTTAGATGTCTTTTGATGGTGGAGACGATATGCGCGGTCGAAGGATTTGGAATCAGAAGCCAACCGTCGGAGGATTTCTTTATCCTCGCTAATACCCAACCATGTTCCCGATCCTTAGATATGTGGGAGTAAGGCATCACCATCCCAGAGTTCATGCACTCCTCATCTAGTCACGCCCACTCTGTCTTTTTCCCTACATAGCCGCCGGAATCGAGGTGGTGCACGTGGGTGTTCTGCCTCTGTATAGCGATGTTTTTTTCTTTCAGCTCCTCCACCTCGGGGGTACTCCTCACCATTGTGAACTCCTTCCAAACCTCGGGAGTGATAAACAGATACCTATGGAAGGGGGTACGGCCTTTCAGCACGAACTTAGCATGCATAAGAACCTTGAATTGCCTCAAAGACACACCCATTGTTTGCAAGGTGTACAGTCTCGCATTGATTTCACCTTCCTCTTCTATAATCCATTTCCCCTTAACTTCTTCCCACAGCCAGTTCTTCTGCTCGGCCCTGACATCCTTCCTCCAGTCTTTAATTGTGATCAGGACTCTCTCCCTCACCAATTGGCCGAGAAAAGAGGAATAGCACCCCTTACACTTGGCAGGATCTGTGCAAACTCCGTGGTATCAATGTGTAGAACTTGGGGAGTTCTCCCTGTGGCCCCTTTATTCAGTCCTCTGCCCTTTCTAACCTTACTCAGCAGCACCTTTTTCTCTCTCTGGCGTTGAGCCGGTGCTCTCTTTGATATATTTTGAATATATATATATGTGAAACCTAAACTTCATAAGAGAAAACAATTCATATATCTGACATGGTTATATTTCACATGAGTGAAAGCATATTGTAGTAAATAACAGATTAATGAATAGTTCATACCATATAATTGTACTAGCTAACAGATTAATGGATGATTTTAAAGAAACGTCTATCTATTGACCAACTAAGTACGTACAAATTATGATTCCTAATTCCTAATTAGGTTAGATCATAATCCCATTCGAGAATATGTGATTCGGGCATACACAGAACAGCAGGGAGGTACTACTGAAATATTCTCTAGAGTTGTAAACAACTCAGGAACTTGTCCGAACCATATATCCTCGAATTGTCCTAAAAACGTGAACAATTCGAGACTGCTTGCTTGGCACTCTCGAACGGAATACGCATAGGTTACGCAACCTAAATTCTAGCATAATAAAGTGCGTTAATAAGAGCAAGTATACAGTACCAAAGAAAATTAATTTATAATCATGTCCACTAAAGCTAACTACAATATTTAGTGGATATGATTTAAATATAGCAAAATTGACATAATCAAATAGATGACAACAATTATAAAGGCAGTAAAAATTTAATTCAGCAATTAGAATCAATGGAACATGTAAATTTTTGGGAAGCTCGACAATGTTCTAAAAGGAATATCCAAATGAGGTTGCTCAAACTGAAGCCGCTAACAATGATGCTGCGAACGGAGAGGCCGGCTTCTGCATAAACTTCGGCACCGATGACGGCAGCACAGAAGTCGATAACATGCTATGACTCACAGTATAGCATTCCTTCTCATCTCAATTTTTTTTGGCATTTTTCATCACAGAAGGCCGTCGAGGCGTCAACACGTTCCCAATGGCGAAGACGGCCTCTCACGCACGGCACCAAGCCCTCCGTAGTCAACCGCAGCGGCAGCCCTCCGGTGAGCAGGTTGATGAGGTAATGTATTCCGTGCAGAAGGCAACCAAGGACAACCACGGCAAGAGGTGGCATCTGTAACAGAAGGCTCACTGTCACTGTGTTCTTTCATTTATCCTCGATCTAATATCCTAGCTTGTGCATTAATTCAGAGACATGGCTACATGATGCACATGACACATATCCTCCAACTTTCTTCCCATAGGACTATATATCTCAATTAATTTATTTTCTCATTCATCCATAGGTTCATCTCAATTTATAGACCCAATATTTTCTTTCCAGAAGGCAACCAAGGACAACCACGGCAAGATGTGGCATCTGTAACAGTTGAGCGTAGAAGCTCGCTGCCAATGTGTTCTTTCAGCTATCCTCTAGTGTCCTAGCTTGTGCATCGATTCAGAGACATGGCTACATGATGTACATGACATATCCTCGAACTTTCTTTACTCAATTAATTTATTTTCTCTTTGAGGCCTTCGTGGCAAACGTCATGGGGTCGTCAAAGAAGATGGAGCAACTGAATACGGAGATCCGACTGTTGAAGATACTCAAGCACAAGAACGTTGAGAAGTTGTATCGACGAGGAGACTAAGACAGTCAACATCATCACAGAGTTCTTCACATCCGGTAGCCTGAAAAGCAACAAGAAAAGGGTCAGGACGTCTCGTCTGGCGCAAAGGCAACAGAAACAAGGGAGACAAGAAAAGAGAGGAGAGAGAGAGAGAGAAAAACGAAAAAAGAAGAAGAAAAAGTTGGAAGATGCTTAAGATGATACTGTACGAAGATAGTTCATCGTGCAGTGTTGCTGTGAATAGTGACATCGGCAAAGTCGTCGAGGCTGCTAAGACAACAAAAGCGGTGAGAGGCCGCTAGCTACAAGAAGATGGCGGTGTGAAGCTGCTAGGAACATGCACGAGGGTTGGTGTGAAACTGCCTGGAGACGATTCAATGTGAAGCCAACGGCAATAATGTGAGGCTATTATCGTAAAAAAAATTGGCGTGAAAAACAATAAGTAAGAGTCAGTGTTACAAGATTAAAGGGGTGAATATTAGAAATAATCTTGTAATTAGTTAGAGTTTTGATTAAGAATCCGATTAGGATAAGGAAATCGGAGGTGGATTAGGACAAAGACGTAAAGTCCTATTCTATTATTTGGGCTGCAGTTTTTGGTATAAATATAGAGGTAGGTCTTGAGTTTTATAAGCAATCGAGTAAGAGAGAAATAAAAAATAAAAGAGAAACAATTCTGATGTCCTGTTCTAACACAATGGCAACCAAGGACAACCACGGCAAGAGGTGGCATCAGTACCAGTTGAGCGTAGAGGCTCACTGCCACTGTGTTCTTTCAGTTATCCTCTAATATCTTAGCTTGTGCATTAATTCAGAGACATGGCTACATGATGTACATGACATATCCTCGAACTTTCTTTACATAGCACTATATACCTCAATTAATTTATTTTCTCATTGATCCATAGGTACGTCTCAATTTATAGACCCAATATGTTGTCTCCAAATGGGAGAACCTTTTCAGGTTTGTCTCACGCTTTCATTATGCAAGCTAGGTCGACACACTTTTTCTTCAGAGAGCTAATCTCAACTGCCATGCATGAACTTACATGCTTAAAGTCATTTGAGTCTACAAGTGAAACATGCGTGATGTATCATGCACAAGAACAGGGTGGTGGAGCTGCACCAGAGCTCAGGCTATATATGCCATTTATGCGCGCAGCAACCTTACATGCCTAAAGTCCTTTGCTATTGCAATGTTTTCACTCTTTACCCTACTTAACTGCTTTGAAAAAGATTATGGTATATATGAAAGTTTAAAATTTAACTATGACAAATTAAAGCAATTGATAAAAAGCACAACATCAAAGATTTCTTTCCCCTTGTAGTCTTGGATAGACATCTTTTTTACGGGAAACATATTTCTAAAATTGGTAGTAACATGATTCATAAGGTAATATTAGATTTTTGTTTCAGATTTTTTGTAATTTTACCAAACAAAATATTCTCATAGAGTGAGAGAAGGATTCCAGATAATCCTTCCTCTAACCAAACACATCCTAAGGTAAAAGCATCCACCCCGTTTACTCCTTGGCCAAATAACAACAACATCTCCTTGGCCAAATAACAACAACATCTATACATTCTTTGTATATGGCGGAGGTATTCTTCAGCAAAAACAGCAAGTATTCTTCAGAAAAAAGATAAATCTTCTGTAGTTCAAGAACCTTGTGATATCTCTATTCCTTTCGGTGGCAGCAGCTATCTCATCAAGGACCAAACAACTCAGTCTACTCCTGTTGGTCAATGTTTAGCTGCTAAAGCTCAAAATCTAATATTCTATGTCAAGCCTAGTACTGTTACTCAGCCAGAAAAACAAGTCCTTAGTTATGTTTGCACTACTGATCAATTGACTGGTTTTAATAGTTTTCAGTGTGAGCTTGATTTGGTGGTTGATTCAAAGGAACCCGGTTACGGTTTTACTGAACAGTGCATTGCCGAAAACCAGATGGTAGCTGCTGTTGTTAAGTCACAAGAGAATAGATTTTCAGCTATTTTGGATGATCAGATTCAACCTAAGGTTGCAGTCGATTTTCTTCTAGATGCTACTTCTGATGACAAGACTCAATTTTGTGAAGCTGATTTTGTTTATTCAGCTGAAAAACAAGAACATCTTGCTATTGTAGAAGCCTTGGCTGATCAATTTAATGCTAGCCTCATTTCTTTAGTTGAACCTGAGAGAATGGTTACAAAGGAAAATGATTCTGCTTTCATGGCTCAGGGTTATACTGAGGTTCAGATGGTGTATGATAGCTTTCAGTCCGAGCCTGTTTTAGTGGTTGCTACAAAGGAACCTGAATTTGGAATTGCTACCCAGATCATTACCGAAAACTAGATTGCTACAAAGGAAGCTGATCTAATTTATTTGGCTAAAAAAAAGAACATCCTGTTGTTGTAGAGGTTAATGCTGAGGTTCAGATTGTCAATGTTGCTGTTCAATCTCAGGTCTCTACTCAGATCGAAGACTGTAACATCCCCAATTTTGGTCTTCTGTAAAAAGCTAATTTAAATTAATTAAATTAAAATTTTGGATTTTCCTTAGTGTTCTAATTAACCTGGCATCCTTATCATTCCGAAATTGGAGTTCAATCATCCATCGTCCGAAAAATCGAATTTTCGAATTCCGGTCCGTACCCGAAATTCCACCCAAGTTCCAAAATGCTCCAAAAATCCCGAAACCTATTGCATTAGGTTCCAAATATTCTAAAATGATTTTGGGAATTTTCCCAAGATTTTTGAAAACCCTCTGGTATTTTATCGCTCGCGGCCTTTCATTAAATGCCATTTATTAGTCCCAGAATTTTGTAAATTCCAAATTTCATCCAAATTCCATGAAACCAATTTTATTGAGTTCCATATATTCCCTATTATTTTTATGAATTTTTTCGAGATTTTTAGATCCTTTTTGCTATTTTATCTCGCGCGCTATTGCTTCTTCACTATTCGTTGACCATTGAGGAGGTGCCACGTGTCATGGTACTGTTCACCTATCTTCAACCTCCAGCCAAAGTTCCAGAGAACAATATTCTCTCTCCCTCCACCATTGTAGCTCAACAAAAGCTTTGAATCCCTTCCGATTCTTGCTCCAAAAATTCCGAAAAAATAATATTCATAATCCTCGTCGCATTTGTAACGTTCCAATATTAATTACTCAATGAAATCCTTCATGAATTGCAATTAAATCCCGCGAAAACGTCTTTCCGTTTCTTCCATGAATACCCCCACTCCGGTCCTCCTCTTGCCCTATAAAAAGGGGGCTTTGGTGCCTCTTCTCGTCGCCAACCCGTCCCTCTACTCCTCTTGAGCTCCCTCGTCTTCGTTCGGACGAATTTTGCATTTGTTCATTATCAACCGAAGAGTTTGCAACCTTGATTACTCCCAATCCGGTAATCCACTCCGAACTCCGACACCACCGTTGGATTCTCATCGTCGAAACCTTTCCGGTAATTACCTTCTCCAACCCTGCCATCCCTTCCATCGAAAAATCAATTTTTTTTTTCTAAACCCCAGTTCATACTGCCCGATTCTGGACGCCATGGTACTGTAGCTACGACAAAATCACTGTAGCTACAGTGCCATTTCTCTTTTTCTTTCTTGATTTTCCATCATTTTCCAACTTCGAATGCTTACATCTTTTGCGTCCGAACTCCGATTCACTCCGTTCAAATTCCTAAATTCATATAAATTCAAGATCTACCTGCCAGTATAACTTTTGTAATTTTTGGATTTATTTTATTTTATTTTATTTATTTGGTTGTACCGTTTTGCGCGTAGCCGACGATCCCGCCGAGTCCGTCGATGCCGTCGCCGAACCTCGAAGACTTCGAGACACCCGTTGCGATCGAAGACAAGTCTCCTTGACGCATGTTGATCCCATGCTTTATAAATGTTTTACCATGTTTTACAAATTGCATTGCTATTTATATAAAAGGATGATGTTGATGTTAGGCTATTAGTTATACCTGTTGTTTATGCCTCCTTGATATTGTTATGCATGATCCTTTGTCGCCCTAGTACAGTAATCCACCATAATAAATACTTTTAATAAAATATTCTTTAATTAGGGGAATGACTATTTGGAAGACAGTTTGGAAGGAACATATTAGTATAGAATGTAGATTGGAGCTAGAACCCAACTTGATTGGAGATTACATGAATATTAGTGATGTGGGGGTAGTCATTATAAAATTGATCTATGAATGGTGATAATTGAAATATTAAGGAGTTGGATAATGATAGTAGTTCGTAATATAATTAGTGTGGATTGGAGGAATATTGTAAGATGTTTGATCTTAAGAATAATAGTTGATAAATTAAATAAATGACATTGAGGATCATACTTGTGGATCAAATAGAATAAGTGGTGAATCATATTTCGGTGGATTTTAACAATCATACTATGTGATTTAGAGACGACAATGTGAAGGGTTAAAATAGGTGATATTGAGAATGATACTCGATGATTTAGTAAATGATATTATCAAATATACTCGATGGATTAAATGGATAATATTGAAAATCATACTCGGTGGTTTAGTAGATGATTTTGTGAAATATGGTTTCGCGATAACCATTTATGTGGAATTATGAATAATGTGGATTGTGTGTAATTTGTTTAGTCGATCTGGTATCATTGTTATGGAAACCACTATTGTTGGGGAATTAACGAGATCTTGATTCTGAGGAATCTTTGTTAAAAGATGCTTGGGGATGAGATTATGAATTATTCTGGGTGGATCAAATAGATTACAAAATTAATCGATGTATGGATGATGGGTAATCAATAATGAGACTTATATTTTGGGGAGATTGTTTCATATACAATGATGATAGTAGCTTGGCATGATTTTGGAGTTATGATGGCACATGATATAGACTTTACTTGTTGGGGTACTAAATTGGACTGGATTATATAGTGCCATGATAATAATGGGGGAATCTTGGTGGTCTCATGAATTTTGGAGATTATAGAATTGATTATAATAATTTTTATCAACACTGAGATTTGAAAACTATAAATAAACTAATGGTGGAATAGAACCAGTAGAAATGCTTAGACTCGCAATCGGTCAGTATGCACCTATGGGTGGGAATTTCTTATAACTCTTGAAAACTTGTGTTGAAAGTTAAAGGCAAAGAGTATTGCCGTTGGTTTACAAAATAAAAATAAAATGAAAAATGGTTTGGACTTGGGCGGAATGGTTTGTCTAGCGGGTGCGGATAAAGCACTAGTTTTCATTGTGCAAGTGCCGCCCCAAGTCAATTAAGGACCGACGCTTATGACTGTCTCGATTCTAAGCATTACCGTACAACCACATGTCAAAGTGGGCACGACCTGGCTGAATAATTTGTAGAAACTGTAACACCCCGGCATCTAGCATGCCTGAATGCTACCAAACATAGGCTAAACAACATCTAAATACCATAAATTAAGGTAAATTACAGTAAAGGAGCAAATGCTAAAAACCGAAATTTCGGCAGCATCTCCTTTGTTTTAACATGAATTGAAGGAACATCAACAGCATAGCAATATATGGCAATATAAGAGGCATCTAAAACAACAATAATTAAAGGCATGACAGCAATATAAGTCTAATCCCAAGCATTCAATGTCTCCATGAGCCAAACGAACAATAAGACTCTCATATCGCAAAACTAAACCATAAATCAATATGCATCACACTTAATGTATTATCAAGATCCAATTGAGTGACTGTGGGAACAATTGAGTGACGCTACGTGTAGAAGTGTGACTAATTCCCTTCCCCGCATGCCGATCTCATGGTACCTAAAACAACAAGAAAGCACAAGCGTGAGTTCAACACTCAGTAAGCATATTGCAATGGTACACAAAAACAATTACATGGCTATAACAACTCATATCATGTCTTTCATCTCATTCATGATCACATATCAATATCATCACCATTATGTATGCAATGTGATGCGATGCTCATGTCTCCTTGGAAACTCATACCGGTATGGTTGAGTACACACCCGTCGGCGTGCACCCTCTCCCCCTTTCCATCCCGAAGATGGAGGGTGCCTACTCCTCGCTTCCAAACACCGCGGTGGATGGAATCACGATGTAGGACTTACTCATTGGCTCTCCGGAATAGTCATAACTTTCTCACCGACCTTCCCCGGACTAGTTATGACTTTCTCACCGCCCGGGCCATGTATCATGCCATGTATGCAAACATGCCAACATCATAATTAACTTGTACATTAACATATGGCATCATAACATAATAAGCATACTCATCATATCAATGGCAATCATTAAAGCATGGCATGTGATCATATCATATAATCAATTTCATCTAGTCTCAACTAGCAACCTACAAACCGCTATCCATTGCAATACACTTGCCTCAACCACGGGCAACGGATTGGCGAGAAGTAGAAGGCACTCCCGGGGTCACACCACCTGCACATGGGTACCACACACTCACAATCATGTCCACAAAACAGTAAGCAAACCCTCTTCTACCCCGACATCGCAAACTACTCACTAAACCCAAAAACAGAGGTTCTGTCCCGACGGGACAGCAGCCTTCCAAAAGGCATAACTCGGGTTCTAAGACTCCGAATCAATTAAACGAGTACATCCTCGCGTAGCTTAGGAAATTTTCCAACTTTTTCTGAGTATATGGAAAAACTGATTCGGACTCTAAAGTTGTTTAATCTACAAAATACCGTGATCTGTTCCAATCACGTCACAGATTTTAACACGCTCGGTAAAACGATCATAACTTTCAAACGGCTAGGCGGAATTGGACGTTCTTTATACCCACGGAAAGATATTGAAATTACCTACAACTTATTCAACAGCCGTACGACCAAATTCTGACTCTAAATTGACGAAAACCCAAGCCCTAGGTCGACTGCTCATGCTGCCCGAAACAGAGAACGTGGCAAACTCAAGATTCCATCTAATCTACTCAATTCCAGTACCACCAATTGATCTAAAAACATGATAATCACCCTTAGAACAGATTCTAGACTAACCCCAAGGATTCCCATGGCCATACTATCGCCCGACGACCGAAAACCCAACGGATCTCCTCCCGGTTCGTGCGATCTCCTTCCTCGCTCCAAATCCACCGGATCTCCTCGTCGCGGAGCGCTCCAATGGATGGATCTTCGAGGTGTTGAGGTGGAGAACTCCCCTAGGGGCAGCAAGGGAGGTGGAGAGGGGTGGTGGCGCCATGGGGGAAGATGGAGAGGAAGGGGAAGGGTGGAGGCGCATGGGGGGGCTAGGGGTGGCGGCTAGCGTTGGGAGAGGGTGTTTGGGGCGCACCAAGGGGTGGGGGCCAGATTTGGCTGCCCAAAAGTCCCCCCCTTGGGCCAAAACGCTTCCACCGGAGGCCCAACTCAACCCCCAAGGCCCAAAGTCCCCCAGAGAGGCCCAAACACCCGAAAACGGCCCAAAAACACGCTATAAACGGCATAACGTAAAGTTTTAACCTCCATTTTCATATTTGATAAAGTTTTTGACCTCAACATTCACATTTTATAAGATACGACACTCCGCGGTGTCACAAAAACCTAACTTAGACTCACCAGATGGCGGAATGTGAGTGCCGAATAGAGGCAAGACTGTTTTTCTCACACGGCACAAGAGGGGGCTTCTGTACTGGGTGGATAGAACCCTAACAGCGGTGAAACCTCAGCGGGTGGGTCGGGTTAGGCGTATACATTGTAAAGGCCTTTTCATGATATCCCTGTCGGCACACCTAAGGAAGTGTGTTAATTGTACATGGCACTAAGGGAATATCATGTCTTGTGGGTAAAGTTGTACACCTCTGTAGAGTTAAAACTATTCGAATAGCCGTGCCTACGGTCAAAGGCAAAGCGAAGAATGCTTTCATATTGGTAGACTTTTGTATTTGTTTTAAAAACTGATCTTTTGGGATCCGGAAGTGGTTAGAACTCTCGGGCGTGCTTCTGGCGGCTAGAGCCAGGTAGGTGGATTGAACCTGTTTTTGTGAACCATGGCAGACAGAGCCATGTTGATGGATTGAACCCTGATCTTCTTGAGATGTGGCGGATAGAGCCTGTATACTAGTGAATGGTGGCTAGAACCTTCACTAGAAGTTATTAATAATTTCAATGGTACAAATAATTATAAAAATGGCTTTGTAAAAATATTACATGTAAAGTTTTTGAAAGTGTTGCTTTGTGCAAAAGAACCATAATATGCCATCCTTGGATAGCCTGCATTATGCATTTTTCCCAACTTGCTGAGTACTTTATGTACTCACATGCTACATTCTAAACATATCTCAGAAGTGAAGGAAGCTGTCAAAGGAGATTCCAAAGACTAGGACGCGTACCCCACTCGATTGCCTGTGGGCATATGGATGGGTCACCTTTTGATGTTATCGTCTTCCGCTGCAGTTACTCAAGTTGTTCAGCCTGTTCAGGCCATAATGGTAAACCTCGACCATAAGGTCTTTGCTTTTATTTGGTGTTATTATTATTTGGTTATATGTAATCGTGATATGGTTGTTGATTCATCACTATTTGACTGTGTGTACTAGCTACTGATCTGGGACTAGTACAGAAATACACAGGGGATTCCGGATAGCCGATCCGGGGTCTCACAAAGACACTGCTATTTTTTAGAGTGAAGCTATTGTTCAAGATATTGTTGCCAAGAATAGCTCTCCTAATGCGCTAGAATTCTCTTCCTTTGCTTTAGCCGAAGAGAATTTTGATGTTGATCAGATTGTTGACAAACAATAAGTACTCAATAATTTGATTGAAGATGAGATCAGATCAACAAGTTTGAAGGCTTTAGAAAGGAAGATAAACAATGTCTCTGTGAAGATTGCCAAATTTCCATCAACTTATGATGTAGATGGACCCATTGTAGTTTTGCCTTTTGCCTCTCTCCCTTGCAGGTGAAGTCAGCTGAACACTCCCACTTTTTCACTGGGATGGCGTCTGCTGATTTGGATACCTTAGAGAAGGCAAAACATAGAGCTTCAATTCGCAATATGGAAGCTCCTAAAGGTACTCTTCCACCCTCTTTCATTCAATTTACTAATAATCGTATAATCTCTGAGTTACATAAAGTAGGAATTTCTTTGTGAAAGACTAAGAAAGAAGTTGAAAATTTAGTTAAAGAAATTAAGAAGGTTGAGAAGGCTCATTTGAAAACATCAATAAACAAAAATAATATTCACAAACCTTTTCATCAAGTTGTGGAGGATGTGGACCAAGAAATTCTTGATACTACTACCATCAATCACTTATGTAGTGATTTAACTGATTAAGTGTTGGACAAAAAGATTGATCACTTATGTAGTGATTACAATGACATTTGTCACAAACAAAAGTCCAAAATTATTAAACCCAAGACTCGGCTAAGTCACCCAGTAAAGAAATTTTTAAATGAAAGGAATTTTTTTGGAATAGCAAAGTTCTTAGTGACTCGGCTAAATATAGATATATTCCAGATTTGGTTAAAGAACAACAACTTGATTTTGTCGCAATTTTCGAAACCGGCAAGAGCGAGTTTTCTATACCTTGCCTAAAACACCTTTCTGGTGGACTTGAATTTTTGTGGCACTGCATGCCTCCTCGTGGGCGATCCGAAGGGATCTTATTAGGAGTCAATTTATTTTCTTTTGATATTAGCTCTATTGATGAAGGAGACTTTCATGTGAAGTTTCATTTGAGAAACAAAAATAATGGTTTTCAATGGATTTTGATTGCTATTTGTGGTGCAGCACAAAATCAGTTCAAAGAATCTTTTTTGATAGAATTAGTTATTGTTTGTAAAAAAGAACAACTACCAATTTTGATCGGTGGCGATTTCAATTTGATTAGGTGACAATACGATAAAAACAACACTAACTTTGATTCCCGATGGCCTTTCTTATTCAATGTTGTCATTGATAGTTTAGAGAGATTGATTTATCTGGCCATCGTTTTACTTGGGCAAATTCATCCGAAAATCGTACTTTTGAGAAGTTAGACAGAGTGCTAATGAGAACTGATTGGGAATAAAAATTCCCTTTAGTTACGGTGAATGCCCTCAATAGGCCCTTGTCAGATCATACCCCACTTCTACTATACATTGGGCAGCATTCAACATAGAAAATATGCCAATGTTCAAATTTGAACTTGGATGGTTCAATATAGATGACTTCTTTGATATGGTATCCAATTGTTGGCATAATGAAAATAGGGGACATTTGTTCTTAACTAGATGGAAATTTAAAATTCGAAGCCTCAGACAATTTTTACAGGGACAAGCAAAAAATACCAGTGGATCATACAAGAAAGGAAGGAAAGAATTACTTCATATTATAGATAAACTTGATAAACAATCGAAGCTTAATGGCTTGTCTAATGAAGATTTTATTCTTAGACAATGCACTTCTGAGAGATTAGCTTGGTTGTTAAGTAAAGAGGAAATTAAATGGTACAAACGATTGAAAACGAAACATATTCTGGAGGGTGACAATAATACTAAATATTTTCATTTGAATGCAGATGTTAAATATACAAAACAACGAATTTTCCAACTAGATCAAGAATAAGGAATAATAATTGGGGATGTAAAACTTAAGTTATATATAACCAATTTTTATAAAGGCCTTTTTGGATCACCAGTTCCAAATCACTTTTCTATGATCGAATCTCACCGGGAGGATATTTCTCAAGTTTCAGAGATAGAGAATGATCTTCTCACTTAGCCATTCAATGGAAAGGAAGTGAAAGAGGCAGCTTTCCAAATGGAACATAATAAAACTCCAGGACCTGATGGTTTCCCAGCTGAATTTTATCAGTTTTTTTGGTATGTAATTAAGACAGACTTATTGGCAATGTTCCAAGATCTACATAAAGATGTTTTTCGTCTGTTCAATCTGAATTTTGGAATAATCACTCTTTTACCAAAGAATAAAGATGCTAGGCAAATACAACAATATAGACCAATTTGCCTGTTGAATGTCAACTTCAAAATTTTTACTAAAGTTGGCACAAATAGGGTCACATATGTGGTTGATCATGTTGTTCGTCCTACACAAATGGCTTTTGTGCCTAGTAGAAACATTTTGGATGGAGTGATTATCCTTGATGAAACCATTCACGAATTGTATAGGAAAAAAATGGATGTGGTGATTTTTAAGATTGACTTGGAAAAAGCTTATGACAAGATTAAATGGCCTTTTTCTTCAATAGACTTAAAGAATGAAAGGTTTCTCATCACTGTGGTGCAAGTGGATTGAATTTTTTTTTACTTGAGGTATTGTGGCCATTAAAATCAATGATGATATTGGTCCTTTTTTTTCAGACAAAAAGGGCCTTCTCCAAGGTGACCCTCTATTCTCCAGGGTGGCCATTAAAAAGGGCCTTCTCCAGGGTGACCCACGGCCGCCGCCGCCTGCCGCCGGGCCGCCGCCTCCCCATCGCCGGCCACCCCCACCCCTCCAAGCTTCCATGCCTCCCATGGCTTGAGCTCAATCATGAAGAAGGCCAAGACAATGACATGTGGGTCCCCTTTGCAAGAGACTCAATCCAATCCCAAAAATCAGAAAAATGAAAGCGGAATATTCCGAGGAATATTCCCTTGTTTTTCAATTTTCCAAATTTCAAACTTCGGGAGCTCATATCTTTTCCGTCCAAACTCCAATTGACTCCGTTCAAATTTCTAAATTCATATAAAATCAAGATCTACCTACCAGTACTACTTTTGTAATTTTTGGATTTTATTTATTTTCTTGTATTTATTTGCTGTCTCGTTTTGCGCGTAGCCGAGGACCCCGACGCGACCGCCGACCCCGTCGCCGGACTTTCAACGTTCGACGACCTCACCGCGACTGAAGGCAAGTCTCCTTGACGCATGTTGAACCGACATTTATAAATATGTTTTAAATGTTTTATAAACTTGCATGCTATGTTTATCATCGTATGTCAAATATAAGTGAGTAGTTAATCCTATTTGTGAATACCTCTTTTGTTATTGACATCCATGTTACTTGTAACCCTAGGACATTTGCTAAACCATGTTTATGCTTATATGGTACCCTTCGTGCAATAGTACGGTAGAATTGCTTAGGACCAATATTGATGAAAACAACCCACGGGTGGGATTACTCAAAAAGAATGATTTCAAATATGATTTGGAAATGATTATTATGGTTTTGGTACTGTTTTTCTAAAATAAAAAAAGGAAAAATGGTTTAGACTTGGGCGGAATGGAATGTCAGGCGGGTGCGGATGGAGCATTAGTGTCTTGTGCAAGTGCCGCCCCAAGTTAATTAAGGACCGACGCTTGTGATTGTCCATTCTAAGCATAACCGTACTACCACATGTCTATAATGGTACGACCTGGCTAACTAATTTGTAGAAATCTAACTTAGACTCACCAAATGGTGGAATGTGAGTGCCAGATAGACGCAATGTCGTTTTTTTCACACGGCGCAAGAGGGGGCTTCTGTACTGGGTGGATAGAACCCTAACAGCGGTGAAACCTCAGCGGGTGGGTCGGGTTAGGTGGATACATTGTAAAGGCCTTGTCATGATTTCTCTGCCGGCACACCAAAGGAAGTGTATTAATAGCTTGGCATCAAGAGACGATCATGTCTTGTGGATAAAGTTGTACACCTCTACAGAGTTAAAACTATTCGAATAGCCGTGCCTACGGTCAAAGGCAAAGCAAAGAATGCTGTCGGGGATTGGCTATCTGGCAAAAGACCATGGTACCCCCGGGAAATGCCTAGCCCACCAACCAAGCAATGCTGAAAGAAGATGCTCGGGAGCATGAAACGAGCATCCCCCTTTTTTTTCCTCCGAGCATACACGTCCACACCTTTACTCGCGGCCATTCCGAACCCCCCCCACGACCAAGCATGCTCGTGGAGACCACGACCTACTCAGATATTTGGTCGGTGGACCCAGCGAGTGCTATGAGGAAGGAAGGTGGCAACCAATCAGCCGAAGATCAAGGGAAATCTTACCCGAAATTCAAATAGCGCGCGGATCAAGGGCGGCAGATCGCGAATATGAATACGTGGCGTAATCCCAGGGGGTAGTTGCCTTCTTTGTATCTCTAGTTGTAGTATTTAAACCCCACGAAGATCTCAGAATAGGGGACCCCCGAGATAGAACACAATACACTGGAGTAGGGCTATTATCTCGGCAATGAGAGGCCCGAACCAGGATAAACACCGCGTCCCTCTTCTCCCGACCAGGCATTGCTCGGACGACTCCCTCGGACCGTACGACGAGGCTCTGTTGATCCCCCATTCAATAAGTAAGCTCGGCGGGAGCCCGTTCTCCAACCGTCGACAGCTGGCGCCGTCCATGGGGACGACAGCTTGATTCCCGTACGGATCAGGATCCTCGAGGATGCCGAACTCGGGGGATACTAGGAATCTCTGTGTTTTCGACGACGTTGAAGACGACGACATGTACTACGCCGGCGACGGCGTGGTCAATGTGACCGATCCTATCGGACACACCGAGTCCGGGAGCTCTTCCCCGGACCCTGGAATGCGAGGACAGGTCCTCCGTTCCCCAGACATTACCCTCGGAGACCGCGAGGATGACTACGACGGACTCTACGATGGCCTGGACATACCAGACGACCTGGAGTTCGACCGAGAGACTGCGTCTCAAGGGGATACGATGATGTTTCCGTCACATTCATCCCACTCTCGTCACGTCAACATGGCTGGGAGCCGTGCCGAACCTGAAGTACGATCTTCGGACGCTACTAAGCACGACCACTATGAGGCGGCCAGACTCCACCTAGAAGCGTCTTTAGGGAGGACCCTTGCGAGCATACGCCGCCAAGTGAAAGAGAGGCGGGTGTCCGGGGAAAGGAACTCTCGCGAGTACCAAACCCCCGATCGCGTCTCGGAATGCCGCCGAAGCTCGCCGCCGCCTGTTCGCTAGAACCGAGAACAGCTGCAGGCCTTGGCGGCGGTCGTGCGCGACCTTCGCAGCTTCCCCGAACAAGTAGACCTAGATGCCGTGGGCAAGGTCGTGGCCGAAGATCTGGAGAGGCTTGCCGCCGAGCTGAAAGTCTCGGACCCCTCTCATGGCCAGGATGCCCGGAGTGTCTCCCGGGACCATCGCAGGCGCTCCCCTATGCGCTCGCACAGAGATGAATCCCGGAGCCATGCTCGGTGATCGCCCCAGGCCGCTAACCTGGTCCGGGAGAGGCCCCGGAACAGCTCCAGAGCGATCTCAGGACGACGCACCTACAATCATCCGGATTACGAGCGTTCTGAACGCTCCACGACCGAGCGGTCATCGGCACGACCTTTGCGTGAAGTCTTCTCTCGACTTGGCCCGCGTACGGGGCGTTGGGCGGAAGACACACGTGGAGGCCGTTATGACCAAGGGTTTCGCCGCGAAACTCCGAGCTTCGGCTGCCAGGCTTTCACGATCTCTCTCCGGAGTGTCGCATGACCGAATAGGTTCAAGCCCGGCCACATCGAGAGGTTCAACGGGACCCAGAACCCGGATGAATTTCTCTCGATATATACCACCGCCATCCTCGCCGCCGGAGGCGATGAAGGGGTGATGGCGAATTATCTACCGACGGTCTTGGACGGAGCTGCTCGTACATGGCTCTTCAACCAAAAGGAAGGGTCCATACGTTCTTGGGGGCAGCTCAGCACCGCGCTCCGAGCGAATTTCCAGAGTTGTTACATTCTCCCGGGAAAGGAGCGCGACCTGGAGCGCTTGATACAGACGGATGGAGAAACCCTGCGACAGTTCGTCCAGAGATTCATCCAAGTCCGAAACTCGATCCCGAACATATCGGATGAGGCTGTCGTCCGGGCTTTCAAGTTCGGGGTGCGGGACGTGCGCTTCACGCAGGATCTGGAGATCCATCCGGATCTAACAGCAAACGAGCTCTTCCAAATGGCTGACCGGTATGCCAACGCGGATGAGGCTGTCCAGTGGAAGAAAATGCTGGATGAAGGAAAGCTACCGCCTCAGCCCGGGCTAGAAACCTCCGCCAGTAAAAAGGGCTCAAACTCCGTGGATAAGAAGATCAAGAAGAAGAAGAAAAAACAGCTCCCACCAGCCATGGTTGCCGCAGTGGAACAACAATGCCCGAGCAACCCAGCTGCAGCGCCGGGGGTTTAACGCTCGGGGAAGAGGGCAACCACACAGGCCCCGCGACCGAGGTGGCCAGGCAGATCAATGGGGTGACCTCTACTGTCCGCTTCACCAAGCACACGGGCATGACGTACGGAATTGCCAAACGTGGACCTACCGCCTGGAGCAGTTTTACAACGGTAGGGGTCCCATGTCGTCGCTTCCAGAACAGGGTGAAAACGGCAAAGGCAAGTAGCCCGTCGAAGAAAACGAAGATGACATGGAATATCAAGAACCACAGAACCACATCGCGGTTATCTTCGGGGCCTCCTCCACCTACAAATCTCGCTGGGATTTAAAGGACGCTGCGAGGGAAGTACACCATTTCACCCAAGGTAAGCCTCCAGTGCAGCAACTCAAATGGTCCGAGTTGTCCCTCATCTTCTCCAAGGACGACTGTCCCCTTGGAATGACCAAACCACAGAAGCTTCCGATGGTCGTGAGCCCCACCATTAGCAACACTATCGTTGGTTGGGTCCTCATAGACTCCAGGAGCTCTTTGGACCTGATTTCAGCTAAAGTTTTGGACGAGATGCAGATTCCTCGTTCCAAAATCAAAAGTATAGCCGTACCCTTCTTCGGGATAGTCCCGGGCACCTCGATCAAACCTCTGGGGCAGGTCGTTCTGCCCGTGACCTTTGGCGGCCCGAGTAACTTCAGAACGGAGCTAATCACCTTCGAGGTGGTAGACTTCGAATCGGCCTACAACGCCATCCTCGGCAGGCCGGCTTTGGCTAAGTTCATGGCCGCTTCGCATCACGCGTATCAATGCCTGAAGGTTCCCGGACCAAACGGGGTCATAACCGTAAAGGGGAACCACAAGTCCGCACTCAATTGCGACGAAAGGGCGTTGGATATGGTCGGTCAGTTACCCACTCGCGGCCTCGACCAGGAGCCAAAGCACTCCTGACCTAAACTTGCCCTCCAACCTGGGGGAGAGACCAAGGCTGTTCCGCTCAACGAGTCGGAACCGGCCAAGGTCGTGCATTTGGGATCTTCCTTAGATCCCAAATAGGAACTCGAGCTCATCACCTTCCTCCGGCAAGCTCGGATCGTTCACTGGGAACCATCCGACATGCCCGGGTCCCTAGGGAGGTGATTGAGCACAAAGCTGCTGATTCACTGACAAAAAACCAGTACGGCAGAAACTTAGACGCTTTTCCCCGAAAAAACAGGCGATCATCCGGGAGGAACTCGACAAACTCCTAAAAGCTGGCTTCATTAGGGAGGTCGAACACTCCGAATGGCTAGCCAATCCAGTCTTGGTCAGAAAGAAAGGAGGCAAGTGGCGCATGTGCGTCGATCACACGGGCCTAAACGCGGCATGCCCGAAAGACAACTACCCGTTGCCTCGCATAGATCAATTGGTCGACGCGACGGCGGGATCGCAAACCATGAGCTTCCTAGATGCTTATTCAGGCTATCATCAGATTAGCCTATCGCGCGAAGACGAAGAAAAGACTTCCTTCATCACCCCGTTCGGTACCTTCTGCTATACGACCATGTCTTTCGGTCTAAGAAATGCGGGAGCAACCTTTCAGCGCCTCATGCAGAAAACCTTCGCGGATCAAGTGGGTCGAAATTTGGAGGTCTATGTCGACGACATAGTAGTAAAAAAGCAAGAGCGCCTCGGGACACGTTGCTGACTTGGAAGAAACATTTTGTAACCTCAATAAGCATCAAATAAAGTTAAATCCAGAAAAATGCGTGTTCGGCGTGAAAGCTGGCAAGGTGCTCGGCTACATGGTCGGACCACAAGGCGTTGGGGCAAACCCGGAGAAAATCGAAGCCATTGAGAACATGAGGTCGCCCACATGCGTGAAGGAAGTGCAAGCTCTGACCGGGAGAATGGCCGCTTTAAGCCGGTTCATTTCCCGGCTGGGGGAACGAGGACTACCTTTCTTTAAAGCCCTCCGCAAACACAATGGCTTTACATGGACGGAGGAATCTGATCACTCGTTCAAAGAGCTGAAGCAGTACATTTCCAAGCCACCGTCCTCGTCACACCGCAACAGGGGAATAATTGCTGCTATACTGGCGGCAACCCGCAGCGGTGAGCGGTGTTAGCGATGGAGAGAGATGGTTTCCAATGACCTATTTATTATGTCGGTGAAGTACTTCATGGACCGAAGGAGCGTTACCCCAAGGTCCGAGAAACCATCAGTACTCGTTCGATGGCCTCCGAGGAATTTGCGCCACTACTTTCAAGTGCACAAGATCGTAAATGCATCGACCAGCTTCCCGCTCAGGGAAATCCTGAAAAACCAGGACGCCAGTGGTCGCATAGCCAAGTGGGCCATGGAGCTCGCCGAATTCGAGATAATGTTTTTGGCCCGCACGGCGATCAAATCACAAGTCCTGGCTGACTTCGTGGCAGAATGGTCAGCTCCAGCACCACTAGCCAGCGAAACCACCGGTTCAAGGGAAAACTCCTGGACCTTGTATTTCGATGGATCTCGAGCATATGAGCGCTCGGGGGCTGGCATCGTCTTGGTCTCCCCGGATGGAGAACAACTCCAGTACGCCATCCAACTACATTTTGCCGCGACCAACAACGCGGCAGAATACGAAGGCCTCTTGGCCGGACTTCGAGCATGTAAATCATTAGGAGTCCAACGGCTTACCGTGATGGGCGATTCACAGTTGGTCGTGAACCAGGTCAACAAGGAGTATCAGTGTTCCGATACCTCAATGGCGCTGTATGAGAGGAGCCGCCCAGATCGTCCTCGAGTTGTTGGATGAACAGTCGCTCCCGTCGGATTTGGATCCTAGCAACAGACCACCGGAGGCGACCCCGATGCTAAAACCCAAGCCCAAACGAGACAACTCTACAAACATCCAAACGACTCGACAACAACCCCGGTATTCCCCCGGTATGCGATCCGAAACTCGCCCAGGATCCCCACATACCGGTTCCCAATGCCATATCAACATTCAATTCGCACAAAGGGGCATCGAGCCCCAAGCTCACTACCAGAGACGCAAAAACGTGGAAGCAAACAAACAGACCACACGACACAAAGAGGCCCAACAACGACCAACAAAACGAACCAAGGAAAAGTAGACGGGTTCCACTACAGAAATAGAAGTACAGCTGTTCGCAAAAGTATCGCCCACTATTCTATGCAACAAAAGTAAAACACCCCGGAAGTGTCATGCCCTAACACTTCCGGGTGCACGAGTACCGACAGCCTCTACTCGGTGCCCCGCCCGGTCACCGATAGGCAGTAGGGGCAAAACTCGCACCCCGCTGGATCCTCACCTGCAAAACCACAAAGCAGAAGCCTGAGTACAAAAGGTACTCGCAAGTCTTACCCGTGGTCCATATACGACCGACTCCAAAGGATTATGCATTTGGATGTAGCAAGGAATAAGCTGAAGGTAAAACAGTTGCAAAATGCTTATCGTTTGTTGTTTAGTTGGTTAAACTACTCAATTCTCAAATTTTTTTTGCGGTTGTTACTGCACCTACCACTATGTGAAGTTAGCAAATTAACAACCCACATCAATTAACCACATTCATTTTTGAGCTCAAGCCCAACGGCGAACTTCGGTTCAGGTTATTACTACGTGTAACAGCAGTGACCAAGCGTGCTCATATCCGAGAGCGCGGCAATTCGAATCGCTTAATTAACCCTGCAGGGAAGCATTGATCACACGACATGTGTCACGAAGGAACCTCATGTCAACCCCCTCCCATCCATACCAATTCGTTGGGGCATCTTCATGCGGTCCGGAAACCTAGCACCCCCTCGAGCAGCCCCAAGCCCGGCTTGGCGCCCGAGAGCCAGCCTAGGCCCCGCCCTCAACCACATCCAACCACATGAGGGCATGGCCCATCGAACAGCATGCGATAAAAGAGCGGCTTACCTTACCATAATCGGGCATGTGATCAACCAATTTGTGCTCAGCCATGGTACCACATCGAATCGGTCCTTAGCTGACTCAGGCGGAACTACCACATTTGGGTCTCCTTACCCAAATGTCTAACTCTCCCGCCCGGTCTCAAATTTCATCATTTCATTTCTCATAATCAACCCATTGCAACCCAATACTTGTAAAGTGCATCAATCTCAAGCGGTGGAACCTTCCACCACTTGGCCCATACCCGACTTCTAAGCGTACTAAGCACGACACAATTAGTACCCATAATCTAGCTCCAAAGGAGGTGTTTACAAGTTACAATGAACAGGGTACATGCAACAAATAGGATCTAGCCTATCCCACACTTCAACTCCTAATGCAACACTTACTCATCCAATAAGCAATTAATTCACAAAAATAGCTTATACATAAGGTTCAAGATGCTTAGGTGCTTGCCTTGATCTTCTGCTTGCGGATCGACAGCGATTTGCCCCTCGGCAACTCCCCCGACCACGGCGGTATCACCCTCCGCGGTTTCGTTCTCTACACGAATGTAATGCAACAATAAGATGCATGTGATGCAATGAAAACAACTAGAATGAAAACCCCCGACGAAACGACGTGATAGGACAAACCACTCAAGCCGGACAGAACAGGTGAACCCGGACAGTCCGGGTTTATTATCCGGACTCTCCGGCTAACCCGGATACTCCGGACCTTGTGTCCGGATACTCCGGCCTAGGGCGGATACTCCGGACTGGGGGTCCGGACACTCCGAACCTGGCGCATTTGGCCCAACTACTCAACGGACCGAGGTGCCGCCAAGTCCCACGGCATCGCGGGGACCCGATCTATGACTTTTCTACACGCGGCAAGGCCAGAGAAGCTTATAGCTAACCCAACCCCACGAGGAACGACACTAATCCCTGAAACCACTAGCCAACTCCAACGACCCTTGGATCAGCATTACCACTACCCGATCTACCTCACTAGTACCCACATTCATCAATCCAAGCCCCAATCCAACCCTAGAATCACTACACCCAAAACCCTAGAGCTCAAGATCCAACTCCAAACTCCCAAATCCAACCCTAAACCCTAAACCCACCATGGATGGCCTCAAAACCCAAGAAACCCACGAATCAACCCCCAAGAGAAAGACCTACCCCCAAGGATGATGGAGGAGAACAATGCCGGGTAGAGGAAGGAGGACACCGGCTAGAGGAGGAGTTCCACGGGATGGAGGAGCCGCCGGGGAGGAGCCACGGGAGGTCGCCGGAGTGGAGAGCTCACCGGAGACAAGGTTGGGGTGAAGGAGACGCACGGGATGGGTGGAGGAGAAGTGGAGAAGAAAAGAAGGGAGTGAACCCACGAAATGGGACTTTTATACAAAACCCCCCGCACATACCAGACACTCCGGACGCTAACCCGGAGACTCCGGGTTGGGGTCTTCGGTGGAATCAACCCGGACACTCCGGACAATTTGTCCGGATACTCCGGGTTGAGGTGTTCGGTCAACCCAATCCGGACACTCCGGATGTTTTATCCGGACATTCCGGGTTGTTCGGACACTCCGGATATTAAATCCGGATACTCCGGACTTCCCAGAAAATTTGGAATTTGGGGCCTTGACACTGTACCTGGCCGAAGTAAGGAAGATGGAGAAATACTTCAAGAATTTCGAAGTAATCTACATCCCCAGGAAGGACAATTCCCTGGCCGACCAAATGTCTAAGGTCGGTTCCTCTCAAACTACCGCTCCGGCGGGGGTGCTTGTCGAGCACCTATATAAGCCCTCCATTCCCTCTGAAGAGGAGGCACCAGAGGCCGACGGTAGGGTCTCCTTCCTCGAGCAAAGTGCAAGTTGGATGACGCCATTCATCCAATACCTTGAGCATGGGACGTTGCCCGAGAAAGAAGCCGAGCGTTCCCGGCTAACAAGGCGATCTTCTCAGTACAAACTGATCGAAGGTGACCTATACCGAAAAGGCACATTAGAAATCCTTTCCAAATGCGTCTCTCAGGAGGAAGGCCAATACCTTCTTCGTGACATCCATGAAGGAATGTGCGGAGCTCACTCGTCGTTCAGAACGCTTGTGAGCAAGGCCTTCCGATTGGGTTACTACTGGCCTACGGCCTTGACGGATGCACGGTCGATCGTAACGACCTGTCGAGCATGCCAGTTTCATGCTCGCAAAGCCCGTCAACCAGCGTATGCTCTGCAAACCATACCGCTTTCGTGGCCATTCTCGACCTGGGGGCTCGACGTCCTTGGTCCTTTTCCCCGAGGTCAGAAAGGCTGCAAGTATTTTCTCGTGGCCATCGACACTTTCACTAAGTGGATAGAGGCCGAGCCCGTCTCAACCATCTCGGCCCAGGCGGCCAAGAGGTTCCTCCGCAGCAATGTGATAACTCGGTTCGGGATACCCAACCGTCTCATCACAGACAATGGGACCCAGTTCACCAGTGAACTATTCCAAAGTTACTGCAAGGAGGTCGGGATCAAGGTCTGTTTCGCCTCTGTAGCACATCCACAGAGCAACGGAGCGGCCGAACAAGCAAATGGGCAGTTAGTTCAGGGCATAAAAAAGAGGGTCTTCAAGAGCCTCAACCAAAGACAGCGGCGGTGGGTGGATGAGCTTCCCGCCGTTCTTTGGTCCGTCCGCACCACGACGAAGTCGAGCCACAAAGTAAACGCCTTCCAACTCGTCTATGGTGCGGAAGCCATTTTGCCTGCCGAGATTGTGCTGGGTTCCCCAAGGGTGCAACTGATCGATTCCATTGATCAGGAGGTCGAACGCCTCATCGACCTAGACCTCGTCGAAGTAACATGCGAACGGGCGCTGCTCCGATCTGCGGTTTACCTACAAGCTCTTCGTAGGCACGCAGCCAAGTCAGTCAGACCAAGGTCCCTGCAAGTCGGTGACATGGTCTTACGAAGACTTCAAGACCTGTCGAAAGCCAATAAGCTGACCCCAAGATGGGAGGGACCCTACACGGTCGTGTCCACAGCACGCCCGGGGGCTGTTCGCCTCGCGATGGAGGACGGTCGGGAGCTCGCCAGCACTTGGAACATTGACCAACTACGTAAATTCTACGTTTAGACGCGTATCCCTATCTCGCACCCTTTGCGTTCCTTCCTATAAGATATTTCCTTTTCTTCGGATTTTGTCCTCGCTTTATCAAACGAGCATCGTCGTCTACCGGCACCGCAAGCGAGCTTATCCAACGAATATGTACGCACCATTCCCCTTGGCCCCCGGCCGGATGCTCGCCCATCCGATCACTTTCCACAGTAGCTCTTCGCTGTATGTGTGGTCGGTCGCGAGCATCCATTTAAGCCCGGTGCAGCGACCACTCGGGTATGGCGATTCTACGTATTGTTGGCTTAAGCCCATCTGCTCTGCGCGCGTAACAATCCTCGCCCTCATCTCTCTCTCGACTCGATCGACCTGTTTAATCGATCAAAAAGCGTTACGATCAAAGTCTACCTCAGCTTTCCCATGAACAAACTCGTGCTCACAATAGTAGGGGCACGACCTTTGTCCATGGCGGGGGCTCCGTGTGATAGGAACGTTCCGTCCTTTTTTCCAAGGATTCTTTGCTCGTATTCATGTTATATGCTCCTATGCAAGGACTTGGTCTTTTTTCTGCAGGACCGGGTTCGTGCAAGCACATTTTGAAAGCGGAGTCGGGAAAAACAGGCAAGGTCCCAAACTTATGTAATGTTGCTCATTAAACCAAAAAGGTTGTTTTTTTACAGGATTTGCACGAGCTAAAAGAAGAAAAGCTAAGTCCTACGCTCGGCCTGGAGGGCAGCAAGCTCCTCCTTAAGGGGGTCGACCTCTGCCTCCAGGTCCAAAACCTTCCGCCGAGCCGCACGACCTTCAGCCGCGCTGTCCCGAAGGCATTGCACCTCCTTGAGCTGGGTCTCCTCGCGCTCCCAAGCTCGCTGAAGGTCGCGGCGCAGGTCGGGGACCTCCTGCCGCAGCTTCACCAGCTCCTCCTCAAGCTCAGCACACTTCCGTTTCGAAGTGCTCTTCGCCGTCTCGCTCTCGAAGAGCTGGTCCCGAAGCCCGACGATGAGGCTCTTCGCCGACTCCAGCTCCTTTAGGTCGGCCTCGCGCACCTCGGAGACCCGACGCTCGAGATCAGTGATCTTGGCGTCTTGCTCGTGGTGGTACGCCCAGTACTCCTCTGCTGGAACTGCAGAGGCGTCAATGTCCTCCATGGCCTTCGCAGCGAACTTCAGGCAAAAGGGAAGATGAGTCAAAAAGGCCCACAGAAGATTGCTCGCCTTATGGAAAAAGATAGAAGCAAAGGACTTACCAGAAGAGCCCGGCTGACCAGCTTGTCTTGAAGCCGCTGGCCCAAGAGCGCTAGCTTCGAAAAAGGGATTGACCCACGCAGATCATCGATCCGAGCCGGGCGCGTCAAGATCTTGCCCTCCCAGGCACCGGTGCTCCTGTGAGGGCAACGGCGTCTCCTCCTTCGACCAACCCCAGTCGCCACGAGGTTGGTCTTCCTCACGACAGCGGCTCATGGCCGCCTTCCTCTCGCTCGGCCGCGCTCGGGGCTGGACGCCAATCGCGAAGCGCACCGCTCTTGCTCGCGGCCGGCGGCGATTGGTCGAGGACGCCCACTTCCCCCCCGTGCACCTCCGCGGCCGAGGCGGTGGTGCTCGCGATCGAGACAATTGGTCGAGGACGACCACCTCCTGTCCTTGGACCGCGGCTGGAGGCAACTGGTCATCGACAACCACCTCTTCTCCTCGGTCCCCGGCCAGGGGCAGCTAGTCGATCACGACCACTTCTCCCCCTTAGTCCGCGGCTGGAGGCAGCTGGCCGACGGCGACCAACTCCTCTCCTTGACTCGCGACCGAGGGCTGTAGGTCGAGAGCCAACAACCCCTGGCCCTCGGAGCCCATCGTCTGGGCCTTGCTTGCGCTTGCCCCTTCACAAGGGGCCAAGGCCAAGGCTTCTTGGTCCTCGGCCCCTTGCGGCTCTTGCTCCTCCGCGACCGGAGTCGGTTCCACATCCGCCGAGGGAAGCTCGGACTCCGCTGAGGGCGCAGCCGGCACCGACTCCTCCTCCGCCTCGGCCATTACTTGGTCGAAGACGCGGTCGAGCTCGGCGTCAACTGCAGAGTCGATAATCTTCTCAGCCATCTGACGGAAGTCCAAGGACAACATCCGAGCTATCACGCCCACGCCAAGCGGAGTGGGGTTAGCCTGGGAAAAGATCGCAAAACAAGAACAAAAGGAATCCAACAAAGGAACAAAATAAGACTTACCTTCCGCCCGGCGAGCGGCGCCATCCTCCTCGGTTTCCTCACTTTGGGCCACGGGCGTCCTACCCGCGGCGGCCTCGTAGGCCTCAGCAACGGCCATGACGCGATCTTCCGCAGCGTCGCTGGCTCGCGCCATCGCCGGGTCGACATCGTCCATGTCGACCCCTTCCAATGCCGAGGTTGATCGGGAAGTCGACCTCCTGCTCCTCCTGACCAGAGCATAGGCGTCTTCCTCCTCTTCCTCCTCCTCAGGGGCCTCGACCACCTGAGCGAGCTGGTCCTGGAGAGCCTTGATTTTCCTCTCCAGTTGCTCCTTGCTCGGGGGGACCTGGCCTCCTCCTCGGCCTTCTTCACCTGCTCGGCGAGCTGTTCCAGTCGGCCCATCAGCTCCGGCCTCTTCCGTTTGAAGTCATCAAACCAGATTCGAAGCTCGCTTACCTCCCGGCGGTCGGCGTACTCGAGGTGTTGCGTGGGAGGAGTCCTGGTCGAAGCTCGGTGCTTCGACCGCTTGGCGCGAGGAGGCGAGGCAGACGCTTGGCGGGTCCGACCCGCCGACCTCTTGCGGGAACCCCTGGCCGGGGTATCAGCTTGCGGCAGCGACGCGGTGCTCGACACGGCGAGCTCGAGGGCGACCTTCTCCTGCAAACAGAAACAGGGAGAGATGAGTTCGGGAAACATGCCTTCGGGCAGGAGCAAACAGAAGTACCTACCACGTCGCTGCGGTCCAAAACGTTCTTGGGGATCTGACGATTGGGCGTCCGCTCCTTCTCCTTCGTGGCGCCGAACATCTCGCGACCCTTTTGTCAACCCAGTCCGTCCTAGGGGCTACAACACAACCAGAAATTTTGGAGAAAGAATAAGACCAAGCGCCGAAAAACAACAATACCCGAAGAAGCGACCAAAGCGTACCTGCGTTGTCCTCGCGGGTGATGTCGTTCCACCCGGTCACCTCGAAGAAAGGATGCTCGCGGCGTCGCAGGGGGGACACCCGGTTGAAGGAAAAATCCCGGGCAATGTCCCGACCAGTGAGCCCCATTTGGGCGAGCTCGCTGATCGTCCTGAGCGCCCGCTCCTCCTCAGGCTGCACGAGCGGGCGCGCCGTCTCGGCGACCGGGGCAGGCTCCCCAGTATAGATCAACTGGGACCCCTCTGCCTTTTTCTGGTAGAACCAAAGGTCGGCCCAACCCGACACCGAGTCCTTCAAGGAAACGAGGGGGTACTCGTATGGTCGGTTGGGCCGGAGACGAAGGTAAACGCAGCCGGCGGGACCATCCCGGCCGGTGCGGAAGGGAGAATAGAAGTGGAAGAAAAGGCTGGCGGTGGGTATCACACCCACGAACGCCTCGCAGAGGTGGGAGAAGACCGCGAGGGCGAGAATGGAGTTGGGGTGGAGATGAGAGATTTCGCACCCGCAAAAGGCGAGCACGGAGGCGAGGAAGTCGCTCTCGGGCAGGCTGAGCCCGTTGACGGCATACAGCTCGCAGGAGACGATCTCCGCCTCCCGCGGTGCCGGCGCCGCGTCGCTCCCAGGCACTCGACCCAAGCTTGGGTCGACGTACCCCTCGTTCGTGAGCACTTGGAGCCTCCTACGGGTCATCTGGCTAACTTTGAAATGCGCCATGGCCAAAGGAGGAAGGAGAGCGAAAAGGGTTCTTGGGCGCTAGGGCTCCTAGAAGATTTTTGGCCAAAGGCGAGCAAAGAAACACAGTGTAACTCCGACCTCTCCCAGTGGACAGAGTTAAAAAGGCAGCGAAGAGACAAGTTAAAAACCGCCGCCTATCACGTAGCGACACCTGCCCAGTAAAAGCGTACTTTCCAAGAAACTGCCTTACCGTTACAGGGAGGCTTCTCAGAGAAGGAACTGCAGAACAACCAAACGACGCGCCCACGCGGAGCAAGCACGCGGCGGGTAAAAAGGTCGCTTCCCGACGTAAAATGGTCGTAAGCCACGACCAAAAGAAATTCAATCCCTCCTTCAAGTCTTCTTAGGCTCAAGGGGAAGCCCGATGGTTCCCCGCTTAAACCTCGGGGGCTAGCTGTCGGGGATTGGCTATCTGGCAAAAGACCACGGTACCCCCAGGAAATGCCGAGCCCACCAACCAGGCAATGCTGAAAGAAGATGCTCGGGATCATGAAACGAGCATCCCCCCTTTTCTTTTCCTCCGAGCATACACGTCCACGCCTTTACTCGCGGCCATTCCGAACCCCCCCACGAGCAAGCATGCTCGTGGAGACCACGACCTACTCACATATTTGGTCGATGGACCCAGCGAGTGCTATGAGGAAGGAAGGTGGCAACCAATCAGCCAAAGATCAAGGGAAATCTTACCCGAAATTCAAATAGCGCGCGGATCAAGGGCGGCAGATCGCGAATATGAATACGTGGCGTAATCTGTCGGGACCCGAATTTGCAAATCCGGACCCTCTGTGTATTCAGCACTAGTCCAGGAACGCGCTAGTGCACACAGTCTTAACATCGGTAAATATCACAATCATACCACTCAATGTTAATAAAGTACTTTAATTAAATAGTCAAACTGGTTGCTCGACCTTATGGTCAAGTTACAAATATACGCCACGCAGGGCGAAACTTATTAAGAGAGAAATAATAGCAGCGGAAAATAAGATAACTTCGTGGCGCCATCCAGTATACCACAGGCAACTGACTGGGCTCGCTCCCTAAGTAGACGGTTCCTCTTGGAGCTCCTCCTCCAAAGCTGGCGTAGTCTCCTCTTCAACTGGTGTTGTATTGTGGCAAGGGTGAGTACTTGGTACTCAGCAAGTCATGCACAGAATGCAGGCTAATAGACTATATGCATGGCTTAATACAAAGGAATAGCTCAAGGTATATTTGCAGTAAAACAGCATTTGACAAGTAGCATAAATAGATTCGAAAGCAGTAGAAACAAGTATAGCATAAATAACTTTTCAAGGAGTTTAATCAACATCTTTCCCATCCTAAATCCACAGTTTCATCAACATCATTATTTAACCAAACCCAACATTTCAAGTCCCAGTTATTTTCAAGAAAATCTAACCCTTGACTGTAATTCCCGAGCGATGTCCAATACCGCGGACACGGCTATTCGAATAGATTATACACTCTGCAGAGGTTATGCACTTTACCCACAAGATACAGTCAAACACCACAAAGGCGAGTTCCTGTAACAAAGTCTTTCGGAAACTTCTAACAATACAAGTGATCCTCCCCGGTTGTTGCACACTAACCCTTCCCTTAGCTAAGGCGAAGTTTAGGCCAACCAACCGTTAGATGGGTACCTGGCCGCAGCCCCGGTACGCTCCCCCGTACAACATACACAGAGGGTGTAGTTGACCTCCTGAGGTCCCACAGGTACGTTATTAGCAACTTAATCAACTAGGTCCGTCCCATTACAGACATGTGGTTGCACGCTTGACTCAGTTCAAAGGCTTGCAAGGTTAAGTCCTTAGGGTGACCAGGGCAAGACTACCCGAAGAACCAAACCAACGCTCCAATGCCACAACTGGCCCACCTGATCATTCTTGCCACATGCCCCGGTCGAAAACTATTTATCAAACCCCAGTTGATTACCATGCACCACGTGCCATCAACATCACATGATACCTCTCCAAAATAGGTTCAATATATCATTAAGTCAATATTAACTTTTGATTGTCCAAAATCATGTCATGAGCACGTAGCAGGTCTAAGCGATAAACTACAACGATCTAAATTCCCATGTTGGCAATTTAGTAATATCCAACTAGTAAACCACAACTAGGGTGACAAGGGGTCATGGCACATATTTAATTAATCAAGGTGTCATACAGCAATTTGGCATTTATCTAATTTCCCATATTTAAATAAAGTATTTTCTAATTGAACTAGCATGCAATAAATTAAATCAAAATAGATTTCAAAATAGGATCAACATGGTCAAAGCACAACTTGCCTTCAAAAAGTACTTGTTCTTGGTCTTGAGTTGGATCCTGGGTCAATATTTCTCCTTCGAATCCTTCCGGCACTTCAACGTCTACTCGTAAAGCGTGCAAATAGCAACAAATGAATAAAACAGTAGACAAAAAGTATCCAAACATCCAAATAAAGTCCATAAACAGAGAGAACATAATTTTATGAATTTTTAGGAATTAGAATCGTCAAATTCGGAGTTAAATTGCAAAAGATATAAGCATTTAAAATTTAAAATAATCAAATAAATAATATTACAGAGAAAAACTTTAGTCCAAAAATTAAATAAAATTCATCATTAGGTAGATCTCAATTTTATACAAATTTAGAAATTTGAATCACTCAAATCGGAGTTGAAACGCAAAAGTTATAAGCGTTTGAAGTTTTGAAATTCAAATCAATTATTAAACCGAATTATTAAATCATTTTCTTTTTCGGAAATTATTTATTGCGTCAGCGAGGACACGTGGCAGCCTCTGATTGGTCTGCTGACGTCAGCCGGTTCATGGACGTGGTCTATGGTTTGGCTCGGGTCTACCGTGGACTCGGTCCACGGCTCCACGTGTCGCTGACAGGTGGGACCCCTCGGGTGACGTCACTTTCGGCGTCGTGAGGCTCGACCGCAGTCTTTGGCAGGTGGGACCAGGTGATGTCATTCTTGGCGTCGGCCGCAGCTGGGACGGCCCGTGACATCTTGAGCCCGCCATGGCGTCGGCGTGATGTCATGGTGTAGTGTGGCCGGGCGGCCGACATGCGGGCCGCGTGTCGGCGTCACGCGACGCACGCAGCGTGGGCGGCGCCGCCGGCGGTCGATCTCCGACACGCGTGGCTAGATCTCGGCCGTTGATTTGAAAATCAACGGCCCAGATTGGATCTGGACTCACGCGTTTGGGGTGAACGCGTTTGATCTGGACCGTTGGATCTACATCCAACGGTCGAGATTGGATCTGGGATTTTGGACGGAATCTCACCGTGAGATGACGTGGCGTGATCTGGGACGTTGGATCTGGATCGGACGGCTGAGAAGCTTCGAGGACGTCGATGGCAGCGCGGCGGCTCGAGGTCACCGAAGTTGGGGACAGCGACACAGGCTACGGCGCTCCGAGGCTTCTCCGGCGAGGTGAGTTCTCCCTTCGGGTGCGTCTCGTCGCGGTGAGTCCGGATCTGGGGTCAACTGCGGCGGGGGACGGCGGACGGCGGCGAAACGAAGCAAAAACCGCGGCGGCTCCTTAGATCAACTACGGCGAGCTCTAGCGGGGTGACGGCGGCGGCTCCGGCAGCGTGGGTTAGGGCTACGGGTGCGCACGAAAACGGGCTACCCGATGGCGGCGGCGCATTAAATAGCGGCCTCGGCTTCCGTGAATCACGCGGAGACCGAGGTCGACACGGCTGCGGCGGCGGATTCCGACGGCGGCACGGAGAGGCGACGTGGCGCAACGTGAGCCGTTGGATCTCGATCCAACGGTCGCGTGAGTTGGACTCGGGTCCGGCTCGGCGAGCTGGCTGGCTCGGTCGGACTCGGGCTCGGTGACGTGGCTCAATCGTGGCCATTGGATCCGAATCCAACGGTCACGCGGTTAGGGCTTTCGGCCGAAGTGGGATCGGTCGAGTCAAATGGCTCGGGTCGGACTCGAGTCTGACTCGGACTCGGGTCCGGTCGGATGAAAAGTACTCAACCCGACTTGATTTAATTAATCCAATTAAATTCTCAGAAATTCAATTAAATCTTTAAAAATAGCAAAAGACTCAGAAAAATTCGGAAAAATTACGGAAAATATTTTGGAACATTTTGGACTCAAATAAAATATTTCCAACAAATTTTTATTTGCAAAGTTTAATTCTTTAATTATTTCAAAATGGAATAAATTCAAATAAATTCCAAATAAATCCAAATAAATCCCAGAAAATTCCAAAAATTCACCAAAGTGCCAAATCACACATGAAATTTAAGAAAGCAAAATTTTGGGGTGTTACATAATCCCAGGGGGTAGTTGCCTTCTTTGTATCTCTAGTTGTAGTATTTAAACCCCCCTGAAGATCTGTAACAGGGGGACCCCCGAGATAGAACACAATACACTGGAGTAGGGCTATTATCTCGGCAGTGAGAGGCCCGAACCAGGATAAACACCACGCCCCTCTTCTCCCGACCAGGCATTGCTCGGACGACTCCCTCGGACCGTACGACGGGGCTCTGTTGATCCCCCCATTCAACAAGTAAGCTCGGCGGGAGCCCGTTCTCCAACCGTCGACAGCTTTCATATTGGTAGACTTCGATTTTGATTTTAAAATAAAACTGTGTTTTATTTTGGGGTTCGGGAGTGGTTAGAACTCTCGGATGTGAATGGCGGATTGAGCCAACAAGGTGGATAGAACCTATTTTATGCCTGGACGGAAGGAGTCCTTGTGATTAAACTTATCTTTTCAAAGTTGGCGGTTAGAGCCCTTCTATTAGTGAAAGTGCATCTAGGCACTTATGTTGTTTTGGTGATTAATGATAAACGATTAATGACAAACGCATGTAATGTCAATCAATGTAATTGTACAAATGCTTAACTTAGTGCTTAACAAATGACATACCTCTAATATGTTTATATTGTTATGAGACTAACATGTTTATTGCCTAGTTGAATATTAGTCTCATCTATTTTAGAGGAAAATCAATTGGGATGGTTAAGCAAAAATGAGGTATGCAATCTCGGTATTCCTTCCATATTTGTCATTGCATTCTTCTTTAGCAAATGCATATTGAACTCTAAGTAACTTGTTGATTTCATATGTGCACATTGATTCTTGTCATAATTGCTTGTGCATATATATATCCATTTGAGTTCATTATGTGCTTTGTTTTTAATATGCTTGTGTTAACTAGAGTTAAACTTCATTGCTTCATATTGACTTGGTGCATACATGTCTTAGTTGTGTATCTTCTAATGTACCTCTCTTAGTGAAGTTTAATCTAGAATTGGATCACATTATTTACTCTCATTCCAAATATTGTTTGCACATGTGTAATTCATGTATATTCTATCATGTGCTTCATTTAAGCAAAGTTTGTGGTCCTTGCCATGAGTTAATTGATTCTTCATATTGGCAATTATCTCTCTAGTGCAGATAGATCAATGATATATTCATCATAATGCACTTAGCAGAGAATATTTCTATTGTCAAGTGTTTCCATTCATATTGTACTTCTTGATATGAAACACTTGTTATTATCAATTTATTCAATATATCTTTTAAGCTTGTGGGACTAATATGTTTGCTGAGTGCTTTGATAAGAGTTAGGTCCCAAAGCTGTGTGTATGATGACCAAGATGGTTTGAAGGATGACAAGCGAGTTAATGTCAAATAAGACGGCGGTGTCACCAAGAGCTAAGGACTAAGTCAAGAACGACTTGGCGTGAGGATCGTCTTGGTGATGATCGAGGTCAAGGTCGGAGAGGACGAGAGTCTCATGAGGTGAATCGCGTTTAGGTTGACAAGACGAAGGGCTTCATCAATCTTTGTGGAAGCGTCATCATGCACCGTGCATCTGGAAGAAGTCGGCATGTAAGCTTAGTGTAAGACTTAGATTTTGTGTTAAATTTGAGTCTAAGGATTGCCGTACTATTAAGAGGGATGCAATCGTTAAAATTACTTAGACATGTCTCAAGTGCTCAAAGTGGTCTATCCTTGTCTAAGATTGAGAAACCCAAGTCACACTTTGTTCACCTAGGTGTAGGTGGGTTGGTGTGAGGGATAGAAGTGTTGGTGGTGCCGGAAAGTGAGGGTTGTAGGTCTCTCTTGGATTCCTTGTGATGTCAATTTTTATCCTTTGGGATTTGGGTAGTGAGACCTTGTTAGTTGTGTAGCCCTCGTTCTTAGCTTTCCGAAAAGTCCGAATTCGTCGAAATCGGAGTCCGGGATCAAAAGTTATGCCCGTTTTCGTCCGGCTGCTGCGTGCTGCCTGGGAGATCCGGAGTATCCGGATTAATTGTCCGGAGACTCCGGATGATCCGGAGTGTCCGGGTTAAATGTCCGGAGTATCCGGGTTGCCCAGTTCGGTCCCAACGGCTAGTTTTTGGGATTCCTCTATTTAAGGCCCCCTTCTTGCCCACTTCAAAGGAGCTGTTGGGGGAGGTTTTTGCTGGGTATTAGAGGTGTTCTTTGTGAGTGTTTGAGCCCCCAATACTCCTCCCTACTCCTTAGATCTTAGTGATCCCCTTTTGTGAAGGGTTGGATAAAGGAGAGAGGTGTTTAGATTGTGGATTGATTTGAGGAGTGGAGCTGGTTCCTTGGTGCTTTGAGGTGTTCTTCTTAGTGATCTTGAACTCCCAAAAGCCCCTCTAACCCTAGATCTTAGTGATCCCTTTTGAGTGAAGGTTTGGGTGTGAGAGTGGGTAGTGATCGGATTGAGTGTGATTAGTGTGTTGAGCACTTGAGGTGGACTCTAAGTGAGTTCTTCGGGAGCATTTGTTGCTCTTGGAGGTTGAGGTCTCCTAGACGGCTAGGAGTTGCCGGTGAGCTTCCAAGCTTTGTGTGGATGGCCACCGAAGGTTTGTGAAGGTCCGATTCCGCCTCCGCAAGGAAAGGAATCAAAGAAGTGAAGACCGGCGAGTGCATTGTGCAACACCGGGAGGAAGAGGGTTGAAAGAGACCCCGGCTCAAGTGTGACCGAGCTGCCTCAACGGAGACGTAGGATCCCCTCAAGGATCCGAACTTCGGGATAAAATCTTCGTGTCTCCTTCCTTACTTCGGTTTACTCTTTTGCTCATCTGCTTAATTTGCTTTCGATTTGTAATATCCCGAGTATTTTTATACTCGAAGCACTGTACCATTGTGCACAAGCATTGTTCAATAATACATCAAGTTTGTGTATTTCTGTATTTTGAGCTGTGTAGACTCGACTGGGATCCAAAAGAACCCTTCAACATAATTAAACTCACTCAAAATCAAATTGAGTTCAGTTGCAGTTTGTAATTGTCCTTTTGGACAAATTGGAAATTTAGGAGATTAAATGTCTAAAAGTCCTCAAAAACTATCCAAAATATCTTAGAAGTATTCAAAATCAGTTTTAGATGTTTGAATCTTCAAGTTTTGGCATTGGACCAAAATGCCCTTCATAAGTGCATAGTGTCTATACATGTGCCAACTCATTTCCAAGCCTCCCCAAACCAGCCATTCCTCTCCCCAAACCGTGAGAGCTCAAGAGAAGGAGGCCCCAAGCCCTAGAGCACCAAATCCAGTCATTCGGAGGCGATTCGACCGGCAGAAGCTGATTTGGAGGCAAGATTCGACGTCCTCATCGCGATCTCCACCTCCCAGACCCTCTCAAGTGAGTATTTCGTCGAGGTTCATCGACGTTTCTTGGAGCTCCCGTGGTGCTTTTGCAATCTGACTTGATTTCTCGGCTCCGGACTTCCCTCTTCTTTGTAGCTACGACTCTCCCCTTCGTAGCTTCGCGTTTCGTCAAGTTCCCTCAAGCCCTAGCCTAGGTCATATCTAGGTGCCATGCATTCGACACATGGCATGGTAATTCTGCTTTAAAATCTAGACTCAAGTCGTCATTAGGCTCATTTAACCCTATAGTCGACCTAGCTTTTGATCACCTTCATGTTCGCTCAAACCCATCGCTAGGTCTTCGATTTGTCGGAGTTCTAGTGGTGCATAGCATGTATAGACTGTTCCAATAGCAATTACGGTGGCTAGAGTCGCCACCGGGGAATCAATTCAATTTCACAAAGCCGAAATTTATTTTATTCGTCTAGGTGTTAATTATTTTTACGAAATACCAAAGGTCCGTAGCATGTAACGATAGCTCCGTTAGCTCTTCGATAGCCCTCGATCGCGATCGGAAGAGTCGAAATTCCATTTTGTCAAATCCTGCTGCAAGTTGTCAGCTCTAGGTCACTTTGTTTTTGGAAATTTGTAGAAGTCCGGTGAACAAATGGATAGTCTGGATAGCCTCCTTGCGAGGTGAAACCTCGATTAGCAAAGTCGAAATTCAGTTTCGGCAATTTCTCAATGCACTTTGCAGCTCTAGGTCTCTTTTATTTTTATAAAATCCTAGAGCTCTGAGGCATGTAATGATTGCGCCATTAGTTCTCTTAGAGGCTAAAAAAGCAGTTAGAATCGCTAGATTTGCATTTTGCTAGCCCGCATTTTATTTTGTTCCTCGAGATCCAGTTATTTTTATAAAGTGCCAAGGGCCTGTAGCACGCATGGTCAACACTATCAGCTCTCCCGGTGCTTGTAAACGAGCTCAGAAGGGTTGGTTTTGCATTTTCCTAGCTCCCATTTTATTTTAGTGATCATAGTAACCAAAGCCATTTAATGAGTTTTTGCTTCGTTTAGCTTCGTTTAAGGTCACTAAGGTCGATAGCATGCTTCACATATGCTTTAGATCGCATTCAAGCCGCTTTTCGGACTTTTCCCGTTTCTCGGGTGTTTGCCGAGTTTAAGCGGGCAATTGAGCAAAAGTCCAACTAAATTAAGTCAACTATGTTGGGGAATAGCTCCGACAGGTCGTAAGTATCCCTAAGCAACTAGCCGAGGGCTTAAAATAAGGCTTGCGGCATTCTTAGTCAAAATGGCCCTTTTGGGTGATTTGACTTGATTTCAAGCCATTTGGCCATTTTGGCCATTTTCCACATTTTAGTGCTTCTTTGCCAGTTAGCTATCGGAATAAGTCATTTAGGATCATTTAAGCCTAGTGAAGTCGAAAACGTGCTTCTCGCGCAAGTGGAATCGCGTTTGAGCCGTTTTCGGACTTTATGCGATCGAAGGCGCATTTATCGAGCCAAATTACGCTTTTGATCCGAATTCAATGTAGGTTAAGTGAATTTCAGTGGGGTAAGGCCTAGATAGGTCCTAAATATCCTAAACTACCTATTAGTAAGCCTAAGAAAAGTCGCCGTTTCATTCATTGCATTTTGCACCTTTTTGCCATTTTGGGCGAAAACGGCCGTTTTTAGCCGTTTTGGTCATTATGGCCGTTTTTGAAGATTTAAAGCAAATTGCGTTTCTACCGAGCGTTTTAGTTAGGTAATGAGTGTTTGAATCCGTATCGGGAACCCACGCGCGGATTCGATCGCGTTTGGACTCAATACGGACTCAAAACGATTTTTGTCGGTAATTACTCCGCGGTTTTGTGTTTTGATTCAATTTTGGTCAATTTCATTAGGAATTGCTTTGCAACCGATCCAACTAAGTCCTAAATATCTTGCTTTAGCTTGTTGCGAAGTCGGAAAATCATTTCGCGCAAAAATCCGCAAAAGTGGTCATTTGGCGGATTTCCGTCGAAACGATCGTTTTCGGCCGTTTCGGAAAAATTGTCGTTTTAGCTCCCGGTTGATCGTTTTAGTACCAAACGAGTTCCACTAAATTCCTTTAGGTCTATTATACCTATTTTTAGGTATTTAACCAAATTTTGTTGTATTTTCTTCAGTTATTATATTTTCATTCGCGTAGGGTAGAAACCGTCGTATTTGTCGCAATTTCGCCTTTTTCTCGTTTTGCTCTTTTCTTTTCTCTCTGAGCACTTGTTTGAGTCTTATTTGATGTTAAGTTGATGTTTATGCACTTAATTCTCTTTTTCGCTAATTTATTTCGTTTTCGTCGTTTTTCCTATTTTTACTCGTTTAGAGGCTAGCGAGTCAGGATTCGCATCAAGCACTCCTGAAATCATCCCGGACATCACCGAAGAGCAACAACAAGGCAAGCACCTCCTTTGAACATATTGATCCCATATTTCACGATGTTTACTTTGATTTCTCAAACTATATGCATTGTTTAAATTCAATAAAGTGCTAGATTGTGGGAATGGTAGTTATACCCTGATTTGGTGGATTTCCTCAATTTAATTCCCTCGAATCCATTGGCAACCTTAAGTAGGGTTAGGCAATTAAATAAAATGTCAATTGGGTATAAACGAATCTAGTAACTGCACATGCTTAGACAATGCAATAGGAATGAGTCTGAAAATCAGTCATTTACCAAACACTCAAAACTATGGATTATGGTAATTGATTTTGAAAATGTGACTTGTGAAAGTACTTTGGTAAATGTGGAATGTCTAGTCGATAATTAGACTTGGCGGGAGGTATATTATGTGCTAGTTACATTGGTGGCGAGTGGTTGGCTAGTTAAGTGGAGTTCCCCGCTTGAGTCACTAGGCAAAAACTATAAGGACTGAACTTGAGACGCTTTCTGAATGAACGCAGGCAACCACGCAAGCTGGTATGGGACAGTCTATTCTAGTACCTAAAGTGTGAGGGGTTAGCTGTGCCTGTTGGTAGGCCGAAAAGTGGACGATCTCCCACATAGAGCAGGCCAGCGCGGTGTATGTTTTCAAAAACCACCGGTTGTACCTTTGTGTGCATAGTTGGTAGATGCGGCGTGGTAGATCCTCCAATTCATAAAATGATACAACGGCGTACGCCATGCTATGGGAAATGCCGCGGTACGTATTTTGGCCGCCGTCACAAGGTTTCTTCTCCAGTGGCTCCCTTCGTGTGGAGTTGGCCTCTTTCGCCATAGCAGGGGGTTTTCGTCGCCGGTGCTGGGGTGTGCCTAAACCCTTAACGATGGGAACGAATAGTTCATTCTTGCATATCGGGTACCTCTCGGTATCGCGTGTATCCTGGCTGACAGGAGTGCAATTATGAATTGTGTTTGGGTAAAGTGTGCAAACTCTGCAGAGTCTTAAAAAAATCTAATCGATTAGCCGTGCTCACGGTTAAGAGCAACTCTTCAGTTAATGGATCGAGTATAGTATTTGTTTTGGTTTCAAAAATAAAAAGTTACTTCGGAGTCTAGCTAAAGGTATTTGGTTCGGTATGGTACTAGGTGGATTTATGTATATATGGATGTCGTTTCGTATCCCAGCTGCGATCATGGATGATGGCAGCCGAGAAGCTCAAATGTTACATATGCTGTAAATATGTTTTATTCAAACTGTTGTCTTTTACATTATGTACTACTTTTCGATGAACTGTTTCAACTGCCGCTTTTCGCAACAAACCTAGTGTAGCAGCCATTTCATTTGTATCAGCCTGCATTTAATTATATTTCCATACATTAAAGTCTTGCGAGTACATATGTGTACTCACCGTGCTGTTGCTAACCTTTTTCCCCCGGAGGAAGGTATTGCTGATGTCCTGGATGATGGCGAGCCTCACTTCTGTGAGCTTTGTGGCTTCGTGGGTCCTTCCTCCAGTCAGTAGCCTTAGGGTTGGTGGGCTAGCTGCGCTGGTTGTGTTTCTTTTGGGTTTCCGCTGTCGTACTTCTTCTTTTGGCCTGTATTATATTTCTGCAAGTTATACACCCAGTTATGTAAATTAAATTAGCTTCTATGCTTTGATATTCACGATGTTGGTATGCGATCTTGGAGCTCTTGATCCAGGGAACGATGTCGGTGCGTCACAGTGCAGGGTTTGAAGCTAGGATTTCGATTGTGGTGATCGAAATTTTTAGGTTCAGATTTCCGATACCGAGAACCCTGTTGCTATACGGTGCCGTACACTACAGTAGACGGTGTACAGTACGGTATAGGAAGAGGGGCTCTCACACGATTCTTGTGATTAGATCAATTAGATTGTATCTACTGCATCTATTCTTGCTTATATCCTTACTTTGTTGCAGTAGAGTAATTCGAATCTCTAGAATCGAAGAAGTGCCTAAGTTTATTGCTCTCACTCTGTTCTGGCCGAACCAGTCAACCCGGAGTATCCGGTACATTGATCCGGAGTATCCGGATATACCGGAGTATCCGGATAATATATCCGGAGTGTCCGGGTTACCTGTCTCGGGCTGAATTGTTTAAATTGCAAAACTTAATTATCCCAATTGCTTCCGCATTATCTCTGATAGATTAATTTAAATTGGGTATAATTTTGTAATCGCCTATTCACCCCCCCTCTAGGCCGACATCCCGGTCCTTTCAATTGGTATCAGAGCCAAGGTCTCTCATTTTATTAGACTTAACCGTCTAGAGAGTACGGGATGGCGACTAGAGGTTTAGTGCACTCACTTGATCCACTTATGCTAGATGGCTCTAATTATGCTTCATGGAAATTAATCATGATTTCTCATTTTAAATCCATGAGCCCCCAAATTTGGTGGATCGTAGATGTCGGCTTTTCATCTCCATTGAATGAAGTTGATCCAACTAACGGAGAGATGAAATGCCTACATCTCGACGCTCAAGCTACTAATGCCTTATTTAATGTTGTGAGCGAAGATATATTTGATGAAATATGCAATCTCAAGAGCGCTCATGATGTGTCCACATCATCAAGTGAGGATTGCATTGAGGAATGGATGTCAGTTGATGATTCTTCAACCTCTACATCAAGTGATGATGAACCGACATCACCATCTACCTCCTCTCCCGCCTCAAGCAATGACGACACTCCTATTTGCCTCATGGTAAAGGAGAAGAAGGTATCACACTCATCCAAATCTAAAAATATAGATGATTTAGGTAAGAGTGATGATGATAGTGATACCGAGTATGATGGTAGGTTTGGTGATATTAGAGAAATATCACTACCTAAAATGCTAGCATTGCTTGAAACGGTAGAAAAGCAAGAAGACACCCTCGAGAAGCAAGAGGATTTGCTAATCTTTGAAAAAGAAAGAAATCTTAAACTTGAGAGTGCTCTTGCTAAAGAAAAAGCGAAAAATGAATCTCTTGAGAAGGAGAAAACTAGATATGAGATTTTGAAGGTTGAGTATGACTCACTTCAAAAGAATTATGATGTTCTTAAGGAAAATCATGAAAGTATCCTTCTCAAGGAATTCATTAAGCCTAGAGTAGACATTAGTACTCAATGTGATTTAATTGATATGTCTACCTCTAGCATTGCTTTGCCTTGTTGCTCTAACATTGCTTCTAGTTCCTCTAGTTGTTTAGATGCTAATCTTGTAAAGGAAAACAATGAGATCAAGGCCCAAGTCATTAGATTGGAAAATGACTTGGAGAAGTGCTACAAGGGCAAAGCCGTCCTCGACATGATCTTGAGCGAGCCTCGGGCACCTCAAGATAGAAGAGGACTTGGCTACATCTCCAAGAGGGAGAAGAGCAAGAAGAAGCACAATGCAAGAATGAAGACGATTGTGTGCTTCGGATGCAATAAGAAGGGCCACTTCGCCTCCGTGTGCCCCAATAAAGTGGATAACAAGGCCACAACTCCAACCTTGAGGCAAGCTGGCAAGAAGCAAGACAAGAGGAAGAGACGTTCAAAGCCCACTTGCTTCAATTGTCGGGAAAAAGGGCACATCGGTAAGGATTGCCCTAAAGGTACAATTCCTAAGCCTATTATTCAATTCAATGATTATTCGCTTCAGAAGGACAAGAATGGCAATGTAATTGCCAAGCTTGTCAAGTCCCCTACGCCCGTTCAAAATGATAATGCTCATTTGCATAGGAAGAGTAAATCTAGAAATGAATTTGCTAAATTCGTTAGGACTCCTAAGCCTACACAAAGCAATTCAAATAAATTGCTTAGGAGAAATAACGATAGCAAAACATTTGCTAGATATACTAGATCCTCTAAACCAATTGTCGACGATTGGAGAACGGGCTCCTGCCGAGCTTACTTGTTGAACGAGGGATCAACCAAAGCCCCTTTCTGCCAAAGGTTGTAGCATCGAAGACGCGGAAGATGGTCCGTTAGAACAGACAGGAACACAAGGATTTTATCCTGGTTCAGGCCTCTCATGATCGAGATAATAGCCCTACATCCAGTCGCCTGGTGGCGTTTTTCTCTATTGAAATGATGGATACAAGTACATGGATCTCACCCCGGGATCCCCCTTTCACGTGTGTTTTCGGGGGGATTAAATACAGAGCCTCACGTTGTACACAAGGTAACCACCCCCTAGATTTACGCCACGTTTCCATAACCGTAGTGCCCACGATCCGGGGCCCTTGATCTGCGCAATTAATTTGAATTTGTGGTGGATTGATTGCCATCTTCCTTTCTAGTGGCATGACCGGGTCCCGACCATCCACCCGAGGTGGCGTGGCCTTCACGAGCATGGTTGCTCGTGATCGTCCGGTATGGTCATAGGCGAATGGGTAGACACACATGCTCGGGAGTTATGTTGCTCGGATGGTTTTCCGAGCATCTTCTGCTGGTGCTATTTGGTCGGTAGCTTCAGGATCTTCTGGGGGTACAACGGTCTTTTATCAGATAGTCAATCCCCGACAGCTTGAGAATGCTTGGGGCTCGCGCTCGGGTATCGCATCCGAGCTCATGGTTGGGAGTTGCTCGGCCGTCGGGGCAGAATGGTCCTTATAGAAAATAGTCCAATCCCCGACACCAATGCTTAATTTCAATTATCATATGCTTAGAAGAGATCAAACTAGAAATAGTTTTGCAAAGTATCATTGTCCACCTAAGCCGTTTAATAAAAATGCCAATCTTTTGCTTAGGAGGAATAATTATTGCAAACCTATTTCTAATTGTGTTAGTCAAGTCAATAATGCAAATATTAGGGCCATTTGGGTTCCTAAATCTATGGTGACTAACATTAATGGACCCAACAAAGATTGGGTACTAAAAAGTGCCTAAAAGAATTATTAGGTACTAAGAGATGGATTGGACGCTTGGCTTCTCGAGAAGAAAAAGGAACTATCAATTGCAATCGGAGCCAAGCATGAAGATAATCAAGACAATCATGAGCCAATGCCATCTCGGTAAGAAGTATTTAAATTGATTATATTATTGCTTCTAGCCTTGTGTAGGTTTAGATGCATTAGTATCATGAAAATCGATTTAATTGCTTGTTAGTAGTACTTGCTCTTGTTTTTAGTATTATTCTCTTATTGCAATCTTGAGCAAGTTTAAAGTGGCACATTTAGGGGGAGTGCTAATTCATATTCATATGTATCACATCCCTACATGTGCCCATATGTATATAAGTGCATAATATAATTTCAAAATCAACCTTTTAGCCAAAACTCAAAATTTGTGTACTTACTAGAATTCTTTTTGGAAAACTAGTTGAAATTTGTATACAAATGTCTTTGAAATGTTTTCCAAAGGTTTTGGCTTCCTAAAATTCTATTTTGAAAAGAAAATGAGTTTCAAGCCCAAAATCTAGATAGTAGTATCTTGTTTTGGATTTAAACTTATAATTTTCATAGAATTAAAAATAAAAGGATTTTGAAAATAATCTTAAAGCAAAACTCCTAGAGTTGGTCATTCTTAATATCTTTTGTGTTCAAAAGTTTTTCAAAAGACCAACCAAACAAAAGCTATTTGCTTTCGAAATTCCCCGAAAATCTTAGTTTGACCTATATCGGTCAAAATATTGCACTTAATGAGTATTGCCATTTGGACCGGATCCTTTGCTATATCTAAGTCCAAAATGGTATTTCAAACTCATACATAAAGTTTCAAATCTCTATCTCTTATCTCATTCTCTTAAGATGGATTTGATTCTTTGTGTTAATTGAATTTGACTTTGTTGGTTTTCATTTGGTTCTTCAAAAGGACCTTCTTTGGACAAAAGTCAAAATCTTGTTTAAAAGGCCTAAATTTGCAAAAAGGTTTGTAAAACTATCCTACTTTGTATTTGAAAGGTTTTACAAGCTTTGAAAATAAAAATTCCTATTCTAGAATATATTTTGGCCTAAAACAATTTGTGCTTTAACTCAAACATACCTAATATAGGATTTTGGCTTTCAAATCGGATTCTATTGTTTTTATAAGTGGTCATGGCTTCAAAAATGTATTTCAAATCCTTCAAGCCATGAGGGTTCAATTGTGGATAAAATCTGAATTGAAATTGCACTTTGAGGACTTTTCGAGTTTCGATTTCATTTTTATGCCTCAAAGCGCATTTCGCCAAAATTGAGTTAAAAGAAAATTCTTTTAAAGCAAAACTTGTTTCAAAACCTTCAAAATGTCCAAAGTTAGTTTCCTAAAAATTTCAAATCATTTGGACTTCATTTGAATCAAATTTGACAATTTGCAAAAAGTTTCAGTTCAGTCGTGCCAAAGTCGGCACTATCACTGACATGGTAATCTGGATCTCTGGCACTACCGGCGTTGTGTGCGCGGTAGTGCCGGTCTGGCAGACAAGACTGAAAATTCTGAAAATTTCGGATTTTCGAATTTGGTTTTGGGATATCTTTAATTTGGTACATCCTTTTTCAAGAATTCTTTTTCGAAAAAGATTCTTGCAATCCCAAAGCATCTTTTTGCACAAATTCAAATGTTTTTGAAAATATTTGAAGGAGTTTACTAGTGGTATCAATTTTGAGGAGTTATTTGGTTGCAAGGGGATTTGTTCTTTTCAAGTGGTTTCCTTGTACCCCTTTGCTTGTTCTCAAAAAATTTTCAGCTCTGATACCTTTCTAAATCTTTGTGATTTAGATTTTCTTGTGTTTGCATTTGCCCTATTACCTGTCAGTGTTTATTGCTCTGATACCCTTCAAGCTTATTGATTTTCTTTTAAGTGGTATCATTGGCTAGACAAAACTTGAGCAATTCAAATGCAAAATAGCTCCATGATTCTTTTATTGAATATCTTGAGGAGCGTATTTATGTCAAATTTTGGGCATTTATATGTTTTCGAGTGGTATCCTCATTTGTTTGACTCTAAAGCTTTCAAGTTGCTCTTTGATACCCTTAAATGGTTAATTGCTCTGATACTCATCGATTCAATCGAATATCTTTTTTCTTTTGGTATCAGTATCTTTGTGATTTGATCCAATAAGAAGTATCAAGAGAGCGTTATTCATTTATCGTGTTTCGAAGGGGTTTCATCTTATTTGATTTATCCAATTGGTATCAATGAACTTCGAGTTTCCTACAAGTGGTATATGTTGCCTCTTTGTAGCATTGTTTTGATACGCAAAGTCTTTTGAGTTGGATTCTCCATAAGCTTAAATTGTAAGTTCAATCGTTTAAGAACTCTCTATGTGAGGTTCTTTATGAATTGAAATACATAAAGAGGAGAAATTCCATTTGAGCATTGTTCGTTAATGAAAATTTCTTTATGCTCTTTCTCGAAAGAAGTTCTTCAAGCATCTCCCTTGAGATAGTTTTTTTAATTGGTATCTAATTTCTCAAGTGGAATTTGCATTGGGTTTCTCGCTTAACCCTATTAGGCAAGAGTTTGGATTCTGCAAGAGAATCACGATGTTTGTCGTAAAGCCTAATAAAATGAAGTGAGTTATTTGAATTAGCTTCAAATAACCTTGAGATACCTTCCTTTGCGTTGAGCTTTAGTTCTTTCATTTGGTATCTTGGCAAGCCTTTCAAGGATGAAAACTAAGTGAGCTTTTTCATTGCTCCAAGCTTCTAAGTGGAGCCTATCTATTTAAGTTTCATTCCATTGAAAGTGCATCCTTTGGCTAAGTTCTTTTAGAAACTGGATTTACTTGTATCTTAGCCTCAAAGTGATTCCTCTCTTGAATGTATTGAAGATAATTGCTAAAAGAGGATTTCAAGAGTTAAAATTGAATGTGTTTCAATCCTTCTTGTAAATTAAAATTACAAGATCTTCAATTGGTATCTTAAATTTGAAAAATTGCATGCAAGTAGTACTATCATGCTTATCATCTATATCTTGCATATTGTACCTAGACATTATCAAACTAACTTGGGTCAAGTTGAAAGATACTTGTTCCCGGAAATCGTGTGCTTGTCTGTTGATGTTCAAGGTTTCGGAAAAGGTGTCAACTTCGACGGTGAGATGAAGGAAAGGAGTGTAGCTCCAAAGTCCGAGGGATCCGAGGCCGTGCGACTTAACCATGACCGATTCGAACATGCAATAGACAAGAACCGACAGAAGGGACGTATTTCTTTCTGACCATATTTAATAATGTCTTTGTACACCATTATGCTAATTGTCTTAAATTTTAAATGGTGTAATGTTTATCATGTTAAGTCTTCCAATTGATATCAATTCTTTCAATCATTATGTATTTCAATTGGTAATTAGATTGCTCTGATACTACTTCAATTGCTTATCAATTGGTATCCTCTCATTGTAAATTGCATTTTCTCTCTATTTAAGTGTCATCTAACTTTTTGCCATATTAGTATGATTGGTATGGATGACACCATGCTTAAGGAGGAGGAAATGTAAGTTGAAGAACACATTAGTAAGAGGTATACCTTACTCTTTAAATTGATCATAAGCATGTAATTCACTTCCATACAGTGGCTATATGATATTGATAGTTATTATGCTCTGATACTCATATTTGCTATATGATCTTTGTCATGATTTAAGCATCTCTTACATTCTTGTGAATCATGACTCCATTTTAATTGGTATCATCGATTGGTATGTTATTCAATTGTCATGTTTGAGCTTCACTTATATATTGTTAATCATGACAACTTTAAATTTGTTCAATTGGAAATATCAATCACCTAAATCTTGGATATAATTGATATCATATCTTGCCTAGATTTAGGGGGAGCTTAATATCATTGATATCATTGTCTTATTACTAGCTCCTTTGTTTTATTTTGTTCTTCCTAATCTTTTTATTGAGTGTTCAATCTAGAGGGAGAAAAAGTTATTCTTTTTGGGATTAATGACAAAGGGGGAGAATTTATGGATTTATCAATTGCCCCCTAATCGATTGACAAAAAGAGGGAGAATATTTGGGGAGAATTTATGGACTTATCAAATGCCCCCTAATCGATTGACAAAAAGGGACAATGAAAAAGAGGGAGAATATTTGTAAGTAAAGTATGATCTCTTACTCATTCTCCGTGTTCATTTCAATGCTAAATATCTTTACATTGTCCTATGGTGCCTTTGTTAAATCGTTTGTCATAAATCACCAAAAAGAGGGAGATTGAAAGTGCATCTAGGCACTTATGTTGTTTTGGTGATTAATGATAAACGATTAATGACAAACGCATGTAATGTCAATCAATGTAATTGTACAAATGCTTAACTTAGTGCTTAACAAATGACATACCTCTAATATGTTTATATTGGTATGAGACTAACATGTTTATTGCCTAGTTGAATATTAGTCTCATCTATTTTAGAGGAAAATCAATTGGGATGGTTAAGCAAAAATGAGGTATGTAATCTCAGTATTCCTTCCATATTTGTCATTGCATTCTTCTTTAGCAAATGCATATTGAACTCTAAGTAACTTGTTGATTTCATATGTGCACATTGATTCTTGTCATAATTGCTTGTGCATATATATATTCATTTGAGTTCATTATGTGCTTTGTTTTTAATATGCTTGTGTTAACTAGAGTTAAACTTCATTGCTTCATATTGACTTGGTGCATACATGTCTTAGTTGTGTATCTTCTAATGTACCTCTCTTAGTGAAGTTTAATCTAGAATTGGATCACATTATTTACTCTCATTCCAAATATTGTTTGCACATGTGTAATTCATGTATATTCTATCATGTGCTTCATTTAAGCAAAGTTTGTGGTCCTTGCCATGAGTTAATTGATTCTTCATATTGGCAATTATCTCTCTAGTGCAGATAGATCAATGATATATTCATCATAATGCACTTAGCAGAGAATATTTCTATTGTCAAGTGTTTCCATTCATATTGTACTTCTTGATATGAAACACTTGTTATTATCAATTTATTCAATATATCTTTTAAGCTTGTGGGACTAATATGTTTGCTGAGTGCTTTGATAAGAGTTAGGTCCCAAAGCTGTGTGTATGATGACCAAGATGGTTTGAAGGATGACAAGCGAGTTAATGTCAAATAAGACGGCGGTGTCACCAAGAGCTAAGGACTAAGTCAAGAACGACTTGGCGTGAGGATCGTCTTGGTGATGATCGAGGTCAAGGTCAGAGAGGACGAGAGTCTCATGAGGTGAATCGCGTTGAGGTTGACAAGACGAAGGGCGTCATCAATCTTTGTGGAAGCGTCATCATGCACCGTGCATCCGGAAGAAGTCGGCATGTAAGCTTAGTGTAAGACTTAGATTTTGTGTTAAATTTGAGTCTAAGGATTGCCGTACTATTAAGAGGGATGCAATCGTTGAAATTACTTAGACATGTCTCAAGTGCTCAAAGTGGTCTATCCTTGTCTAAGATTGAGAAACCCAAGTCACACTTTGTTCACCTAGGTGTAGGTGGGTTGGTGTGAGGGATAGAAGTGTTGGTGGTGCCGGAAAGTGAGGGTTGTAGGTCTCTCTTGGATTCCTTGTGATGTCAATTTTTATCCTTTGGGATTTGGGTAGTGAGACCTTGTTAGTTGTGTAGCCCTCGTTCTTAGCTTTCCGAAAAGTCCGAATTCGTCGAAATCGGAGTCCGGGATCAAAAGTTATGCAGTTTTAGTCCAATTTGCTGCGTCTTTGCTGGGAGATCCGGAGTATCCGGATTAATTGTCCGGAGACTCCGGATGATCCGGAGTGTCCGGGTTAAATGTCCGGAGTATCCGGGTTGCCCAGTTCGGTCCCAACGGCTAGTTTTTGGGGTTCCTCTATTTAAGGCCCCCTTCTTGCCCACTTCAAAGGAGCTGTTGGGGGAGGTTTTTGCTGGGTATTAGAGGTGTTCTTTGTGAGTGTTTGAGCCCCCAATACTCCTCCCTACTCCTTAGATCTTAGTGATCCCCTTTTATGAAGGGTTGGATAAAGGAGAGAGGTGTTTGGATTGAGAATTGATTTGAGGAGTGGAGCTGGTTCCTTGGTGCTTTGAGGTGTTCTTCTTAGTGATCTTGAGCTCCCAAAAGCCCCTCTTACCCTAGATCTTAGTTGTAACACCCCAATTTTTGCTTTTCATGAAATTAAAATATTATTTTGCACATTTGTGGATTTTTGGAATTTTCTAGAATTTATTTGGATTTATTTGGATTTAATTTGAATTTATTCCATATTGAAACAATTAAAGAAATTAAATTTTCAAATAAAGTTTTTTTGGAAATATTTTATTTGAGTCCCAAATACCCTAAAATATATTCCAGAATTTTCCTGGAATTTTTCCAAGTATTTTGCTATTTTTCCGGATTAAAATGAATTTTCTGCGAATTAAATGAATTATTAAATCGTTTCGGGTCTAGTACTGTTCCTCGGGTCCGAGTCGGACTCGAGTCCGACCCGAACCCGACCGGACCGCTTGATTCGGTCGAACCGTGTCGCCCGAGCCCAACTCTAACCCTAGCCGCCGACCGTTGGATCTCAATCCAACGGCCGTGCGTGTGCCGCGTCGCGTGTGCACGTGGACCGTCCGATGCGGGACGCGTGGACGGCATCCGGTCGTCGTCCTCGTCCGAACCGGGCTCGGAGAGCGCGCCAGTGTCCGACTAGGGCTCCGCCTAAGCGCGCTTTCCGGCTATTTAAAGCCCAGGACGTTCCCCGAGGACCGCTGCCACCCCGCAAGTATTTTGCCCAAGGTTTTAGCCGCCGAGCCGCCGCCAGCACGCCGTGATTGCTCGCCGTAGTACATTAGGCCCGCCACGGTTTTTGTCTTCGTTCCGTCGCCGTCCACCGCGATCCGCCGTCCCCGTGCCCGGATCTGGAACCGCGAAGTCAAGGCGCGCCCGAAGGACACGCTCATCTCGCCGGAGACGCGCTCGAACACCGTGTGGAAGGTCGCCTTCCCCGACTCCGGCGGAGCAGCGCCACCGCAACGCCATCGTCGACCCCGAAGCACGTCAACCGTCCGATCGAAATCCAACGATCCAGGTGAGCCCACGTGCAACCAAAACCTTAGAACCCAGATCGGATGCGACCGTTGGATTAAGATCCAACGGCCCACGATCGCCACGCCCGCTTCCAACACGTGAACCTAGATCCAATCGGCCCGGATTTCAAACCGATCGCCGGATCGTGCCACGTGCCCGGGGAGCCGAACCGTCGCGGCCTCGCGCGCGTGCGTGGGTCACTGACACGCCGGGCCCGCGTGTCAGCGACCGCACCGTGACGTCACCCACGACGTCATCGGTGGGTCCCACCTGTCAGCTACCGTGCGCTATGGACCGTATCCACCGTGGACCGAGCCAAACCATGGACCACGACCATGAACCGGCTGACGTCAGCAGACCAATCAGAGGCTGCCACGTGTCCTCGCTGACGCAATAATTAATTTTCGAAAAAGAAAATGATTTATTAATTCGAAATAATGATTTCAGATTTTGATTCAAATTTCAAACGCTTATAACTTTTGCGTTTCAACTCCGATTTGAGTGATTCAAATTTCTAAATTTGTATAAAATTGAGATCTACCTAATTATGAATTTTATTTAATTTTTGGACTAAATTTTTCCTCTGTAATATTATTTAATTGATTATTTAAACTTCAAAATGCTATAACTTTTGCATTTTAACTCCGAATTTGACGATTCCAGTTTCTAAAAATTCATAAAATTATGCTCTCTCTGTTTATGGACTTTATTTGGATGTTTGGATGTTTTTGTCTACTGTTTTATTCATTGGTTGCTATTTGCACGCTTTACGAGTAGACGTTGAAGTGCCGGAAGGATTCGAAGGAGAAGTATTGACTCAGGATCCAACTCAAGACCAAGAACAAGTACTTTTTGAAGGCAAGTTATGCTTTGACCATATTGATCCCATTTCGAAATCTATTTTGGTTCAAATTATTGCATGCTAGATCAATTAGAAAAATACTTTATTTAAATATGCGAAATTAGATAAATGCCAAATTGATGTATGACACCTTGATTACTTAAGTATGTGCCATGACCCCTTGTCACCCTAGTGTGGATTACTAGTTGGACATTACTAAACTGCCAACATGGGTTTGTAGATCGTTGTAGTATACTGCTTAGACCTGCTACGTGCTCATGACATGATTTTGGACCATCAAACGTTAATATTGACTTAATGACATATTGAACCTGTTTTGGAAAGGTATCATGTGATTTTGATGGCACGTGGTGCATGGTAATCAACTGGGGTTTGATAAATAGTTTTCGACCGGGGCATGTGGCAAGAATGATCAGGTGGGCCAGTTGAGGCATTGGGAACGTTGGTTTGGTTCTTCGGGTAGTCTTGCCCTGGTCACCCTAAGGACTTCACCTTGCAAGCCTTTGAACTGAGTTAATCTTGCAACCACATGTCTGTAATGGGACGGACCTAGTTGACTAAGTTGCTAATAACGTACCTGTGGGACCTCAGGAGGTCAACTACACCCTTTGTGTAAGTTGTACGGGGGAGCGTACCGGGGCTGAGGCCAGGTACCCATCTAACGGTTGATTGGCCTAAACTTCGCCTTAGCTAAGGGAAGGGTTAGTGTGCAATAACCGGGGAGGCTCACTTGTATTGTTAGAAGTTTCCGAAAGACTTTATTACGGGAACTCGCCTTTGTGGTGTTTGACTGTATCTTGTGGGTAAAGTGCATAACCTCTGCAAAGTGTATAATCTATTCGAATAGCCGTGTCCACGGTATTGGACATCGCTCGGGAATTACAGTCAAGGGTTAGGTTTTCTTGAAAATAACTTGGACTTGAAAGGTTGGTTTGGTTAAAATAATGTTGTCAATGGAAATGTGGATTAGGAATGGGAAAAATGTTGATTAAACTCCGGGAAAAAGTTATTGATGTTATACTTGTTCCTACTGCTTTCGAATCTACTTATGCTACTTGTCAAATGCTATTTACTGCAAATATACCTGGAGCTATTCCTTTGTATCAAGCCATGCATATAGTATATTAGTTTGCATTCTGTGCATGACTTGCTGAGTACCAAGTACTCACCCTTGCCGCAATACAACACCAGTTGAAGAGGAGACTACACCAGCTTTGGAGGAGGAGCTCCAAGAGGAACCGTCTACTTAGGGAGCGAGCCCAGTCAGTTGCCTGTGGTATACTAGATGGCGCCACGATGTTATCTTATTTTTCGCTGCTATTATTTCTCTCTTAATAAGTTTCGCCCTGCGAGGCGTATATTTGTAACTTGACCATAAGGTCGAGCAACCAGTTTGACTATCTAATTAAAGTACTTATTTAGTATCGAGTGGTATGATTGTGATATTTACCGATGTTAAGACTGTGTGCACTAGCGCGTTCCTGGACTAGTTCTGAATACACAGAGGGTCCGGATTTGCAAATTCGGTTCCCAACAGAGGTGGTATCAGAGCCAGGTTGACTGTAGGCTCACCCATAGTTAGAATGGTCGTAGTGAGGATAAAACCTATTTTATAAAAAGAATAAAAATTTGTCAAGATAAGAAACGACATCTCAACTTATTCCCTTCTCTCTTTTCTTATCTCTTGCTGAATTTTTCCTTACCTTGTCACGATTTAAAAATTTTGAATTCTTACGTGAGCACTCTTGTGACAGATGGAGGGAGAGTTCAACTACGTCGATCTGGAGGTTGGCCACGCCATGAACTGTGGCGTATGCTCTGAACTCTTGGAGATTTTGAGAAGCCACAATACCAAGTGGGCGTGATCGGACAAGCGAGGATTGATCAAGGCTTGTGACGTGAAGATTGTGGTACTGCTAGGAAGAAGGGCCAGGCAATCGCTCGATACACCGCGACCGCCAGGAGGTCTACGATGCAAATGGGTATCCAAGAGGCGTCACGACGAGCAATGCGGCACATTACGCATCTACGCCAGAGTTGGAGGGCACGGTGTTCCGTTATCATCCAGCGCAGCAATAACCTTCTTGACCCAAAGGCGATTCAGGATGAGAATGCCATGGTCACATGATTGGCACGACTTGTTGTCGCCCAGGAGGAGGTACTCGATGATACAAGCAAGGAGCTATAGAAGGCCCGCAAGGAGATCACGACAGAGAAGAACAGATGGCGGGAAGCTCAAGAGTATGTGTCTCACCTTCTGCAAAGGATTGGAGAGTTAGAGACGGCATTGTACGCACCAGAGCCGGAACCAATACTCGAGCTGCCTGAGACGAGACCGGAGGAGCCGGAGCTTGAGGAGGACATCGCTTCTTCGACTACCACAGATGACACGATTCTTTGGACATGGCAATCGTTTCGCGCCTATGCCGCAAAGATCCGTACCAGCCGTGGAGGTTTTCGATGAGTGAGCGTAGGTTCTATAGTGAGACTCCTTCGCCGAGTCGCGTCATAGAATAAAGAGTCACCCTTTAGGCGTTAGACTCCTGTGTTAGTTCGATTTGGATCTTCATTGTTTCTTTGAGTGTGCGTATGTGTTGCAGGCCCTTAGGCATTGTAAGCAACCATACCAAGTTATTGATATCATTAGTTAATAAAGTTGGATTTTTGAGTTACACTTTTCCCCCGCATAAGTTTCCCTGTTACTTGTCTATTCTTGTTCCTTCTCATCTCTAAACCTTGGAGCAACCGACAGATGGTGAACACCCGCGGAAACTTTGGAGGCAATGGAAGTGGTTCTTGCCCAGCAGAAAACCCCAATGATGGAGCACCAGCACCGCCAGTTGACATGCAGAATTTCGGAGCTTTTCTTGCTGCTCAGACTCAGTTGATGCATGCCATGATGCAACAGATGCAACACGTCACTGCTCAGGCCACAGCTAACCAAGTCAATCAGGGACAACGCCAGAATACAAGACTGTCAGAGTTTATGAGGACTCACCCACCCACTTTCTCTGGGAATGCCAATCCGTTGGAGGCCGATGATTGGTTAAGGTCAATTGAGAGGAAGCTACACATTGCTCAATGCATGGGAAATGAGAAGGTACTCTACGCTTCTCATCAGTTGGAAGGAACAGCCGCCGAATGGTGGGAGAACTTCTGTGCCACGCAAGAGAACCCTCAGGACATCACTTGGGAAGAGTTCACAGCTGCATTCCGTCAGTATCACGTGCCTGAAGGAATCATGGATCTCAAGACGGAGGAGTTGAGCCTTTGAAGCAAGGTAATCAGCCTGGCCGAATACGAACAAGTTCACACAGACTTGCTCGCTACGCTTTGAGGATGTAGCGGCGGATAAAGCCGAGATAGTCTCGTTTCATGAAGGGACTTAACTCGGGATTGCGGTGGGATTGATCACCCACACCTTCCCAGATTTCCAAGAGTTGGTGAATAAGGCACTTATTCTTGAGGACAAGCGCAAGGAACCGGATGAGAACAGAAGCGCAGGATGCAACGCAGGGATCACGCCAGGGAACGCAGCGGCGTCGAGAGTTGCACCAAATCAATTTTTAGATTCCAGCCACGAGAATGCAACCAGGACACCGTCACGGCACCAAGACCCGTCAATCGAACTACGGACCCGGCCCCGCTTAGAAACGCCGCTCGAGCGATCGGCAAACAGTGAGACGCTGCTACAATCGCAACGAGCCAGGACACTTTGCCAATGATTGTCCAAAGAAGACAGCAGAGTAACCCGATCCGCTTCAACTGGGATCCACACCACCAGACGCCAAAGACACGAGCCACACCCCAGACTGTGGTGAGAGGCCGAGTCAACCATGTCACCGCAGATGCACTGCAAAATGCCACGGACGTCGTACTGGGTAAGTTGCTAGTCAACTCAGTACCTGCAACAGTTTTGTTTGATTCTGGAGCTTCGCATTCGTTTGTTTCGCAAGGCTTTGCTGCTAAAAATGATTTGGAGATTGCAAGACTTAAATGCATGCTTTTAGTTCAAACCCCTGGTTAGAACTCCGAAACGAAAGTAGGATGTTACGGGTGAGAATACTAATAGATGGGATAGAGTTCCTAGCAAACCTTATTATTTTGGAGACCCAGACCTTAGATGTTATTTTGGGAATGGATTGGTTATCCAAGCACAGAGCCGTGTTGGATTGTGGACGAAGGACTATCTCGATTGAGAGCAGTGTGGAAAGAAAGTGGAATTTCAAGCTCTGCGATTAGAGACGTCTGATTGATGGTCAGCAGCGCTAAGGCAATCGGCATAGAAGATGTCTCAGAGTGAATGAGTACCCAGATGTTTTTCTGAAGATCTACAGTATGCCACCGGCCGAGGATATAGAGTTTGTGATAGAGCTGGTACCTGCACAAAGACCGATAGCAAAGAGACCGTATCGGATGTCCTGAAGAATTGGTAGAGATGAAAAAGCAACTTGAAGAGTTAATGGAGAAAGGATTTATCGAGACCAAGTTAGTCGCCGTGGGAGCGCCAGTTCTGTTTTTCAAGAAGAAGGATGGGAGTTTCAGGATGTGCATTGACTACCGTGCACTTAATGAAGTCACCGTGAAGAATAAGTATCCGCTACCCAGGATTGATGATTTGTTTGATCAGCTGAGAGGAGCCGGAGTTTTCTCCAAGATTGACCTAAGATCGGGATACCATCAGTTGAAGATCCGATCAGAAGATATCCCAAAGACCGCATTCTCGTCAAGATATGGACATTACGAGTTTCTGATTATGTCCTTTGGTCCGATTTAATGCGCCAAAGATATTTCATGAATATGATGAATAAGGTGTTCATGGAATATTTGGACAAGTTTGTTGTCGTGTTCATAGATGATATCCTAATCTACTCCAAGACAGAGGATGAACATGCAGAGCACTTGAGGCGAGTTTTGGAAAAGCTGAGGGAACAGCAACTCTTCGCCAAGTTCAGCAAGTGTGATTTTTGGAAGGACAAGGTGGAGTTCCTCGGACATGTAATGACCGCAGAAGGAGTCGCCGTTGATCCAAGCAAGGTAGAAGCTGTGTTACATTGGGAGCAGCCAAAGACCGTGACCCAGATAAGAAGTTTCCTTGGAATGGCAGGATCTATCGCCGTTTCATTGAAGGCTTTTCGACAATTGCAAGACCGTGACCCCAAAATTTTGCTTTTCTTAAATTCATGTGTGATTTGGCACTTTGGTGAATTTTTGGAATTTTCTGGAATTTATTTGGATTTATTTGGAATTTATTTGAATTTATTCCCTTTTGAAATAATTAAAGAATTTAATTTTGCAAATAAAATTTTGCTGGAAATATTTTATTTGAGTCCAAAATGATCTAAAGTATTTTCCAGAATTTTTCTGGAATTTTTCTGAGTCATTTGCTATTTTTAATGAATTAAATGAATTACTGGGAATTATTTTAATTATTAAATCGCTGGAAAATCCAACTCGGGTCAAGTACTGTTCATCCGATCGAAGTCGGACTCGAGGCCGACCCGAGCCAGTTGACTCGACCGAACCAACTTGAAAACCTAATTGATCCCAACCGTTGGATCAAGATCCATGGCCGAGATCCGCCGTCTGCGGTTCGAGCGCGTCAGGCCGGACCGACCGGCGCCGTCGCGATCGTGGCGTTGATCGTGACGCGTGGACGGCTGGGATTGCGTCGTCTTCCCGTGACCGAGCCGGACTCCGCCGCCGCATAGCCGCCGTGACCGATTAGGTTTCCGCTTTGTGCACGCCTGCCGAGGCCATTTAAGGCGTGGGTTATCGCCCGAGGATCGCCGCTCGTGCGCGCTTATTGCCCTAAGTTCCAACGCCCAAGCCGCCGTCGCCTCGCGATTTCGCCGGAGTTTGGGGAGTGCCGCCGTGGTTTTCTTCGTTTCGGCGCCGTTCGTCATCCTCCGCCGCCTTCAAGCTCGGATTCGAGAACCTTGCGTCGGCGCACCTCTTGGGTGCACTCACTTGGCGGAGACGCCCGGCGCCGTTAGGGTGGTCGCGCCGTCCTCGGCCGGCGGCATAACGCCGCCGCGAGCCATCGTCGTCATGAAGCTCGGTGCACCGTTGGATCGAGATCCAACGCGACGAGGTGAGGCCACGTCGCGTATCTTGTTTCCGCTCTCGATTAGGTTTCAACCGTTAGATTTAGATAAATGCGGTCGTGGTTAGTTGTGTTGTAGCTTTAGGGTTAGATCTGGACCGTCCGATCTAGATCGAACGGCCCGGATCAACCGTGTAGTTTTGAACGAGAGGTCTAGATCCAATCTGGACCGTTGATTTTCAAATCAACGGCCGAGATTGTGCCACGTGTGCTCAGCCGCGCCCACGCGCGTGGGGAGCGTGTCTCTGACACGCGGGACCCGCGAGTCAGAGGGCCCACGTGTCAACCACGCCACGCTGCGGCGTGAAACCCGCCAATGGCAGGTGGGGCCCACATGTCAGTGAGACGTAGAGTCGTGGACCGAGTCCACCGTGGACCCGAGCCAAGCGTGGACCGAGTCCATGGACCGGCTGACGTCAGCCAGCCAATCAGAGGCTGACACGTGTCCATGCTGACGCAATAATTAATTTCCGAAAAAGAAAATGATTTATTAATTCGAAATATTGATTCAAATTTAGATTCAAACTTCAAACGCTTATAACTTTTGCGTTTCAACTCCGATTTGAGCGATTCAAATTTCTAAATTTGTATAAAATTGAGATCTACCTAAATATGAATTTTATTTAATTTTTGGACTAAAGTTTTTCTCTGTAATATTATTTAATTGATTATTTAAACTTTAATAAATCATAACTTTTGCGTTTTAACTCCAAATTTGACGATTCCAGTTTCTAAAAATCCAGAAAATTACGTTCTCTCTGTTTATGGATTTTATTTGGAGTTTTGGGATGTTTTTGCCTATTGTTTATTGGGTATTTGCTATTTGCACGCTTTACGAGTAGACGTTGAAGTGGGAAGGATTCGAGGAGAAGTGTTGACTCAGGATCCAACTCAAGACCAAGAGCAAGTACTTTTTGAAGGCAAGTTGTGCTTTGACCATGTTGATCCTATTTCGAAATCTATTTTGATTTAAACTATTGCATGCTAGTTTAATTAGAAAGATATTTTGTTTAAACATGGGGGTTAGATAAATACCAATTTGCTGTATGACACCTTGATTATCTAAGTATGTGCCATGATCCCTCGTCACCCTAGTTATGGTTTACTAGTTGGACATTATTAAATTGCCAACATGGGTTTAGACCATTGTAGTATCTCGCTTAGACACACACGTGCTCATGACATGATTTTGGACAATCAAATGATAATATGGACTTAATGATATATTGAACCTGTTTTGGAAAAGTATCATGTGATGTTGGCGGCACGTGGTGCATGGTAATCAAGCGGGGTTTGATAAACGATTTCGGCCAGGGCATGTGGCAAGAGTAATCAGGCGGGCAGGTTGTGGCATTGGGAGTGTTGATTTGGTTTTTTCGGGTAGTCTTGCCTGGTCACTCTAAGGACTTAACCTTGCAAGCCTTTGAACTGGGTCATACTTGCAACCACATGGCTGGAATGGGACGGCCCTAGTTGACTAAGTCGCTAAGGACTCACTTGTGGAGCCTCAGGGTGTCAGTTACACCGTTTGTGTGATTATGCGGGGAGCGTATCGTGGGCGTGGCCGGATACCCATCTAACGGTGTGTTGGTCCCATACTTCGCCTTGGCTAAGGGAAAGGATGGTGTAGAGCACGAAAAGGAGAGGACCACTGTGTTGTTTGAGGCTTAGAAGGCTTTGTTATGATCGCTCATTCGCATACTTTTGTATGGCGATTCACGGCTGACGTGGTGAGTGGATTGTATCTTGTGGGTAAAGTGCATAACCTCTGCAGAGTGTAGAATCTATTTAAATAGCCGAGTCCACGATCTTGGACAATGCTCGGGAATTACAGTCAAGGGTTAGACTTTCTGAAAATAACTTGGATTTGAAAAGTTGGGTTGGTTTAATAATGAAGATGATGGAAATGTGGTTTAGGATGGGGTAAATGTTTATTAAATTTTCTGAAAAGTTATTTATGCTTTACTTAATTCTACTGCTTTCGAATCTACTTTTATTACTTGTCAAAAGCTGTTTACTGCAAATATACCCTGAGCTATTCCTTTGTACCAAGCCATGCATATAGTATATTAGCTTGCATTACGTGCATGACTTCTTTGAGTACCAAGTACTCACCCTTGCCTCAACACAATACCAGTTGAAGAGGAGACTACGCCAGTTTCGGAAGAGGAGTTCCAAGAGGACCCGTCTACTTAGGGATGCGAGCCCAGTCAGTTGCCTGTGGTATACTGGATGGCGCCACGAAGTTTATTTGATTTTTCCGCTTTGTTATTTCTCTTTCAATAAGTTTTGCCTTGCAAGGCATATATTTGTAACTTGGCCATAAGGTCGAGTAACCCTTTGATTATTTAAATAAAGTACTTTGATAGTATCGTTTGGTCTGATTGTGATATATACCGATGTTAAGACTGTGTGCACTAGCGCGTTCCTGGACTAGTGCTGAATACACAGAGGGTCGGATTTGCAAATTCGGGGTCCCGACAGAGGTGGTATCGAGCCATACTTGATTGTAGGCTCAACCCTAAGTTAGAATGGTCGTAGTGAGGATAAAACCTATTTTCTAAAAGCTAACAATTTGTGAAGACAAGAAATGACATCTCGACTTATCCCCTTCTCTCTTTTCTTGTCTCTTGCTGAAATTTTCCCTTACCTTGTCACAATTTAAAAATTAGGGTTCTTACGTAAAGCACTCTTGTGACAGATGGAGGAAGAGTTCAACTACGTTGATCTGGGAGTTGGTCACGCCGCGGAACTTTGGCATATGCTCTGAGACTCTCGGAGATTTTGAGAAGCCCCAATACCAAGTGGAAGTGATCAGACAAGCGGGGTTGATCAAGGCTTGTGACGTGAGGATTGAGGTACCTGCTAGGAAAAAGGGCCCAGGCAATCGCCCGATACCTTTGACCTTTGCCAGGAGATCTACAATGCAGATGGGTATCCAAGAAGTATCACGACGCCGCAATGCGGCACATTACCCGTATCTACGCCAGAGAATTGAGAGTACGGTGTTCCGTTACCATCCGCGCAGCGATAACCTTCTCGACCGGCGATTCAGGATGAGGATGCCACGGTTACACGCTTGGCACGATTTGTCGCCGCCAGGAGGATGTACTAGATAATACAAGCAAGGAGCTCTGAAGGCCGCAAGGAGATCACGGCAGAGAAGAATAGATGGCGGGAAGCTCAAGAGTATGTGGCACACCTTCTGCGAAGGATTGACGAGCCGGAGATGACTTTGTACGGACGGACCCAGAGCGATTACTCGAGCTACACGAGCCGATCCAGAGGAGTCGATCTCGATGAGGACATCGCTTCTTCGACTACCACAGAGGACATAGTTCTTTGGACATGGCGATCGTTTCGCGCCTATGCCACAAAGACCCGTACCAGGCCGTGGAGGTTTTCTCGATGAGTGAGCATAGGTTCTATAGTGAGACTCCTTCGCCGAGTCGCGTCATAGAAGAAAGAGTCACCCTTTAGGCGTTAGACTCGAGTTAGCTCGATTTGGATTTTCATTGTTTCTTTGAGTGTGCAGTATGTGTTGCAAGGCCCTTAGGCATTGTAAGCAGCCATACCAAGTTATTAATAATAAAGTTGGACCTTAAAGTTACCCCTTCCGCCCGCATAAGTTCCATATTACTTGTCTATTCTTGTTTCCCTCTCATCTCTAAACCTAGAGCAAATCGACAGATGGTGAACACCCGTGGAAACTTGGGAAGCAATGGGAGTGGATCTCGCCACAGAAAACCCCAATGATGAAGCACCTGCACCACCGGTTGATATGCAGAGTTTTGGAGCCTTTCTTGCTGCCCGGACTCGGTTGATGCATGCTATGATGCAACAAATGCAGCACGTCCTTTGCTCAGGCCACTTTGCTAATCAAGTTAATCGGGGACCACGCCGAGAATACAAAGTGTCGAGTTCATGAGGACTCACCCACCCACTTTCTCTCGGGAATGCCAATCCATTGGAGGCCGATGATTGGTTAAGATCAATCGAGAGGAAGTTACACATAGCTCAATGCATAGGAAATGAGAAGGTACTCTACGCTTCTCATCAGTTGGAAGGAACATTGCCGAATGGTGGGAGAACTTCGTGCCACGCAGAGAACCCTCAAGATATCACTTGGGAAGAGTTCACGGTGCATTCGACGATATCACGTACTGAAGGAATCATGGACCTTAAGAAGGAGGAGTTCAGAGCATCAAGCAAGGTAATCGGCCCGGTGGCCGACTACCTGAACAAGTTCACACAGCTAGCACGCTACGCACCTGAGGATGTAGCGACAGATAAATCCAGACAGTCTCGTTTTATGAAGGGACTTAACTCGGGATTGCAAGTAGGGTTGATCACCCACACCTTTCCAGATTTCCAAGAATTGGTGAATAAGGCGCTTATTCTTGAGGACAAGCGCAAGGAACTGGATGAGAACAGGAAGCGCAGGATGCAACAGCAAGGAGCTCCAAGAGGAACCGTCTACTTAGGGAGCGAGCCCAGTCAGTTGCCTGTGGTATACTGGATGGCGCCATGATGTTATCTTATTTTCCGCTGCTATTATTTCTCTCTTAATAAGTTTCGCCCTGCGAGGCGTATATTTGTAACTTGACCATAAGGTCGAGCAACCAGTTTGACTATCTAATTAAAGTACTTATTTAGTATCGAGTGGTATGATTGTGATATTTACCGATGTTAAGACTGTGTGCCCTAGCGCGTTCCTGGACTAGTGCTGAATACACAGAGGGTCCGGATTTGCAAATTCGGGTCCCGACATTAGTGATCCCTTTTGAGTGAAGGTTTGGGTGTGAGAGTGGGTAGTGATCGGATTGAGTATGATTAGTGTGTTGAGCACTTGAGGTGGACTCTAAGTGAGTTCTTCGGTGTAACACCCCAAAATTTTGCTTTTCTTAAATTCATGTGTGATTTGGCACTTTGTTGAATTTTTGGAATTTTCTGGAATTGGAATTTATTTGGATTTATTTGGAATTTATTTGAATTTATTCCATTGTGAAATGATTAAAGAATTTAACTTTGCAAATAAAAATTTGTTGGAAATATTTTATTTGAGTCCAAAATGTTGCAAAATATTTTCCAGAATTTTTCTGGAAATTTTCTGAGTATTTTGCTATTTTTCTTGAATTAAATGAATTTCTGGAAATTATTTTGAATATTAAATCGCTGGAAAATCAACTCGGGTCGAGTACTGTTCATCCGACCGAGTCGGAACCCGAGTCAGACTTGAGTCCGACCCGAGCCACGTGACTCGACCGAACCCAACCCTAAACCTAATCGATCCCGACCGTTGGATCGAGATCCAACGGTCAGGATTGGGCCGCACCGTTTCGATCGGATCCGTGCGCGCCAGGCGATCGTGGCCGTTGATCGGACACGTGGACGGCTCCCGTGTCGTCTTCCCCGTCCGAATCCGAGCCGGAGAGCTCCGCCGCGCCGTTTCCGAGTTCGTTAGGGTTCCGCGTTTATCACGGACGTCGAGGCCCTATTTAAGGAAGCGACCCCACCGCCGTGATCCTCTTTCTCTTGCGCACCGTTTGCCCCGATCCATTTCGCTCGAGCCGCCGCCACGCGCGCGCAATTGCTCGCCGGAGTTAGATATAGGGTTTGCTTCGGTTTTTGCCTCGCCCCGCCGTCGTCCGCCGCCCTCTGCCTCTTCCGTGGTCAGATCTGGGACCGTCGCGTCAAGACGCACCCGTGAGCACCACTCACCTCGCCGGAGAAGCCCCGGAGCGCCGCTGCGTTGGTCGCCTTCCTCCACTCCGGCCAAGCCCGCACCGCCGCGACGCCATCACCGCCCCGAGCTCGGTGCACCGTCGGATCTAGATCGGACGGCAATGGTGAGTTCGCGTGTTTTCCGAACCGTAAAACTTAGATCGGATCTGGACCGTTGGATCTAGATCCAACGGCCCACGATCGCCACGTGCTGGAAACTGCGTTAACCTAGGGTAGATCTAGACCGTTGGATCTAGGTCCAACGGCCCTGATCATGCCACGTAGCTCTAGCCGCGCCGCGGCGCGTGGTGGGAGCACGCCAGCGACATGTGGGGCCCAGTGTCGCGCCGCGCCACGGCGTGAGCCCGAGCCACTGACAGGGCGGGCCCGCCTGTCAGCGACCGCGAGCCGTGGACCGAGCCCACGGTGGACCGAGCCGAGGCCGTGCGCCGGGTCCGTGGACCCGAGGCCACGTGTCCTTGCTGACGCAATAATTAATTTCCGAAACAAGAAAATGATTTATTAATTCGAAATAATGATTTCAGTTTTTGATTCAAACTTCAAACGTTTATAACTTTTGCATTTCAACTACGATTTGAGTGATTCAAATTTCTAAATTTGTATAAAATTGAGATCTACCTAATGATGAATTTTATTTAATTTTTGGACTAAAGTTTTCCTCCGTATTATTATTTAAATGATTATTTAAACTTTAAACGCTTGTATCTTTTGCATTAAAACTCCGAATTTGACGATTCCAGTTTCTTAAAATTCATAAAATTATGCTCTTTCTGTTTGTGGACTTCATTTGGATGTTTGGACACTTTTTGTCTACTATTTTATTCATTTGTTGCTATTTGCACGTGTTACGAGTAGACGTTGAAGTGCCGGGAGGATTCGAAGGAGAAGTATTGACCCAGGAGCCAGCTCAGGACTAAGAGCAAGTACTTTTTGAAGGCAAGTTGTGCTTTGACCATGTTGATCCCAGTTTCAAATTAATTTGGTTTAAATTATTGCATGCTAGTTTGATTAGAAAATGCTTTACTTAATTATGGGAAATTAGATAAATGCCAAATTGTTGTATGACACCTTGATTATTTAAATATGTGCCATGAACCTTGTCACCCTAGTTGTGGTTCACTAGTTGGACACTATTAAATTGCCAACATGGGAATTTAGACCGTTGTAGTATATTGCTTAGACCTGCTACGTGCTCATGACATGATTTTGGACAATCAAATGTTAATATTGACTTAACGATATATTGAACCTGTTTTGGAAAGGTATCATGTGTTGTGATGTTGATGGCACGTGGTGCATGGTAATCAACTGGGATTTGATAAATAGCTTTTGACCGGGGCATGTGGCAAGAATGATCGGGTGGGCCAGCTGTGGCACCGGGAACATTGTGTTGGTTCTTCGGGTAGTCTTGCCCTGGTCACCTTAAGGACTTAACCTTGCAAGCCTTTGAACTGAGTCAATCTTGCAACCACATGTCTGTTATGGGACGGACCTAGTTGAATAAGTTGCTAATAACGTACCTGTGGGACCTCAGGTTGTCAACTACACCGTTTGTGTAAGTTGTACGGGGGAGCGTACCGGGGCTGCGGCCAGGTACCCATCTAACGGTGGATTGACCTAAACTTCGCCTTTGCTAAGGGAAGGGTTAGTGTGCAACACCGAAGAGGACCACTTGTACTGTTAGAAGTTTCCGAAAGACTTTGTTATGGGAACTCGCCTTTGTGGTGTTTGACTGTATCTTGTGGGTAAAGTGCATAACCTCTGCAGAGTGTTTAATCTATTCGAATAGCCGTGTCCGCGGTATTGGACATCGCTCGGGAATTACAGTCAAGGGTTAGATTTTCTTGAAAATAACTTGGACTTGAAAGGTGGGGTTTGGTTAAACAATGATGTCGATGGAAATGTGGATTAGGAATGGGAAAGATGTTGATTAAACTCCTGGAAAAGTTATTGATCTTATACTTGCTTCTATTGCTTTCGAATCTACTTATGCTACTTGTCAAATCTTTGTTTCCGCAAATATACCCTGAGCTATTCCTTCGTATTAAGCCATGCATGTAGTATATTAGCTTGCATTCTGTGCATGACTTGCTGAGTACCAAGTACTCACCCTTGCCACAATACAACATCAGTTGAAGAGGAGTCTACACCAGCTTTGGAGGAGGAGCTCCAAGAGGAACCGTCTACTTAGGGAGCGAGCCCAGTCAGTTGCCTGTGGTATACTGGATGGCGCCACGAAGTTATTTCATTTTCCGCTGCTATTATTTCTCTCTTAATAAGTTTCGCCCTGCGCGGCGTATATTTGTAACTTGATCATAAGGTCGAGCAACCAGTTTGACTATTTAATTAAAGTACTTTATTAGTATCGAGTGGTATGATTGTGATATTTACCGATGTTAAGACTGTGTGCACTAGCGCGTTCCTGGACTAGTGCTGAATACACAGAGGGTCCGGATTTGCAAATTCGGGTCCCGACATTCGGGAGCATTTGTTGCTCTTGGAGGTTGAGGTCTCCTAGACGGCTAGGAGTTGCCGGTGAGCTTCCAAGCTTTGTGTGGAAGGCCACCGAAGGTTTGTGAAGGTCTGATTCCGCCTCCGCAAGGAAAGGAATCAAAGAAGTGAAGACCGGCGAGTGCATTGTGCAACACCGGGAGGAAGAGGGTTGAAAGAGACCCCGGCTCAAGTGTGACCGAGCCGCCTCAACGGAGACGTAGGATCGCCTCAAGGATCCGAACTTCGGGATAAAATCTTCGTGTCTCCTTCCTTACTTCGGTTTACTCTTTTGCTCATCTGCTTAATTTGCTTTCGATTCTTGTGATTAGATCAATTAGATTGTATCTACTGCATCTATTCTTGCTTATATCCTTACTTTGTTGCAGTAGAGTAATTCGTATCTCTAGAATCGAAGAAGTGCCTAAGTTTATTGCTCTCACTCTGTTCTGGCCGAACCAGTCAACCCGGAGTATCCGGTACATTGATCCGGAGTATCCGGATATACCGGAGTATCCGGATAATATATCCGGAGTGTCCGGGTTACCTGTCTCAGGCTGAATTGTTTAAATTGCAAAACTTAATTATCCCAATTGCTTCCGCATTATCTCTGATAGATTAATTTAAATTGGGTATAATTTTGTAATCGCCTATTCACCCCCCCTCTAGGCCGACATCCCGGTCCTTTCAATTAGTGATGGTGGATAGAACCTTCACTGCAATATTAAATAATTCAATTGCTAAACTAATTGTGAAAATGTGCTTTATGACAATTATACTTAAGTATGGTGTAATAAAATTTGGCTTTGTGCAAAAGAACCCTGTTAAGCTTCCTTTGGAAAGCCCCACATATACATAATTTTCCCAACTTGCTGAGTACTTTTGTACTCACGTGCTACACAATCTTGTCATCATCAAAGAACTATCAGGATGCAGCCGAGGATGGTGAGTTCTACACTGAAGACTTCGGTGAAGAGTGCCAGGATAGCTAGTCGCGCTTCTAGTCGTCGCCTGTGGTGTTTTGGTGTCCGCTTGTTGTCGCTTTTGCTTCCGCTGTAGTGTCTCCGGTCTTGGGACCGAGTATTGTAATAAGTGGCCATGTGGTCCATACTTTATTATTTATGTTACAATTTCGTCATGTTCGGCAATGAAGTATCACTGTTGACTGTGTGTACTAGCTACTGATCTGGGACTAGTACGTAAATACACAAGAGATTTCGGATAGCTGATCCGGGGTCTCACAATACTATACTTTTTATGGAAAATGATCTTGCACATGCCTTAAACTTGAAGCTTTTATTATGTGCATTTGAACAAATTTCTAGCCCAAAAATCAATTTCAATAAAAGCAAAATTTATTGTTTTGGTGCTGCAAAGGAATTAGAAGATCAATATACTCAAAATTTTTGGTGTGGATCAGGAAAGTTGCCATTTAGATACCTTGGCATCCCAATTCATCATAGAAAGTTACGAATTAGTGATTGGAAGGGGGAAGAAGAAAGATTTGAGAAACGTTTGAGTAGTTGGAAGGGTAAGCATTTGTCTGCCGGTGGTGTTTAGTACTTTTAAACTTTGTACTTAGCAGCCTACCAATGTTTATGTTATCTCTTTTTGAGACGCCTCGTCGGATACTTAAACAGTTGGATTATTACAGATCTAGATTTTTTCTAGCAAAGTGATAATCATAAAAAGAAATATAGACTTGCTAAGTGGAATATACTATGCAGGCCAAACGAGCAAGGAGGATTGTGTATTTAAAACTTAGATATAAAAAAATATTTGCTTGCTTAGTAAATGGCTTCTTAAGATTTTAAATGAAGTTGGTGTTTGGCAATGTCTTATCACAAGAAAATATATGCAAAACAAGACTCTTTCTTATGTAGAAAGGAAACCTGGAGATTCTCAGTTTTGGTTTGGATTAATGCGGGTTAAACATATTTTCTTTAGATTCGAGTCCTTCCAAGTTCGCAATAGCACTCAAATTTGTTTCTGGTAAGATAATTGGATTGGAAATATCCCCCTTAGCGTACAGTTTCCTTGACTTTTCCAAATTGTTCAAAGAAAAAATGCCACAGTTGCGAAAGTCATGAACTCTAATACTCTAAATTTATTTTTTTGTCAAACTATTACGGGTGATAACTTGATGGCTTTACATAACCTCTATAAAAGGTTAGTGGGGTGCAATTAACTTCAGAAAGTGATTTTTTCTATGAAATCTTAATAAGAATGGATAATTTTATGTGTAGTCGTTGTATCAAACTTTAATGAATAATAATTCCCCCTTTACAAACAGAAATTTGTGGAAACTTGAGATATCGCTAACAATAAAAAATTTTCTTTGGTATCTTCATTATGGGGTAATCTTAACAAAATATAATCTTGTAAAAAGAAATTAGATTGATAGCAAAATTTGTTGCTTTTGCAATAATAATGAAACTATACAACATCTTTTTTTTATTACCATGTTGCTCATTTGGCGTGGCGTATCATCCAAATGGCTCTTAATTTGACACCTAGTAGCATAACCAATATGTTTGGGAACTGGTTAACGGGGATTGGCAAAGATTTACGGGCTCACATTTTAGTGGGAGCAGCAACACTTTATTAGTCAATTTGGACACTTCGAGATGATATGGCGTTTGATAAGAAAAGAAATTCTAATCCATTGCAGGTTATCTTTGTGAGCGTTGGTTGGCTACGCTCGTGGTCAGTACTGCAATCTCAGGAGGACAAGAGTATGGTTTGTTCAGGATGCAAAACGCTAGACTTGGTAATCAGGGATCTCTTCATCAGGCATGAATGGATAAATAACAGACTGTGTGGTTTGAAACCTTTTATTTCATCTTTTTTTAGCTTGTTGCAAACTCTCTATAATTTTTATTTTTTCCTTATAGATGACCGTTTAGCTGTAACTTTGTAATAATTATTTGACTAAGTGCGTCTCATAATAGGTAGGAAGAGGTAATCTTTCGTTGTCTTAAAAAAACTGGCGGAGGTATGTGCTAGTTGCTCATGTTGGCCATGCGCTTGAAGCGAACGCCGACGCCCTGAAAGCGCACTGCTCCGCCATGTACTTGCCGTCGAACGCCCGGTGACCATGCTGGGCCCTCACGCGCAGCACGAAGCAACTCCTGGTCTCCGGCAGCGACTGCCCGCTTGTACACGGTGAGCTCGTCGTCGCCCTTCCAGGTAGCGTCGCGGTGGAGATTGCCCGGGTGCTTCGTGCCCACGCCGACGAAGGGGAACCGACTGAGCAAGTGGTGTATCAGTTCCATCTCAACGCCGAGGTACGCCGGCGTTGCATTTATTCAGTTATCCTCTAATATCCCAGCTCCTAATGTCATCAAACATGGTCATATATAGATACTATATATCTCTCTCAATTTATAGACCCAATATGTTCTCTAAGGCCTCCAAAGTAAGATGATCTTTTTCAGTTTTTCATGCTTTTATTATGCGAGGGTCACTCCTCATTTTCCTTAGCTGATCTCCCAATTTCAATGCATGAACATTACATTGCATAGCGATAGTCCTTCTAACTTTAAGGTCTACAAGTAAATTAAGCATGACAAAGGCGTAAGCAGTGTCATACACAACAACTAGATGAAGATGATCAATCAGATGAATTGGACTAGCTTGTACCAACGCATCCCTCGATCTCTTCTTATATAAAGGAGTACTAATTAAACGAACAGAAGAACCAATTATATATATATATGAACAACGGGAGTGTGGTAGATAGATATTGATAATTCAATAGGAGACTCAAGAGTACAAGCTCTTTTATTGTTGGGAGTGTATAGGTATCATCCAGATGTTTTTGTCCTAAAAATCATCCAAACTTTGGACCGTACAATCAAAACACACATCCGTAGGATCAACCCACCTCGAATTCAGGGAGTGTGCATCGATCTGAAAACAAATCCAATGACCCAGAATTTGGATGATGATTATTAAAGAAAACATCCGAATGAAACTTATCAAAACCCAAAAACTAAAGGACTTGAAGAAATTAGATGGATTTTGTAACGTTTGCATATACCCAGGATTTGCTTCGTGATGACTCGTGTGAATACACCTACACTGTAAAATTCGTTTTTTATATAATTTGGACACATATATACTAGCTCAATAAATAACAACTTTCTCGCAAACAATAAAGGGTTTTGATAGGTTTTATCCGGATATTTTCTTTAGTAATCATCATCCAAATTCTAGGTCATTGAATCATCATAGGATGCACACAATAAAAACTTATTACAGAGTCACAGCCAAACAGCTGACTACAAAGAGAGGAAATAAAAACTATATTCAAGACATTTAGTTGAGTGATGCGAAACTGCAAATACAGTTGTAATTCGAAACAGTAATTGCAAGTCTTACAAACTGAATTTTATTTATTTATTTACAATATAAATGTATAGTACAATCATCGTAAGACAAATCTAGCTAACTTTACATTTTTTGAAGCTAGCTAACTTATTCACGATCGATACGCTAACAGCTGCCGTGGATATGCTGACTGTAGGCCATCTATAAGGCCAGCCTTCGTGGCTGGCGCCACCGTCACGGTGGAAGATGCACCTCCTCGTCGCCGGAAAGACGTAGCAGGCGAGGAGGCTCTTCGGACCGGCGAGGTACGGCCGCTCGGCCGGGAACTGCAGCATCGATCGGCACGCCGAGATTTCTTGCCACGCGCTTCAAGCCGACGCCGCGCAGGTCCCCCCGGCCGCAGTGTTCCGCCCTGGTCGCCGGTAGCGGCTGCCCGCCGGTGAGAAGTTCAATGAGGTACCCGAGGTGTCTTACATCCACTACTACAGAATGATACATCATTATCGCTTCATTTGTGTCGGTTCTAAACTTTTGACTAAAAAACCGATTGTGATACATGTATCTTATTTGTAAATTTTGAAAACATGTTATCACAATCGGTTCTTAGAAGTAACCGATTGTGATAAGGTTTCTTATCACAATCGGTTCTCATAAAAAACCGATTGTGATAAAGAAATGGTCATCATAATCGGTTCTTATAAAGAACCGATTGTGATGACATAACTTATCACAATCGGTTCTTATAAAAAACCGATTGTGATAGTCTCTCCCTCATTACAATCGATTCTTTATAAGAACCGATTGTAATAAGTTTTATCATCACAATCGGTTCTTATAAAGAACCGATTGTGATGACCATTTCTTTATCACAATCGGTTTTTTATGAGAATCGATTGTGATAATATACTCATCACAATCACTTATTTGTAAGAACCGATTGTGATAATATACTCATCACAATCACTTCTTTGTAAGAACCGATTGTGATGAGCCTCGTTAGGTTTTATATCCTCTCGGGATGAACTCTCCTCTGTTGGTGTTCTAGAGCCAAAAAAACCCGTCGCCACCTAAAAAAACAGAACATACTCTCATTGAGACTTAGGCTTGGGGGAGAAAATCTGAAATCCTTGAGGATGTATGTGTGTTGAGAGGGTAAGTTAAAGCCCTAGCTTGAGGAGATTTCCCCCCTCTATTTGCCCTCATTTGAGGTTTTCTTCAAAAGGTGAGTATTCCTTCAAATCCCTTCGATTTTGCATTAAGAAATTCGATTTTGATTTGGTGAATGTGTTATATGTCATTAATTATATTATGGTTGAAACAATATTGGCGAGAAATTATCTGAAGGAGAGATGGTGGTTTGGGGCTAAAGTTGAAACCCTAGATTGAGTATATTTCCCCTCATTTGTGGTTAATTTCTTCAAAAGGAGAGCATGTGAATGTCATTATTGTTGCTATAATGTGATCAATGGTAGAGTGTAGGTTGCGTAACCTATGCGTCTCCCGTTCGAGGGTGCTTGTTTATAAATATGCTAAAATGGCATATTTATAGATAAGCAGTCTCGAATTGTCCACGTTTTTTATACAATTCGAGGATATGTGGTTCGGGCAAGTTCCTGAGCTATTGTACAACTCTAGAGAGTTTCGGTAGCATGCATCTCCCTAGTGTTCTCCAGATACACACCCTCTTGACCTGTTGTCGAGACATGTATTTGGAGAACAATGGGAGATCTTTGCCGAAATTTTCTTTGGAGTTGTACAACAGCTTAGGAACTTGCTCGAACCACATATCCTCGAATGGGATTAGGATCTGACCTAATTGAAATTAGGAGTCAAAGTTGGTACGTACTCAATTCCTCGACTTTGTTAATTCTTCAACCCTTCTTTTCTTTCATTGATTAGTGCATGTCTCTCTATTGTGCGAATGCCAATAAATAATATATTGGTATTTGAAATAGCTAGTTGTCTCTCGTTGGCATTATTAATTTGTTGTTTATGGTTTAATTGTAGATGGACCGTGAAGAATGGATGTATCAAAAAAGCCGTGTGAGTGCCGAATTTCAGAGGGGAGTTAAGGAGTTCATAAGAATTGCAGAAATAGATATGGTTACGAGGGATGTAAAGTTCATATATTGACCTTGCATTGATTGCACCAATCTCAGGAGATTTAACAACTCAGCTCAAATTGAAGGCCACTTGATTCGACGTGGCTTCGTGAGGAATTACACACGAGTTGGAGCGTGATATATTTGATGAGGATAATTTATATCAAATGTTGCGAGATGTGGAGGGAAATTACACGAAAAGAGAGTTCGAAAAATTTAAAAGCTTGATGGAAGACGATGCCAAACCGTTGTTTTCGGGTTGCAAAGCGAATCTGACAAGTTGGGTTCGGTCCTTGCATTGTTTGAACTAAAGGCAAAACACCGTTGGACAGATACAAGTTTCAATGCACTTTTAGTTCTTCTATCAGATATGCTTCCAGAGGGAAACGAGTTGCCAACAAGTATTTACGAAGCGAAGAAGCTACTATGTCCCATGGGAATGGAAATAGAAAGGATACATGCATGTCCAAATGATTGCATATTATACCGCAACATGCATAAGGAACTGTGCATTTGTCCAGTTTGTGATGTACCCCGGTACAAACAAAAGGAGAAGCGTAATGACAAGAAGCGCAAGAGCCGAACCGACGACGGTGAAGATGTGAACAAAGGGGCACCAGCCAAGGTATTGTGGTATTTGCCCATCATTCCTCGTTTAGAGAGGTTGTTTGCAAATCCCAAAGAGGCAAAATTGTTGCGTTGGCATTATGAATCTCGAAAGGAAGATGGCAAGTTGAGACATCCCGCTGATTCAGCTCAATGGAGAAACATTGATTGGCAACATGAGGAGTTTGGCGCTGAGATGAGGAACATAAGATTTGGATTGAGTACAGATGGAATGAATCCGTTTGGTAATATGAGCAGTCGTCACAGCACTTGGCCAGTTTGTTGTGTATCTACAATCTCCCTCCTTGGTTATGCATGAAGCGGAAGTATATCATGATGTCGTTGCTAATCTCTGGACCCAAACAGCCGGGTAATGATATCGATGTGTACCTAGCACCACTAATTGAGGATTTGGTAAAATTGTGGAATGAGGGGGTCGAGGTGTGGGATGCATACAAAAGAGAGAACTTCACCCTTCGGGCTATGATATTTTGCACCATAAATGATTTCCGACCCTTGGTAATTTGGCGGGCTACGACGAAGGAGCCAAAGCTTGTCCAATTTGTGAAGAGGAGACCGACCTTGTGGTCGCCGAATTCCAAGAAAACCGTGTACATGGGTCATCGAGGTTTCTACCTCAAGTCATCGATATCGTAAGATGGATGACAAATTTGATGGAAAGAGGGAAATTGCAAGGCCCCCCACCTATGAGTGGAAGGCAAGTATATTCATGCGTGTCGGATATCGATGTTGAAGACGGTAAGAACCGTAAATCTGTTCGTCCCAGGACCATTTGGAAGAAGAGGTCAATATTTTGGGATTTACCATACTGGAAGGAGTTAGATGTCCGTCATTGTATTGATGTCATGCACATTGAGAAAAATGTCTGTGATAATTTGGTTGGTATCCTGCTGAACATACCTGGGAAGACCAAGGATGGTGTGAATGCTCGTCGCGATCTGACCTACATGGGAATCAGGCCCAAGCTTGCAGTGATAGAGGAGGATGGAAAAGGACCGTACATCCCCGCTGCATGCTACACCTTATCCAAGAAGGAGAAAGAAGACCTCTGCAAGTGTCTCTATGATATTAAAGTTCCATCAGGTTACTCCGCAAACATTAAGAAGCTTGTGTCTATGGATGATTTGAAGTTGCTTGGTATGAAGTCCCACGACTGTCATGTCTTGATGACCCAAATGCTCCCTGTTGCAATCAGAAATATTCTGCCAGAGGATGTCAGATTAGCAATCACGAAGCTATGTTATTTCTTCAATGCGATTTCATGCAAGGTTATTGATCCTGATATACTAAACAACTTACAGAGTGAGGTGGTGCAGACTCTTTGCCAGCTTGAGATGCATTTCCCCCCGTCGTTCTTCGACGTCATGGTCCACCTCGTTGTTCACCTTGTTAGAGAGATTAAGATATGTGGACCCGCATTCCTGCGTTACATGTATCCATTCGAGAGGTACATGGGTATATTAAAGTCATACGTGAGGAATAGGTCGAAGCCTGAGGGTAGTATTATTGAAGGTTATGGCACTGAAGAAGTTATTGAGTTCTGTGTGGACTATCTAGGTAAAAGACAACCGATTGGTGTTCCTGTATCTCGTCATGAGGGCAGACTTGGTGGCAAAGGAACCATTGGGTCCAATCTAACGAGTCCACAGTTTGAAATGTACTGTAAAGCGCATTTTGCAGTCCTGCAACACAGCATAGAAGTTCATCCATACATCCAGCAGCACAAGTTGATATTACGGGAGGAGAATCCACATATGGATGAGCTTTCCATCACACGAGAACACAACAATCAATTCCTCACATGGTTCAAAGAAAAGGAGAAGGTCTCCGTCAGTACTGAGGCTGTCAAATGGTTGGCTGACGGATCAAGATTTAATGTACAGACATGGCAGGGGTATGATATTAATGGGTACACCTTTTATACTGAAAGTCAAGATGCAAAGAGTACAGTCCAAAACAGTGGTGTGAGCATAGATGCTTTGTCCGATGATCACTCGAAAAGAGGATCGTCAACCGCAATGAACTGTTACTATGGGATGATCGAAGAAATATGGGAGCTCGATTACGGAATATACCAAGTTCCATTATTCCGATGTAAGTGGGTGAGACTTCCTCACGGAGTGAAGGTTGACAAGAGAGGTTTTACTCTTGTGGGTCTCAATAGACTCGCCTACAAAGATGAACCGTTCATCCTAGCGAAGCAAGCAACTCAAGTTTTCTACGTGCATGATCCGGCCAATCCGAGGTTGCACGTCGTCCTTCATGGCAAGAGGCGGATTGTTGGAGTTGAAAATGTTGTAGATGAAGAAGAGTATAACCAATTCGATGAAATACCTTCGTTTGCAGATGGGGCATATCTTAGCGGTGACGACGACACACATGGAACAAATTACATGCGTGTGGATCATCAAGAAGGGTTGTATTGTAAATAAAGGGACTACGTATGCGTCTCAATGCCACTTGATCTGTTAATTCATCAAATAATTGTTGATAATCTCGTAGTTCCATTTTGTATGCTAGTTCCCCTCCCCTTGCTCCCATCGCCGTCACCTCCCCTCCCCCCTCGCCTTCACCTCCCCCCTCGCCTTCACCTCCCCATCTCGTAGTTCCATATGTGTATTAATCATCAAGAAGTATGATGTGTTGTGCTTGTTCAATTCGATCCTTGGCTGATGCAAATAACACATTTTGGTGCATGCAGTTAAACCGATTCAATACTAGTTCATATACTAGTTCATTGTGTTTGAGGTCATTGAAGTGCACGTGTAAAGGGTACACATGCATATGTAATTAAAGTACAAATTGAAAAACCAATTTCACATCTGTAATCGGTTCCAATACAAACTGTAATTAAAAGACAAACTGTAATTAAAATACAAACTAAAAATTAAAATACAAACAAAAATTAAAATACAAATTGTTGAAAAGACACATCTGTATCGGTTCCAACTGAAAAACCGATTGCAATGCTACATCTGTGTCGGTTCCAGTTTTAAAACGATTGAAATACTACACATTCGCTGTCGGTTTTTATTTATAACCGATTGAAATAATTATTTTATCACTGTCGGTTTTTATTGATAACCGATTGAAATACTACATATCGCTGTCGGTTTTTATTTATAACCGATTGAAATAATTATTTTATCGCTGTCGGTTTTTATTTATAACCGATTGAAATACTATATCGCTGTCGGTTTTTATTTATAACCGATTGAAATACTACTCGTATCGCTGTCGGTTTTTATATATAACCGATTGAAATACTACTGATATCGCTGTCGGTTTTTGTCTTAAACTGATTGCGATAGTCCACTGCCTTTATACCTCTACTCACTGCGATAGTCCACAGTCCTCACTGCGCCCGAGCCCTGACTGCATCCTCCCCTTCCTCCCATCGCCGCCGCCGCGCTCCTCTCAGTCCTCACTGCGCCCTCCCCTTTCTCCCATCACCGCCGCCAGGACCTCCCCTTGCTCCCATCCCCGCCGCCTCCCCTCCCCCCTTCCCTCTCCCCCCGTGCCTTCCCCTCCCCTTGCTCCCGTCGCCGTCGCCGCCACATCCCCTCCCCCCGCACCTTCCCTCCCTGGGACGCCGTTGCACGCGCTCCTCGTCCCCTCCGAGGACGCCCACCAGGTCGGTGCTGCCGCCTCGGTCCGCCCGCGCAGGTCGGATCCGATCCAGTCAGGTTAATTCATTACTTCGTCGTTCGTTGCTTGTTCGTTCCTGTGCTCGATGATTTGAGAATTGATGGTTTGGTGTGTGTGCCTGCAGAGCGAGTACGTGTCGGAGCGGGACAAGCGGCAGTTCATCTCCGAGTTCACCGGGAGCGCTGGTAAGGGCTGGCTTGACCCATGCATCTAGTATGAGCTTCTGGGATTGGTTGCAAGTCCCTGTCAATGCTGGAAAATCTGTCATTGCTTTTGAACTGAATTTTTTGGGATGGGTATTTGCAACTATTCATATATATAAAGGAGGGCTGATTGTGTTCGAAATAGGTAAAAGTATCTATACACGCCGTCCGTTTCTCCTCTACCTGGCCAAAAGACACAGAACATTACATGAGTTGTTGAATGGTTTTTTACTAGGCTGCACAAAGTGATAAGTTTCCATCAATATAACATAGTGAAGTCTTTTTTATCAAATTTTGCGAAGAAGGTGTGGTTTTATGAGATGAAAATTTAAAGGTGTAGTATTATGATAGTTTTGCCAATATACGTATAGGTTTGCTAAATTTACTTAGATTATATTGTACCCGATCGAAACAATTTTTTTAGAAACTTGTTTATGACCATTTGAACTGTTTTTTTTTCCGATGATGAGCGAGAGCATCGGTCGAAGCACTAGTATTCACGTTGGAGCACACCGCATGACTTTCCTAGTAGTATATTTGACTCTTTTTTTCCCTCTAGACTCTTTTGAAACGTGAGAATTCAACTATTTCGTAAATACTGTAGAGTAGTAGTACCAATATCTAATCATGCCACTACAGGTCATATTATTCAGCTCAATATGATTTTACATGAAACATCAATTCTTTTTTGTAGCATGTAAAACGTGTTTTTACATTTTGAAAATATGCCACTACTAAATTAACGCAAACCATGCAGTCAACCTTCATATTGTAGAGTAGTAGTACCAATATCTAATCATGCCACTACAGGCCGTATTATTTGAATGATATTACATATAAATATATGACGTATTTCATGTTCAATGTAAATACCTGATTGGGTCAGATGATAAGCTACCGTCAGTCGTTAGCCACCAGCAGCAAAGACATTTTGGTTTCTTCCCAACAAATGGCTGGAATTTCTTAACATTGTTTTACTTTTAAGTCTTCAGTTGGGACATGGCTAGATGGTGATTTATGTAGAGGGTGAATTAATTATGAATAGAGTTTCCAGTTTTACGAGGAGATATCTTGTAAGAACTAAAACAAATAATGATAGGCAATGGCCTCCTTGCCTTGCACGTTAAGTATCAAACTTGATTCGGTTTATCCAGGTTTCGATATAGATCTTCTTATAAGGTTAGTGACCTTTTACCTCACCATGCAAGCAAAAAAGAAAAGAAAAGAAGCAAAGACCTCCAAAGAATTTGTTCACCATCTATCAATATAGGTCATTGAGAGCATTCGTAATGTATAATTTTAATAGTTTGACCATTAATATATGTAAAACATCATTTAGTGTTCATTGTTTTACATATGTTTAAATACCTGATTATGAGTATGTTTGCTTTGATATTATTAAATATCTTATGTTGCTATTTATGCATATGCTTCATTAGCAATGATTATTCATGGTTATTTAATTTGCTTGGAATTATTACATGTCATTATTGTTGGTAGAGTTTAGATTGCGTAACCTATGCGTCTCCCGTTCGAGAGTGCTTGTCTATAAATATGCTGAAATGTCATATTTATAAATTAGCAGTCTCGAATTGTCCACTTTTTTGGACAGTTCGAGGATATGTGATTCGGGCAAGTTTTTGAGCTGTTGTACAAATCTAGAGAAAGTTTTGGCAACATCTCCCTGGTGTTCTCCGAATACACACCCTCTTGACCCGTTGTCGAGACGTGTATTTGGAGAACAAATGAGAGATCTTCTTAGAAATTTTCTATAGAGTTGTACAACAGCTTAGGAACGTGCCTGAATCACATATCCTCAAATGGGATTAGGGCCTAACCTAATTAGAGAATAGGAGTCATCGCTTATGTGAAATATAATCATGTCAGATATATGAATTGCTTTCTCTCATGAAATTTAGGTTTGACATATATATATTCGAAATGTCGCAAAGAGAGAGCACCGGCTCAACGCCAGAGAGAGAAGGAGATGCTCCCTCCGCGCCACCGAGTAAGGTCAGAAAGGGCCGAGGACCGAGTAAAGGGGCCACAGGGAGAACTCCGCAGGTTCTCCAGTTTAATGCCACGAGAGTTTGCACGGGTCCTGGCAAGTGTAAGGGGCGCTACTCCTCTTTTCTCGGCCAATTGGTGAGGGAGAGAGTGTCGATAACAGTAAAGGACTGGAGGAAGGAAGTCAGCGCCGAGCAAAAGAACCGACTGTGGGACGAAGTTAAGGGGAAATGGATTATACGAGAGGAAGATGAAATCAATGCGAGACGATACGCTTTGAAGAGAATGGGTGTGGCTTTGAGGCATTTCAGGGTTATCATGTATGCTGAGTACGTGTTGAAAAGCCGTACTCCCTTCCGAAGGTATCCGTTTGTTACTCCCGAGGTTTGGGAGGAGTTCACAAGGATGAGGAATTTGCCCGAGGCGGAGGAGCTGAGAGAGAGGAACAGCGCTATACAAAGGCATAACACACACGCGCATCACCTCGGTTCCGGCGGCTATGTAGGGAAGAAGGCAGAGTGGACACGACAAGCCAAGGAGTGTGCAAACTCTGGGACAACGATGCCTTACTTCCACATATGTGAGGAGCGGGCACGCGACTGGGTATTAGCGAGGACGAAGAAAACCTCCGACGGTCAGCTTGTGGTTCCAAACCCTGCGATACGCAGATCGTCTCCACCATCGTAAGACATCTAACATAGTACATTGCAGCTGACCCTTCCCATTGTATTGTAGCACTAACTTATATTCGCTTCCTATAGGAGGAGGTAAGCCAGCAAAAACAGCAAGGAACGTTTCAAAGCCAAGGGTCAAGGGACATCCTATCTTCGGCAATCGGGAAGGCCGATCATAAGGGTCGGGTGCTTGCCGCAGGTGCGGGGCATACAAAGAAGTCCTTCTTCTAAGAGGAGAGCGCTTCCAGTGCCAGATCAAGATCATGGGAAGCACGTGAGGCGCGCCTAAGGGCCCAAGTGAAGGAGGAGATGAGGCAGGAGATGAGGCAGTAGATGGAGGAGGCACGGACTATACGTGAGGAGCGCCTAAAGGCTGAGATGATGGCGATGATCTCCCAGAGTCAGGGTCATGTAGCCTCGCCTGTGATACACCCTAGCAGCGGCGTTTCCAGAAGTTATCGGCCGGTACCTTTGTCGGGTAGTAAGTGTTTACGAGTAAAAAGTACATGAGTAAGCTAACAAAGATTATGATCAATTTGCGCACATCAAAGATTATGATCAAGTTGCACACTTCTTGTAGGATCTCGCCAAGTGCCGCTTAATCCCGATCGAAGACGGATTATGCGTTGAGGTTGGACGCGGGTTGCATTTCCAAGCAAAGAGGATGACACGGTGCATGGTACACCTTGGGGAAGGGATACACGAGGGTGCAGTGGACTATGTCCATAATGATTTCTGTCTTGTCTCTGGAATTCCCCGAACGAAGATATCACCACTCTCGGGCAAGCACGGATGTCGTTCATCAAGTGGCCCACGACGGGTATCATAGTGCGAAGGTATAAAACTACGCATCTTGTCCATCATTTCAATAATGTAGCACATGGTGTTACATATATGCATGTGCTTTACTGAGTTACTACTCATGCACTGCTCCTACACTTGCCGCTACACTCGCTACTACGCTTGCTCTCGCTTCCCTGTCGCACTCGCCTCGGGCCGCACTGCTTCCTCGCTCGCCCCGCTGGCTGCACTCGCTTCTCGCTTCGCTGCCAGACCTACTCCTCGCCTCTGCACCTTCTCCCATCACTCGCTCTTGCTATCGCACATGCTCCTCCGCCAGACTCGCTCCTCGCCTCGCATCGCACTGCTCCTCCATTGCACCTACAACTTCTTCGGCTCCTAAACGGAGTGCACAGCTGGTGCACAAAAGGTCTACTAGCACGCTGACGATAGATCCACAGGAGAGCTCAGAGAATCCCTCTGTGAAGAAGTCCAAGTTGTCAGAGACCACAGAGTCCCCTCATGATTCTAAGCTGTTCGTACATGGAAAGCCTTTTCTCCCAAGTAGTGAATTGAATGCTTTAGGCTTGTGCACTCGCTTGCTACACGGATGGTACATCGACAAGTCACATGAGGTCGAGCCTCGCGTCGATTTCAATGTGAAGTATCGAGGGGGACACTTCCACCGCCAGGAGGATGGGATCTTCCCAGTGAGTTTTGAGGATCTGTTCTTTTTGTACAGCTTGAAAGCCATCGATATTTCTACTATACGATGTTGGACGTTGTGAGTATCGCACCATACTCATCCCTATGACTATTTGTTGATTTTGTATTATGTTTTTATCTCAATTGACATGACTTGTAGGATAATGAGGCAGCGAGCCGTGACGGGTCGACACCTTGTCGGGTTTGTCGACCCCGAGATGGTGTCTGCGACTATGGCTAGGTTGCAATCGGAGTTCCTTGTAGGATACATCAAGATGCGTTGCGTGTTGAGGCGAAAAAGGACTTTATTCTCTTCCCGTACCACCAGGAGTATGTATTACTATAAAATTCAATAACTTGTACACACTTAAACCGTATTTGAACTTATTTTCTTGCATTGTGTACCATTTAATAAGCAACCATTGGGTTCTACTTGTGGTTGTTCCGAGTGCAAACAAAGTCTACACATTTAACTCGCTCAAAAATAGACCGATGGACTACGCGATCCGGCCTATTTTGGAGAAGTAAGTACATTCCTCTAACACTGTACATATTGAACTACATTAGATATTTTTTACCTCAATGGCATCTCTCCAATGTATGTAGGGCTTTCTTGTCTTACATTGCGGAAGGTGGCCGGTACAATGATAAACAAGGCAACAAATTGGAGTGGAAGCGCTTCAAGGTACAAGTGTCTATCGTAGAATTTCTTTCTCACACCTATTATTCGTCTCCTAATTTAAGTTTCTTTGTTCACAGTGTCATCAACAGGGGTGTGATGACTCAGGCGCTTTTTACGTGATGCATCACATGTCGATTCGGTCGGCGGGTCAAATCTTTTCCTAAGGTATAGAACTGATTATTGCAAGATTATCAATCTTTTAAAATAAAATTTTAAAATTTAAATATATTAGTGCACTACTTTCTTGCAGGACCTTGATATCCCCTAAGAGCCTAAGCAACAAGGATCTCAAGAAATTACGAGACCACATATGCAGTGGTACTGGGCGAAGTTATAGTGGAGGATGGTAGATTTAAAGACCCGATGTGCTCTTACTAGTCAATATGTAATGTAAACAATATTAATGGGAATGTGATGTATCAGATTGAATGCGATATGTTTGGATGTTTATGTGAATGTTCTGTGATAATGTATTAGAGATTGTGATGTATCTTATGTGTCATATTGTGAATGTTATGTGTCTTATTGTGAATGTTCTGTGATAATGTTATGTTATGTGATATTGTGAAGAATGTGATATGGTCAGCACCATCACAATCGGTTCTTTGTTGGAACCGATTGTGATAATATTCTCTTCACCATCGGTTCTCAACAAAATCCGATTGTGATAATCTCATCATTACAATCGGTTTCTAACTAAAAACCGATTGCAATAATAGCATCATCACTATCGGTTTCGAACAAAAACCGATTGTAATAATGGCTCATCACAATCGGTTTCCAACAAAAACCGATTGTAATAATGATCTCATCACAATCGGTTCCTAACCAAAACCGATTGTAATAATATCATCATCACTATCGGTTTCTTACCAAAACCGATTGTAATAATAGCATCATCACTATCGGTTTCTAACAAGAACCGATTGTAATAATGGCTCATCACAATCGGTTTCCAACAAGAACCGATTGTAATAATGATCTCATCACAATCGGTTCCTAACCAAAACCGATTGTAATAATAGCCTCATCACAATCGGTTTCTAACAAGAACCGATTGTGATAATGGCCTCATCACAATCGGTTTCCAACAAAGAACCGATTGTGATGACTAATAATTACTATCGTTCCAAAACCGACTGTGATAAGGCTTCGTCATCTCTATCGTTGGACTTTCTATCGCTACTAGAACCGATTGTGATGACGAAAAAGAACAGATTCTGATGTACATTTCTGTAGTAGTGATCCCGCCGAAGGCCGCCCACGTGAGCTTGTCGATCCCGCCACCGCGACGACAGCATGCCGAAGAGCTTGTCCCTGAACGCCACGGAGCTCACGCCGATCGCGCAGCACTCCAGCATGTTGAGCCATTGTTGCTGGGCGACCAGCTTGCGCACACCTTGGTTGGGTTGGCACGTGGCCAAGCTCCGCTAGCTCGGCCATGGCCAATGTTGTGCGTCTGCCACCGTATGATTGACCTAAGCCGCAATCTTGCCTTTGCAACTACGCTCGGCCTACGTTATCGTCGTCGTAGCGAAGAGGATGAGCCATCGGCAACGGATCTACTACAACCAAAAGAAGATGAGCCATCGGCAATGGATCTACTATAACCAAAAGAGGATGACAGGAAAAATTGTTAGGAAGGGGGTGATAGATTGATAGGTAGGCAGGGTCGTCACATAAAGGATTAACTAGAAACGCAAGCGCGGCGCACGCCGCGCGCGTGAATGGAAAATATTTTTTTTCGGAGAAAAAACAGATCACGAAAACATTTTTCCCATGCTCCGGAGAGCAAACGGACCACAAAAATATTTTTTCCAGGAAAAACGCCGCGCGCGTGAACAAAAAATATTTTTTGTTTTTTTTTTCGGAGAAAAAACAGATCACGGAAACATTTTTCCCATGCTCCGGAGAGCAAACGGACCACGAAAATATTTTTTTCGGGAAAAACGTCGTGCGCGTGAACGGAAAATATTTTTTGTTTTTTTTTCGGAGAAAAAACAGACCATGAAAACATTTTTCCTATGCTCCGGAGAGCAAACGGACTACGAAAATATTTTTTCGGGAAAAACGGAGAAAGGACCTGAACGAAAAATGCAGGGACCTATTTGTTATAATTTTGGACCTATTCGCTATTTTGAATAAGTAAGAAAGGACTTGTTCGCAATTCGTATTTAACGGGAGGTTCTTTGTGTAAAACGACGAACTGAGGACCTAAACGCGAACCGGGAAAAAATATTTTATACTCACAGAAAATTACAAAGGATCTATTCGTAAATAGAAAGGACCTTTCCGTAATTCCAAAGAATCGGAGGTTCTTTTTGCAAGAAAGGGAGAGAGAGTGGGTGGGGGTGACGTGGGGGGCTGTGGTGCCCGGGATCCTTCGAGAAATATAGCTGGGTAGTATTAGAATGCAATTTACTTGTTAGGATGGGATTTTTTTTAGAGGTTTTTAGAAAGGGTTTTGATAAGATTCATCCGGATGTTTTCTTTAGCAACCATCATTCAAATTCTTGGCCATTGGATTTGCTTTCAGATCAATGCACGCCCCCCTGAATTCGAGGTAGGTTGATCCTACGGATGTGTGTTTTGATCATACGGTCTAAAGTTTGGATGTTTTTTGGGATAAAAACATCCGGATGATACCCCTATACACTCCCAGCCTTTTAGAAATATGGAAAAAAGGAGGGGAGAGGGGAGAATGCACCAGCACTAGCACCAACTGAATCTTTTATATTAGTAAAGATCAAAACATATGTCCACGAATGTCAAAGGCCATGCATGAAGTGTCGCTTGGCCTCTTTATTAGTCTTTTCTTCTCCATTGCCATTGTTCCTTAGCTAGAACTCTTCGTCAAATATTTATGGCAGAGAGGGGGAGGGCAGTCGACTGTTAGACGGTGGTGTCCAAGAACAAAAATACGGAATAAGATATGGAATAAGTGATGTCCGTTCATATCCGTTCTGATTGCACCTCTAAAGTACATGTCTTCTATATTACTTGTTTGAGTCCACAGTTCAAGCCTCAGATCAGCCAGCCTTGCCCAATTGCAACCCTTGTGTTATGTTCTGGCGTTGCTAGATACAAATTGCACTCACAATTGAGGAGAACTGAGTAGAATTAGGAGGAAATAAAAGTGAGCAGGGAGGAACCTAAGAGAAATTGGGGATAGGGTGAGGGAGAGGAGAGCCAAGGGGAGAACAAATAGAAATGGGGGTAGAGTTTTTTTTTAAAAAAAATTGGCCAAGAGCTTTGGCATTCATTATAGAAAAAAACAACAGACAAGCTATATATGCACACACACGCACCTCCCACACGCACATATGCACGCTCGCGCAGCACTCGCCTCCTCACGCGCACCCGCGTCGAGCAGTGCTAGAACGCGGGCGGGCTGACTGAGACTCACTCGCACCAGCCAGTCGGGCTGAGCCTTGACCGCAAATGGGGGTAGAGTTTCATTTGATTGAACCATCCTTCTATGGGTACATCTAACACATTACTTTGAGCTCCTACTGTAACATCCCTAATTTTGGTCTTCAGCTAAAATCTAATTTAAATTAATTAAATTAAAAATTTGGATTTTTCTTGGTGTTTAATTTAACCTGGCATCCTTATCCATCCAAAATCGGAATTCATTTCCCCTCCGTTCGAAAAATCCAATTTCTAGATTCCCCATCAGTACCCGAAATTTCGCCTGAGTTCAAAAAATGCTCCAAAAATCCCGGAACCTATTGCATTAGGTCCCAAATATTCTAAAAATATTTTGAGAATTTTTCCAAGATTTTTGGAGGCTCTCTGGTATTTTATCTCGCGGGCTTTTGTTTAATGCCCCGCTATTCGCTCCAGAATATTCTAATCTTTAAATTTCATCCAAATTCAGCGAAACCAATTTTATTGGGTTCCAAATATTCCCTAATGGTTCTAGGAATTTTTCCAGAATTTTTAGACCATTTTTGCTAATTTTTCTCTCGCGCGTAATCTTTACTTACTTCCGGCCAATGGTGGAGCGACATGTGGCTGCCACTGTTTGAGCTTCTTCTTCCTCACAATGGAATCGGTTACAGAGGAGAGCTCCTCATCTCATTCATGGTGGCCACCTCTTTAAACACCCATAACTCCCTCATCAAAGCTCCAAATCGTGAACGGCCGGTTGCGTTTGAAAGAGGGAGACGAGGAGATTCCATTCCCCATGACCATTCATTCCAAATTCCACCGGAACCGGCACAATCACTCAAAAACCGAAATGCACTTAAATGGCAATAACTTGGCCGTTTTTTCACGAAAACGCGTGCTTCCACTTCCTAAACCTTCGTCCCGGAGCCCTCTATCCCGTATTCATCTCCATTCGCAGCCACTCCCTCCCATCTCACCGGAAGATCGCAAGAACCAACAACGAACACCGTTCTTCGTTCTTACCACGATATCTTTCGTTCCGGTGAGTCAAAATCGAATCCGCTTGTTCCTTTGTGTGCGTATGGATGTCAAGATCATAATCCCTCGATCAATTTCAGGTTTCCTCAAAGTTTGAATCCGAATTTCGCGTTTGTTCATCGTCAACCGAAGAGTTTGCGACCTCGATTGCTCTCGATCCGGTAATCCTCTCCGGAATCCGATACCACCGTTGGATTCGCATCGCCGAGACCTTTCCGGTACCCCCCTTCCCCAATCCCACCACCCCCTTCCATGGAAAATCATCATCTCTAGCCTTAAATATGTTTTCCGTTCGGTTCTAGACAAAGGCACTGTAGCTTCGACATTGCTACAGTACCGGGTCGATGCTACAGTACCAGATCCTCGGTGCTACAGTACCATTTCTTTTTTCCTTGATTTTCTTTCCGATCCAACTTCGAAACGCTCGTTCTCTTCCGTCGTAACTCCGAATCGAGTGATTCAAATTCCTAAATTCATCTAAAATCATCCTCTATCTGCCAGTATTATTTTTATAATTTTTATATTTTATTTATTTTATTTTATTTATTGGTATACCATTTTGCGCGTAGCCGAGGATCCCGTCGAGTCCGCCGACCCCGCCGCCGGACTTCAAGAGTTCAACATTCTCGCTGTGACCGAGGCAAGTCTCCTTGACGCATGTTGATCCTAGAATTTATAAATGTTTTACCAATTGCATTGCTATTTATATAAAATGATGATGTTAACGTTAGGCCATTAGTTATACCCGTTGTTCATACCTCCTTGATATTGTTATCCATAATCCTTTGTCGCCTTAGTACCGTAATCCACCATAATAAATACTTTTGATAAAATATTCTTTGATTAGGGGAACGACTATTGGGAGACAGTTGGATGGAACCTAATAGTATAGAATGTAGATTGGAGCTAGAACCCAACTTGATTGGAGATGACCTGAATAATAGTGTTGATGGAGATTAGTCATTATGAATTGATCTATGAATTGTGATAGTTGAACTATTAAGGAGTTGGATTGTGGTGGCAGTTCGCAATATAATTAGTATGGATTGGAGGAGTATGGGAAAATGTATGATATTAAGAATAATAGTCGGTAAAGTTAAATAAATAATATTAAGAGTCATACTTGTAGATCAAATAAAATAAGTGGTGAATCATATTTCGGTGGATTTTAACAAGCATGCTATGAGATTTAGAGATGACAATGTGAAGGGCTAGTTAGATGATATTGAGAATGACACTTGGTGATTGGTAAATGATATTATCTAACCTACTTGATGGAATAAGTGGATAATATTGAGGATCATACTCGGTGGTTTAGTGGATGATTTTGTGAAATATGGTCTCGCGGTAACCATTTATGTGGAATTATGAATAATATGGATTATGTGTGATTTGTTTAGTCGATCTGGTGTCACTGTGTATGAAAATCATTATAGTCGATGAATTAATAAAGTCTTGGTTTCAGGAATCTTTGTTAAAAGATGCTTGGGGATGAGATTATGAATTATTCTTGGTGGATCAAGTAGATTACAAAATTAATCGATGTATGGATGATGGGTAATCAATAATGAGACTTATATTTTGGGGAGATTATTTCATATACAATGATGATAGTAGCTTGGCATGATTTTGGAGTCATGATGGCACATGATATAGACTTTACTTATTGGAGTACTAAATTGGACTGGATTATATAGTGCCATGATAATAATGAGGGAATCTTGGTGATCTCATGAACTTTGGAGATTATAGAATTGATTATAATAATTTTTATCAACGTTGAGATTTGAAAATTATAAATAAACTAATGGTGCAATAGAACAGTTCGGTAGAAATGCTTAGACTCACAATCGGTCAGTATTCATCTATGGGTGGGAATTTCATTTATCTCTTGAAAACTTGTGTTGGAAGTTATAGGCAAAGAGTATTGCCGTTGTTTACAAAATAAAAATAAAATGAAAAATGGTTTGGACTTGGGCGGAATGGTTTGTCGAGTGGGTGCGGATTGAGCACTAGTTTCCATTGTGCAAGTACCGCCCCAAGTCAATTAAGGACCGACGCTTATGACTGTCCATTCTAAGCATAACCGTACTACCACATGTCTAACATAGTACGACCTAGCTAAATAATTTGTAGAAACCTAACTTAGACTCGCCAGTTGGTGGAATGTGGATGCCAGATAGAGGCAAGTTGTACTCCCCACACGGCGCAAGAGGGGGCTTCTATACTGGGTAGATAGAACCCTAACAGCGGTGAAACCTCAGCGGGTGAGTCGGGTTAGGCGTATACATTGTAAAGGCCTTGTCATGATATCCCTACCGGCACACCTAAGGAAGTGTGCTAATAGCTTGGCACTAAGGGAATATCATGTCTTGTGGGTAAAGCTGTACACCTCTACAGAGTTAAAACTATTCGAATAGTCGTGTCTACGGTCAAAGGCAAAGCGAAGAATGTTTTCATATTGGTAGACTTTTGTATTTGTTTTAAAAACTGATGATTTGGGATCCGGGAGTGGTTAGAACTCTCGGGTGTGCTTCTGGCGGCTAGAGCCAGGTAGGTGGATTGAACCTGTTTTTGTGAACCATGGCGGACAGAGCCATGTGGATGGATTGAACCCTGATCTTCTTGAGATGTGGCGGATAGAGCCTCTATACTAGTGAATGGTGGCTAGAACCTTCAGTAGCAGCTATTAATAATTTCAATGGTACAAATAATTGAAAAAATGGCTTTGTGATAATATTACATGTAAAGTTTCTGAAAGTGTTGCTTTATGCAAAAGAACCATAATATGCCATCCTTGGATAGCCTGCATTATGCATTTTTCCCAGACTTGCTGAGTACTTTATGTACTCACATGCTACATTCTAAACCATCTCAGAAGTGATTGAAGCTGTCAAAGGAGATTCCAAGGACTAGGACGCGTACCCCACTCGATTGCCTGTGGGCATATAGATGGGTTACCACTTGATGTTACCGTCTTCCGATGCAGTTATTCAAGTTGTTCAGCTTGCTCAGACCGTAATGGTAAACCTCGACCATAAGGTCTTTGTTTTATTTGGTGTTATTATTATTGGTTATATGAAATCGTGATATGGTTGTTGATTCATCACTGTTTGACTGTGTGTACTAGATACTGATCTGGGACTAGTACAAAAATACACAGGGGATTCCGGATAGTCGATCCGGGGTCTCACACCTACCAACTACCATATAACCAAGCGGTGTGGCGCCTGATCTCTCTAACTGATGATCAGAGTTTGATCTCACCAACTACAAGTTTTGGATTATTTGTGTGGATTTTGCAATATGATTTTCTAGAATTTGAACTCATAAAGGCCGCGATTTATGGATTTATGAGCTGCGAGCCTTTAAGATAATTGCACTAGCTAGTTTATTCCCACCGTCTTGGGAAAAAACCTTTCTCCCTGACAACTGGCCCCACAGCAGTAAGTAAGTTAGAATTTATTTTTATTTAATATTTATTTTAAATTTTTTGTCAAAACTAATCGACGAAAACAAAAAATTGCAAAAATAGGCCCCCGTAGCCCATACATGAGGCGATCGCCCCATATTAGGGCGATAGGTACCTGGATGCAAAAAAAAGTTGACAAATCCACTCCTTTATATGTCCATTTTCACAAATGTATTTTTTACATCCAGGTCCTATCGCCTTAATATGGGGCGATCGCTCCTTGTATGGGCAATCGGAGTATATTCTTGCAATTATTTTTCGTCGATTAATTTTGAAAAAAATATTTAAAATATATATTAAATAAAAAAAATTCAAGTAAGTTAGACCTACACACCAGGATTACAAGCCCATAAGTAGGGATGAAAACGGATCGGATAGTTTCCGTCCGATCCGGATAATTTTCGGATACGGATTCTGTCGGATCGGATATTTGTCGGATAGTATCGGATCGGATACGGATATTTTTTGTCGGATACAGATACGGATTCGGTAGCTCACTATCTGTCGGATACGGATACAGATTCGGATAATCCGGATAGTGATGGATCGGATATCCGGATATACATGTGGGCTGGGCCAAGTTACTCTTTTGGCCCAAAAAGGTTACTAAATTTTAACTTGTTTTCTAATTTAATTAATCCATAAATCAAGTTTCAATTATTAAAATTAGCGAACTAGCTCCAAAAATTATGTAATTTTTTGATAAAATTCCTAACATAGTCTATAATTTTTTAAAAAATTATTTTAAAAATTTTATCATATTTTAAATTTTCTAAAAAAAATCAAAAACTGTTGTCTTTAATAGGAAAATATTTTAAATAAGTAGCTAAAATGCATAAAAACTAATAAAATATATAATTTATTATTTTAAATATAATTTAACAAATAATACGAATCTTGGGGTCATTACATGTAAGTGTTATATATGTTTTCTAGAGATATGGTAATTAAGTATTATCAAACTTTTTGTATGTTCTATATTTGTTTCCATTTGTATCTCTGAACAAGGATCACATTTATTTTGTGTTTTGATCTACATGTATGATGAATTAATCGTATGTACGTGATGAACTAAGTCTTACATAATTTTGTTTGCAACATTGTATCTAACTATTGTCAAAGTGAATGAAAATGCTTATATTTATTCAATTTTCAATAATGTTTTAATCAAATCAACTAGTTATGTATTTTCGTTGATTTTTTATGTACAATCTAAGGGATTATTATGTTAGATAAATATTCAGAATCAGATCCGATTCGATTAAGATTCGACCAGATTCAGTATTCGATCCGTATCCGTATTCGATATTATTCGTATTCGTATCCGCACTATCCGTATTCGTATCCGAATCCGAGAAAAAATATGAAAACAAATATGATAAAACTATTATCCGTCCGTATCCGATCCGTTTTCACCCCTACAAAGCCCATTAATTGAATTGAGGCCCATAAACCGGTCAGCACCCCCTCCCGCTGCGTGACACCTTGCCCGACCGCATCCTTCCCGGCTCGGCTCGGCCCCGCCTTCTCTCGCACCGCAACGCACCGCACCGCACGCCACCATCATCAAGGCCTCTCTTCTCTTCGCCTGCCGAAGGGAGGCACGCACGCACGCACGCACGCCACTGGAAGAATTCCTCTCTCGTAGTCGGCGTGCTGGAATGGAATGGCGTCCAGCGGAGGAGACCCACCCGGACGCGGATTTGTTGGTAAGCCCTAGCCTTCTTGGATTGTCCGAAGAGCTTGTTGCTGTTCTGCGGGATCTTTTCTTTGCTCCGAGCAATCGAATCAATTCTAGGACTCTCTTCCTCTCCCGTCTATCCAGGTGGTTGCGGATTTGTTTCGATTCCAACGACGCCTTCTGTTAGAGAGGGTGTCTGTCGATTACCCTAGAATAGTAGCAGCTAGTTTATTTATTTTTGCTGAAATTTTGTGGGTTCAACGTTACATCGGCCCATGGCTGGCAAGAGCATTTTACCTTGAACCCATTTCATCTGACTTATGGATTAAATCCTGAACTGCCAACCAATAGTCTAAATATTTTTTTAAAAAAAGGGCAAAAACATCTCTCTGTAGTCTAATCAAGATGTGCATTTTGTCTTCCTTAAACGATAACTGCTCAATTTTAATTGTTAGGACCAGTTGTAATTGATTTCTTGATACCTGTGTGGACAACATCCATGTCTTGATCATCACTCGCACCCCACAAATTCCTGGAGTAATGTAGGATCCAGAAATATCCAATGAATTGAGTACCTCCGGTTCAACGTTTGCTTATTTATCTCTAATATAAGAATCTAAAAGAGTAAAAATATCTTCAAAGATTTGCATTATGGAACCATGTAAAAAAGCAGACGCTTTTTCATGAAACACATGCTTTCTCTTATAAAAAGTTTGGTGATTAATGATTATGAAAAAAAAAAGTCTTGTTGTCATCCTTGAAGGTACAAATGTCTACTTCTCGTATATGTGTTTACGTTGCTCTGTTCATTACGGCAGCAAAAAAAGAGAACACGGCAATGGGCTTCATGGACACACCAAGAGGAAGAGAGTTTTTTCAATGCATTGTGCCAAGTAGGCAAGGTATGATAAATACCTTCTGGGCGTAGTGTAATGATGTTACTGACTAGTTATTATAATCCAATTAATGGCTCTCTATTGTTGGGCTGTTTTATTAGAATTTCGAGAAGATTACGGCCCACGTCCAAACTAAAAACAAGGATCAGGTACGTTGTTGTCCACCATGCTGGTTATTCTTTTGATGCTTTATGCCTTGTATCACTAATTCAAAAGTTAGGAAGAAATATGTAGCGTCTCGAGTTTTAGATTGTGAAGTGTGCTTTTGTTCAACCTATGTTGTTATGGTTAGGCAACACTACGTGCGCCGCAATCATAACAAAGCTACGGCTGCAGCATAGCCGACACCAAGATTGGCAAGCCAGCCAAATTAGGAAGATGTTCCCCCTAAGGGATAGATTGGTTAGCTTTCCTAATTTGTTGGCTTTCCTTATCATTTGAATAGTTTCCTTATTCCTAGAAATAAATCTGGCAAGTTTAGATTGATTGGTTAAGTTTGGTAAGATTAGATCCCGTAAGGATTATTTGCTAGATTGATTGTAAATCTGATCCCTATATAAGGATCAAATCCCTTTGGAATAAAGCAAGCAATTGAGAATTACTCTATTGCTCCTCCCCCTTCTCTCCCGTGCGCCCCCTAGGAGGAGCTGCTGCAGTTGGCTTCATCCAGTGGGCCGTCAGCCGCCTCCTCCTCTCGCAGCCTCCACATCCATACAACCTCTGCTCCACCACTGCGTGCGCATAACAACTTGGTATCGAGACCTTCCCGCTCGGCCAACATGCCAGGCTCGGCGAGGACGGATCTACTTCGGCGAACTTGAAGTTAGATCAAGTGCAGGCCAACTCGCATCTCTCAATAGCCGCCTCGATCGACACAACATAAGGTTGGCTGCCATTGAGGGCACGGGGGTTCCAGCGGCCAGCTCCACTGTCGGCGCCATCGACACCAAAGATTCAGACTATTGCCGACCACGCCGGTCACCACGGCCAACCACAACCACCTCGCTTCCACCGACTTGTCTTTCCGACATTCGACGGCAAGGAAGACCCTCTTCCCTGGCTTAACCGCTGCGAACAGTTCTTTCGAGGGCAGCGCACCATGGAGGAAGAAAAGGTCTGGCTCGCCTCCTACCACATGACGGGCGTAGCGCATCAGTGGTATTTCTGCCTCGAACGTGATGAGGGCACGCCATCGTGGCGACGCTTCGCCGAATTAGCGCATGGTCGGTTTGGACCGGGCCTGCGCCATAACCCCCTCGGCGCGCTTATGCACCTTCGTCAGACCGGCAGCGTCGTTGACTATCAAGACAACTTCCTGGCGTTACTCACATGAGCAAACCTCACCCAGGAGCAACAGATCAATGTCTTCACCGCCGGATTAACTGACACGATACAGATCGATGTCGAGTTGGCCGCGCCGCATAGCTTGGAAATCTCCATGAGTCTCGCACGGGCGTATGAACGCCGTACTTTGGCTGCCGCCGAAGCTAGCAGACTCACGTCGGCCGGATGTCCGGCAAGCCGGCAGCAAGACGGGCGCACTCACACCGCAGGCGGCGCCAACGGATCATCGGTCGTCCCGACCGCCGGACCTTTCGTCCTCAAGCATGACAGCCCACCACAACCACCGGGGTTGCCGACCAACGCAGGCCGGTTCATCAAAAGGTTGTCCGGTGCGCAAATGGAAGAGTGCAAGCGCCTGGGCTTGTGTTTCAATTGCGACGAGAAATGTAGCCCGGGCCATGTGTGCGCAAATATCTTCTGGCTCGAGGTTGAAGTCAACGACACGACTCCGGCATTCGAACCTCCGGCCGAACACGAAGCTCCACCGGAAATCTCCCTCCACGCATTGACGGGCGTCAATATCGGCCGCACCATGCAGCTGGTCGTCCAGCTCGGTTCCGCAATAGTGACGGCACTGGTGGACTCGGGATCCACCCACAATTTCATCGCCGAGGAGTTGCAGTCCCGTCTCCACCTACCGCTCACACTAGGGGCAAACCCGCTGCGGATTATGGTCGCCAATGGTGATCATATACGCAGTTTCGGCATCTGCGCCAACCTGGACTTCGCCGTTGGGCGCGAGTCCTTCATGGCCGACTGCTATTCGATTCCGCTCACCGGATTCGACATCATCTTGGGAGTCCAGTGGTTGGCATCACTCGGGCCGATCGTATGGGATTTCCAGAAATTGACCATGTCCTTCTGGCACACAGATCATCATGTCCTTCTTCATGGTCGTGCTACATCAACAATGGCGACCCACACGCTCAGCGGCCAACCAGACGAGATACTCACCACCCTTCTTCAGGACTATGCGGATCTATTCATCCCGCCATGCACACTGCCACCAGCTCGTTCGTACGATCATCGCATCCATCTGTTGGCCAATACCTCGGCTATTGCTATGCGGCCATACCGATACCCGCAGCTCCAGAAGGACGAGCTCGAGCTACAGTGCTCGGACATGCTACAACAGGGCATCATTCGCCTTAGCACCTCGCCATTTTCGTCGCCAGTCCTTTTGGTACGAAACAAAGACGACACTTGGCGCTTCTGTGTGGATTACAGAGCGCTAAACTCGGCGACAATCAAGGATAAATTTCCCATTCCGGTGGCTGAGGAATTATTTGATGAGTTACGCGGCGCCTAAGTCTTCACCAAACTGGACTTACGTTCCGGTTATCATCAAGTCCGCATGCACCCCGATGACATCCACAAGACGGCATTCATGACACATCATGGTCATTTTGAGTTCTTGGTTATGCCGTTCGGCCTCACCAATGCACCGACAACTTTCCAAGCACTCATGAATGATATATTGGGACCATTACTCCGCCGGTTTGTCCTCGTTTTTTTTGACGACATCCTTATTTACAGCACATCATGGTCCGAACACTTGTGCCATATTCGCTTGGTTTTTCAAGAGCTCATGCGACATCAATTGGTCTTGAAGCAATCCAAGTGTTCGTTCGCGACTACGTCAGTGGCTTATCTAGGCCATGTCATCACAGCTTCAGGGGTGACCGTGGATTGTCAGAAAGTATCCGCCATCACCGAATGGCCACAACCAGGATCCGTACGGGCGGTACGTTCATTCCTAGGCCTCGCCGGTTACTATCGTCGCTTCATCAAAGAGTATGGCGCCATGGCGGCGCCATTAACAAAATTGCTTCGCAAGGAGGCGTTCGCTTGGTCTCCTGAGGCGTAGGAGGCCTTTGAGGCACTCAAAAAGGCGTTGGCCAGTGCTCCGGTTCTCCAACTGCCCGACTTCACCGTGCCATTCATTGTGGAGTGCGACGCCTCCGGCCTAGGCTTCGGCGCCGTCCTTCATCAAGGATCCGGACCACTGGCATTCTTCAGCAGGCCAGTGGCCGCACGACACATCAAGCTAGCAGCGTACGAGCGCGAACTCATTGGCCTCATCCACGCTGTATGGCATTGGAGGCCGTATCTATGGGGACGGACGTTCCTCGTCCGCACAGATCATTTCAGTTTGAAGTTCTTGCTCGATCAACGTCTGTCGACCATTCCACAACATCAATGGGCTAGCAAACTTGTGGGATATGATTTTACGATGGAATACAGACCGGGAAGACTCAACACGGTGGCCGATGCATTATCCCGCTGCCATGAGGAACCACGGGATCAAGCTGCCACCTATGCTATCTCTGGACCGGAGTGGGACTTCTTCGCAAATCTGCGCGCCCACACGGCCATAGATCCGGCCATGCAAGACATCGCCACCGCCATCAACAATGGGCAGAGATCGGCAGATTGGTCCACAAGGATGGACTCATATTATTTCGCAAGCGGGTGTTCCTCCCAACTGCGTCCATCTTCACCTCGCAAATCATTGCGCAGGCGCATGGGACGGGACATGAAGGTGTGCAAAAATCCTTGCAGTGGCTACGGACCGACTTCCACATACCACAAGCTCGTCAATTGATGCAGCAATACATCAAAGAGTGTGCTACATGTCAGCGGAACAAAACCGATCACCTTCATCCGGCCGAGTTGCTCCAACCCTTACCAGTTCCCGAACAAATATGGTCTGATATTGCTATGGACTTTGTGGAAGGATTGCCAAGGGTCAATGGGAAGACAGTCATCCTGACAGTCATTGATCGCCTCTCCAAGTTTGCACACTTCATTCCCCTGGTGCACCCATACACAACAACTTCAGTCAGCACAGTTTTCTTTCATGAAATTGTGCGCTTACATGGCATTCCAACTTCAGTCGTCAGTGACAGGGATGTAGTGTTCACAAGTTCGTTTTGGCAAGAACTTTTTCGGCTTTCTGGCATCAAATTAAACATGAGCACTGCCTATCATCCACAGTCTGATGACCAGTCAGAAGCGGCGAACAAAGTCATTGCTATGTATCTCCGCTGCTTCACAGGGGATAGACCAAAACAATGTCTCCGTTGGCTACCTTGGGCGGAGTACTGCTACAATACATCGTACCACTCCGCACTTCATACCACACCGTTCAAAGTGGTATATGGTCGCGACCCTCCAACTATGTGCGCCTGGGATCAAGGCGATATCCGCGTGCCTGCTGTTCGTCAAGCATTGGTGGATAGAGATGAATTTTTGGGTGATGTTCGCCAACGCTTACTCCAAGCACAAGAATTCGCCAAGGCTTATGATGCTAAACACCGCTTCCTTGAGTTTCAAGTTGGGGATTGGGTGTGGCTACGCCTCCTGCACCGGCCAGCCGCATCCATTGTCACGCCGTCCGGGGGAAAGCTTCATCCACGCTTCTATGGGCCCTATAAAGTCTTGCAGCGCATTGGTACTGTTGCATACAAACTCCGACTACCGCCCACGACAAAAATTCATGATGTTTTTCATGTGGGAGTTCTCAAGAAGTTTCATGGCCCAACACCATCTGCCGGTGCTCCATTACCAGCTCTTCACAAAGGCAGAGTGCTTCCCACACCGCTCCACGTGGTTCGCAGCAGGCTCGCTCGGGGCAAACGTCAAGTTCTAGTTCAATGGAAGGATCAACCAGATTTCAATGCAAGTTGGGAAGATATGACAGATTTCATTCAGCGATACCCGCAGTTTAAGATCGCAGACGATCTTTTTGCTAACGGAGGGAGTGATGTTATGGTTGGGCAGCACTACGTGCGCCGCAATCATAACAAAGCTACGGCTGCAGCACAGCCGACGCCAAGATTGGCAAGCCAGCCAAATTAGAAAGATGTTCCCCCTAAGGGATAGATTGGTTAGCTTTCCTAATTTGTTGGCTTTCCTTATCATTTGAATAGTTTCCTTATTCCTAGAAATAAATCTGGCAAGTTTAGATTGATTGGTTAAGTTTGGTAAGATTAGATCCCGTAAGGATTATTTGCTAGATTGATTGTAAATCTGATCCCTATATAAGGATCAGATCCCTTTGGAATAAAGCAAGCAATTGAGAATTACTCTATTGCTCCTCCCCCTTCTCTCCCGTGCGCCTCCCCCCTAGGAGGAGCTGCTGCTGCAGGCTGGCTTCATCCAGCCGCTGGCCGTCGCCGCCTCCTCCTCTCGCAGCTCCACATCCATACAACCTCCGCTCCACCACTCGTGCGCATAACATATGTTAAGCTCCATTGGTATTTGGCAACATGCATTTGGAATTCTTGCTCGGTAGCCCAAGCTAATTGTTGTTTGCAATAACATCTGGCATTTAATTATAGGAGGTAATGCTTATTAGTTGTCAGTTGTCACCCACGTTATTCTTCATCTAACTTCTCCAAGCATCAACCAAAAGAAAATTAGATCTGAACTGTTCGATCATGCCATTTAACAAATAAGACGGGATCCTTGCTTGTCTTTCTATTGTTAAGATATGATGTCTAAACTTCTGTTTCCATAAGAAGTTTCTTTTTATGATGAATAACTAATGAGTCATCCTCCAATAATATTAGGGGTGAAATATGCTTATTTAATCTTGAAATTTTAATGTGGAAATAGGTAGAACTAGTGATATTTATTCAAAACTCTGCACAACCCAGTTAGATATATATATATTTTTTGCTTAATGTGATCCATTGCACTTTCTAGTAATTCACATAACCAACCAATCACCTTTGGTTGTGTAGCCCATTTCTCGTATATGCATATTCCAAATTTTGCAGCCTGCTGATTCTTGTATCCTGTGTGCATGACTGAGTGCTCATTTTATGCTTGAAATTTGACACCCCAAATAGATCAGGACCATAATCTTTTAATGCTAAAAAGCATAGCATAAAATGAGCACCTGAACCTCAACGTTGAGGGGTTATTTGATTAGAATCCTCGCCGTTGTGCCTTGTTAAGGCTTGCTTCATAGTCACCTGAACCTCACAATCTTTCTGCCATGCAAGGCACATTTCAAATTTGAGGTTCAGTTTAGTACACCCCATAAGGGACATATGAGGTAGAGTAGCTTTGACGCAGGCAAGGCTAGGTGGGTCTTGTTCAACAACCGAAGCTCCCTATGTTTTAATGAGGCATTTATGAGACGTCTGATGAAGCAATTTTCCAAGGACAGAAACCAAATAGCCCCTCACAGTGCTTGTTCTGCCTATTTTCTCATTCCGAAAAAGTTTTGAATGACCAATATCGTTATTTATATACTGCCCTCACAGGTATAAACAATGTTCAGTGAAATCTATAATATTCCTTCAAGTTGACCAATATCGTTATTTATATACTGCCCCCACAGTGAAGCTTTTTACTATATCTGGACGTTTGCTGACCTCAAGTTGTAATGGTTGTATCAAAATGCAGGTTAGGCATTATTACTATCGTCTGCTCCGTCGCCTGAATAAGCTTCTTGGTCCTGGGTTCTCACTTGATACAAAAAACTCCAAGGATATCATTGCTGCTATGTTGCGATGGTAATTGAATGAATTTATGTGAGATGCAAAATACGTATTACATGGGCAAAATGTAATTCGAATAGTCCTCAATTTTGTTTCTATAATAGCTAATTCATTATAGAGAGATGCTAACAAAACCAAATACAGCTGCAGTGCCATGCACCACAACTATATTTTGAATAATTAATTTTGATATATACAAAGGTTCCACAAGGAACTGCTCAGGAGAAATTAAAACTAGTTTCAAGGAATAACATTATGACCCTTCTGTCTTGAGAAAGATAGGTTTCGCATTTGTAGAACATTGAATAGGAGTAGAGTATTAAGATAGATTGTTGTGTATTCATGCACAAAATTTATTTTGTTTTCAGTTTCCTGATGTGGTCTTTCATTTATTGCCAACAATTCTTTTATTTTCTTCTGAAGCTTTCAGGCTGATGTAGTTTTCTCATATGTCGGAAAATGTTTTCATATATTAACTTGTGACCGTGCCAGGTGGTCGTTGCTGGAGAAGTTTGGCTGCAGCGCATCAAAGCTGCACCTAAAACCACGAAGATATAAGACATTTGTACAAGCATTGGTATGTTACTTTTGTTTTAATTTTTTTCTTTTCTTTTCTTTCTATTGTATTCAATATGTCTTTCTTTGTAGGGAAAGGAGCTGTTAAAGGACAGAAACAAAACTAAAAGAAAATGCCTACAAGGTACTGTGCAGATGCCTTTTCAATCTCCAATTCTTAGCCATGTACAGGGGAGCGGATCTTACCCAGTAGAAGTCCTCTCTGTAGATGCTCCAAATTCTACGAAAATAGCAGCTCCAAAAGGAGCGTCTTTGAAGCGGTTTGTGGACCCAAAGACCAATGTATTAAGAAGTGAGAAACAGAAAAGGACATCAGGTTATGTTTTCTTTTACTTCACGATGATATGATTTTACGTAGAGTGACTTGATTATTCAGATGTCCTTTTTTTTGGCCATCTTTTATCATAGAAAGTTTGTAAGTTTTAATGAAGTATGTATTTGCTGTCATATGTGGAACTTGTAGTGTTGAAGCTTTATTGATAGTGGATGTTTGTGATGTAGGTATTGATTCTGCTGCATATGAAAATTGGGAGAGAGCTGCCATTGATGGTGTTGCCTTAGTTGCTGATGCTGCCCAGCAGCTTGAGCTCAGTTTGTCAAACCAGAGCTTGTCATTTAATGATGACAAAAGAACTTCCACTTCATCACTAAACAACCTTTGTGCTGTTAATGGTAATACTTCAAAGGTCTTCATACTTCTTTTTATGAGAATCCTTACTTTCTTGCATGTACAGTAATTTTCTTGTCGCTAATGCTCTTTAAATGTAGGTGCTGGCATGAATCTGATGAGGGAACCAGATGTACAACCATCTGCAAAGCTGAAGTTGCAGCTATTTCCGGTAAATGAAGCTACAAGGAAGGCACTGGAAAAGGTAAAGAGTTTTTCTAGCATGGGTACTGCGAAACTGATATATTTGAAACCGCAATTCTGAATCATGAATTATTGGCCAAGCACTTGATAAATTGCATATTGCAAGTATATCTGTGTTAAATGGCTTATTTCTGTGTTTTGTCATCAACTATTTTCATTAGGGACCTGAGACATATTTATTCTATTGTTGATTTGGGAGCTGGTTGAGCACCCGAATGACAGTCTTCTCTCTTCCAATAGGATGAGTATAACCCATATTTAGAGCTCACATTAAGTTCTCAGAAGAAAATATCATCAGTACTAGAACATCTGCACCGCAAATGGCGCAGACCAAACATTGTATCTGGAGAGCTCATGCTTTTTCCATACACTGCTCATGTGGACGATTTAGCTTCATATCAGAGGTGGACAATGAAAGACACCGCCGCAATTGCAGATGTATTTCTTTCTGTCAACAGTCCCTCCATATTCAGATTAAGGTACAAATTTTCTTTCATGTAATGTACTTATGTAAATAATTAATCCTCTACAGGATCAGTAGACGATAACATCTTCTTTTTGTTGGTAAGGTATGGTTGGTTCTCCCTTGCTGAGCTTGAGGCAGGACTAGGTGAAATAAATTCTACTCAATTTGAGAACTGCATGAACCCAGAAGGCACCAAGAGCTGTAAGGATAATACCTTGATCAATGACTGTATGCCTGAGCAACAGCCTGATAATCCAAAAGATAAGACAACGCTAGTGTGTGATATAGCGTCTAGGATGGGCCGAGATCTATACCTGAAGTGGAATGGGCCAATGGTCTTACCGATATTAGTGTTGGATATTTATTGGCAGAAACATCCAGAGGGGTTGCTTCGGATTGTCCAGGTCCTTCTCATGACAAAGATGCCCTATACAATGAAAATTCACTTGACTCGTTTGATGCTGCTGTTGCCTTCAACGTTTCTCACTGTCAAGCAGCAGCAAGACCTGCAAGAGTATCCCATCCAACGATCTGGGGAGCGGAAGAAACATGTGATGCGTTCCGTTTTAGCTTGGCAGCACTTCGGAAGCAAGAGGGCACAAACACTTCTGCTAGTGCTCCTCCTGAGAGCATTGATGCAATTCACCCTTGTAATTCCAAAGGACTTCATGGTTTTTTTCAGGTTTGTGCATCATGATTTACTCTTTTCTAGGTCCCATACATGTGGTTGACACAGTTTGTCTTGCAACACAGGACTTGGCTGGAGCAGATCCTGCTAAAGATCCTCCCACATGTGCTGATAACATGAAAGATGATGTAGAAGCACGGTCTGCTAATTCTGTATGCCACATGAACAACAATGCGGTGCTGAAGGATCAGACCCTAGCTGACATATACTGGGTATTAGACGAACTTGTATCCTTGTGGTTTTGATACGATGTAACGGTGTATGCTTACTATCTTTCTCCCTTGCAGCCTGATTCGCTTGGACCTCTGGACTTGGAGATGCCTTCCTCGAGATATCAGGCTCATGATATGCTCACTGACAGTCGAAATGGTTGGAGCTGTATGGTGGAAAGTAGCTTAGACTCATTTCGAAACTTGCCATTGTTCACCATGGACACGTACAATCCGATCCCATCTGTCGACATGTAGTAGAACTAGCGGTGCAAGGTTTCTGTTGTAACCTCAGGAGTCACAATGGGAGGCTTCAAATCTGTGTCGTTGCTAATCCGGCAAGGACAATATTTGTTATGTGCTTTGGCTGTAGAGAAAGTATACGGGTTGTGGTAAGAACAGAGACGACTAGTTAGCCTAAGGTTTGCGCAAATTGTGCTGCTTCCTTTTCTCAAAACAGTAAAAAAGATGTGCTGTTGATATATTGTGCAAAGGTCGAGAGCAAAAATGGAGCTGCTTAATGGTATATCTCGTGCCAATCAGCGTGAAAAATTTGACTAAATTTTGTGGTAACTCAATGTTATCTCGTGCCAGTCTCGGGCCAGTTAGATTGGTTGAAATGTAGGCTAGCAGTATGTACCGGTTAGATTGGTTGCAATGTAGGCTAGCAGTATGTAAAGCAGTGGCTAAACACTTTATAATTTTATAGTCTTTTATAATTATTTCGTAATATCATAAATTCAATATATATATTTAAAATTTGCTAAAAATACAATATAAATAGTTCTAGGGTCTTAAAAAATCTCAAACTATTAAAATTGAAACCAATTCAATAAATAAATTTAGCGCATTAAAGAGGTGGTATTTTACAACTTTTCAAAATTTTAGGGGTACTGGGGGCATACAACCCTTGTACCGCCCATGATGTAAAGACCAAGATTATTTAATATTACCCAATTTTAAAGCCAATTTAACTTATATTTATTTCGGACCAGACTGAATTAGGCCGATTCTAGTTTAGTTGATTTGGACCTATTTCTGGTCCCCCGGCTAAATTATGGGAACCGCTTGGTTTTCTGGCCATTTTTTGTCAACTGTGCTATAGCACCGCTAGACCATATCAATCTAGAATCCTAGATACAAAAGGCTTGTTTAAGCTAATACATTTTTATTCTTGATAAGGCTAACTTAAGAACCTACTTATATTTAAGTTCGAAAAGGTCCACTTATATTTCGTGAGTTAATTATAAAATGAGAACTACTGTATATGCAAACTTTTAACTTTTATGTACTACACATGTGTGTAACGATCCTCTCAGCGAAAATCACGTACCACATCAAGATAGAGTAAGAGATTTGGGGACGGAGAAGAAGAACTGGGAAGGATGAAGAAGAAGTCAGGTAGAAAGTTGATTCATCTTTTTCCATACCCCTCCTCCACGCTACGCTCAGCATATTTATACGCCAAGTCGTGCTCTGTTGCCGCAAGACAACAAGGGTCCAGCCCATAACTCCAATTACAAGGCCCACTTAGCCCAGTCAATTATAAATGTTCACTACTAAAGCACTCTCTTCCCACCCGTAAATATACTACTCTCTACCCGAGTCGTTACACTCCCCAATCCTCAGAAGCGGCTTGTCCCCAAGCCAACGCAGAAGGAAATCACCGACGTACCTCTTCAGCTGACTCCCATGTTGCCAATTCCTTCGACAACCCTTCCCATTGGATGAGCTCCCGAACATGTGTAGTGCCACCCTTACGAACCATAGCACGGTCCAATACTGCGATTGGACAGAAAGGAGTAGAAAAATCAGCATCACTTGATATTAAGTCAGTTGCGACGTGAGTGTCTGAAGAAATATGGCGCTTCAATTGAGAGACGTGCACCACTGGATGAATCTTGCTGGATGAAGGTAAGTCCAATTTATATGCCACAGCCCCCACTCTTTGCAGTACTCGATAAGGTCCATAGAACCGGAATGCCAATTTCTGATTGTGTCTGGCTGCAACAGATGTTTGAACATATGGTTGGAGTTTTAGATAAACCAAATCACCCACTTCAAAAGAACATTCAGAATGATTTTTATCTGCCTAAAACTTCATCCTCTGTTGCGCTCTTTGCAGATGCTGCTGAAGGAGCTTGGTGACCAACTCCCTTTCCTGAAGCCAACTTTCTAAATCCGGCACTGTACAGGATGTCAGATCAGAGATGCCGAAATGGCGAGGTGGATGCCCGTACAAGACCTCGAATGGAGTCCTTCCTAATGCAGAGTGATAGTTAGTGTTATACCAAAACTCGGCCAGAGGAAGCCACTTGACCCATTGGGTGGGTTTCGAATGGACTGAGCATCTCAAATATCCTTCCAGACATTGGTTGAGGCGCTCCGTCTGACCATCCGATTGAGGGTGATAAGCAGAGCTCATATGCACTTGTGTATCCGTTAGCTTGAATAATTCCTGCCATACCTTGCTTGTAAATATTTTGTCCCGGTCCGAGATGAGAATCTGTGGCATACCATGTAACTTATACACTTGATTGAGGTACTCTTGAGCCACTTGCAAAGCTGTAAATGGATGCGATAATGGTATGAAATGTCCATATTTTGTAAATTTGTCAATGACAACAAGGATAACATTAAATCTGTGAGAGGGTGGGAGTCCTTCAATGAAGTCTAAACTAACCACTGTCCAAGCTTGAGATGGGACAGGAAGTGGCTGAAGAAGGCCCGGCAACTTAACATGCTCCACTTTAGCTTTCTAACAAATCTCATAGCTCTGAACAAAAGCTTTAACGGATTTCTTCATACCTGGCCAGGCAAATAGGCTCTTGATGCGATGATAAGTTGCTTGTATTCCTGAGTGACCACCAATGCCACTATGATGTAAAGCTTGCATAATATGATTCTGAGCTAAAGCATTGTTTCCCACCCATACTCTGCCTTTATACCGAATAACTCCATGGCTTAACTGAAAAGTGTTTAAAATCGGTCCCTGACACGCTTAATTCAGTGAGGATCTTCTTAGTGTCAGGATCTTCTTCATACCCTGCTATCAGATTTTCCAACCAAGAAGGGGTGCTACACGAAATGGCTTGAAACTCTTGGTCAACATGCCGTCGAGGCAATGCATCAGCCGCTGCATTGGAGGTGCCCTTCTTGTAGTGTATCACATAGTTGAGGCCAAGCAACTTGACAAATGCTTTATGCTGCACTCCTGTACTCAACCTCTGATCTGCTAAATGCACCAAACTCCTTTGATCAGTGCGAATAATGAACTGCTTATGTAACAAATAAGAGCGCCATTTATCAATTGCCATCAAAATTGCTAAACATTCCTTTTCATAAGTAGATAAAGCCCGATTAGTAGCATTTAGTGCCTTGCTCAAAAATGCAATTGGATGATTCTCTTGCATTAAGACAACCCCTATGCCATAGTTACAAGCATCAGTTTCAATCACAAAAGTCTTCTCAAAATCAGGGAGAGCTAATACCGGAGCTTGAATCAATGCTTGCTTCAATGTGAGAAAGGCTTGATGAGCTTCAGGATGCCATAAGAAGAGGACTCCTTTCTTGAGTAAGGCAGTCAAAGGCCGGCTAATTAGCCCATAATGTTTAATAAACTTACGGTAATAGCCGGTAAGTCCCAAAAATCCACACAAATCCTTTAAGCTTTGAGGAATTGGCCAATCCGCCACAGCTTGAATCTTGGACTGATCGGTTGACACACCTTGTGGTCCAATTATATGCCCCAAATAGTCCAAGTGTTGCTGTGCAAAGTGGCATTTGGATTGCTTGACAAAAAATTTGTTGTGATGCAATAATTGAAAGACTTGCTTCAACAGTTGAACATGTTCCTCCAAAGTGACTGTATACACCAGAATATCATCCATAAAAACCAAAACTCCTTTTCGTAACAGAGTTTCAAATACTTGATTCATGATGCTTTGAAAGGTAGCGGGCGCATTTGTTAATCTAAAGGGCATCACAAGAAATTCATACAACCCTTGGTGCATCTTAAACGCAGTTTTCTGCTCTTCACCAGCCATAATACGAATTTGGTGATATCCTGACCGAAGATCCAACTTAGTAAACCAGTTTGCTCCAGCCAATTCATCTAAGAGTTCATCAATTATGGGCAATGGGTGTTTGTTCTTAATTGTGTCAGTGTTCAATTGCCGGTAGTCCACACACAGATGCCACGTTCCATCCTTCTTTTTGACAAGTAATACGGGTGATGCAAACGGGCTATTACTGCGCCGAATGAGTCCAGATTGGAGCATTTCTTTAACTTGACGTTCAATCTCATCTTTTGTTGAGGAGAATACCGGTAGGGCCTCACATTGATGGGTTGCACTCCCGCCATGAGTGGTATCGAGTGATCATTCAGTCTTACTGGTGGTAGACCATTCGGTTCTTGAAACAGGAACTGGAACTCTTGCACAAGCATCTGAACCTCTTCAGGAACTGCTGCCGTTTTCGGATCAGCAACAGTACATAGCTCTTGTTCAATCGGGCAATGCAAAACAGAGACACAATGAGAAATGGCACTGCGTTTCATCAATCCCTGTAACTTACTGGTGGCAATCCGTTTGCACTCAATGATTGAATCACGCACCCCTTGTAAACAAATTCTTTTACCATTGTACCAAAACTTCATCAACTTCCGGCGCCAATCAATCCACATCGGACTATGATCCTCCAACCAATCCGCTCCCAATATAATATCATAGCTACCCAACGGCACCACCTTGACTTCACTAACAAAAGTATGTCCCTGTATAAACCACTCCAAATTCTTCACAGATCGATTGCAGTATATGGTTCCCCCATCTGCCACTACATACCGCAATTCCGCAATGGGCTGATCTGAGATTTTCAATTGCTGAACTAATGTCTCATTAATGAAAGAATTCACTGCTCCAAAATCAACCAAAATGAGTACTTCTTGCTTACACAGTATTCCCGATAACCTCAAAGTGTGTCTCTTACTGGATTTCTGGCTTATAGGCTTGGCTACTGTCATGAGTGTTCCTGTTGGCTCTTCATCAGAACTATTGTCCAAATCCTCATTACTGGAGTCTATTTGTAAAGCTTCTAATACTTCCTCGATCACATGCAAGGACACCTTATCCGGACAAGAATGGCCTGCTTTACTCCATTTCTCGCCGCAAGTGAAACATAACCCATTGGCTCTACGATAAGCCTTCAATTTGATCAACTTACTATCCAGTCTTTCACCATCTGACCTCGTTATACTTTCCATTTGTCAGCAACCTGATTATACTTGCCATACCCTTTCTGAAATTCCAGTTTCCCCCCTGATCGCTTCTGTCCCATTTCCAACTCTTCCTCCTGCATAAGAGCTAATGCACTAGCCGTGTCCACATCCAGGGGATGGTGGAGCTAAATAGCAGAGCGAATATGACTTTGTAGGCCATCCAGATATTCCTGAACAAAATAAGCCTCATCCAGTGTCGGGTTATACAACCATAAGTGATATCTCAACTGTTCAAATTGATCAGTGTACTCCATAACAGATCCAGTCTGTTTCAGGGTTCTCAACAGTCAATGATAACTCTGGTACTTATCTCTAGTGAATTTCTCATTCAACAACCTGCACATATCATTCCACTCCTCAATCCTCCCTTTAGCCTCCGCTTTCTGGAGCCACAAGGCTGCCGAACCAATGAAATTTAATGCTGTAAACCTTGTTTTCAGACAATCCTGAACACCATAGACATCAAAGTAAGTCTCGCACCTTTCTTGCCACAATCTGGGATTTTCTCCATCGAATTTTGGAAATTCCATTTTTGGTGCCGACTGATGCTGATTAACAGAACCCCCATACATCCGATTCTCTACTCGCCTATCATCAAACACCTGATGAGCCGAGGTTTGAGGTGTATATATACCTGGTGCCATGGTCGTTGGAGGCATCCAAAGGATTCCATCATTGACTCCCCGTACATGCATCTCCTCTTGATGGTAACTGGATCGCAATACTTGATCTCCCCTTGCCGCCGGTGAGACTGATCCAGCGACAGCCGATGCCAGACTCGCCGAGGAAAGGTGCTGTTGCTGCCCCATCGGAGAGTGCTGATTTCCCATCATTGCTGCCTTCAGCTCCAAAGTCTCAACTCGATCTTGAAATTTTCGCTGATGCTCTTTCATTTCCCCCAACGATTCTTGCAACTTCTTGAACTGATCGCACAGCTCCCGAAGCATGGCTGCATTTGCATCGCCCTGTGCCTCCATGTTTGCCATTGTCTTCTGAACGATTTCTTCAAACGGACTGGGTTTCTTCCTCGGAGCCAGAGCGACAGCTAATGGCTCTGATACCAATTTGTAACGATCCTCTCAGCGAAAATCACGTACCACATCAAGATAGAGTAAGAGATTTGGGGACGAAGAAGAAGAACTGGGAAGGATGGAGAAGAAGTTAGGTAGAAAGTTGATTCATCTTTTTCCATACCCCTCCTCCATGCTACGCTCAGCATATTTATACGCCAAGTCGTGCTCTGTTGCCGCAAGACAACAAGGGCCCAGCCCATAACTTCAATTACAAGGCCCACTTAGCCCAGTCAAGTATAAATGTTCACTACTAAAGCACTCTCTTCCCACCCGTAAATATACTACTCTCTACCCGAGTCGTTACAATGTGCTACATTTGGTTGAATGGTGTAGATTCATAGGTAGAGTTCAATGTGCGGAGTTACCAAAATACAGATCATTGCTGTGGTGGCGTGGAACCACCTGGTCTCTTTCTCTCTTCTTCCTCGTGGGACTGTTTCTTATTTTTCGGGGAACCTGCCTCTTCTCTTTCTTCGTCTCCTCTTTATAGGGTAGACCTGGGAACAGGCACGTATTGGTCGGCCTTCTTTTTCCTTCTTGTTTCTTGTCAAGGACTAACTTGAATTTTTTATTGAGTCACGTCTCTCATGTGTTGGGTTTTTTGCCCTCTGTTCGTACACCTTTTATAGGGGTTCGACGGGGATTTCACTTATGTTGGGGCCTCAGATTGCCCAGACACGTCATTGCGTACTTGGGAGGAGTTGTTGGGGGTGTCAGACCTTGGAGATTGGCACTAGGTTCACGTCAGAGGGAGACATGGCTGGGAGTGATTTCCTCCGTTTTCCTCCCTCGCTACGGAAGGGGACTTCCCCTCGTTGCGGAGGGGGGGGGGAAGGGGCGATCTTTATCCATTACCCCTTTTTACCGGGGGATGATCTCCTAGGGTATGAACTCATTGCTTTATCGAAGGAAGAGGTTAACAATTATAGACCCGTTCACGTGGGCCATCAGATACGGGGGCTTCGTTTAGCTAGCCAAGGGAGGGTGAGCCTGGTCGGTCCACCACACTAGCCCCTCGTGTCAGCGGGTAGATGTCGTTCTGCCCGCTGGGATGTAATAGTAAATATCCAAGTTTTTTTTTGTTGCGCATATCCTGTGGAGATAGGGCTTTTCGACGGTGGGGAGGTTCTTTTTCTTTTGCTCCGCATTTCTTCGTTTTCTTTCCTCATTCGTGTTCTCCTCTGGCGTCTGTCTTCCTGTTCTTCCACCAATCTAGATCTCCATGGGACCTAGACGCCCTCCTAAGATAAAGCCGGTTTTGAGTAAGGAGGATACCGCGGGATTATCCCCCATTTTGGGGCGGTCGACGTTGAGCTCTGCCGATCTCGACGCATTAGCGGCTGATTTCGGGGTGATGCGCCCTTCCATGCGCCTCCCTGGTGATGAGGAAACCCCTCAGCCTCAAGCGAATGAAGTAGTGGTATTCGCGGCGTTTCTCGAAGCGGGCCTTCGTTTCCCGTCCGCCCCTCTGTTGGCATCAGTACTCCGGGTTTTCCATGCAGAGCTTTCACAGCTTACCCCTAACGCTATTGTGCGATTGGCAGTGCTGGAATGGGCGTTCTGTCCGGCTGGGATCCACTTGACGGGGCGCTTGTTTTCTCTCATAGAAGATGCGTTTTGGCAACCAAAACAACAGAAAACAGGGAACGAAGGCCGCAAGTCGTGTTTTGGTTCTCTAAATTTTCAGACGAAGAGGTCCCTCATAAAGGAAATCCCAGTGGCGGCCGCCAAGGGGAAATGGGATTCGGGATGGATGTCACGGTGGTACTACCAAATCCTCGTGGGTCCAGACTCTTCCCTTCATACTTCGATGGGTCCAGTCCACGCGATTCGGTCCCCTAATTGGAGCGCGACTGCGGAGGAAATTGGATATCTTGATTATCTGAAGGCTCTTCGTGCCCAGAGTACGATGCGGGATATCTTGATACTGACAAAACGCAGCTGTGAACTCTTCCCAAGTGATATCTTGAGGGTTCTCTTGCGTGGCACAGAAGTTCTCCCACCATTCAGCGGCTGTTCCTTCCAACTGATGAGAAGCGTAGAGTACCTTCTCATTTCCTATGCATTGAGCTATGTGTAGCTTCCTCTCAATTGACCTTAACCAATCATCGGCCTCCAATGGATTGGCATTCCCGGAGAAAGTGGGTGGGTGAGTCCTCATGAACTCTGACAGTCTTGTATTCTGGCGTTGTCCCTGATTAACTTGATTAGCAGTGGCCTGAGCAGTGACGTGTTGCATTTGTTGCATCATAGCATGCATCAATTGAGTCTGAGCAGCAAGAAATGCTCCAATATTCTCGCATATCCATGGCGGTCTTGGTGCTCCATCATTGGGGTTTTCTCTTTGGCGAGAACCACTTCCATTGCTTCCAAAGTTTCCGCGGGTGTTCACCATCTGTCGATTTGTTCTAGGTTTTAGAGATGAGGAAACAAGAATAGACAAGTAATATGGAACTTATGCGGGCGAAAGGTGTAACTTTAAGGTCCAACTTTATTATTGATATCAATAACATGGTTGGCTGCTTACAATGCCTAAGGGCCTTGCAACACATACTGCACACTCGACAAACAATGAAAATCCAAATCGAACTAACACCGAGTCTAACGCCTAAAGGTGACTCTTTATTCTATGACGCGACTCGGCGAAGGAGTCTCACTATAGAACCTACGCTCACTCATCGAGAAAACCTCCACGGCTTGGAGTACGGATCTTTGCGGCATAGGCGCAAAACGATTGCCATGTCCCTTATCGTGTCATCTGTGGTAGTCGAAGAAGCAGTGTCCTCATCGAGATCTGACTCCTCCAGATCTGGCTCGTGTAGCTCGAGTTCTGGTCCGTACAAAGCCATCTCCAACTCGTCAATTCTTCGCAGAAGGTGTGACACATACTCTTGAGCTTCCCGCCATCTGTTCTTCTCTGTTGTGATCTCCTTGCGGGCCTTCTGTAGCTCCTTGCTTGTATCATCGAGTACATCCTCCTGGGCGACAACAAGTCGTGCCAACTGTGTAACCATGGCATCCTCATCCTGAATCGCCTTCGGGTCAAGAAGGTTATTGCTGCGCGGGTGATAACGGAACACCGTGCTCTCCAACTCTCTGGCGTAGATACGGGTAATGTGTCGCATTGCTCGTCGTGATACTTCTTGGATACCCATCTGCATTGTAGACCTCCTGGCAGTGCAGTGTATCGGGCGATTGCCTGTGCCCTTCTTCGTAGCGGTACCTCAATCTTCACGTCACAAGCCTTGATCAATCCTCGCTTGTCCGATCACTTCCACTTGGTATTGGGGCTTCTCAAAATCCCCGAGAGTGCAGAGCATATGCCAAAGTTCTCATGGGCGTGACCAACCTCCAGATCGACGTAGTTGAACTCTCCCTCTATCTGTCACAAGAGCGCTTACGTAAGAACTCGAAATTTTTAAATCGTGACAAGGTAAGGAAAAATTCAGCAAGAGACAAGAAAAGAAAGAATGGGATGAGTCGAGATGTCATTTCTTATCTTGACAAATTTTATTCTTTTAGAAAATAGGTTTTATCCGCACTACGACCTTTCTAGCTAAGGTTGAGCCTACGGTCAACCTGGCTCTGATACCACCTCTGTCGGGACCCCGAATTTGCAAATTCGGACCCTCTGTGTATTCAGCACTAGTCCAGGAACTCGCTAGTGCACACAGTCTTAACATCGGTAAATATCACAATCATACCACTCGATGCTAATAAAGTACTTTATTTAAATAACCAAACTGGTTACTCGACCTTATGGTCAAGTTACAAATGTATGCTCGCAGGGCGAAACTTATTAAGAGAGAAATAGTAGCAGCGGAAAATCAAATAAATTCGTGGCGCCATCCAAAGATACCACAGCAACCGATCGGGCTCGCTCCCTAAGTAGACGGATCCTCTTGGAGCTCCTCCTCCAAAGCCGTGTAGTCTCCTCTCCAACTGGTGTTGTATTGTGGCAAGGGTGAGTACTTGGTACTCAGCAAGTCATGCACAGAATGCAGGTTAATATACTATATGCATGGCTTGGTACAAAGGAGTAGCTCAAGGTATATTTGCAGTAAACAGCATTTAACAAGTATCATAAATAGATTCGAAAGCAGTAGAAATAAGTAAAGCATAGATAACTTTTCAAGGAGTTTAATAAACATCTTTCCCATCCTAATCCACATTTCCATCAACATCATTATTAATCCAACCCAACCTTTCAAATCCAAGTTATTTTTGAGAAAATCTAACCCTTGACTGTAATTCCCGAGCGATGTCCAATACCGCGGACACGGCTATTCGAATAGATTCTACACTCTGCAGAGGTTATGCACTTTACCCACAAGATACAGTCAAACACCACAAAGGCGAGTTCAGTAACAAAGTCTTTCGGAAACCTCTAACAATACAAGTGGTCCTCCCGGTTATTGCACACTAACCCTTCCCTTAGCTAAGGCGAAGTTTAGGCCAATCAACCGTTAGATGGGTACTGGCCTCGGCCCAGATGCGCTCCCCGTACAACTTACACAAAGGGTGTAGTTGACCTCCCGAGGTCCCACAGTGCGTTATTAGCAACTTAGTCAACTAGGTCCGTCCCATTACGGACATGTGGTTGCACGTTAGACCCAGTTCAAAGGCTTGCAAGGTGAAGTCCTTAGGGTGACCAGGGCAAGACTACCGAAGAACCAAATCAACATCCCCGTGCCACAACCGGCCCACTGATCATTCTTGCCACATGCCCTGGTCAAAAACTATTTATCAAACCCCGCTTGATTACCATGCACCACGTGCCATCAACATCACATGATACCTTTCCAAACAGGTTCAATATATCATTAAGTCAATATTAACATTTGATTGTCCAAAATCATGTCATGAGCACGAAAGTGTGTCTAAGCAAGATACTACAACGGTCTAAAACCCATGTTGGCAATTTAATAATGTCCAACTAGTAAACCACAACTAGGGTGACAAGGGGGTCATGGCACATATTTAAGTAATCAAGGTGTCATACAGCAAATTGGTATTTATCTAATTCCCCAAATTTAAATAAAGTATTTTCTAATTGAACTAGCATGCAATAAGTTAAATCAAAATAGGTTTCGAAATAGGATCAACATGGTCAAAGCACAACTTGCCTTCAAAAAGTACTTGTTCTTGGTCTTGAGTTGGATCCTGAGTCAATACTTCTCCTTCAAATCCTTCCGGCACTTCAACGTCTACTCGTAAAGCGTGCAAATAGCAAATACACGAATAAACAATAGGCAAAAAGTATCCAATTGTCAGGAGCCGCCCAGATCGTCCTCGAGTTGTTGGATGAACAGTTGTTCCCATCGGATTTGGATCCTAGCAACCAATCACCGGAGGTGATCCTGATGCTAATACCCAAGCCCAACAGAGACAACCCTACGAACATCCAAACGACTCGACAACAACCCCGGTATTCCCCCGGTATGCGACCCGAAACGCGCCCAGGATCCCCGCATACCGGAAACCGATACGATATCAATTCAATTTGCATAAAGGGGGCAACAAACCCAAAACCTTCCAAACCACACGCAAGCAGAAACACACGGCACAAGGACGAACCCGACAACCACCGCACCAAGATTAAAAACAACTCCAAAACTCTAAACTAGGCAAGAACGGGGAAAAAGACCAAGACTCCGAAAAACGGAAAATTTCGGCATGACCCACCTAGAACCTATGGACATCCACTCAGCAGACAAGAAAACACAGTTCAGTACATATATATATAACGAAAGTAAATGCGACATCCACAGCACCACAGCAGTATCAGCAGTTAAAGAAAACGCAAACGGAGCCCGACATACACTTAAGCGCCTATTGCCAAATCCAAAAGACCAACGAACCGCATCTATCTATACAACAAAAGAATGCATTTAGCAAAAGTAAGACAAATCCCGGAAGTGTTCGCCTCGAACACTCCCGGTATAAGAACGGGCGTCGGCAAGCCTCTACTCGGTGCCCCGCCTACCACCGAGACAAGACGTGGCAGAACTCGCACTCAACCTGATCCTCACCTGAAAAACCACAAAGCAGAAGCATGAGTACGGAAGGTACTCGCAAGACTTACCTGTGGGTCCATATAGGACCGACTCCAAAGGATTATGCATTTAGTTGTAGCAAGGAGTAAGCTTAAGGTAAAAGTGCGGAAAAAGCATTAACATTTGTAATATAAGTGCGACAACGGAACCAATTACAAGTTTAAAGCAGTTATAGACCGCACTTACTTCTAATGTGAAATTGAAAGTAACAACAATTAAGGTAGAGCAATACATAACCAATTTAAAGCTCAAGCCCAACGGCGAACCACAAGTTCAAGTTATTTACTACGCAGAAGAAGTTCGGATCAAGCTTGCTCATATCCGAGAGCGCGGCAATCCGAATCGCTTAATTAACCCTGCAGGGAAGCATTGATCGCACGACACTTACCACAAGGGCCTAGTGTCAACCCCCTCCCAATCATACCCAATCGCTGAAGCGTCCTCCTGCGGTCCGAAAACCTAGCACCCCCTCGAGCCGCCCCAAGCCCGGCTTGGCGCTCGAGAGTCGGCCTAAGCCTCGCCCTCAACCACGTCCAACCACAGGAAGTTACGGTCCATCGATTCCGTATGAGAGAAAGAGTGGCTTACCGTACCATAATCGGGCATGCGACCAACCGGGGTGTGCTCAATCTTATTCCACTTACGGATCGGTCCTTAATTGACACAGACGGGGCTACACAATTGAGTCTCCATACCCAAATGAACCAACTCCCCCGCCCGGTCCACAAGTTAACCTTTCCGAAACATTTTCCCAATTCCAAGTCCAACATAATGTAACATGTGTGTAATAATAAAAACCACAAGTGACAGAACCCTCCGTCACTTGGCCCGAACCCAACATCTAAGCATGCTAAGCGTGGACTCATTATATTACCCATATTAGCTCCAAGGAAAATATTGATCAATTACCAACAAGTGTAAGTGCAACAAATAGGGTCTAGTCCTATACCACAGTCAACTCCTAATGCAAAACGTAACTCACAATTTAACAATTTATTCTCAAAAATATATTCATACGAGGTTCAAGATGCTTAGGTGCTTGCCTGATGCTTCTGCTGGAGTCTCAGTGACAACCTGCTCACCGTGATCACCCTCGATCGCGGCCACTCGATCCTCCGCGTGATCGTTCTCTACACGACACATATGTATGAAATGAGATGCATGCTATGCCGATGACATGTAATGAGAATTGAAAAACAATAAGCAAGCATTCGACAACCAAAAAGGAATACAATTGCGAAACTCCACAATAAAGGCTAAACAACACTAGGATTGGCTCAACACTATTTAGATCAGAAGCTTTATAGCTAGTGGTTTAATTGCTCATCATCCACTAAGTTTCTTATTTGGTACCCACCCCACAAATAAAAGCGTAAAGACCCCAAGCATATTCCTAAGCATTTCAATCGGGAACACATGACACCTCTCAACTTGCATGACACTTTAATAACACCTTCGCAACACCGACTAAGGACAGTAACTCACCCTTAGGTCATAGCGTCAAACTTCAACATTTTCTATGCAATGAATTCATTAGCCATACCGCCGTACACTAATTTATATTCCAAATCTTCCATATTGCTTAGCATTTCAACAAACATATGGCAAAAACCACAAAAGCTTAAGCATTGCCAACCTCTATCGCGAGAACGAGTTCCAACTCGTCGGTCCCTCCAAACAACAATAGAGTTTAGCACTAGAACTCAAGAACAACCCAACAACCCTAGACACAAAGGATTTCACGACTACAACATCAGGTTCATCTCCAAACGTGTGTCACTCAAATCAACCCCATTAATTAAGAGGGCATACACATCACCAACAATCTAACATTTGCCAACGGAAACTTGAGATGAGGAAATAATATAAATCTTATTGAAATTCGGACGATACACAACTAACAAAAATGATTTTGACTTAAACAGCCCTACCCCAACTCTATCCCTTAATCACGAATATACAAACCTCGAATGCATACTCCACTTGTCATGAACATAACTATGTATATATCCTATGAATATCAATCACCGGTAGGCTCTAGCTAAATCATTTAGGCATTTCATCGAACACAAGGCATGCACTGAAAACCATACACCAAAAGGAGGCAATGGGGAGGGGTACCCGCCGATTTGGGAGGAGCAAAGAAGTGGGAGGGATCGCGGGCGTGGTGGAGGACGGCCGGGGGCGGTGGCAACGCCGGCTTGCTTGGCCGGAGGGGGGGCCAGGAGGAGGCCTCGGCGGCGCCAAGAGCAGGAAGCGCCCGGTGGCGCTGGCCGTAGGGAGGGAAGGCGCAGGGACGCGGCACCGGCGCATGACTGGCCGGCCGAGCCGGGCACAAGGGAGGAGCCGGCGGCGTCGCCCCAAGGGGGGGGGCCGAGCGAGCGGTGGGGAATCGGGTGGGGATGGGGAGGGGAGAGAGAGATGGGGGCGGGTGGGGAAACCGGGTGGGAAAGGGGAGAGAGAGAGAGATGAGTGGGAAGGGAGAGAGAAAAGGAGTGGGAAAAATTTGGGGAGGGGAAATTACTTGCTTACCCCCATGACCATACACATGAAGAAATCAGGACCATGACACCAATCATCCAAATAAAATCCATAAACAGAGAGAACATAATTTTATGAATTTTTAGAAACTGGAATCGTCAAATTTGGAGTTAAAATGCAAAAGTTATGATTATTTAAAGTTTAAATAATCAATTAAATAATTTTACAGAGAAAAACTTTAGTCCAAAAATTAAATAAAATTCATATTTAGGTAGGTCTCAATTTTATACAAATTTAGAAATTTGAATCACTCAAATCGGAGTTGAAACGCAAAAGTTATAAGCGTTTGAAGTTTGAAACAAAATTTGAAATCATTATTTCGAATTAATAAATCATTTTCTTTTTCGGAAATTAATTATTGCGTCAGCCTGGACACGTGTCAGCACTGGATTGGTCGGCTGACGTCATCACCGAACGGCCTCGTGATGATGTCATGTCCGACGCCAAGATGACACGTGGCACCACTCAGGTCCGCCACGCGTGTCCTGGCCCATGGATCGGGTCCACGGGCGGCACGTCCACGGTGGATCGGGCGCACGGCTTGGTACGATCGACATGCGGGCTCGCATGTCGGCCGCCCATGTGCGCCGACGGCACGGGCGCGCTTAGGCTACGTGGCACGATCCGAGCCGCTCGATTCAGATCGAGCGGTCGGATTGGATCGGATTTTTGCCTCACCGTGGGTGGCGTGGCACGATCCGGCGGATGACGCGTGGCGCTACCTACGCCGCTCGATCTTGATCGAGCGGTTGAACCTTATCCAACGCTTTGCGCGATCGCTTACGTGGCTACATCCGACCGTTGGATCTTGATCTAACGGTCCGGATCCAACTGGTTTTCTAAAGTTTCAAGGAAACGTGGACTCACCGTGATCGCTTGATGGGGATCGAACGGTCCGTGGAGCTCGCGAGTCCGCGATGGAGGTCGGTGGTGCAGGTGCCGGGGTTGGGGATGACGACCTATGAAGCGGCGTTTGGAGCACGCTCCGGCGATGTGAGTGCACTTCCTGACGCGGCTCGGCGAGGAGTTTGGAATCCGGTCTCACGGCGGCGGAGAGTCCTCGGCGACGACGGAAACAACGCAAAACCCTCAGCGGCGGTTCTTAGCGTCGGCGAGCGATTGCGCGCTACGGGTGGCGGCGCAGGCTTGGGACCTAGACATGCGTGCTCAGCCAGACCGAGCGATCACGTGGGTATTTATTGCCCCGGCCGTCGCGAATCGCGGAAACCCTAACGGACGGCGGCCCACGGCGGAGGAGTCCGGCTCGGACTCGTCGGGGAGACGATAAGCGCCGACCGCACACGTGGCAGGATCCAACGGCCCAAGCACGTACGCGACGCGGCCGAACGGCATTCGTTCGATCGGGATCGGACGGTGCGCAATTAGGGTTAGGGTTTGGGTTCGGGGACGCGGTTGAACCAAGTCGCGTGGCGCGGGTCCGACTTCGGTCGACTCGGTCTGGTTCGAGTCGGAGGAATAGTACTAACCCTAATTGAATTTCCAGCGATTTAATATTTAACATAATTCCCAGTAATTCATTTAATTCATTAAAAATAGCAAAATAATCAGAAAAATTCCAGAAAAATTCTGGAAAATATTTTAGGATATTTGGGACTCAAATAAAATATTTCCAACAAAACTTTATTTGAAAAAATTAAATTCTTTAATTATTTTAAAATGGAATAAATTCAAATAAATTCCAAATAAATCCAAATAAATCCCAGAAAATTCCAAAAATTCGCCAAAGTGCCAAATCACACATAGATTTAAGAAAACAAAATTTTGGGGTGTTACAAACCTCCCCCCCTTAATAGAATCTCGTCCCCGAGATTCGTGGCTTACTCTGAGAATAGGCTTGGAAACTCTTTCTTCAAATCCTCTTCACGCTCCTAAGTCGCCGCTCTCTTCATGATTGCTCCAATCGAACTCTACGTAAACGGGTTGACTTATTTCTCGGTCTCTCGATCCATAGTGTCCAAAATCTTTACGGATGCTCCTTGTAAGTCAAATCTTCTTGCAACTCAATTGACTCTAGCGGTGTCTGCTCCTCGTAATCGGAGACACTTCTTCAACTGGGACTCATGGAATACGTCATGTACTCCTGCTAACGACCGCGGTAGTTCTAGCTGGTAAGCAACTTCGCCTCTGCGGCTCAAAATCTTAAATGGTCCAACATAACGGGGTGCGAGTTTCCCTTTGGCATGGAACCTCTTAACTCCTCTGAGCGGCGTGACTCGAGATACACGAAATCTTCTCGTTCGAATTCAGGTCTCGGCGACGGTTGTCAAGATAACTCTTCCGCCGTGATTGGGCGATCTTCAACCTTTCCCTAATCATGGCAACGCTCTTCACCTCTTGAAGAATATCAGGCCAAGACACGGCGCCACGGTCTCATTCCAATTCAATGGCGTCCGACAGTGGTCGACCATACAAAGGCCTCAAAAGGTGACATCGTAAACTAGCTTGGTAACTATTATTGTAATGGCGAACTCGGCATACGGCAAACTCTTATCCCAAGAGGTAGCATAAGCCAATGCACACGCTCTTAACATATCCTCCAGAATCGATTGACTCTTTCGGCCTGTCCATCCGTCTGTGGATGATAGGTCATCTTGAAGTTCAAACGGGTTCCCATGGCCTCATGCAACTTATTCCGTAACCTTGAGGTAAATTGGGTACCTGCCTGATACAATCCTCTTTGGCACTTCGTGCAAACAGACGATCCTCGATCATGTACAATTACGCTAATTTATCTCCCGAGTAAGTGGTCTTCACGGGGATAAAATGGGCTACTTTGGTCAAGCGATCCACTATAACCCATATGGAGTCATAACCTCCTTGAGTCTTAGGCAAATCGGTAATGAAATCCATTCCGATTTCCTCCCACTTCCACTCAGGTATTTTCGGTGGTTGTAGCAATCTCGCCGGTCTCTCGATGCATTTCCTTGACTCTACGGCATACGTCGCACAATGCAACATGCTCGGCAACTTCACGCTTCATGCCGGCCACGAATCTTTCCTTCAAATCTGATACATTTTGGCGCTTCGAGGTGAATTGAATACTTGGAGTCATGGGCTTCTTCTAGAATCAATATGCTCAGCTCCTTTTGTTCGGCACACAAATGCGATCCTTCATCCATAACGTGCCTTGCTCATCCAACTTGAAGTCCTCTCGCCTTGCCTTCCTCCTTGATGGTCTTAATCTCGCGGATCTTGTCATCATCCTTCTGTCCTTCCCGGATCTGGTCCTCTAGGGTAGGCTTTACTTCCAATGCGGCCAAGAATCCGCTAGGTATCACCTCAATCTTCATTCTCTGGAAATCCTCACATAGCTCATCCTGACTTGTGGCTAGCAATGTGCTCACAGTATGGCTTTTCCGACTCAGAGCATCGGCTACTACGTTGGCCTTTCCAGGATGGTAATGGATTCCAACATTGTAGTCCTTGATCAACTCTAACCATCTCCTCTGCCTCATGTTCAGATCCGACTGGGTGAATATGTACTTAAGGCTCTTATGATCCGTGTATACTTCACATCTGTTTCCAATCAGATAGTGACGCCATATCTTCAAGCCATGCACTACGGCAGCTAACTCTAGGTCATGTGTCGGATAATTTTCCTCATGCGGCCTCAACTGCCTTGATGCATAAGCGACGACCTTTCCATTCTGCATCAGCACACATCCAAGTCCTTGGCGCGATGCGTCACAATAAATATCAAAGCTTTGAGTAACATCCGATAGAACTAACACCGGTGCTGATGTCAATCGCTTCTTTAGCTCCTGAAATCCTTTCTCACATTCTGGCGTCCATGCAAACTTCTTCTCCTTTTTCAGCAATTGCGTAAGAGGTTTCGCAATTGTCGAAAAGCCTTCAATGAAACGGCGGTAGTATCCTGCCATTCCAAGGAAACTCCGGATCTGGGTCACGGTCTTCGGCTGCTCCCAATGTAACACAGCTTCTACCTTGCTTGGATCTACGGCGACTCCTTCTGCGGTCATTACATGTCCGAGGAATTCTACCTTGTCCTTCCAAAAATCACACTTGCTGAACTTGGCGAAGAGTTGCTGTTCCCTCAGCTTTTCCAAAACTCGCCTCAAGTGTTCGGCATGTTCATCCTCTGTCTTGGAGTAGATTAGGATATCGTCTATGAACACGACGACAAACTTGTCCAAATATTCCATGAACACCTTATTCATCATATTCATGAAATATCTTTGGCGCATTCGTTAATCCCAAAGGACATAATCAGAAACTTCGTAATGTCCATATCTTGACGAGAATGTAGTTTTCGGAATATCTTCTGATCGGATCTTCAGCTGATGGTATCCCGATCTCAGATCAATCTTGGAGAAAACTCCGGCTCCTCTCAGCTGATCAAACAAAATCATCAATCCTGGGTAACGGGTACTTATTCTTCACGGTGACTTCATTGAGTGCACGATAGTCAATGCACATCCTGAAACTCCCGTCCTTCTTCTTGACAAACAAAACTGGTGCTCCCCACGGCGACGAGCCTTGGCCTCGATAAATCCTTTCTCCATTAACTCTTCCAAATTGTTTCTTCATCTCTACCAACTCCTCGGTGGACATCCGATAGGGTCTCTTTGCTATCGGTGCTGTGCAGTACAAGCTCTATCACAAACTCTATGTCCTCGTCAAGCGGCATACCAGGTAGATCTTCGGGAAAAACATCTGGGTACTCATTCACTACTGAGACATCCTCTATGCTGATTGCCTTGGTACTGTTAACCATCAACTGTCCTTCTCTAACGGCAGTAGCTTGAAATTCCACTTTCTTTCCACACGGGCTCTTAATTGAGATAGTCCTTCGTCCACAATCCAATACGGCCTTGTGCTTGGATAACTTGATCCATTCCCAAAATAACGTCTAAGGTCCGGGTCTCCAAAATTATAAGGTTCGCTAGGAACTCTATTCCATCTATTAGTATTCTCACCCCGAACATCCTACTTTCGCTCGGAGTTCTAACTAGGGGTTTGAACTAAAAGCATGCACTTAAGTCTTGCAATCCCCAAATCGTTTCTAGCAGCAAAGCCTTGCGAAACAAACGAATGCTAAGCTCCGTGAGTCAAACAAAATCACAGGTGTACCGAGTTAACAAGTAACTTACCCAAGACGACGTCCGTAGCATTCTCGCAGGTTGCATCTGCGGTGACATGGTTGACTCGGCCTCTCACCACGATGCAGGATGTGGTTCCTGGTGTTGGCGTCCTAGCCGGGTGGTTCCCAAGTTAAAGCGAATCGGGTCACTCTGCTGTCTTCTTTGGACAATCTGTTGGCAAAATGTCCTGGCTCGTTGCGCTTGTAGCGGCGTCTCACTATTCTCATCGCTCGAGCAGTGTTTCTAGCGGGTGGGGTCCGTAGTTCGATTGACGGGTCTTGGTGCCGTGACGGTGTCCTTGTAGCATTCTGTGGCTGGAATCAAAAATTGATTTGGTGCAACTCTCGACGCTGTTGCGTTCCTGGCGTGATCCCTGTTTGTTGCATTCTGCGCTTCTGTTCTCATCCAGTTCCTTGCGCTTGTCCTCAAGAATAAGCGCCTTATTCACCAATTCTTGGAAATCTGAAAGGTGTGGGTGATCACCCTACTTGTAGTCCTGAGTTAAGTCCCTTCATGAAGCGAGACTGCCTGGCTTTATCTGTCGCTACATCCTCAAAAAGTAGCGTGCTAGGCTGTGTGAACTTGTTCAGTAGTCGACCACCGGGCTGATTACCTTGCTTGATGCTCTGAACTCCTCCTTCTTAAGGTCCATGATTCCTTCTCGCACGTGATAATCGACTAAACGCACTGTGAACTCTTCCCAAGTGATATCTTGAGGGTTCTCTTGCGTGGCACGAAGTTCTCCCACCATTCAATGCACGTTCCTTCCAAGCGATGAGAAGCGAGAGTACCTTCTCATTTCCTATGCATTGAGCTATGTGTAGCTTCCTCTCAATTGACCTTAACCAATCATCGGCCTCCAATGGATTGGCATTCCCGGAGAAAGTGGGTGGGTGAGTCCTCATGAACTCTGACAGTCTTGTATTCTGGCGTTGTCCCTGATTAACTTGATTAGCAGTGGCCTGAGCAAAGGACGTGTTGCATTTGTTGCATCATAGCATGCATCAACTGAGTCTGAGCAGCAAGAAATGCTCCAAAATTCTGCATATCCAGTGGCGGTGCTGGTGCTCCATCATTGGGGTTTTCTGCTGGGCGAGAACCACTTCCATTGCTTCCAAAGTTTCCGCGGGTGTTCACCATCTGTCGATTTGTTCTAGGTTTTAGAGATGAGGGGGAAACAAGAATAGACAAGTAATATGGAACTTATGCGGGGCGAAAGGTGTAACTTTAAGGTCCAACTTTATTATTGATATCAATAACTTGGTATGGCTGCTTACAATGCCTAAGGGCCTTGCAACACATACTGCACACTCAGCAAACAATGAAAATCCAAATCGAACTAACACTGGAGTCTAACGCCTAAAGGTGACTCTTTATTCTATGACGCGACTCGGCGAAGGAGTCTCACTATAGAACCTACGCTCACTCATCGAGAAAACCTCCACGGCCTGGGTACGGATGTTGCGGCATAGGCGCAAAACGATTGCCATGTCCCGCAACTGTGTCATCTGTGGTAGTCGAAGAAGCAGTGTCCTCATCGAGATCTGACTCCTCCGGATCTGGCTCGTAGCTCGAAATCTTGGCTTTGGTTCGGTCCGCATAAAGCCATCTCCAACTCATCAATTCTTCGCAGAAGGTGTGACACATACTCTTGAGCTTCCCGCCATCTGTTCTTCTTCTCTGTGATCTCCTTGCGGGCCTTCAGTAGCTCCTTGCTTGTATCATCGAAAGTACATCCTCCTGGCGACAACAAGTCATGCCAATCGTGTAACCATGGCATCCTCATCTGAATCGCCGGGTCAAGAAGGTTATTCTGTGCGGGTGATAACGGAACACCGTGCTCTCCAACTCTCTGGGCGTAGATACGGGTAATGTGTCGCATTGCTCGTCGTGATACTTCTTGGATACCCATCTGCATTGTAGACCTCTGGCGGTCAGTTGTATCGCGATTGCCTGGGCCCTTCTTCCTAGCAGGTACCTCAATCTTCACGTCACAAGCCTTGATCAATCCTGCTTGTCTGATCACTTCCACTTGGTATTGGGGCTTCTCAAAATCCCCGAGAGTCTGTAGCATATGCCAAAGTTCTGCGGCGTGACCAACCTCCAGATCGACGTAGTTGAACTCTCCCTCCATCTGTCACAAGAGCGCTTACGTAAGAACTCGAAATTTTTAAATCGTGACAAGGTAAGGAAAAATTCAGCAAGAGACAAGAAAAGAAAGAATGGGATGAGTCGAGATGTCATTTCTTATCTTGACAAATTTTATTCTTTTAGAAAATAGGTTTTATCCGCACTACGACCTTTCTAGCTAAGGTTGAGCCTACGGTCAACCTGGCTCTGATACCACCTCTGTCGGGACCCCGAATTTGCAAATCCGGACCCTCTGTGTATTCAGCACTAGTCCAGGAACTCGCTTAGTGCACACAGCCTTAACATCGGTAAATATCACAATCATACCACTCGATGCTAATAAAGTACTTTATTTAAATAACTAAATCAAGTTACTCGACCTTATGGTCAAGTTACAAATGTATGATTTCGCAGGCTAAACTTATTAAGAGAGAAATAGTAGCAGCGGAAAATCAAATAAATTCGTGGCGCCATCCAAAGTATACCACAGGCAACCGACCGGGCTCGCTTCCCTAAGTAGACGGATCCTCTTGGAGCTCCTCCTCCAAAGCCGGGTGTAGTCTCCTCTTCAATCGGTGTTGTATTGTGGCAAGGGTGAGTACTTGGTACTCGACAAGTCATGCAGAATGCAAAGGCTAATATACTATATGCATGGCTTGGTACAAAGGAATAGCTCAAGGTATATTTGCAGAAAACAGACATTTAACAAGTATCATAAATAGATTCAAAGCAAGAGAAATAAGTAAAGCATAGATAGCTTTTCAAGGAGTTTAATAAACATCTTTCCCATCCTAATCCACATTTCCATCAACATCATTATTAATCCAACCCAACCTTTCAAATCCAAGTTATTTTTGAGAAAATCTAACCCTTGATTGTAATTCCCGAGCGATGTCCAATACCATGGACACGGCTATTCGAATAGATTCTACACTCTGCAGAGGTTATGCACTTTACCCACAAGATACAGTCAAACACCACAAAGGCGAGTTCCTCAGTAACAAAGTCTTTCTAAACCTCTAACAATACAAGTGGTCCTCCGGTTATTGCACACTAACCCTTCCCTTAGCTAAGGCGAAGTTTAGGCCAATCAACCGTTAGATGGGTACTGGCCTCGGCCAGACGCTCCCCGCACAACTTACACAAAGGGTGTAGTTGACCTCCCGAGGTCCCACTGCACGTTATTAGCAACTTAGTCAACTAGGTCCGTCCCATTACGGACATGTGGTTGCACGTTAGACCCAGTTCAAAGGCTTGCAAGGTGAAGTCCTTAGGGTGACCAGGCAAGACTACCCAAGAACCAAATCAACATCCCGATTGCCACAACCGGCCCACTGATCATTCTTGCCACATGCCGGTCAAAAACTATTTATCAAACCCCGCTTGATTACCATGCACCACGTGCCATCAACATCACATGATACCTTTCCAAACAGGTTCAATATATCATTAAGTCAATATTAACATTTGATTGTCCAAAATCATGTCATGAGCACGTAGCAGGTCTAAGCAGTATACTACAACGGTCTAAAACCCATGTTGGCAATTTAATAATGTCCAACTGGTAAACCACAACTAGGGTGACAAGGGGGTCATGGCACATATTTAAGTAATCAAGGTGTCATACAAAGAAATTGGTATTTATCTAATTCCCCAAATTTAAATAAAGTATTTTCTAATTGAACTAGCATGCAATAAGTTAAATCAAAATAGGTTTCGAAATAGGATCAACATGGTCAAAGCACAACTTGCCTTCAAAAAGTACTTGTTCTTGGTCTTGAGTTGGATCCTGAGTCAATACTTCTCCTTCAAATCCTTCCGGCACTTCAACGTCTACTCGTAAAGCGTGCAAATAGCAAATACACGAATAAACAATAGGCAAAAAGTATCCAATCATCCAAATAAAATCCATAAATAGAGAGAACATAATTTTATGAATTTTTAGAAACTGGAATCGTCAAATTTGGAGTTAAAATGCAAAAGTTATGATTATTTAAAGTTTAAATAATCAATTAAATAATTTTACAGAGAAAAACTTTAGTCCAAAAATTAAATAAAATTCATATTTAGGTAGGTCTCAATTTTATACAAATTTAGAAATTTGAATCACTCAAATCGGAGTTGAAACGCAAAAGTTATAAGCGTTTGAAGTTTGAAACAAAATTTGAAATCATTATTTCGAATTAATAAATCATTTTCTTTTTCGGAAATTAATTATTGCGTCAGCCTAGACACGTGTCAGCACTGGATTGGTCGGCTGACGTCATCACCGAACGGCTCCCGTGAGGATGTCATGTCGGCCAAGATGACACGTGGCACCACTCAAAGCCGCCACGTGTCCGGCCCATGGATCGGGTCCACGGCAGACGGTCCACGGTGGACTGGCGCACGGCTTGGTACGACTGACATGCGGGCCCGCATGTCAGCGGCCCACGTGCGCTCGCACGGTACGGCGCGCCTATGCTACGTGGCACGATCCGAGCCGTTCGATTCAGATCGAACGGTCCAGATTGGATCGGATTTTTGCCTCACCGTGGGTGGCGTGGCACGATCCGGCGGATGACGCGTGGCGCTACCTACGCCGTTCGATCTTGATCGAACGGTTGAACCTTATCCAGTGCTTGGTGCGACTGGCTTACGTGGCTACATCTGGACCGTTGGATCTTGATCTAACGGTCCAGATCCAATCTGGTTTTCTAAAGTTTCAAGGAAACGTGGACTCACCGTGATCGTCGGATGGGGATCGAACGGTCCGTGGAGCTCACGAGTACGGCGATGGAGGTCGGTGGTGCAGGCTGCCGGGGTTGGGGATGACGACCTATGAAGCGGCGTTTGGAGCACGCTCCAGCGATGTGAGTGCACTTCCTGACGCGCTCGGCGAAGAGTTTGGAATCCGGGTCTCACGGCGCGGAGAGTCCTCGGCGACGACGGAACAACGCAAAACCCTCGGCGGTTCTTAAGCGTCGGCGAGCGATTGCGCCTACGGGTGGCGGCGCAGGGCTTGGGACCTAGACGTGGCGTGCTCGCCAGACCCGGCGATCACGTGGGGTATTTATTGCCCCGGCTCGCGGCGAATCGCGGAAACCCTAACAGACGCGGCGCCCACGGGCGAGGAGTCCGGCTCGACTCGCTTGGGAGACGATAAGCGACCGCAAGACACGTGGCAGGATCCAACGGCCCAAGCACGTGCGCGACGCGGCCGAACGGCATTCGTTCGATCGGGATCGGACGGTGCGCAATTAGGGTTAGGGTTTGGGTTCGGGGACGCGGTTGAACCAAGTCGCGTGGCGCGGGTCCGACTCGGGTCAGACTCGGGTCTGGTTCGAGTCGGAGGAATAGTACTAACCCTAATTGAATTTCCAGCGATTTAATATTTAACATAATTCCCAGTAATTCATTTAATTCATTAAAAATAGCAAAATACTCAGAAAAATTCCAGAAAAATTCTGGAAAATATTTTAGGGTATTTGGGACTCAAATAAAATATTTCCAACAAAACTTTATTTGAAAAAATTAAATTCTTTAATTATTTTAAAATGGAATAAATTCAAATAAATTCCAAATAAATCCAAATAAATCCCAGAAAATTCCAAAAATTCACCAAAGTGCCAAATCACACATAGATTTAAGAAAACAAAATTTTGGGGTGTTACAAACCTCCCCCCCTTAATAGAATCTCGTCCCCGAGATTCAGGGCTTACTACAGAATAGGCTTAGAAACTCTTTCTTCAAATCCTCTTCACGCTCCCAAGTCGCTTCGCTCTCTTCATGATTGCTCCACTGAACTCTACAGAAACGGGTTGACTTATTTCTGGTCTCTCGATCCATAGTGTCCAAAATCTTTACGGGATGCTCCTTGTAAGTCAAATCTTCTTGCAACTCAATTGACTCTAGCGGTGTCTGTTCCTCAGGTAATCGGAGACACTTCTTCAACTGGGACACATGGAATACGTCATGTACTCCTGCTAACGACTGCGGTAGTTCTAGCTGGTAAGCAACTTCGCCTCTGCGGCTCAAAATCTTAAATGGTCCAACATAACGGGGTGCGAGTTTCCCTTTGGCATGGAACCTCTTAAATCCTCTGAGCGGCATGACTCTGAGATACACAAAATCTTACGGTTCAAATTCGAGTCTCGCGGCGGTTGTCAAGATAACTCTTCTGTCGTGATTGGGCGATCTTCAACCTTTCCTAATCATGGCAATCTGCTCTTGACCTCTTGAAGAATATCAGGCCCGAAGACACCCAAGGCCACGGCCTCTCATTCCAATTCAATGGCGTCCGACAGTGGTCGACCATACAATGCCTCAAAAGGTGACATCTCAGAACTAGCTTGGTAACTATTATTGTAATCGAACTCGGCATACGGCAAACTCTTATCCCAAGAGGTAGCATAAGCCAATGCACACGCTCTTAACATATCCTCCGTAATCTGATTGACTCTTTCGGCCTGTCCCATCCGTCTGTGGATGATAGGTCAGATCAAGTTCAAACGGGTTCCCATGGCCTCATGCAACTTATTCCAGAACCTTGAGGTAAATTGGGTACCTCTGTCTGATACAATCCTCTTTGGCACTTCGTGCAAACAGACGATCCTGATCATGTACAATTCTGCTAATTTATCTCCCGAGTAAGTGGTCTTCACGGGGATAAAATGGGCTACTTTGGTCAAGCGATCCACTATAACCCATATGGAGTCATAACCTCCTTGAGTCTTAGGCAAATCGGTAATGAAATCCATTCCGATTTCCTCCCACTTCCACTCTGGTATTTTCAGTGGCTGTAGCAATCCTGCTGGTCTCTGATGCATTTCCTTGACTCTCTGGCATACGTCGCACAATGCAACATGCTCGGCAACTTCACGCTTCATGCCCGGCCACCAGAATCTTTCCTTCAAATCCTGATACATTTTGGCGCTTCCAGGGTGAATTGAATACTTGGAGTCATGGGCTTCTTCTAGAATCAATCGCCAGCTCCTTTTTGTTCGGCACACAAATGCGATCCTTCATCCATAACGTGCCTTGCTCATCCAACTTGAAGTCCTCTGCCTTGCCTTCCTCCTTGATGGTCTTAATCCTGCGGATCTTGTCATCATCCTTCTGTCCTTCCCGGATCTGGTCCTCTAGGGTAGGCTTTACTTCCAATGCGGCCAAGAATCCGCTAGGTATCACCTCAATCTTCATTCTCTGGAAATCCTCACATAGCTCATCCTGACTTGTGGCTAGCAACGTGCTCACAGTATGGCTTTTCCGACTCAGAGCATCGGCTACTACGTTGGCCTTTCCAGGATGGTAATGGATTCCAACATTGTAGTCCTTGATCAACTCTAACCATCTCCTCTGCCTCATGTTCAGATCCGACTGGGTGAATATGTACTTAAGGCTCTTATGATCCGTATATACTTCACATCTGTTTCCAATCAGATAGTGACGCCATATCTTCAAGGCATGCACTACGGCAGCTAACTCTAGGTCATGTGTCGGATAATTTTCCTCATGCGACCTCAACTGCCTTGATGCATAGCGGCGACCTTTCCATTCTGCATCAAAGACACATCCAAGTCCTTGGCGCGATGCGTCACAATAAATATCAAAGCTTTGAGTAACATCCGGTAGAACTAACACCGGTGCTGATGTCAATCGCTTCTTTAGCTCCTGAAATCCTTTCTCACATTCTGGCGTCCATGCAAACTTCTTCTCCTTTTTCAGCAATTGCGTAAGAGGTTTCGCAATTGTCGAAAAGCCTTCAATGAAACGGCGGTAGTATCCTGCCATTCCAAGGAAACTCGGATCTGGGTCACGATCTTGGTGCTCCCAATGTAACACGGCCTTCTACCTTGCTTGGATCTACTGGCGACTCCTTCTGCGGTCATTACATGTCCGAGGAATTCTACCTTGTCCTTCCAAAAAACACACTTGCCGAACTTGGCGAAGAGTTGCTGTTCCCTCAGCTTTTCCAAAACTCGCCTCAAGTGTTCGGCATGTTCATCCTCCTGCCTTGGAGTAGATTAGGATATCGTCTATGAACACGACGACAAACTTGTCCAAATATTCCATGAACACCTTATTCATCATATTCATGAAATATCTTTGGCGCATTAAATCGATCAAAGGACATAATCAGAACTTCGTAATGTCCATATCTTGGCGAGAATGTAGTTTTCGGAATATCTTACGATCGGATCTTCAATGATGGTATCCCGATCTCAGATCAATCTTGGAGAAAACTCCGGCTCCTCTCACCGATCAAACAAAATCATCAATCCTGGTAACGGGTACTTATTCTTCACGGTGACTTCATTGAGTGCACGATAGTCAATGCACATCCCGAAACTCCCGTCCTTCTTCTTGACAAACAAAACCGGGTGCTCCCCACGGCGACGAGCCTCGGCCTCGATAAATCCTTTCTCCATTAACTCTTCCAAATTGCTTTCTTCATCTCTACCAACTCCTCGGTGGACATCCGATAGGGTCTCTTTGCTATCGGTCTTTGTACTGTACAAGCTCTATCACAAACTCTATGTCCTCGTCTGCGGCATACTGTAGATCTTCGGGAAAAACATCTGGGTACTCATTCACTACTGAGACATCCTCTATGCTGATTGCCTTGGTACTGTTAACCATCAACTGTCCTTCTTTAACGGCAGTAGCTTGAAATTCCACTTTCTTTCCACACGGGCTCTCAACTGAGATAGTCCTTCGTCCACAATCCAATACGGCCTTGTGCTTGGATAACCAGTCCATTCCCAAAATAACGTCTAAGGTCTGGGTCTCCAAAATTATAAGGTTCGCTAGGAACTCTATTCCATCTATTAGTATTCTCACCCCAGAACATCCTACTTTCGTTCGGAGTTCGGAACCAGGGGTTTGAACTAAAAGCATGCACTTAAGTCTTGCAATCCCCAAATCGTTTCTAGCAGCAAAGCCTTGCGAAACAAACGAATGCGAAGCTCCAGAGTCAAACAAAGCAGGTTGCAGTCGAGTTAACAAGTAACTTACCCAAGACTGACGTCAGTAGCATTCTGCGGTGCATCTGCGGTGACATGGTTGACTCGGCCTCTCACCACGATGCAGGATGTGGTTCCTGGTGTTGGCGTCCTAGCCGGGTGGTTCCCAAGTTAAAGCGAACCGGGTCACTCCTGCTGTCTTCTTTGGACAACTGTTGGCAAAATGTCCTAGCTCGTTGCGCTTGTAGCAGCGTCTCACTGTTTCCTTGCCGACGCTCGAGCGGCGTTTCTAGCGGGGCTGGGTGCAGTAGTTCGATTGACGGGTCTTGGTGCCGGTGACGGTGTCCTTGTAGCATTCTGTGGCTGGAATCAAAAATTGATTTGGTGCAACTCGACGCCATTGCGTTCCTGGCGTGATCCCTCGCTGTTGCATTCTGCGCTTCTGTTCTCATCCAGTTCCTTGCGCTTGTCCTCAAGAATAAGCGCCTTATTCACCAATTCTTGGAAATCTGAAAGGTGTGGGTGATCGGTACTTGTAGTCTGAGTTAAGTCCCTTCATGAAGCGAGACTGCCTGGCTTTATCTGTCGCTACATCCTCAGTGCGTAGCGTGCTAGCTGTGTGAACTTGTTCGTAGTCGGCCACCGGGTGATTACCTTGCTTGATGCTCTGAACTCCTCCTTCTTAAGGTCCATGATTCCTTCCGCACGTGATACCGACAAAACGCACTGTGAACTCTTCCCAAGTGATATCTTGAGGGTTCTCTTGCGTGGCACGAAGTTCTCCCACCATTCAATGGCTGTTCCTTCCAAGCGATGAGAAGCGTAGAGTACCTTCTCATTTCCTATGCATTGAGCTATGTGTAGCTTCCTCTCAATTGACCTTAACCAATCATCGGCCTCCAATGGATTGGTATTCCTGAGAAAGTGGGTGGGTGAGTCCTCATGAACTCGACAGTCTTGTATTCTCGGCGTTGTCCCGATTAACTTGATTAGCGAGCCTGAGCAAAGGACGTGTTGCATTTGTTGCATCATAGCATGCATCAACTGAGTCTGAGCAGCAAGAAATGCTCCAAAATTCTGCATATCCAGTGGCGGTGCTGGTGCTCCATCATTGGGGTTTTCTGCTGGGTGAGAACCACTTCCATTGCTTCCAAAGTTTCCGCGGGTGTTCACCATCTGTCGATTTGTTCTAGGTTTTAGAGATGAGGGGGAAACAAGAATAGACAAGTAATATGGAACTTATGCGGGGCGAAAGGTGTAACTTTAAGGTCCAACTTTATTATTGATATCAATAACATGGTATGGCTGCTTACAATGCCTAAGAGCCTTGCAACACATACTGCACACTCAGCAAACAATGAAAATCCAAATCGAAGTAACACTGGAGTCTAACGCCTAAAGGTGACTCTTTATTCTATGACGCGACTCGGCGAAGGAGTCTCACTATAGAACCTACGCTCACTCATCGAGAAAACCTCCACGGCCTGGGTACGGATCTTTGCGGCATAGGCGCAAAAGCGATTGCCATGTCCCGCAATCGTGTCATCTGTGGTAGTCGAAGAAGCGGTGTCCTCATCGAGATCCGACTCCTCCGGATTCGCTCGTGTAGCTCGAGTAATCGCTGCAGTTCTGGTCCGTACAAAGCCATCTCCAACTCGTCAATTCTTCGCAGAAGGTGTGACACATACTCTTGAGCTTCCCGCCATCTGTTCTTCTCTGTTGTGATCTCCTTGCGGGCCTTCTGTAGCTCCTTGCTTGTATCATCGAGTACATCCTCCTGGGCGACAACAAGTCGTGCCAACTGTGTAACCATGGCATCCTCATCCTGAATCGCCTTCGGGTCAAGAAGGTTATTGCTGCGCGGGTGATAACGGAACACCGTGCTCTCCAACTCTCCTGGCGTAGATACGGGTAATGTGTCGCATTGCTCGTCGTGATACTTCTTGGATACCCATCTGCATTGTAGACCTCCTGGCGGTCACGGTGTATCGGGCGATTGCCTGGGCCCTTCTTCCTAGCAGGTACCTCAATCTTCACGTCACAAGCCTTGATCAATCCTGCTTGTCTGATCACTTCCACTTGGTATTGGGGCTTCTCAAAATCCCCGAGAGTCTGTAGCATATGCCAAAGTTCTGCGGCGTGACCAACCTCCAGATCGACGTAGTTGAACTCTCCCTCCATCTGTCACAAGAGCGCTTACGTAAGAACTCGAAATTTTTAAATCGTGACAAGGTAAGGAAAAATTCAGCAAGAGACAAGAAAAGAAAGAATGGGATGAGTCGAGATGTCATTTCTTATCTTGACAAATTTTATTCTTTTAGAAAATAGGTTTTATCCGCACTACGACCTTTCTAGCTAAGGTTGAGCCTACGGTCAACCTGGCTCTGATACCACCTCTGTCGGGACCCCGAATTTGCAAATCCGGACCCTCTGTGTATTCAGCACTAGTCCAGGAACTCGCTAGTGCACACAGTCTTAACATCGGTAAATATCACAATCATACCACTCGATGCTAATAAAGTACTTTATTTAAATAACCAAATCAAGTTACTCGACCTTATGGTCAAGTTACAAATGTATGATTTCGCAGGCGAAACTTATTAAGAGAGAAATAGTAGCAAATGAAAATCAAATAAATTAGTGGCGCCATCCAGTATACCACAGGCAACTGACTAGGCTCGCTTCCCTAAGTAGACGGATCCTCTTGGAGTTCCTCCTCCAAAGCTGGTGTAGTCTCCTCTTCAACTGGTGTTGTATTGTGGCAAGGGTGAGTACTTGGTACTCAGCAAGTCATGCACAGAATGCAGGCTAATATACTATATGCATGGCTTGGTACAAAGGAATAGCTCAAGGTATATTTGCAGTAAACAGCATTTGACAAGTATCATAAATAGATTCGAAAGCAGTAGAAATAAGTAAAGCATAGATAACTTTTCAAGGAGTTTAATAAACATCTTTCCCATCCTAATCCACATTTCCATCAACATCATTATTAATCCAACCCAACCTTTCAAATCCAAGTTATTTTTGAGAAAATCTAACCCTTGACTGTAATTCCCGAGCGATGTCCAATACCGCGGACACGGCTATTCGAATAGATTCTACACTCTGCAGAGGTTATGCACTTTACCCACAAGATACAGTCAAACACCACAAAGGCGAGTTCCCGTAACAAAGTCTTTCGGAAACCTCTAACAATACAAGTGGTCCTCCCCGGTTATTGCACACTAACCCTTCCCTTAGCTAAGGCGAAGTTTAGGCCAATCAACCGTTAGATGGGTACCTGGCCTCAGCCCCGGTACGCTCCCCCGTACAACTTACACAAAGGGTGTAGTTGACCTCCTGAGGTCCCACAGTGCGTTATTAGCAACTTAGTCAACTAGGTCCGTCCCATTACGGACATGTGGTTGCACGTTAGACCCAGTTCAAAGGCTTGCAAGGTGAAGTCCTTAGGGGTGACCAGGGCAAGACTACCCAAGAACCAAATCAACATCCCAGTGCCACAACTGGCCCACCTGATCATTCTTGCCACATGCCCCGGTCAAAAACTATTTATCAAACCCCAGTTGATTACCATGCACCACGTGCCATCAACATCACATGATACCTTTCCAAACAGGTTCAATATATCATTAAGTCAATATTAACATTTGATTGTCCAAAATCATGTCATGAGCACGAAAGGTGTCTAAGCAAAGATACTACAACGGTCTAAAACCCATGTTGGCAATTTAATAATGTCCAACTAGTAAACCACAACTAGGGTGACAAGGGGGTCATGGCACATATTTAAGTAATCAAGGTGTCATACAGCAAATTGGTATTTATCTAATTCCCCAAATTTAAATAAAGTATTTTCTAATTGAACTAGCATGCAATAAGTTGAATCAAAATAGGTTTTGAAATAGGATCAACATGGTAAAAGCACAACTTGCCTTCAAAAAGTACTTGTTCTTGGTCTTGACTTGGATCCTGAGTCAATACTTCTCCTTCAAATCCTTCCGGCACTTCAACGTCTACTCGTAAAGCGTGCAAATAGCAAATACACGAATAAACAATAGGCAAAAAGTATCCAATCATCCAAATAAAATCCATAAACAGAGAGAACATAATTTTATGAATTTTTAGAAACTGGAATCGTCAAATTCGGAGTTAAAATGCAAAAGTTATGATTATTTAAAGTTTAAATAATCAATTAAATAATTTTACAGAGAAAAACTTTAGTCCAAAAATTAAATAAAATTCATATTTAGGTAGGTCTCAATTTTATACAAATTTAGAAATTTGAATCACTCAAATCGGAGTTGAAACGCAAAAGTTATAAGCGTTTGAAGTTTGAAACAAAATTTGAAATCATTATTTCGAATTAATAAATCATTTTCTTTTTTGGAAATTAATTATTGCGTCAGCCTGGACACGTGTCAGCACTGGATTGGTCGGCTGACGTCATCACCGAACGGCTCCCGTGATGATGTCATGCTGACGTCAGCATGACACGTGGCACCACTCAGGTGCTGCCACGTGTCCGGTCCATGGACTGGGTCCACGGGCGGCACGGGTCCACGGTGGACTGGCGCACGGCTTGGTACGACTGACATGCGGGCCCGCATGTCAGCGGCCCACGTGCGCTCGCACGGTAGGGCGCGCCTTGGCTACGTGGCACGATCCGAGCCGTTCGATTCAGATCGAACGGTCCAAATTGGATCGGATTTTTACCTCACCGTGGGTGGCGTGGCACGATCCGGCGGATGACGCGTGGCGCTACCTACGCCGTTTGATCTTGATCGAACGGTTGAACCTTATCCAGCGCTTGGTGCGACTGGCTTACGTGGCTACATCTGGACCGTTGGATCTTGATCTAACGGTCCAGATCCAATCTGGTTTTCTAAAGTTTCAAGGAAACGTGGACTCACCGTGATCGTCGGATGGGGATCGAACGGTCCGTGGAGCTCGCGAGTCCGGCGATGGAGGTCGGTGGTGCAGGCTGCCGGGGTTGGGGATGACGACCTATGAAGCGGCGTTTGGAGCACGCTCCGGCGATGTGAGTGCACTTCCGACGCGGCTCGGCGAGGAGTTTGGATCCGGTCTCACGGCGGCGGAGAGTCCTCGGCGACGACGGAAACAACGCAAAACCTCGGCGGCGGTTCTTAGCGTCGGCGGCGATTGCGCGCTACGGTGGCGGCGCAGGGCTTGGGACCTAGACGGCGTGCTTTCAGCCAGACCGGCGATCACGTGGGGTATTTATTGCCCCGGCTGCGTCGCGAATCGCGGAAACCCTAACGGACGCGGGCGGCCCACGGCGGAGGAGTCCGGCCGGACTCGTCGGGGAGATGATAGCGCTGATCGCACACGTGGCAGGATCCAACGGCCCAAGCACGTGCGGCGACGCGGCGAAGCGGCATTCGCTCGACGGGATCGGACGGTGCGCAATTAGGGTTAGGAGTTTGGGTTCGGGACGCGGTTGAACCAAGTCGCGTGGCGCTGGTCCGACTTCGGGTCGACTTCGGTCTGGTTCGAGTCGGAGGAATAGTACTAACCCTAATTGAATTTCCAGCGATTTAATATTTAACATAATTCCCAGTAATTCATTTAATTCATTAAAAATAGCAAAATACTCAGAAAAATTCCAGAAAAATTCTGGAAAATATTTTAGGGTATTTGGGACTCAAATAAAATATTTCCAACAAAACTTTATTTGAAAAAATTAAATTCTTTAATTATTTTAAAATGGAATAAATTCAAATAAATTCCAAATAAATCCAAATAAATCCCAGAAAATTCCAAAAATTCACCAAAGTGCCAAATCACACATAGATTTAAGAAAACAAAATTTTGGGGTGTTACAGCCCGCGTGGCTCTGCCCCAGGCTGCTGCCACTTCTGGTGGGAGCGAGGATTTGGGGGATGACGACGACGAGGATGCGGATTGGGGTGAGGAGGATTCCAGCGACGAAGGTGATTCCTCCGGCTCTGTTGCGGTTACGTCTCTCCTGCCGCCGCCCCCTTCGGATTCTGATGACTCTGTGGGGCCCTCCGAAACGCTACCCTTGGCTGTTGCGGACGAGCCCTCAGATAGGCCGACCGTCCCAGATACGAGTTTTCCCGAGACCACATCAGGCCCAATTGCTATGGGGGGGGTTCCCTCGGCCCTCACACTTGATTCTTCCATTGACGTGCATGTTGGCGGGGGTCAATCCCCCGGGTACTCGTTTTTAGGGATCCCCGGAGTGGAGACTATCGATTTGGGCGATGAGGACGATGATGATTTTCTGGCTTCAGAGTGCGCACGGGAGCAGCCTAAAGGTATGGCCGTCCCCGCGACAAGGGAGACTCGGGGTTTGCGGCTAAACGTTTCCACTCCTGACACCCCCACCGGGGGAGAAGGTCGTACTCCTGACACCTTTCCCGCCAGCTCGTTAGGGTGCGATATCCTTTCAGGTTTTGACGAAGTCGATGCAGGAGGTGATAATGCGGAGGCGGCGGGGGCATTAAAACCGTTGGAGCAGGTCCAAACTGAAGCGCTCGCCACTCCTTCGCCTGTCACGGAGGAAGAGGGTCCGGAACCTCCGATTCCAACTTCTCAAGACGTCCCCCTTCCGGGAGGAGGGACTTTACCTTCGAACCAACCAACCCCCGCGGGTGGTGTTGGTTCCTCTTTTGTCCGCTTTGACTTGTCAGATTTTTCGGCCTCAGATTTTGAGAGGGGGGCCGCTGCATCCCCGTCTTTAAGAAAGATGCGCGCGGCTTTTTCTCCCTACAATAAATCTGTGACCTTATTTGAGGAAATTAATGACCTTTCTCTTTGTGAGATCTCGATGGATCATCATTTAAAGGTATTTTCCCTTTTGAGTTTATATTACCGGTCTCTGTGTCTTTCAACATCCTTCTTCTTCATTTTTAGGGGGCTGTCATCGCTTCGGAGATATCGCGCCGATTTCGGACGTACTTGGGCAAGTTTAACAAGGGGGTCCAGGATTGCGATGCAGCGAAGGAGCGGGTGGCGGAATTAGAAGCAGAGAAAGCTAGTCTTTCAATGGCGCTTCAGGACTCCAAGGACTCGTTGGCTAAGGTGCAGGCCGAAGCATCTCAAAGTCAAGATTTGGCAGCAAAGAACGCAGAGCTCGAGGGGGTAGTTTCCCTGATGCGGGACCTTCTCGTCGAAGAGGAGCAAGCTCGCATGGCGGCGGAGCGGAACGAGAAGAAGAAAGATGACCGAATAGAAGAATTGAAGAACCTGTTGGCGGTTGCAGAAGAGGGCAAGAACATGTTGAAGAAGCAAGTGGAAGAATTCCCCTCTCAAATCGCAACAGCGCGAAGCGAGGTTCAAGCTCATCTTCGTAACGCACAACGAGCGGAGGAGCGTCACGACATGATCCGGAAGGAATTGGAATCCATTGTCTCGGGGATTCATGGGGCTACGGAGGCCTTTCTTCAGCAGCTCCCTCGGTTCGGCATTGATGCAGCTCCGAGTCGTATCCCTTCCTCCAGCCTGGAAGCTGTCTCCTTCCTCGAGAAATCAACTAAGATTTTTGGGGATTCAGCCCGACCTTCGGCGACATCGCAAGGCCGGGCTCCGCCAAAACCGCTTTCGCTTATTGGAGGCGAAGGGATGTACACATATCCGCGAGTACTTCGGTTTTTCTTCTGCTGCCCCGTCGTTACCAGGGTTCGGAGATATCCCTTCGTCTGGGAAGTCTTCCTCCGCCGCATCTTGGCTATCGTCAAGCTTTATGTCGGATTTCCGAAGCAAAGACGGAGCCCACTGCGAGGGAGTCGGTACGTTGAGCTCGTGCTGTAATGCGCGACTCAGGGAAAAGCAAAGAGAAGCCGCCTCCTCCTTAGTTTGGACATTTTTGTATGATGGAGTTCTTGTGGAAACTTGAATTAAATTATCCATGTTATCAAATGACTATGCATGTTCGTTCGTTCCACGGGTCCCCTCGTCCGAAAAGCATTCAGTTTCTCCCGACGAGGACCAGGTGTCAGTGACGAGTGTTAGAAGGACTTAATGACTCGGTAAACTTCTCGAGGGACGTGGGGACGCCTTGGCTTCCCGCGTTCTTATTTAACTCTGGCCTTTTTGCCTTCCTTGCTTTGGCCAACCTTGTTAGTTTCGGAGTAGACGATCACTCTCTACCCCTGTTTTCCCTTGCTTTTTCAATGGCTGACATCCCCGGGGAAGTCATGGAGGAAGACCCCATTTTTGCCAACCTGGATGAGGGGCCGCCTGTGGCGGAGACCCCGCCGCTGCTGGGGGAGGAGGGAGCCCCTATCATGGTTCTTGATCTCCCGGGTGACGCTCTCGCTCCCGGGGGTCTTCCAGTCGCCGGCGATCTCGAGGCCTTCATCGGAGGGCTATGGGCGGATTTCGACATGGTCATGGCCGTAGAGGAGGCCCTTGCCCGAGACCTCGCCAACCTCAACATATTGATCGGGATGGTGCCGCGGTTGCTGGAAGCCAAGGATGCCCTCGCAGAAGCCGTGGTGCGTGCTTATCGCGTTTAAGTCCGCTTCATTTCGTATAGAAGCTTCTGTTGGATTACCATATTATGTATGATTGGGATGATATTATGTAACTCTCTGTAGGGGGTTCCTACCCATGTCTATTCTTCATCCTTCTTGTTTGAATTCTTTTTGGTCATGCATTCTTAGCTTCCTATCGAACTTTGATCAGCAGCGTAAAACGGTCTCGATTCTTCGCTCGGCCCAGTACCGGGTTAGGATATGGGAATAGGTACGGCCACATGATGCGTAAGCACCCTCTCCTTCCCTGCCGAAGGAAAAATAGGGTACTGGCTTGGGCGTATTTTCTCAACTACTTGGCTAGTGTAACGCGGTGTGTTCTCCGGGCTGCGGGGAGGGTAACCGAGATTTTGTTAGCTTCCATATACTTCTTGCTAAATTCCGTACGAAGCCGGACTCCCACCCTTCGGAGTGAGGGGGGGGGTTGGCGCGTTAACCCGGCCGGTCGTTTCGCAAAAAGGCGAACCGGGGCAACGAATGAATGGTAGTGTCGGTGCGACTAAATATCCATGAATCCCGCGAACTCCCACCGGCGTGGAGCAACGGGTCCCCGGAACGAGGGATGGGTGGGACGTTTGCCCGACCAAGCATCCGCGAAGTCCTATCCGGCGCGAGGCAACGCGTCCCCGGAGCGAGGGATGGGTGGGATGTTTGCCCGACCAAGCATCCGCGAACTCTTACCCGGCGCGGAGCAACGAGTCCCCGGAGCAAGGGATGGTGGGACGTTTGCCCGACCAAGCATCCGCGAACTCCTACCCGGCGCGAGGCAACGGGTCCCCGGAGCGAGGGATGGGTCGATTTAAGTCCTGGAGAATATGGAGATGGCCTGGGTTCGCAATGTCTTCCCATTATTTTATTGATAAGGATCAGTACATTTCTTTCCTTCGTATTCCATCACCTACGGGTAAAATTTCTTGAGCGCGTCGGTATTCCATGTCCGTGGTATTTCCTTGCCATCGGGGGTAACGAGCTTGTGCGCGCCCTTCGGGGTTGACTCTTGGATAATGTATGGTCCTTCCCACGTCGTTTCCAGCTTCGCGAAGGCCGGGGCAGCCCTCTTGAGCACCATGTCCCCGGGGTGTATTTCGCGTTTCTTCACCTTCTTGTTGAAGCTTCGAGTTGATGCCTCTGCATAGGCTTTCATGATCTTCAAGGCTTGAAGCTTGCGTTCTTCCTCTAGATCACACGTGATGTCGACTGCCTCATGGGTCGGAGTTTTGATCACTCGCAAGGATTTTGCGCAGATCTCTGCAGGTGAAATGGCTTCTTCCCTGAAGAGGAGCCGGAAGGGGGAGAACCCGGTCGCTCTTGAGGCCGAAGTGCGGGTTGCCCATAAAACGTGGTCCATCTCGTCGGGCCAAAGCCCCTTTTTAGAGCCGTAAAGCCTTTTTTTATGCCATCAAGAAGCAACCCGTTCGCCCGTTCCACCGCCCCGTTCGACTGAGGGTGACCCACTGAGGCGAAGCAGATGTTTATCCCGATATTGTCACAGTAATCGCGGAATTTCCAGGAGTCGAATTGGGACCCATTGTCGGTCACGATCTGGAAAGGGACCCCATATCTAAAAATAATCGTTTTCCATAGAAATTTGACGGCGGCCTCTGCGGTTATCTTTGCGACCGGCTCTGCCTCGATCCAGCGGGAGAAGTAATCGATGGCGACAATTACGAACTGAAGGTTTGCTCGAGCTTTAGGAAGCGCCCCAACGATATCCATTCCCCACTTGGCGAAGGGCCAGACCGGGCACCGTGATGCGATTCGTTGGGCGGGCCCTTGTTTGCTTGGTCATCCATTGGCACGCTGCGGATGTTGACGGACCATTTGCTCCGCATCTTGCAACACCGAAGGCCAGTAGAGCCCCATTCGGAATATCTTTCTCACAAGATTTCTAGGGGCCTGGTGTGCCCCACAATCTCCCTGGTGTGCTTCAAGCAAAGCCTGCGCTCCTTCTTCTCGCGAAATGCAGCGTAGCCATGGAGCGCAGAGGCTGCTGCGGAATAGGAAGCCGTTAATGAGGGCATACTTCTTTGCTCGCCTTTCGAGGCGCCTCGCTTGTGCCTCATCATCTGGCAAGACTCCCTCCAGGAGATAGTTGTATATCTCATTCCTCCAGTCCTCACTGGTTGCTCGAGCAATGAGATTTATCTGGGAAGGAATGGAGGGGGTGCGAAGTGTCTCAAAGAAGATTGTCGAAGGTAGACTTCCTCCGGTGGCTGCGATCTTGGCTAGCTCGTCGGCGCGTTCGTTTTGGGACCTGGGTATTGCATTAATGGTGAATCCGATGAAACCCTTCTCCATGGTTCGGACCACCTCGACGTATTTCTGGAGCTGTTCATCCTTCACTTGATATTCTTTGGTGATATGCCCCTGAATAAGTTTTGAGTCGGTGTACAATATCGCCCTTCTCGCTCCCATGATCTTCGCTTTCCTGAGACCCAATAAGAGCGCTTCGTACTCGGCTATATTGTTGGTTGAGGGAAATTCTAGCCTTGCCGCGAACTCAACTTTTTCTCCGCTGGGCGTATGTATCACCGCAGCTATTCCCGCTCCATCCGCCCCCCAAGATCCGTCGGAGTTGATGGACCACATCGCTGGGGTTTTGTTGTCCTCCGGGACTGGGGAAGTCCATTCCACCATAAAATCGGCGAGGGCTTGGCTTTTGATTGCCGTGCGAGGTATTATAGTTAACTCAAAGGGAGCTAGCTCGACCGCCCACTTGCTGATGCGCCCAGTGCTTTCCCTGTTGGAAAGCATAGATCCTAGAGGATATGTAGTTGGCACTTTGATGCGGTTGGCCTGAAAATAATGTCGGAACTTTCGAGATGCCATTAACAGAGCATATGCCAGCTTTTCCATTTCCGAGTATCGTAGCTTCGCTCCTTGGAGGGCTTCAGAGACGAAGTAGATCGGCTGTTGTTTGACGCCTTGGGGTCGCACTAGCACAGCACTGACGGCCAAGGGGCTAGCTGCTAGATATAACAGAAGCTCCTCACCTTGCTTCGGGCTTTGCAGGACAGGGATCTCCATAAGGCTTTGCTTCAAGTCATCGAAGGCGCGTTGGCACTCCCCTATCCAGATGAAACTATCGTTTGAGCGTAAGGCTTTAAAGACCGGCAAACTTCGCTCTGCGGATTTTGGCAAGAATCGACTGAGCGCTGCTATCCGCCCTGCCAACCGTTGTACTTCTTTCAGGTTTCTTGGTGGAGCCATGTCTTGGACAGCTCTTATCTTTTCTGGATTCGTTTCTATGCCCCGTTGGGAAACCAGGAAGCCTAGCAACTTTCCTGCGTCCACGCCGAAAACACATTTGGACGGGTTAAGCTTCACCTTTCCTTTTATCAAATTTCTGAAGGTTTCCCGGAGGTCCCCGACATGATCTTCTTTCTTTTCACTTTTGACAATGATATCGTCAACATAGGCTTCCACGTTTCTTCCTAACTGATCGGCGAAGATCTTCGTGATGAGCCGCGCGAAGGTAGCACCCGCGTTTTTGAGCCCGAAGGGCATCCGCACGAAGCAGTAGGTACCGAAGGGAGTAACAAATGTCGTCTTGTCTTCGTCTCCTTTCTGCATATATACTTGGTGATAACCAGAGTATGCGTCAAGGAAGCTCATCCTTTCTGACCCGGAGGTTGAGTCGACCAGCTGATCGATGCGGGGCAGGGGGAAGTCATCTTTTGGGCATGCTTTGTTTAAGTCAGTGAAGTCGATGCACATCCTCCATGCCCCGCTGGCCTTCCTGACTAGGACGATGTTGGCCAACCACTCCGGGTATCGGGCTTCGCGGATGATTCCCGCCTGGAGCAGTTTAGTCACCTCCACCTTCGCGACTTCTTGTCTTTCTACTGCAAGTTTTCTCAATTTTTGCTTCTTAGGCTTCACGCTTGGATTAATAGCGAGGACATGTTCGATAGTTTCTCTCGGGACGCCCGGAAGGTCTTCGGGCCCTCATGCGAACACGGTTTCATATTCCTGGAGGAGCAGCATCAAGTGTTTTTCCTCCTCGGGAGACAACATGGTGCCGAGGATCACTGTCTTGCTGCTTCCTGGCTTGAGTGGTATCCGTTGGGTTTCTCCCTAGGGTTGTGGTTTAGTGAGCCACCGGCTGCGGTTTGCAGGTACAACGGGGTCTAGCTCAGTATTGCAGACGTGTTTGATTTGAGGTGGGTTCTCCATGTCTATCTTCCTTGCCAAGGCTTGGTCTCCTCGCACCGTGATGACACCATCTGCGGAGGGAATTTTCATGCATAAGAAACCGTGATGAATTATGGCCCCCATGGTCGTCAACGAGCCCCTGCCTAGGATCGCATTGTATTGGAACGGCATGTCTACCACGTCGAATGTGACACGACTCGTGACGCTGGCTTGTGGCGTCGCGAATGTGACTTCAAGCTCCAATTGCCCCAGGGTGCTGACCATGCTTCCTCCAAAACCCATCAGCGGCACTTCCGATTTTTTCAACCGGTCTTGTGGAATCATCATTTGTTGGAAAGCCTTCATGGACAGTATGTCCGCAGCGCTCCCCCCATCTACCAATATTCGACGTACTTCGCAGTCGGCGATAATGGCGGTTACTACCAAGGAATCTTGATGCGGGAAGTGTACCCCCGTGGCGTCCTCCTGTGTGAAGGTGATTGGCTCGCATTTTACCGGAGGAAGGGTGGCGGGGGTAATGGCAATGTGGTTAATTTGCCAGGCGTAAGCCTTCCTCTGTCTTTTTGACGAGAGATGTGACGAGGAGCCCCCCGCAATGACGTTGATAATGCGACGGAGATGATTCATCCCAACTCGAGGAAGGGGGTGTTGTCGTCCAACAGGAGGTGCTTCCGGCGGTGCAGGATGCGTCTCGACTTCTCTCTGTTTTGCCTCGAACCGCCGATATCCGTTGATCACTTTGCATTGGATGGTGTCATGAGTGATATTTTCCCCGTGATATTCACAAAAGTACCGCCGGGGCTCTGTCCCTTCCCTCTTGTTAACTCGGCTTCCCTCGTCTTGCTTTCCTCGGCTCGGGGGTGGCCCTCGTCTCTGCTGCTCCGCGGGCCTGTCGCCCGTGGCTTGCCGATTTCTTGGTTTTTCAATGTGGTGGATTCTCCTCCTTTCGTCTCTTCTTCCAGGCCTGGTATCGTTCCCTCGCTTTGGCGTTGGGAGGGTCCTTCCTCGCCTCTCTCTTGGCGCAGGCGAATTCTTGATTCTCTTGTTGGGGCCCGTCTTCCTTCGGAGGTTGTCTTCCTCCGCCTGCGTATTCCCTCATCTTTGCAAAGAGTTCTTCCACCGTGATGTACCTCTTTACGAGCGAGCCTTTCGCCAACGGTCCCTGCAGGCCGCAACGTGCCGCATTGATGATAGTGGTGTCGCTTACTCCTCGTACTTGGCACTTAATCCGGGAGAAACGTTGGAAGTAACTCTTAAGGGTTTCTCCTTCGCGTTGTCTGACCGCAAATAGGTCACTTTCCTCTTTCATTCCGTCGAAGTTACCCTGGAAGTTGCCTTCAAGCTTGCAGCGGAGTTGCGACCAACAGGTGATCGACCGGGGCTCCAACGAAGAGTACCAAGACAGGGCTATGCCTTCAAGTGCTAGAAGGAACCCCTTCGCCTTGATATCATCATCTCCTCCCGCGGCTTCAATCGCCGTATCGTAAACGCGGAGGAACTCCCTTGGGTCCGTCCGACCGTCATATGGCTTAATGGTGGGAAATTTGAAGCTTCCCGGGGAGGGCCATTTTTTGGCCCGTAGGCGGGTGCTGAGGGGGTTTGGATCGTGGTCTTCCCTGTGTGCCATCGCAATCACTGGGGATAGCACCTCGCGGCTCGGGCTTTCATCTTGTGATTCGTATTGTCCCCCGTCTGATCGTCCTTGCAGGCGCTTCAACTCCGCCATGAGTTGCTCGTTGGCTTCCATCAGCGCCCGCACATTGGGGTCAATCTCCCCCTGAGTCCCGGTTCCTTCTCCATGGGTTTCTTCATTTCCGTGGGTTTCTTGGCGACGAGTCGGATGTGTCGACGCTTCTGCCACATCTCCTCCTGGTGTCGAAATCGTTCGACCTGTCGTCGGAGGCCGTCGTTTGGGGGCTCGCTTGCGCACGGCCACCGGAGTCTGTGGAGGTAAAGTTCCCACCATGTTTCGGGCTTCTGTTGGAGCTGGCATCCGCGTCTCGTCATCCAGAAGTCGAGGTGGATCTCCAGATTGGCTCCTCGCACGCCGTCTTCATTCTTCTGCTCCTGCCGTCGTTGCCGCCCCCTTGGATATTGCCTCCTTTCCCTTCTTTGGTGGCATGGCTGCATGAAACTTACCCTTGGGCTTGATCGGCAGGCGGTGGTTTCACCTTGCGGTTAGGGTTCCCCACGGACGGCGCCAGTGTGGTGGCGTGGAACCACCGGGTCTCTTTCTCTCTTCTTCCTCGTGGGACTGTTTCTTATTTTTCGGGGAACCTGCCTCTTCTCTTTCTTCGTCTCCTCTTTATAGGGTAGACCTGGGAACAGGCACGTATTGGTCGGCCTTCTTTTTCCTTCTTGTTTCTTGTCAAGGACTAACTTGAATTTTTTATTGAGTCACGTCTCTCATGTGTTGGGTTTTTTGCCCTCTGTCCGTACACCTTTTATAGGGGTTCGACGGGGATTTCACTTATGTTGGGGCCTCAGATTGCCCAGACACGTCATTGCGTACTTGGGAGGAGTTGTTGGGGGGTGTCAGACCTTGGAGATTGGCACTAGGTTCACGTCAGAGGGAGACATGGCTGGGAGTGATTTCCTCCGTTTTCCTCCCTCGCTACGGAAGGGGACTTCCCCTCGTTGCGGAGGGGGGGGGAAGGGGCGATCTTTATCCATTACCCCTTTTTACCGGGGGATGATCTCCTAGGGTATGAACTCATTGCTTTATCGAAGGAAGAGGTTAACGATTATAGACCCGTTCACGTGGGCCATCAGATACGGGGGCTTCGTTTAGCTAGCCGAGGGAGGGTGAGCCTGGTCAGTCCACCACAATTGCTGTACGAATGTGTACTAGAAAGTTGTTGTATACGAAGTCCCAACCCAATCTAATCTATTACCGGCTTTTAAAAGTCCATTTCAATTCTCACACCAGCTTCTAGATATCCTCTGGAACTACAATGGCAAAAAAAAAATCTTATTGCAAACTATTTACTAAATACTTCCTTAAATTTATAAGGCATATTTTTTTAACACATGAACCGATAAGATATTAAAAATAACCAAATTACCCATAATTATTATATTTAAGCATTATATTCAATATATATATGTAAAGACTATTAATTAAAATCGGATATTTATTAGGTCTATAAAAGGAACAACATACTAATTTTGCATTGAAATATAAAATATATCTAAAATTATTCAAAAAATACACCTTATAAATTTGGATGGAGATAGTATTCTCATAACCGGCTATATTTTATAAGGCAATCATATATTGTTCTATATTTTTTTAGAACAATATATATTGTTCATAGGAGGCCTAGAATAAGGCACCGAAAATTTCTTCATTTCAAACAGGTCTAAGCGAAGTTCCTCGGTAGCCAAACCCTAGGCCGGCTCAACCCGTATTTTGCTGGGTTAATACATATGGACCCGTTAATCCTGCACCCACCCGCCCTCCCCTATTAAGAAGGAACAATTGATAATTTATTCTTACTTACATGTGTTATTGATTATTTGTCCTGTAATATCTCACTAACATACGGACCTGAGATGACATTTCAGAGAGAATCAAAGTGTCCTGCAATAACCCTAATACCCTCCATCGCCGACCAAACAAAACCCCTCAGGAAATGGTACTTCTCCTCCACCGCGCCTCTCCTTTCTCCTCGACGAATTGATCTCCACTTTGTTCGATTCTAATTTATCTCCTTGGTTTTGCTTGACGTGGTGGGGGACGAAAGATGATGGCGCACAGCCAGGAGGCGGTGAACCCGAAGGCGTACCGCCGGCAGACGCGTAGCTGGCGCAGTCGATCCACGAGCTCATCAGCCAGGCCGCCAACTACAGGCAGCTCAAGAAGGGCGCCAGCGAAGGTGCCGTGCCACACAGATCGACGCTTGCTCCTCTGTTCTTGTTCTTGCCCAATCTTTATCTTGCTCTGTTGTCTGTTCCTTTCTTTTTTGGGATCACTACGTCCCTGCTGATAAAGGGGTGATTTTTTGTGTGGTGCTGTGCGTGCAGCGAGGAAGACCCTCAACCGGGGGATAGCGGAGTTCGTGGTGATGGTGTAACGGAACGTAGGATCCATATGGCAGTGTGAGTGAGGCAGTGTTTAAAAGACAACCTGCGGTACCAAACAAGGGCAGCAAATGAGTTGAACCAGAATTTTCCCTTCTCCAGTTTCTTCTTCTTCCTCAAGCCTTCACATACCTCGGTGGAGTTGTCTCACGTCACGGCGGTCTCGCCGGCGGCCAAGGGACGTAATGAACTGAGTTTATTTCTTCCGATCTTCTTCTTCTCCTTCTTTGGTTTTCTTCTGGTGTTTTCCCATGTTCGTTCTTCAAACGTCAAACTCAGTTGTTCGATCTCACGCCCCGACTTAGTTGGTGGCCAGTTGCTCGATCTCATGCCCCGACTTAGTTGGTGGCCAAGGGACGTGACAATTGGTATCAGAGCACGGCACGATCGCTGATCGGTTGGGGATCACTCATCGTCGTCGCAGGCGGCAAGCTGTTCCCTATAAAATCCCACATCGCTCCGACTGCTCCACCCGGTCTTCGGTTCTCCAGCCGTTCGCTCGGACCCGGCAGCATCGTCGCGCTCGCCGCGGCTTTTCACATCTAGTGGCCGCAGGAGTTCACTCTCGTCCATCGTCCGTGCCGCCAGCGCCGATTGCGGGCGTCAACTCCGCCGTCCTTCGGATCTGCGCCGGCGCTGCACCGCCTCGACCCCGCGACGCTACAGCCGCTCACTCCTACTCGCGACCGCATCGGCCTCGCCATCGGTCGTCGCCGATTCCAGTCGACCTTAGCACCAACCAACCGCGTCAGGCTTCCTTCATCCATCATCCACGACGCCCGCGATGTTCCTCAACGCGCCGCCCCAGTTTCCCTTGTAGCCGTCAAGTCGGGTCATGCGTCAGGGATTCGTCGGGTTTCTAGCAAGAAGATGGTGTGGGAGATCCCTGGTGGCCGTACACCTGACCGGTGGCTGGATTCGAGCAAGGGTGGTGTCCATGGGAAGGCCGCCCGCCAACTGTTTGGTGGAATGATAAGCACCAGGGAGGAAGACAATGCGCAGTAGATCAGCAACGAGCGTAACAAGGAGCAGGAAGAGAAACTGGAAAGGATTAAGGAGAGACTTGATCTATTGTTTGCGCGGGTTGAATCCATAGAAACCACGCAGCAACAATTGGTGATTCGATCGGAGCTCACGGCAAGGATGGTAGAGCAAAACGCCAAGGAACAGCATCTCCTCGCCAAGCAATTGGAGGCGACAGCGCTGGCTGTGGCGCTCCTCACAATGGAAGAAGGCTCTATGATGGACATCCAGCACATGATGAGGCCTTCTACCGACAACATTGAAATGACGCCTGCAAGGTGTTCGACGGATGGTCTTGACCATGACAGTTACAAATGGCCTACTCAATGTGACCAACCTTTCCTTCCTGCCAACCATCAGATGCAGTCTTCTGCATGGCCAGGGATTCCAGCTCAACTAGTGCGAGGAGGTATTTGCAGTGAAAAAGATAGGAAATATTTTGGTGATAATGATCCAAGGAGCACATCAGATGTTGGGGATGATACTGAAAGTTATTGGTTTTCTGAAGAAGAATTAGATGACCTTGCACTTTCTGGAAGAATTATATTGATTGGGGGAGCAACATTGGAGAATCAACAAACTTTGTCTCTTAAATTCGAGTCTTCCATTACTGATTGTTCAATCAAGGAGATTGGCAATGTTGCTGTCGAGGCTCACTCAGAGATGAGAACTGACAACGGTGAGGTATGTTTCAGGGAAAGAGATTCCAATGATAATATCCATGATACTCACTGTGAAGAAAAAAATGTCACACATATGGCAGCTGATACTGTTCTTAGTGAAGAAGTATATGTTCAGGAGAAAACTTCCAATTATAATTTGCATGACACTCACCGTGAAGGAAAAAATACCACATCTATGGTAACTGATAGTATTCTTTGTATGGAGTCTTCAAATTTTGCTGAGAGGAACTTTATTGTAGAAAGAGAAGAGCTTGTTGGGGAAAACAGCAAGAAGGTCGAGTTGCAAGAATTTGAAATCATCAATTCTGAAAGTTGTAACAGCAAAGGAAAAAATCAGTATCAGTTGGGTGAGTTTATGAGTTCATGTTGGCAACCTGTTATTACGCAGGATCCTTGTTCTGATTCTGAATCTGATCCTACTGAGAGTTCTCCTGATGCATCAATGACTGACATTATTCCTATGCTTGAAGAGTTGCACCCACTGATAGACTTTGGGATTGGTCACCCTACCTTAGCCGTCAGAGAGAACTTGAATTCTTCATCAGATGACGATGAAGATGACCTTGAGGAGGAGGATGTTAGCTCAGATGAAGAAGGAGCGAGTCGGACCCCGGAATAACACCTCCGAAATCCTCTGTGTATTCTGTACTAGTCCAGGAAATGCTAGTACACACTGTAGAAATGAAACCATAGCATATCCAAGCGTTCTTTATTAATAATAAATATTCAAGGTTACATAGGAAATAGCGCGCAGGCCAACAAATAAATAAACGAATAAATAAAGCAGCGGAAATGAAGATCAAAAGATAGAGCCCAATTAATTTGCCACAGGCAATCGACTGGGGCACGGCCTAGTCCAACTGGTCCTCACCATCGTGATACTCCTCCTCTGAAGTGGGAAATTAAGCAAGGGTGAGTACATACGTACTCAGCAAACCACACCGGAAATGCAATATAAATGTACGGGTAATCAAAGGATGGCAATATGGTTTATTTAAGCATAAAGCAACAATTTAATGACATTTTCAATAATTTTAAAAGGCATACTTTATTCCAAAATCAAATCTATACATTTTAACTCAGGAATCTCTCCTGGAATTGGCTAAGTTATACCCATGATGGACTCCCTCCATCCAACATCATTTCTGAAAACCAAATTTTAATTTACTAAAGTCTAATCTGAGAATGGCTTGCTCAGCATGCCCATATCCGCGGGCGCGGCTAATCGATTAGTTTGACACTCTGCAGAGGTTGTACAACTTTACCCACAAGACATAATATTTCCCTTTATGTCAACACACTTCCTTTGGTGAGAGATAGAGAAAATTATGACAAGTCCCCTATGTTAAATTCATACATGTAGTCATGCCCGCTAAGGTTTCACCGCTGAAAGACTCCCTTTATTCAGAAGCCCCCTCTTGTGCCAGAGTGGCAGCATCTCGCTTTCACCACACCACTACCCCCATATGGCATGACTGTCCATGAAATGATTTAATAAGGATAACCAGGTCTGTCCCATTCCAGACTCGTGGTAGTACGGTTAGGCTTTACATTCAACGAGACTCAGACCGGTCCTTAATTGACTAGGCGAGACTGTCCACAAACCCAGAACCATGACCTCCCCACTTTCGAACCAATTCTCGCCCGGTCTAAGTCATTTTCATTTTAACCATACTATCTCCACATTATTACTAACATTGATCACTATAAGTTTCCATATGAACATGATATCATTTTGGCATAAAGTTCCCTAAAATTTCCCAAGTTCAGTTCTATGCATGGCTAAGCAATATCTAACTATTACCATAGTCATAATTCATATTGTTACTAAGGTTACAAAGGTATCGGAATTCAAATGTCAATGGTCGCATGTCGAAATTGGATATAACTACCATTTAAAACTAGGTCGAAAATTAATGTCTATAACAAATAAGCATGCAATAATTTTAAATACAACATACAAGTTCATAAACTGGGAGCAACATGGTTAAGGGGGTGTGACTTGCCTGGTTCGACGCGTTGCTGCTCGAAATCGTCGTTCGGGAACTCCTCGGACTCTCCGTAATCTACGCGTAAAAAGCACCCAAATTCAAATAAAGTCCAAATGAAATCAAATAAACAAAAATTATATTTCAAACTAGCTCTAAACTGAAATTTAGGATTTCTAATGAATTTAGGAAGAAGAACGGAGCCAAACGGAGTTCGAACGGGCGAAAACGGGCTCCCGGAAGTTACAAAAGATTAAACGGGATTTTTCTGGAATTTTTAAATCATTTTTAAAAGAAAAACCGAATTACCGCGTCATGCTGACGTCAGCGGCATTTTTTGGATTTTTTTTAAATCATTTTTTTTATAAATCGACAGTGGGGCCCATCGGCCGTGGGACCGCGCCCACACGCCCTGGCGCTAAGCGCACTACGAGGACGCGCTTAGGGCGGAGCGGTTTGCCAGGCGGCGATACGCGCGCGGCGAGGGGAAGGCGGCGCGCACTGGGGCCGGGACGCGGGCCGGGGGGCAGCGAGCGGGCGGCGAGGGACGGCGCGGCGCTCGAGAGGAGAAGGGGGCGGAGGGAGAGGGAGAGGAGGAGCACGAGGAGAGGGGTCCTTGGGGGGTTTAAATAGGGGCGAGGAGGCGGCGCGGCTGGCCGAACAGCCGCGCGAAAATCGCGGCGGCGGTTGCGCGGCGGGCACGAAGGGCGGGGGTCATTGGCGCGGCGACGTGCGCGCGGGAGGAGGAGCTGGGCGTTACAAATCTACCCACCTTAAAAAGAATGTCGACCCCGAGATTCGGATTGGCTAGCAAAAAAGTTGGGGATACTCAGACTTTAGCTCCACTTCGTTTTCCCAAGTGGCTTCCTTCTCTGAATGATGACTCCACTGAACTTTGCAGAATCGGATGGTCTTTCTTCTCATGACATGTTCTGCAGTCTCAAGAATCTTGATCGGATGCTCTTTGTAAGTCAAATCTTTTTGGATTTCGATATCATCCAACTGTGCTTGCTCAGTGGGAACTCGAAGGCATTTCTTCAACTGTGACACATGGAACACATCATGCACTCCTGCTAACGCTGGAGGTAAACTCAGCTGATAGGCAACTTCTCCTTTTTTGGACAGTATGGGGTATGGGCCCACATACCGTGGTGCAAGCTTTCCTTTATTCCCAAAATGTTTCACACCTCTAAGAGGAGTGACTCTGAGATACACATGATCTCCTGGCTAAAAGGCTAGCTCTCTTCGGCGATTGTCTGCATAGCTTTTCTGCCTAGATTGAGCTATCTTGAGCCTATCTTGTATAAGCTTGACTTTCTCTTCTGCTTCATTCAGAATACTTGGACCAAACAACTGTCGCTCTCCAACTTGATCCCACAAGAGCGGAGTTCTGCATTTCCTTCCATACAGCGCTTCAAATGGTGACATCTTCAAGCTGGCTTGATAACTATTATTATATGAAAACTCAGCGAATGGAAGACACTTGTCCCAACTGGCATTATAGTCCAACGCACAAGCGCGCAACATATCTTCCAATATCTGATTCACACGCTCGGTTTGTCCATCTGTTTGAGGATGGTAAGCTGTACTAAAATTCAGTCGGGTTCCCATGGCTTCATGTAAACTTTTCTAAAAGCGTTAGGTAAATTGACTACCTCGATCTGAGACTATCTTCTTAGGAATTCCATGTAAACACACAATCTTGGTTATATAAAGTTCTGCCATTTTATTTCCTCCATACCTAGTGTTCACCGGTATGAAGTGGGCTACCTTGGTGAGACGGTCCACAATTACCCAAATGGAGTCATAGTTTGTTTGGGTTTTAGGGAGTCCGGTGATGAAATCCATTCCAATTTCCTCCCATTTCCATTCTGGGACTGCTAATGGCTGTAGCAAGCCTGCTGGTCTTTGATGTTCTGCTTTAACCCTCTAACAGACATCATAGCGAGCAATATACTCTGCAATTTCTCTCTTCATGCTAACCCACCAGTACTTTTCCTTCAAATCCTGATACATTTTTGTACTGCCGGGATGAATAGAGAATGGCGACTCATGTGCTTCCTGCAAAAGTACCTCCTTTATCTCTTTATGGTCCGGCACACACAACCTATTCTCGAACCATATAACACCTTGTTCATCCTCTGAAAATCCTGGAGACTTTCCTCTTCTCATATTCTTCTTAATTTCTTGGATATCTGGATCATCTTTTTGAGCTTCTCTGATCTGTTCCCGAAGTGTGGGTTGTACTTCAAGTGCATTCACTGATCCGTGAGTGACAATCTCCAGATTCAACCTCTTCATCTCCTGGCATAGCTCAGGCAACCCTTCTCTAACACTGATCATGTTGACATGACTTTTTCTGCTCAATGCATCAGCTACCACATTGGCTTTCCCTGGATGATAATGGATACCGATATCATAATCCTTAATCAACTCTAGCCATCTTCTTTGTCTCAAGTTGAGCTCAGTCTGAGTGAAGATATACTTCAGGCTCTTATGATCTGTGTATATTTCGCAACGATTACCGATGAGGTAATGTCGCCAAATCTTCAAAGCATGCACAATCGCGGCTAGCTCCAAGTCATGAGTAGGATAATTGCTCTCATGAGGCTTTAGCTGCCGGGATGCGTAAGCTACCACTTTTCCTTCTTGCATCAGCACACAACCCAAACCTTGCCGTGAGGCATCACAATAAATCACAAAATCTTTGTGAATATCTGGTAGAACTAGGACTGGCGCTGAGACAAGTCTTTTCTTTAGCTCTTCAAAGCTTTTCTCACACGATTCTGTCCATTCAAACTTCTTTTCCTTCTTCAAGAGTTGAGTCATTGGATGTGCAAGCTTGGAGAAACTCTTTATAAATCTCCGGTAATATCCAGCTAATCCCAGAAAACTCCTACCATCCCATCACTGCTTCTACTTTGGCTGGATCCACCGCTACTCCACTTGCGGATACAATATGTCCAAGAAATCCTATTTCCTTCAGCCAAAACTCGCACTTGCTGAACTTGGCGTACAGCTGGTGATCCCTGAGCTTTTCCAATATTAATCTCAAGTGTGTCTCATGCTCCTTCTCATCTCTAGAGTAGATGAGAATATCATCAATGAACACCACCATAAATTTATCCAGAAATTCCATGAACACCTTATTCATCATATTCATGAAATAGACTGGTGCATTAGTCAACCCAAATGACATAACTGTGAACTCATAAAGTCCATACCGAGTGGTGAAGGCTGTCTTGGGCATATCTTCAGGCCGGATTTTTAACTGATGATATCCAGACCGAAGATCTATTTTGGAGAAGACACCTACTCCCTTTAACTGATCGAACAAGTCATCGATCCTGGGTAAGGGGTACTTATTCTTAATGATGACCTCATTAAGAGCTCTATAATCCACACACATCCTCATACTACCGTCCTTTTTCTTGACGAAAAGAACAGGTGCACCCCAAGGTGATGAACTTGGTCTGACATATCCCTTGTCTTGAAGCTCACGAATTTGCTTCTTTAATTCTGCTAGTTCATTTGCAGGCATTCTGTACGGCCTCTTTGAAATTGGGGCTATACCGGGGATGAGGTTGATTATGAACTCTATATCCCGGTCTGGAGGTATACCGGGTAAATCCTCTGGAAAGACATCCGGATATTCTTGTACGACTGGCACTCTCTCAATACTTAAGCCCTTGAGCTTGTTGAGACTGACTTGCTTCTCCCTACTGTTCTTGGACTCAAACTCAACCTTGATTCCGTCTTCATTGGTGAGTTCAATAGTCCGGTTGAAGCAATTAATTCGGCCCTTATTCTTGGTTAACCAATCCATACCAAGGATCACATCCAAATCCTGGGACTGCAAAACTATTAAGTTTGCTAGGAATGTCACTCCTATAATCAAAGGAATTTTTAGGCAAATGGAGCTGACTCTTACTTCTAATCCGGGGGAGCTGACTATCATGGGATTGGCAAGAGGAAAGGCGGCTATCCCATGCTTACCCACGAATTGACTAGCAACAAAAGAATGGGAAGCTCCAGAGTCAAATAAAACTGATGCTGGGACAGAATTTACGAGGAACGTACCGACGACCACATCCGGAGCATCCTGGGCTTCTTCTGCCGTGATATTGTTGACACGGCCTCTGACTGCTGGCATCGGCTTTGCTGCTGGAAGAGCTGAAGGGTTGGGTCTGGCCAGTGCTGGTGCTAGCATGGCTCTCTTCTTAGGGCACTGATTTGCAAAATATCCCATCTCATGACAGTAGTAACACTAGACTCCCACCATAGTCTGTGTAGTCCTCTGAATCTGATTGCCTGCCGGGGCTGGAGGTGGCCTGAAGTTGGGGTTGGCAGGACGCTGCGGTGCTACCAATGCCCTGGATGAAGAAGGACCCTGAGGTCTGACATGCTGCGGAGGCTGAGGCATCGCGGTGCGAGGCTTGGGGTGTCCTCCGAGATTGTTCATCTGGAAAGCCATCCTTCTCTTGCGGCTCTCCATCTCCTGATGTTTGCCTTCCTGGCGAATAGCCTTGTTGACTAACTGCTGAAAGTCAACATAATCATGAGATATGAGCTGAACTGCCAACTCATCATTCAATCCCTCAATGAAGCGCTCCTGCTTCGCTTCATCGGTGGCTACGTCTTCTGGAGCATATCTGGCGAGATGATTAAACTTGTACAGGTATTCCGTCACAGTGCGTCCTCCCTGACGCAAGGAACAGAACTCCTTCTTCTTGAGTGCAATGACGCCCGAAGGGATGTGAGCTCGGCGAAAAGCTCACACAAAATCACCCCAAGTGATAGCCTGAGCGTCCCGGTGAGTGACTCGAAAGTTGTCCCACCACTCAGCAGCGGGTCCATTCAGCTGGTGAGATGCGAACAAGACTCGCTCTCGATCACTACACTGAATGATGTCCAATTTCTTCTCAATGGTCCTGAGCCAATCGTCCGCATCAAGAGGCTCAACACTGCTGGAGAACACCGGAGGCTGGGTTCTCATGAATTCTGGCAACTTGTTCTGCTGGTGATGCTGGGGAGCGGCGGCTTGAGCATTCTGATTATTGTTGATACTCTATGCTAACAGTTGGATAAGCTGGTTCTGATTCTCCATCATCTGCTGCCAGGTGGGTCCATCTGCGGGAGGAGGGGGCAAGCCTGGCGGAGGGGGACTGCTGGCGTTGCTACGAGTGTTCACCATCTGACGGTTGATGACAAGATTTAGAAAAAGGGAGGAATAGAGTTCTACCCAAAAACCCCACACACAAGCGATAAAACTCCAATAAACTCCAAATATAAATAAATGAATGAATCAAATCTTTATTAATCCTCTAGCAAAAGATGGCGTCTGTTTACAAGAAGTAACTATAGCACGCACATCGAAGGAATCATCGTCTAAAGCTATCTAAAGAGGAAACTAATCCTGCTGAGGTCCACGGAACTGGCTCAAGTAAGTCTTCTTGTCGCCGGTCTTTCTCTTCTTCGGGACATGGACGGGCTCTGAGTACTCTGAAGTCTCTCCCTGGACGGACGAACCCTCACTGCAGGCCTTGTACATGGCCAGCTCCTCCTGCACCTCGCGAAGCTTCTGCTGGGTCGTCAACAGCTCGTCAAGGGTGTCCTGGTAGTTTTCGTCCATGGCCTCCGTGAGCTCTGTCTGTCGAAGCAATACGGTAGAGCTGGTCGTTGTAGGCGGGCGAAAGGCACTATATGAGCTGCACTGATACTTGATGGGATAGTAGCAAAACTCGGAGGGCTTCAACTGCGCCTCATAGAGTCTCCCCATCGTCTGTATTGCCTCACGAGCTGCGTCCTGGATGCCCGTGGCGAAGGTGTCTCTCATTATTGGAGCCTCATAGATATGGGAGATGGTCCTGCCGCGGTCCTGAGCGTAGATGTGAACCTCGACTCTCCATTGATCCTGTGCGAACGTCCGTGTCCGGAAGCCGTGGTAGACGGGTCTCTCTGTGAATCCGAGGAATTGGGCCATATCCAGCAAGATCCTGGTCCAGCTCTCCATGTACAGTCCGTACGACACCGCAGTCGGGATCTCAGCCATCTACAAATTTTGAGAGAGAGAGATGACTTAGAAATAAGTTTTTATAAACCGAAGGGGATGAGTGAAGAGAGAGTAAGGAATAAAAGTTTTTGAAATTATTTATCTTTTTAAAATATAGTCCCTAAGTTTGAACCATGGCTATGACCTACAGTCGATATGGCTCTGATACCATCTCTGTCGGACCCCGGAATAACACCTCCGAAATCCTCTGTGTATTCTGTACTAGTCCAGGAAATGCTAGTACACACAGTAGAAATGAACCATAGCATATCCAGCGTTCTTTATTAATAATAAATATTCAAGGTTACATAGGAAATGGCTCGCAGGCCAACAAATAAATAAACGAATAAATAAAGCAGTGAAAATGAAGATCAAAAGATAGAGCCCAATTAATTTGCCACAGGCAATCGACTGGGGCACGGCCTAGTCCAACTGGTCCTCACCATCGTGATACTCCTCCTCTGAAGTGGGAAATTAAGCAAGGGTGAGTACATACGTACTCAGCAAACCACACCGGAAATGCAATATAAATGTACGGGTAATCAAAGGATGGCAATATGGTTTATTTAAGCATAAAGCAACAGTTTAATAACATTTTCAATAATTTTAAAAGGCATACTTTATTCCAAAATCAAATCTATACATTTTAACTCAGGAATCTCTCCTGGAATTGGCTAAGTTATACCCATGATGGACTCGCTCCATCCAACATCATTTCTGAAAACCAAATTTTAATTTACTAAAGTCTAATCTGAGAATGGCTTGCTCGGCATGCCCATATCCGCGGGCGCGGCTAATTGATTAGTTTGACACTCTGCAGAGGTTGTACAACTTTACCCACAAGACATAATATTTCCCTTTATGTCAACACACTTCCTTTGGTGAGAGACAGAGAAAATTATGACAAGGCCCCTATGTTAAATTCATACATGTAGTCATGCCCGCTAAGGTTTCACTGCTGAAAGACTCTCTATTCAGAAGCCCCCTCTTGCGCCAGAGTGGCAGCATATCGCTTTCATCACACCACTACCCCCATATGGCATGACTGTCCATGAAATAATTTAATAAGGATAGCCAGGTCTGTCCCATTCCAGACTCGTGGTAGTATGGTTAGGCTTTACATTCAGCGAGACTCAGACCGGTCCTTAATTGACTAGGCGAGACTGTCCACAAACCCAGAATCATGACCTCCCCACTTTCCAACCAATTCTTGCCCGGTCTAAGTCATTTTCATTTTAACCATACTATCTCCACATTATTACTAACATTGATCACTATAAGTTTCCATATGAACATGATATCATTTTGGCATAAAGTTCCCCAAAATTTCCCAAGTTCAGTTCTATGCATGGCTAAGCAATATCTAACTATTACCATAGTCATAATTCATATTGTTACTAAGGTTACAAAGGCATCGGAATTCAAATGTCAAAGGTCGCATGTCGAAATTGGATATAACTACCATTTAAAACTAGGTCGAAAATTAATGTCTATAACAAATAAGCATGCAATAATTTTAAATACAACATACAAGTTCATAAACTGGGAGCAACATGGTCAAGGGGGTGTGACTTGCCTGGTTCGACGCATTGCTGCTCGAAATCGTCATTCGGGAACTCCTCGGCTCTCCGTAATCTACGCGTAAAAAGCACCCAAATTCAAATAAAGTCCAAATGAAATCAAATAAACATAAATTGAATTTCAAACTAGCTCTAAACTGAAATTTAGGATTTCTAATGAATTTAGGAAGAAGAACGGAGCCAAATGGAGTTCGAACGGGCGAAAACGGGCTCCCGGAAGTTACATACGATTAAACGGGATTTTTCTGGAATTTTTAAATCATTTTTAAAAGAAAAATCGAATTACCGCGTCATGCTGGCGTCAGCGGCATTTTTCGGATTTTTTTTAAATCATTTTTTATAAACTGATAGGTGGAGCCCTCTTGCCGTGGATCGCGTCCCACACGCCTGGCGCTAAGCGCACCGCGCGAGGACGCGCCGTATGAGCGGGCCGGGCGGCGTGGTAGCGCGCGGCGGCGCGGCGCAGCGAGGAAGGGCGGCGCGCACCGTGGCCGGCGGGGACGGTGGAGCTGAGCGGAGCTGACGGCGGGGCGAAGGGGCAGCGAGCCGGGCTGCGCGACGGCTGGGCGTGGCTCGTGCTCGCCGGAGCCGAGGAAGACGGCGGCGGCACTCGAGAGGAAAAGGGGGCGGAGGGAGAGGGAGAGGAGGAGCACGAGGAGAGGGGTCCTCGGGGGTTTAAATCGGGGCGACGAGGCGGCACGGCTGGCCGAACGGCCGCGCGAAAATCACGGCGGCGGTTGCGCGGCGGCGACGGCGGGCGCGAAGGGTGGGGGTCGTTGGCGCGGCGACGCGCGCGCGGGAGGAGGAGCTGGGCGTTACAGAGCGGATGGGCAGAAAGATGATGGAAATAACCTGAAGGATGTTATTGATCTAAATTCGTTGGATATGGAAAAGAACACTTGGCTGGAGAGTCTGAAGTTTGAACTTGACCAGAGGTTAATGGACCTGCAAGCTGCTGATGCAACTCAGAAATTGATGGAGGCATCACGCTTCCATGTTCAGGTTTCCTCCATTTCTGCACCGAGGAAGAACACATTTGATCCTTCAAATGATTCAAAGGAAATGATAGAGTTACCACAGATTCCTGATTCAGCACCATTCCTTCTCATTCCACGGAGAAACCTATTTGATCTTCCATTTGACCAAATCGTGGACCATGACAGCCAATTGCGAGAATGTTGGACTCCTCGTTCTTACTTTCCAACAACACAGCATATGAGGCACAGGAATTTCTATGGACAACACTCTACTTATCTGCAGCATCACAATGGTATCAAACTGGAGAGAAGTGAAATCAGTGGAAAAGATGCTTGTGATAGTCATTCAGACAGCGATGCTGAGCAAGAGGGGAATAATGGCAAGTTAACAATACTTGAAATTGAGCTCTTTGTGCCATGGGACCCTGAAATTAGCTGGATTCAATGTCAGGCTATGCTTTTGCTTGAGGACAAGCAAATTTTCAAGAGGGCAGTAATGTAACGGAACGTAGGACCCATATGGCAGTGTGAGTGAGGCAGTGTTTAAAAGACAACCTGCGGTACCAAACAAGGGCAGTAAATGAGTTGAACCAGAATTTTCCCTTCTCCAGTTTCTTCTTCCTCAAGCCTTCACATACCTCGGTGGAGTTGTCTCACGTCACGGCGGTCTCGCCGGCGGCCAAGGGACGTAATGAACTGAGTTTATTTCTTCCGATCTTCTTCTTCTCCTTCTTTGGTTTTCTTCTGGTGTTTTTCCCTGTTCGTTCTTCAAATGTCAAACTCAGTTGTTCGATCTCACGCCCCGACTCAGTTGGTGACCAAGGGACGTGACAGATGGCCGCCGATGCCGAGCCCCTCGAGATCCTCCTCCACCTTCCCCTGCTCACCGAGGGCAAGGTCAGATTGTCTAACGAGCCCTTTTGTAGTTGAGGGATTGCTTGCTGGTGCTGTGATGTAGTGTAGTACTGTTGTGTAGCTTGGTAGGGTCCAGTTATGCGAAGAAAAACACAGCAAGTCGATGATTCATTAGTATTTAGTCCTGAAAGATGACTCCGTAAAGAGAGGAGTGCGACGGGGGTACATGATAAGCTAATACAGATGCCATTACTTCGAGGATTAATTTAGTGGAAAATTTTGATTGTTGGTGGTTCATAACTTTGCATGTTTCATGATGCTTTTGCAGTTTTTATTGATTCGGTATTGTATTTTTTGGTTGTAGATTTGATGTCTTTTGTTCTATTTAGAGCATCTCCAAAAGAGATCCTAAAAATGAGTCTTAAATTTTAATTTAGGGCTCCAACTAATTAGATTTAGGGCTCCAACGAAATATTCACTTCAGCAATTAGGCCCTAAAATCCAACAAAGATAGGGCTCAATCACAGAGTTGCTAAATATAGCTATTCTCCTAGGGACCCTAAAACAATTTGCTAAATTTTAACAATTTATGATCCTTGCTGGAGTTAATCTTTTTCCCAAAAACCCTATAATTCAAATTAGGGCCATATCTTTGTTTTAATAGGAGATGCTCTTAGGCATGATCTGTGTTTCTTGGTCAGTTATATGTACCTGTTAGAGATTATTTTCATGTGCTTACTGCATGCAGCTTAGCTGGTTTGATCACACATTTGATGTTTCAGTTTTAGGTTAATCTTGCTCCTCTCATGTAGTTTACCTTGATAGATTGTCAAAGAACAGACAACAAGGAGTAGGCCGTCCAATAACATTTAGCTGGAAAAGATATTCCTGCATGGATGATTTCTTTTCCACTATTGTGGATAAGATATTTCCTTATACTAGTTTGTTTTTGTGCTTTCAAAAAAAATCCTTCTACTTTTGTGTTACCCTGTAGCTATTACAACCTAAGATAATTTATGATTAGGCTTCTTTGTCTACACAAGTTTTGTGGTAAAATTGTAATATTTTTTTTGCAAGTTTGTCACTACTACTGGTAGGGATCAACTAATTTGTATTCTTGAATTCACCTTCAATGTTACTGGCCGTGATGTTCGATGCCAATTGTTTTATCTGAGCTTGTTGATCTAATGATCAGCAGAGCAGTACTAAAGTGATTGATGGTTGGCGGGTAAAGCCCCCCTCACGCTCCTTTAAGACTACTGAATATCTACTCTATTACGTTGGAAAGATTTGCCGGCTCCTCAGCCATGCCACCTCACCCTCCATGCCGTTTTTCAAAACAGCCCTCCCACTTTCTCTACATTACGGATTGGTCCCTGTAAATTACAAATAGGTCCTTTGCGATTTTTTGTGAGTATAAAAAAACTTTTTCAGATTGTGTTTAGGTCCCTGGTTCGTTACTTTCCAGCAAAGACCCCCCGTTAAATACATATCGCGGGTTAGTCCTTTTCTAATTTTTCGAGATAGAGCATGGGTCCAAAGAAATAACAATCGGGTCCCTGCTTCTTACGTTTAGGTCATTTCTCCGTTTTTCCCGAAAAAAATGTATTTGTAGTCCGTTTTTCCCCAGGATCCGAAAAAAAAGTTTTGTGGTCCATTTTTCCGAAAAAAAAGGCAAATTCGTTTTTCGTTCGTCCTTTCTCCGTTTTTGTCGGGAAAAATGTTTTCGTAGTCCGTTTTTTCTTCAGACCCCGGGAAAAATATTTTCTTGGTCCGTTTTTTCTCGAAAAAAAGGCATCCCTTCTCCGTTTTTGCCGGAAAAAATGTTTTCATGGTCTGGTTTTTCCCGGAATCCAAAAAAATGTTTTTCGTGGTCCATTTTTTCTAAAGAAAATACAAATTCGTTTTTCGTTCGCGTACGCGGCGTGCGCCGCGTTTAGTTACGTAGTAATGATATATGTATCGTTCGGATGGATAAATTTGTGCAGATTAGCCATCATCAATTTGCATCATAAATATTTGAATTGATGTTTCGTTAACTTTTCCTGTTTATTCATATTCCCACTTATCGGTGCACCTGCTATCGCTGCATCATTTACACAGCTGTTAAGATGAACTATTTTTTTGTAATAACATAGTGTGCAATTGGCGTACAATCACTACTATGCTCCAACCTTTTTAGGGCAACTAATCTACTTCAATTGATAAAGGGGGGATTAGTTCAGTTCAGCTCTCTAATGCTACTTCCTGTTGTTCAGTAGTGTGACATTGTAGAGCATCAATCTACTAATTGTCTATAATGTTTTTTTTTAAGTTGCAATATTTTCTATATTCCCTAATTCCCTGTTGCCTCTGTTACACAAACAATATGTCACAATTTCCTTGGACTGGGGTTGGTGTCTAGCGTTCCAGACCTTTTCTACGATTTTGCCGGGCAGTTTAGTTGTAGTTGTAGATCATTACTTAATATTGTACCCAGTATTAAGAACAGCTATTAGGTTGTAATGCAGCATCTCTTAATCGTGCTGTGTCAATAGCAGCTGAAAGTCTTTTTTTTTTGCTTGAAACCATATTCCTAAGCATCAACGTGACACGTCATCCACACGATAACTCCGGCCCGCTTGCTCTCTCCGACAAGCTTGCCCGACAGCTAGAAGCTTTTTTTTATCACTATTCACACCTTTTTTTTCATTATTACTCACTTTTAAATAAAATTACAAATCTAACATCTTTCTTTACCGTAGAGGAACCGGTAGGTGACACGAATAACCTACCGTGTTCTTCTACCGTGGTAGATCGTTAATAGTTAATGTCTCACTGCAGTAGCTCATTTATCATGATATCTGAGTTCGGTAGAATAGGCTTATCGAGCTTGGTGATAACTCTTCTGCCATAGTAAATAACATTTATCACTGTCAGTGTTTTTACAATAGGAAAATAAACTACATTTACAATTTTGTCGGTGACAAAAAAAAAAGCATACAGACCCAATATGCCGAGGCTTCTAAACAGTACGGGCACGTCGCATACGTGGCCCAATCAGGGTCCGCCACGCGGCACGCTGACCCTATGTCCCACTGACAGCGCCGCCTTCGCCTCTATATGAATTCCTCTGGGTCTCGTCTCGCCCTCTGTTCTCTCGGATCGGACGGAGAAACCCTACAGTCGCCTTGCCGGAGAGAGAGAGAGAGAGAGAGACCAGAGACCTAAGAGGCGGCGGCCATGGCGAGGTGCTTCCCGTACACGCCCAGGGCGCGAGACCCTGTCGCGGAGGCGATGGCGGCGGACGAGCCGGCGGCCGATAAGGTTCGTTCGCTCGCTCATCCCGTCGAGCAAGTCGATTCGATTTCCTTGTTTGTGCTGCTGTGCCCTGCCGTCACCTGATTCCGCCCGTCCTGGAATTGGGATTAACAATTATAAACCAAAATCTTAAGAACTATGGTTGATTGGTTGGTTGTCCTCATTCTTGGATTAGTGGCCGTTGGTCCATTTGGGATGTTGAGAATTAATTGAGTCCTTAAGAACTAATGTTAGGGAACCTGGATAAGATGGTTTGAGACAGGGTAATTGAGAGAACCTCATGGTTGAAAATTAGAGAGGAAAGTTGGTGCTTGATCGAAAATTCCTTTGTTTCGACTTAAACCCTAGGCCACAGTTGCAGTTATTTATGGTGCGTGAAACAAGCAATCAGCTACTAATTTGGAACTGTTGTGCGCCTGAGCTATGTCGTTTCGATGCTTTGGTTTCATCTAGATGTATTGTTTTGCTGTGGCCAGTGATTGTGGATGAAGATATTTTTCTCTGTAGTGAGTATGATATTGGTTTGGGATGGGTAGCAAGGAACCTGGTTCTTGACATTGTGTGGTGACTAAGGGGATGAGTTCATTTCCAAACTACTCTAGTGAACTTTGTCATGTCGTCCTTGTTGGATAATTGTGAAACTGGACAAATTTCTGAACTGTGGAGTATGGACTTTTATTTGTCGGTAAAACTTGTACTCTAAGTATGAATCTTGATGCATTGTCTGTTATGACTTATGACATCATGTTATGCCTCTTTGTATTCCCGTCGTCCATTCTTAATTGGAACTGAGGGTTAATCGGGTGGCTGAAGCTCCAGAAAGAAAGGGAAATGATGCAAAACAAGGAAAAGAAGGAAGAGAAAAAGAGACAAAACAATGCTGCCCAGAAGGGTGAGAAATATGAGATATCTGGTCATCATCCTAAGCATGGCCATAAGAAGAGAAAGCATGACATTGTTGGTCCAGAGACAAGAAATTTTTTTATGGATATTGCGGAACAGTTGGAGAAGAGTGGTATTTCTGAAGAGCACGAGGCTCCTTCCTGCGGTCAGTCTTTGCATGGCACCCCAGAGAGCTCACTGGACAACAATAAGAGACTGAGGGCTTCTGTGTCACCTAGCCCGAGTCAAACAAGAAATGGTTATTATTCTTTCTGAAAATCTTGCTGCAAGCTAAAAGGGCAACAATTTTCAATGCATGGTGCTAATGTTATTTACTCTTGCAGGTGTTTTTCGTGTAAAGCTAGCACCTACAAATCAAACAAGAGATCCGGAATCAACTGCAGTTTTGTCAGTGATACCGAGAGTCCTTGAACAACAACCAGTCAAACAAATGGGATTGGATCTGTCCATGGCCAAGAGGCAGAGTGAGTTCCAGCCCTACATCAACACAGAGACAGTGGCGAAATGATTGGTTGCTGCAGAGCAGAACATGGCTCTAAGGAATGACAATCATCTGGGTGAATCAAGACAAGTCAATAAGCAACGACCTGCAATGGTCATGCAAAGAGTTAGTCCTCAGCCAGCACCAAAGGTAAGGCAAAGAGCTGATCCTCCACTCACCAAGGTGCTGCAAAGGGTTGAACCTCCGCCTGCGAATGTGATGCAAAGAGCTGGTCATCTGATGCCATCGAAGGTGTTCCAAAGAGAGACTCCTCAGGTTCCTGCAAATGCGTTGAAAAAGGTGACAACTGCTGCCTCACTTGGCCGTCCCAGTGTGGAGCAACCAGCACTGCTACACAAACCAAATGTTTCTGTGGAGTCACCTGTTGTCAAGCAGCAGCAACAGGTGGATGCCCTTCCTAAAGACGTGCGTTGCTCTGTCGAAACGAGCATAGCAGCAGCCCCAGTGAAAGAGGTGAAGCGATCCAGCTCTGACCGGAAGACCCGCAAGGCTGAGAAGAAAGAGAGGAAGTTGGCCGATCTGTTTGTTACCTGGAATCCATCTCCCATACAGATGGAAGACAAGGATGTTTGCAACCAGGACTGGCTGTTCAGTTGTGACGTGACACCCAGAAGCAACTGCAGGGCGTTTGATGGACCAGAGTGGTGTCAGCCAACTGAGCAGCCGTTCTCGCTGCAACCCAGATCACTTCTTCTGCCAGACCTTCACATTTATCAGCTGCCGTATACTGTTCCGCTTTAGATGTGTATCAGCTGCTGCGTGCTGCCCCGTTTTAGATGTAGGATGTTTGTTGGTAGCACAGAGGTTGTGAAAGGAGAAAGGTGTCGGAGCAGAGCTGTGAGGCTTTGTGGGAGCTAATTATTGTCTCCTTGCTTCAATTTTCCAGCTTTGTTCTCTGTTGTATGGCAATTAGTGGAGAAATTAGTAAAAGGCCTTCCATACTGTTTTATGCAATTAACTTAGAAATTGCTTATGTTTTATGTCAAGATTTTGACGTCCCTGACTCCCTTGCTTCAATTTTCCAGCAATGTGGTGACACCAGAGTTATCTTTCTGTTGTATAGCAATGAGTTGAGTAATCAGCAAAAGGCCCTTCCGTGGTGTTCCAAGCCAAGAAGCTCTGAAATAGTTTAATATTTCCGGTATGAAATTTTGACGTCGTGCATGTTCCTTGGGACGAATTGAATCAGTTGATGCTTACCTTTGTGACCTGAGCTTGGAATCTAGTTCTTAGTTCTGACTGGTGTGTATTTTTGCGGATTCTTCTGCAAAATTTGATGGGGTGCACTAAATTCACAAGTTATCTGGCCGGTCACTTGCTTCCTTCCAACTTCTTTTCTTAATCTCGTGACTAGGCCACTAGTTACTGAAGTACATTTTGCTCTTAACTATTCGGTTCGAATAGAGGATCTTTGCTGCCATTGCAACCTTGTCTTATTCAGGTTTCAGACATGTCCTATACATAAGATTTCAGCAAGGTTGTAGGAACAACATTATAGAGAGACAGAAAAAAAGCGAGACAGAGAAGGTAGGAACGCTGCAAAGCGACTACGCGCAAACGATGTATACTATAGGGCATGAGGTTTAGCCGTTCAGGTTAGCAACAGCTGCAGTCCTTGCGCTCCAGGTAACCGTAGCAAGTTTTAGTTTGTCCAATATGTGAATGTCATCCCAAAGATGTACCCGTTGACTGCTTCTCGGCGGATCCTTACCATCGTCCCTGCGGATTCAATCATTCTGGCGCGGAGTATCTACGGAAAGTTATTGTCCAATTATATACTATGATCAGTGTTGTAAGTGGCGAGGAGGATGAGCCATCGGCAACGGATCTACTACAACCAAAAGAAGATGAGCCATCGGCAACGCATCTACTATAACCAAAAGAGGATGACAGGAAAAATTGTTAGGAAGGGGGTGATAGATTGATAGGTAGGCAGGGTCGTCACATAAAGGATTAATTAGAATCACTACTACAGAACCAGCTTCTAGAAGCGGTTCGGAACCACTTCTAGAAGCGGTTTTACAACCGCTTCTAGGCAACTGGTTGTGATACCTCGAAAGGTATCATAAGCGGTTCTAGGAACCGCTTGTGGTGGTGCGACACCAAGCGATAAAAGGCAGTAATAATATCGTGGGAACGTGATTCAAACCCACGACCAACACTCCATCCTCGTGACTCGTCTCATCCATCTAGCCAACCCACCCACGCGTGCTCTCTGATAGAATAGGGCACGCATTCCTTTTATTATTTTTAAAACTGGGCTTCTACAAGCGGTTCGTGACACGAACCCCTTCTAAAGGGGGTCTTTAGAAGCGGTTCGTGGCATGAACCCCTTCTAAAGCCCCCAGCTTTAGAAGCGGTTCGTGACACGAACCCCTTCTAAAGCTTTAGAAGCGGTTGGGGACACGAACCGCTTGTAAAGATCTTTAGAAGGGGTTCGTGACACGAACCGCTTCTAAAGGTGGGGCATTAGAAGGGGTTCGTGCCATGAACCGCTTCTAAAGATCCCCTCCGGCTTGTTGCCACGAACCGCTTCTGGTGCGAGTATTACAACCGGTTCGCACCAAACCGTTTCTAATAGGCCGGTTGTGATGCCCGATTTTGTAGTAGTGAATGCAATTTACTTGTTAGGATGGGATTTTTTTAAAGGTTTTTAGAAATATGGAAAAAAGGAGGGGAGAGGGGAGAAGGGAGAATGAACCAGCACCAGCACCAACTGAATCTTTTATATTAGTAAAGATCAAAACATATGTCCACGAATGTAACGCCCTAGTTTTCTGCTTCCTGGGAAAATCTAATTTAAATTAATTAAATTCAAAAATTGGAGTTTCCTTGGTGTTTATATTAACCTGGCATCCTTTCCCCTCCAAAATCGTGATTCAATTCCCTTTCGTTCGAAAAAAAAATCTAATTTCCAGATTCCCGCCGGTACCCGAAATTTCATCTTGTCCAAAAAGTCTCCAAAAATCCCAAAATCACTTCAATTAGGTCCCAAATATTCCAAAATGATTTTTGGAATGATTCCCAAGATTTTTGGAACTCTGTCCCTATTTTATCTCGCGCGGCTTTTGTTTAATGCCCGCAATTCGCTCCAGAATATTTAATTCCACAAATTTCATCCAAATTCCGCGAAACCAATTGTATTGGGTTCCAAATATTCCAAAATGGTTCTAGGAATTTTTCCGGAATTTTAAGACCATTTTTCCTAATTTTTCTCTAGGGCGTCACTTTCGCGTAAACCTCGACCACTCATGGCGTGACACGTGGCAACACTATTCAGCTTTCTTCAACCTCCCGTTGGCTTGCTCCCATGGGAGAACAGAGAAGGTGCCATATGGAGTTCATAACTTTCAATCACCATAACTCCCTATTCATTGCTCCGATTCATGAACGGCCGGATCCGTTGGATTCGTAACGACGTCCTCTCTCCATTCCCCACCATCTTTAATCCCCAATCTCACCGGAATTTGAACTATCGAGCAAAAACCGACCTAATTGCACATAACTCGACCGTTTCAACTCCAAACGACGTGCTTCCACTTCTCATATCTCCGTGGGGACGTCCTCTTCCCGATGGTAGCACCCACTCCTTGTCTCTTCCACTCGTTCATCCGCTAGATCAAGAAAACTGCCGAGGAAACGCGTTTTCGGGAGTTCTTCGTGTTCATCCTTGTTCCTCCCTCTCCGGTGGGTCAATCCTCATGCCGCTTGGTTCTTTGTGACCGTGAGGAAGTCTAGCATCTAACCTTTCAATCAATTTTAGGATCCCTCAAGTTTTGGAGACGAATTTCGTGTTTTTATCGGTTCGGCCGGAACTTCGTTCATCGTCGAATTCGTCGTCTCCGGTGAGTTTGGATCCAATTCCTTGCTCCTATAGATCCCTAAGGATGTCCTCTAAAGGATCCATGAATTTATTTGGCTTAATTTCTTGCAAAAATGGGGCAAAAAATCCGTTTTTTTTTTGAAGAAAATGGGGCTCTGTTGTGTTTTGGGCTCTGTTCTGATACTTAAAATCGCGAGTACTGTAGCTACATTACCGGGTTTGTGCTACAGTACCGGATCCGCGGTGCTACAGTACCGTTTCTTTTTTCCTTGATTTTCCATCATTTTCCAACTTCGAACGCTTATATCTTTTGCGTCCGAACTCCGATTGACTCCGTTTAAATTTCTAAATTCATCTAAAATAAAGATCTACCTGCCAGTATAACTTTTGTAATTTTTGAATTTTATTTATTTTCTTTTATTTATTTATTGCCTCGTTTTGCGCGTAGCCAACGATCCCGCCGTCGCCGCCGACCCCGCCTCCGGACTTCAAGTGTTCAACATTCTCGTTGTGACCGAGGTAAGTCTCCTTGACGCATGTTGATCCTAAAATTTATAAATGTTTTACAAACTGCATTGCTATTTATATAAAAGGATGATGTTGACGTTAGGCTATTAGTTATACCTATTGTTCACGCCTCCTTGTTATTGTTATCCCTGTTCCTTTGTCACCCTAGTATAGTAATCCACCATAATAACTACTTTTGATAAAAGATTCTTTATTTAAGGGAAAAGGATAGTTGGTAAACATTTTGATGGCGCAAACGGCATAGATTGCAATTTGAAGTTAGATGATTATTAGTGATAATGTGGAGGTAGTCATTATGAAAGTGACCTATGAGTGGTGGTAGTTGAAATATTGCGGAGTTGGATTGGAATAGTGAATTGCAATATGATTAGTATGGATTGGGGAAGTGTTGGAAGATGTACGATATTAAGAATAATAGTCGGTAGAAGTAAATAAATAATATTGGGAGGCATACTTGTCGATCAAATAGAATAAGTGGTGACTTATATTTCGGTGGATTTTAGTAGTAGTGATGTGTTTTATTTCTTTGCTCGTCACAATAGTGAAAATGGGTCGGCCTGGACCGGCACGGCACGAAGCAGGCACGAAGCGCAAATGGGTCGGACCTGAGATCACCAAGTCGGGGCCATCGTGGCACGGCACGGTTCCAGCGCAAAGCACGATGGGCCCAGACCGGGCCGACATGGCACGGCACGACGCTCACCTCTAGCCATGGATATGCTGACTGTAGGCCATCAATAAGGCTAGCCTTCGTGGCTGGTGCCACCGTCACGGTGGAAGCAGATGCACCTCCTCATCGCCGTAAAGACGTAGCAGGCGAGGAGGCTCTTCGGACCGGCGAGGTACGGCCGCTCGGCCGGTGTCGGACCCCGGAATAACACCTCCGAAATCCTCTGTGTATTCTGTACTAGTCCAGGAAATGCTAGTACACACAGTAGAAATGAAACCATAGCATATCCAGCGTTCTTTATTAATAATAAATATTCAAGGTTACATAAGAAAAGGCGCGCATGCCAACAAATAATTAAACGAGTAAATAAAGCAGCAGAAATGAAGATCACAAGATAGAGCCCAATTAATTTGCCACAGGCAATCGACTGGGGGCACGGCCTAGTCCAACTGGTCCTCACCATCGTGATACTCCTCCTCTGAAGTGATAAATTAAGCAAGGGTGAGTACATACGTACTCAGCAAACTACACCGGAAATGCAATATAAATGTACGGGTAATCAAAGGATGGCAATATGGTTTGTTTAAGCATAAAGCAACAGTTTAATAACATTTTCAATATTTTAAAAGGCATATTTTATTCCAAAAACAAATCTATACATTTTACTCGGGAATCTCTCCTGGAATTGGCTAAGTTATACCCATGATGGACTCCCTCCATCCAACATCATTTCTGAAAACCAAATTTTAATTTACTAAAGTCTAATCTGAGAATGGCTTGCTCGGCATGCCCATATCCGCGAGCGCGACTAATCGATTAGTTTGACACTCTGCAGAGGTTGTACAACTTTACCCACAAGACATAATATTTCCCTTCTATGTCAACACACTTCCTTTGGTGAGTGACAGAGAAAATTATGACAAGGCCCCTATGTTAAATTCATACATGTAGTCATGCCCGCTAAGGTTTCACCGCTGAAAGACTCCCTCTATTCAGAAGCCCCCTCTTGCGCCAGAGTGGCAGCATCTCGCTTTCACCACACCACTACCCCCATATGGCATGAATGTCCATGAAATGATTTAATAAGGATAGCCAGGTCTGTCCCATTCCAGACTCGTGGTAGTACGGTTAGGCTTTACATTCAGCGAGACTCAGACCGGTCCTTAATTGACTAGGCGAGACTGTCCACAAACCCAGAACCATGACCTCACCACTTTCCAACCAATTCTCGCCCGGTCTAAGTCATTTTCATTTTAACCATACTATCTCCACATTATCACTAATATTGATCATCATAAGTCTCCATTTGAACATGTCATCATTTTGGCATAAAATTCCCCCAAAACTTCCTAAGTCCAGTTCTAAGCATGTCTAAGCAATGTATAAATATTACCATAGTCATAATTCATATTTTTACTAAGGTTACAAGGGAATCGGAATTCAAATGTCAAGGGTGGCACATCAATCATGGTCATATCTATCTTTTAAAACTAGGTCGGAAATTAATGTCTCTAACAAATAAGCATGCAATAATTTTATATACAACATACAAGTTCATAAACTGGGAGCAACATGGTCAAGGGGGTGTGACTTGCCTGGTTCGACGAGTTGCTGCTCGAAATCGTCGTTCGGGAACTCCTCGGACTCTCCGTAATCTACGCGTAAAAAGCACCCAAATTCAAATAAGATCCAAACGAATTCAAATAAACACGAATTGAATTTCAAACTAGCTCTAAACTGAAGTTTAAGGTTTCCAACGAATTTAGGAAGAAGAACGGAGCTAAACGGAGTTCGAACGGGTGAAAACGGGCTCCGGGAAGTTTAAAAACAAATAAAACGGAGTTTTCTGGAATTTTAAATCATTTTTTTTAAAGAAAATCCGAATTTCCGCGTCATGCTGACGTCAGCGGCCTTTTTCGGATTTTTGAAAAAAAAATTTTTACTAACGAGTGGGGCTGGGCTCGCGTGGACCGAGTCCACACGCGGCGCCGCGCTCAACGGCGCGCGAGAAGAGGGCGGCGGCGGGAATGGCGGTGGCGGCCGTTGGCGCTGGCGGCGCCAGGAAGGGCGGAGACGGGCGTCACAGCCGGGAACTGCAGCATCTATTGGCACGCAGTATTCCGCCATGTACTTGGTGTCGAACACCAGGTAGCCGAGGTGGTCCGGTCCCTCACCTGTGCCATGAACTCCGCCCTGGTCGCCGGTAGCGGCTGCCCACCGGTGAGAAGCTTGAGGAGGTACCCGAGGTCGTACATCCCGCCGAAGGCCGCCCACGTGAGCTTGTCGATCCCGCCACCGCGACGACAGGGGCCAGCCCTGAGGGGGGGCAAGGTGGGCGGCCGCCCCGGGCCCCCAAAGTCAAGGGCCCCCCAGATGTACATACCTAAACGTACAAAAAAAGTACGTATAATGTATAAAGAAAAACTTGCATGCAAATAGCAAATAGCAATTTGGACTCAAAGTGCCGGGCCATATATACACGTGCGCACGCACGCGCGCGCGCACACACACACACACACACACACACACATATATATATATATATATATATATATGATTGGCTGTCTTGGTATTGAACTAGTTGTGCAGCCATGCAGGACGTGAGCGAGTTAGCGACTAGTAGAGGATTAGAGGAAATAGGGTTTCCACCAAAGAAAACTACGTTGCTTCCTGGCGCCTGGCGGCTAGGGCCTTCGTCTAGGAAAAAACAGGAGGGGCGACCGAATTCCGATCGCCTGGACGTGGCACGGTCGTCGATCACCGTGATAGTGCCTAATCCGAGGTATAGAATATTAATCTTCCCTAATCTTTTTTTCCCTATTAGTCTTACACTATTTAATCTTTGATACATTTATTATTATTTTAAGCGCTGTGCGTTATCAACTTATCATGTCATCTAGAAGGTATCCATCCGGTAGCGAAAAAAGAAAAAACGTGTGAATGACTTCATAAAAACGCAGAGAGAAGCTATGGACAAATTTTAAAGAGTAATACAAGTGCTTCATCAAACCCAAATGATGAGTTGGCGATAGTTGCCGTGGAGGAAGAGGAACCAGTTATGATTACAATTTACATTTGTCATTTCATAAACTTTGAAGTGTTCTATAGAAGTAATTTTTGTGCATCGAATAATAATTTCTTTAATAATGTGTGCTTATAAGACTATATATATATATATACATAGACATATATATATGAGGAGGTGGATGGGGCCTCCATATAAGTTTTCGCCCCAGGCCCCCAAAATGCCAGGACCGGGCCTGGTTGTAACATGGGCTTAGTGTTGTGTATACTTAACCTAAATCGGTTTATAATAGACTTATTTTTTTAATAATACATTTTTATTCAAAATTACAAAAATATACTACGAAAAAAAAAGAAAATTCCAAAAATATACCTCTTTAGTCATTTGGTTTGGCGACAAAGGCTTTGTAGCTCTTCCAAAGAGCTACATTGTAGCTCTTTGGAAGAGCTACAAAGCCTTTGTCACCAAACCAAAGAGCTACAAAGCCTTTGTAGCTCTTCCAAACAGCTACAAACTCGTTTTATGGCTAAAAAAATAATGAAATAAAGATCACTTGTTCCTAGGGTCTTGGATGTCCCATTTTTGCAAAAATATTTATGAATGAACTCAGTTGAATAAACCAAACGGCTATAAGAAGCATCTATTTCATGAAACGCTTAAGGGTTTTCGACAGCGCGTAAAATATCGTATTTGAATATATTTTTCTGGAAGATTGGAGCAGATTTGCTCTTTGATATATGGACCACCATATTCTGGGAAAATATTTTATTTACAGATTGATTTGCATCTAAAATGTACTAGCGCAATAACCTTAAGTATTATATTCTATAACAAACTATAACGTTTAACCCTTTTCGGCGGGCCGTAAGATATCGTGATTGAAGGTAATGTTTTGTAAGTATGTATGAGATTTGTTATTTGATATATGGACTGCATAATACAGAAATTAGCAAAGTGTCATGTACAAATATTATGATAGTCCATATATAAAATAGCAAATCTCATCCATACTTACAAAAAATTACCTTCAATCACGATATCTTACGGCCCGCCGAAAAGGGTTAAGCGTTATAGTTTGTTATAGACTATAATACTTAGGGTTATTGCGCTAGTGCATTTTAGATGCAAATCAATCTGTAAATAAAATATTTTTCCAGAATATGGTGGTCCATATATCAAAGAGCAAATCTGCCCCAATCTTCCGGAAAAATATATTCAAATACGATATTTTACGGGCTGCCGAAAACCCTTAAGCGTTTCATGAAATAGATGCTTCTTATTGCCATTTGATTTATTCAACTGAGTTCATTCATAAATATTTTTGTAAAAATGGGACATCTAAGACCCTAGGAACAAGTGATATTTATTTCATTATTTTTTTAGCCATGAAACGGGTTTGTAGCTGTTTGGAAGAGCTACAAAGGCTTTGTAGCTCTTTGGTTTGGCGACAAAGGGTTTGTAGCTCTTTGGAAGAGCTACAAAGCCTTTGGTTTGGCGACAAAGGGTTTGTAGCTCTTTGGAAGAGCTACAAAGCCTTTGTCGCCAAATCAAATGGCTACAGAGGTATATTTTTGGAATTTTCTTTTTTTAGTATATTTTTGCAATTTTGAATAAAAAATATATTATTAAAAAAATAAATTCGGCTTATTAGACCTATTATTATAGTTTATTCATATATTGCTTAGTTTATCATGAAGACGGACCACCTCTCTGTATGTAGGGGGAGTCAGGGCGCTCTTATTGTACACTACCTAAAGGCAAAATCAATCAAGTTGAGTCTTTGGGGAGCACCCTATGTATAGCTACTTTTATTCGTGTTTGAGTGCTGGATCATTGGCAAAACGACCTCGATATTATAACAAAGACTAGTTAATGGGTGTTGTAAACATTGGGACATTAGCAAATTTATCATGATAATAATTCTAAGCATATTAAATAATCATGAATTACCATTGTTAATAAAGTATAAGCGTAAATATTGAAACAAGATATTTGACAATATCAAAGCATGGATGCTCATTGTAAGAACCATGAAATTCAATCAGCAAAATGCATTAGTTAATCACCTAATTAATGCATTAGTATGTACTTAAGCATCAAATTAGAGTGGCAGTGTGCATAAGTGGGTAGAACAATTAAATTTGCAATAGAATAAAAGAAGGATGGATTTGTCCATGTGCCTTGGAAGAGACAGTTTTGGACCCATGAGTAAAAGAGTAATTGGGGGAGGATGAAAGGATAAGACCAAGCAAGCTGTGCACAGCTCAGTCACAGCCAGTTCACTTCACCTCTCCTCATTTCTACCGAAGCCACACCTTCTCCATTGTTCTCCCCTTCCAGCAGAGAGAGAGAGAGAGAGAGAGAGAGAGAGCTGAGGGCAAGCAAGAACCAAGGAGCAGCCAATCAAGAGGAGGAGAAGGCTGCTGGACCGGAGCTCCCCACGCTGAACCGAACTCGGAGGAGCAGCTGGAGGTGGAGCTGCGCAAGCTAGGGATTCGGCCACCACTACTCCAGCTCCAACCCTTCTTCCCCCAACCAAACTGAACCGCAGGAGCACAAGTAAGCCCATAGCAAGCCTCAATTAACCCTAGAATGAAATGTAGCTGTGATTTAAATGGATCCAGTAGGGAAAAGAGTAGATCGGGCTTCAAAACCGGTGGATCTTGTGCCTGTGATCGTCATTGACCTCCACAACCTTTCCTTGGTAGCAAATCCTTAGCCAAAGGTCAAGATCCAGTAGCAAGAACCCTAGGACCGAACCTCTGAAACCAAATCTCCCAAAACCAGTAGCAGCCAAACCCTAGAAATCAAGAAATAGAAGTAGAGAGAGGAGGGAGGCACTAGAGGGGGAAGGGAGCCGAGAGGCTGTTGGCTGGGAGTTGAGAAAAGAAAGGAAGGAGAAGGAGGGGACCGAAGGGGGAGCTCGGTCCCAGGCAGTCCCAGGCGAGTCGGGCAGAGAAGGAAAAAGGGGAGAGGAAAAAGAAAGTAAGAGAAGAAAGAAAGAAAAAAAAAGAGGAAAGGAAAGAAGAGAAAAGAAAAGAGGAGAAAAAGAAAGAAGAGGGGAAAAGGGAAGAAATTAGGAACCTGGCCAATTCCGTGCAATACGCATTTCGCGTAGATTAAATCGTAGCATTTTAAACTGTAGGGAAAACTTCTATTTTAATTTCTAAAAGTTGCAGTTGATTAGGTAGAAAATAGTTAAGGTTGTAATATTTGTGCTAAATATAATTGTTGAATTGGTGGCTGCGAAATAATAGAAATGTGGGTTAGTTATCGGGTTTTAGTTAGATTGACGCTGTCTATAGAGAATAGATTTCTGTAGCATGTTTGGTTGAGTTATCGTAGTAATCCCTTATTGTTATCAGGTCTCAAGTTGAATCTGTCAGACCACCCACACCTCAGTTCGAGCGAGGACGTACATCTCAATTCTATTCCAGGCAAGATTCCTTGATGCAAATTTTATTAAATGCTTTGCAATTGTTTTTAGTGTAAAATGTCACTCTTGCATGGAAAATGTTATCATTAAATCAAAAATCTGAATTTGGACACGGATGGAATTGTGGGTTGTTGGAAAAATGAAAGTTGAGATTGAGAAAGTATTGTTGTTGTGTTTTGTGAAAAGTAACGGGAAAAGTTGGCTTATCTGATGAAAAGAGTTGTGCTCGTATAATTATTATGGTGGGTAGACGGTGCCGATGAGAAGGATTTTCATGCCGGTGGGGTCCTCTACATAGGCTAGAATATAAGGATTTTACAAACTACACTTGGACAATGAGCCGTAATTACAATATCAACCATAGTGTGTGAAAGCGGTCAGAAAAGGTTGTCCTACAAAGGATTTAGATCTCCACATTGGGTAAGTTTTATAGGGCGTACCCCTGGGATATGCTGAGAGGCCCGTGGGGGTACAGGTCCCAAGGAAATGGCGATATATTTGAAGTCACGGGTAGAGCTACTGCCGACGACTAACTGTCGGAGTACAACTGTTAGCCGCGAGTCAATGGGACCGCCTAGGGAAGGAGTTCACGACTCGGGTAACAGGGTTGGAGATCTATTTCTGGATTAGTGATAAACATTCTGGGGCCTCTCTTAGGAGGGTCACTATGGGTAAAGTCATACAAACATGCGCAGGGTTAAAAATCATGAATTCATGCATGTCTCCTAGATTGGAGGCTATGGAAGATCAGTCTGTCTCATATACAAGTGCTAGTAGTCCTTTTCTTTAATTAAAATGACCAACCTTTAAAGAAAACCTAATTTCTCTAAAAACCAGAATTTGAGGGAAAAGAGAGAGCTATATGGAAAATAGAGAGGAATGTCATGTCATTTGCCTTGCTATTATTGCTTGCTGAGTACAATTGTACTCACTCTTCTATAATTCCCCCTTTGCTTAGAAGGCGAGCTTGATGGATCCACCATTGAGGAGTGGGTTGAAGGTGACGCTTAGGACCAGGAGCTTCAGGAAGATGCCTATTACCACCACTACAATCAAGAGTACTAGATGATCTGGTAGAAATGATTACTTTTGGGACGGTCGTCATGGGATGAGACAATTTTAATATAAATTTTGTTGTACTTGGAACCAATGTCTAGTTAAGTTGCATCATGTAAGCTCTACGTGCCTAGAATGTAATATATTTTAGTTCAGTCTCTAATTATTGTTCTGCTGCAATATTCTGAACACGGTATGGTACCTGACAAAGTACTGAACTACCCGGTACCTTGTTAGCTACTATATCGATATTCGAGTAATTAACTTAGTGTAATGCCCATGTGGAGGTTAATTACCCTAGGCTAATTACCCGGGTCGCCACACTCATAATCAAATATTTAAGCAAATGCATAACAATGAATAGTAATGAGACATACAACTAGCAACTATGCTGAAGTTGATTTTTGAGTTTTCAGATGTCTAGCTGCCTTAAATAAAGACCTCCTCGCCACTAGGGACAAGATCACAGACTTATTTGTGATAACCTTACCTCAATTCAAAGTAAGTATCAATTTCCAATACTTGACTATTTTAGGAACCTAAACAATTGATTATCTTCAACTAATATGTAAATATCAGTGAATCAGCCTCCTAGGAAGCTAACTGAAGCAACCACATAAGCTAATAGAGCACGAACATAACCTGGCCGACAACAATAGTAAACAGGGACAGTCGGCAAAAGGTAATAACAGTAAGATACTAAATCACAGCATGAGCATATATAAAAATATATCAATTGTGCTAATCAAGTATATAAAGAAAGCTGAAAACTAGATGCGTAGTCAGAAACAGTCTTTCTATAGCCCAATCATCATCGAATTATTGCCTCCCCACATGCAAGATCCCCAAGTCAATAAATTGACCAGCCCCTTTGCAATGACAGTAAGAAGTAATCGCAGAAGTTTGAGAAAACTCACAAAGCACCAACTAAATAGTTAGTGCAGCTGGCTAGGCTCGTTGTAGATGATGTCTCAGAAAATGATATCACCATTGCAATGCCGCATAAATCACCGATGAACGTTCGGAGATACAAAGCCGTAATCCCCACAGTGAGGTAATTCACAAGGAGACTCGAGATGCAGCTAGCACCACTTAGAACCACAAAATCAGCACCCTCGACCAAAGGGATGGAGAGGCCAAAACACAACAGCAGATCACGAAGGATCTGCTCTAGACAAACAGGTAGCCGAACGAC